>CM035231.1:56965891-58165891 GCA_020226215.1 Sindora glabra
TTTAGTATAGATCATTAGGAAAAGTTTAGTAAACTTGGAAATTAAATTAATTATGAATTTGAATTGCTAGAAGGATAAAGGGAGATTGAATTGATGGGCAGATAATGTGAAGGGAGATATTGAATATGAAATCATAATTATTAATTCTCTACTAAAATTATCATTGGATCCTAATTGTAAATGATATGTGATTTGTTAAATGTAAAATTGTTTGTTTTCAATATAATTTCAAAAATTCTATATATAATTATGGTTTATACAAAAGTAAGCTTTGATTATAAAACTATAAGTTATGCTAAACTAATTTTACAAGGAAGGAGATCACATTTTAGAAAATTTGGGTTTAGATTTGTTTATGACATTCAGTAAGTTTTAAGATTTTAAATTTATTCCTTACACACTTATTATATTATGAATTTATAGTATCTAGTACGGTTTCAAAAGAACTTAAGAATTATCCAAATTTTTATGATTTTTGTTGTTAGACCTTTTATTTCAGTAGTTTATCTACTCGCTGAATTCACATAACTCACTCTTTTCATTCAACATTTTTCAAGTTTAATACTAATCTAATAGATCTTTATTACCCTTGTAAAGATTGAAGGCATTACCTTAAAGGAAGTTGACAGTTGAATTAAGATTGTATTACATGTGTTTTCATGTACCGTGGTTATTATTATTATTATTATTATTATTATTATTATTATTATTATTATTTTGTGCCACAAGTTTTAATTTTACGGCATGTGGCCGTTTTTAAGGTGTTTGAAAAAGAAGGGAAAAATTTTCCTTTATAATTTTATATGAATTTTTGAGTAATTATTATTTTTTAAAAATTTTCATTATTTGCATCAAGTGAAATATGCATTGTCTGTAAATTAGGCTTTTAGCAAATCACTTGAATGTGATTTCTTTGCCGATTACGTACTCTGAATTCCAACGTGACATAACGCAAATTAATTCTCGCTGTGCTCATCTTTGAAATTTGATCTTGAAATACATTTTTTTGGGGGGTCAAAACAACGTAAACTTATTTGTTAGCAAGGAGAGTCGGTCAAAAAGCTCCTTAGATATTAATGTATTTTGATGAAATGACAATTATTTTAAAAAATAAAAAATTATTTTTTTGAGGGAATAGAATTAATTTAACTTCACAAAAATTATTTAAATATACGTCATATATTAAGTTATAATGCCTTTGTTTTTGAAAATTCAAGAATATAGTAAATTAAATCAAATAACAGTATATACTTTTTTTGTTCATTAATTTTCTATAATTAATCATTTTATATTGATATTTGGTTAGTAATAATTATTATATTTACTCTTTCAGTAATTTTCTCTGACTTATTATTAAGTTTGCTAATCTGATACTTTATCTTAAAATGTATTAATACATTTGATCAAGCACTGAACGATTAATTCTCTGTAAAAAATTATTTTATATCTTTTGTTATTTTATTAAGTTCAAAAATAGAATATATTAAATTTAGAAGCGAGAAAAAATTCTTTATGTTCTTCATTAGTTTTTTAAAGTTTATGAATTTCAATTAATTTTTATGAAGGTTATGTTTACTATATTCAATCTTGAAATAATTGAAATTTAATAAGCTAAAATAATTTTTTAAAGGTGTTAAAAACATAAAATTAAAATATTTCTTTTAAGTGAACTAAATTTATTTAGTTCAATAAATAAATATGTTAAACTATATAAATATGTTAAGTTACAAAATATTTATGTTTCAAAATCTGAAAATATAATAAATTATATCAAAATAATATATTGATGTTTTTATATCCCTATAATTTATATTGTTAAACTTTATCTTAAAATAATATTTATGATGATATTAATTATCGAATCCTTTCCATAAGTGATTATTGTATTCATTATTTTGAAAGATATTTTTATTCAATATAATTGATGTTTTTATATCCCTATAATTTATGTTGTTAAACTTTATTTTAAAATAATATTTATGATGATATTAATTATCGATTCCTCTCCATAAGTGATTTTCTGTGACTCGGATTAATTCTGGTGATTATTGTATTCATTATTTTGAAAGATATTTGCTTATTTGAAGGGGAATCGAAATTTCCTTATATAAATATTTATTATATTTTATTAAATTCATGCATGTAATAAATTAAAAAGGTATATAAAAAAATAAACGAAGTTCTTAAGAATCTTAGCTTAATTTCTAAAGTCAATGAGTTTGTTTTTTAAAACTAATAAATCTAGGTTTATGTTAAAGATGATAATATTTTATCATAAAACCTTCATGGATATTAAAAAATTGGCGCTTAATTTTTATTTTTTTCGCCTCAGTCTAGCTACTAAATTCGCAAGTAATTGTGTACGTACATGACTGCGATAATTTGAAGATCATATTTTATAAAATCAAAAAACAAAAAGTAGAAGTCATAAAAATTCAAATAATTTGTGATTAAAAAAGGAGTCATGAAACACAAAATACACTAGAGATAAGAGAATAATAATAATATTAATAATATAATTATGATGTAAATAATAATTATATTTGATTATGATTTACTATGTTTAACTTTTTTGTTTACTATATCTCAATTCAAAAATATATATAAATAATATTTTTTTCTAAAAGGAATATAATTTTTTTCAATGTGTGTAAGTTTTAAAATTTTACAAAAGATTATTAATCGGGAAGTACTCTCGGCTTGTTAAATTCCCTAAAAAGTTATTTTATAGGTAAACAGAATGAGTTATAACTTTTTTTGTAATTATGCAAACTTTTTTACATTTATAAAATAAAATTAATGACAAAACTTAGATGAAAATCTTTAGGTATTTATTGTCGTAAGATTTTTATATTTAGATTACAACGTATGTATTAATTACTTTATTATAATTATAATAATGATAATTATTGTAATTATCATATTAAAGTTATTAATAGTTAATAAAATAACTAAAACACATCCTGACATGAATGAAGAATTTTATGACAAACACTTAGAGAACTTTAACTTTACCTAAATTTTTCTCTAAAATTGATTGGATTCTAAAAAAATTATAGACTAAATGGAAATAACCATTATTTTTAAATTATTTACATTTAATTATATATTAATAAGACAACATTTTTATTGAATTTAAGATTTAAATCAATAAAAGTTGTTATATTTAATCATAGTTTAAATATATTTGATATTTTAATTATTATAATCAAAATTTCATTTAACTAAATTTAATTTCCATTAAAAAACATTAATGTAATAATAAATGTGCCCAATATTGATATTTTTTATTAAAATATAAAGGCAAATGCTTTTAAAGCTGGGACAAACATGCACATTTTTGTAAAATATTAGCTTGAACTTACTTCATCTTAAATACAATCAACTAAATAAATGTATGAACTTTTAAAAATTTTGAAAAGTTTCTAGATTAAGAAAGTAATCTAGACTTATCAAATTTTTTAATTCGTTATATGTAAAGATATTTTTCTGATTTAAAATGTGCATTTAAAAAAAAGATCAAATGTTTTTAAGCATGGAATTATGGATAAATAGGGATTTTTTTATGGATTGGCTAAAGCTACTTAATTCAAAAAATACTATAAATTAAAATTAAATTAAAATAATTAAATTTCATTAATGATGTGCATGAATATTTTTAAATTACTAACACTGAGTTATTGTATAATAAGATAATAATCACAATATTTATTTCTTAATTTACATGTAAGAGAATGATAAAAATATTTAATTATCATGTAAATATGTTTAACTTTTTAATTATTATAACTCTGTTCAATACTTTAAATAAAAATATTTTTTAGAAATGTTAATAAATTTTGTTAAATATGTATGTTTTATATGATAATCCTTTTTCATAAACACATGTGCAAAATTTTAAAAATTTACAAAAATTTATTG
Source organism: Sindora glabra (assembly GCA_020226215.1). Taxonomy (NCBI): domain Eukaryota; kingdom Viridiplantae; phylum Streptophyta; class Magnoliopsida; order Fabales; family Fabaceae; genus Sindora; species Sindora glabra. Next base: position 56,969,813 of record CM035231.1, read on the forward strand.
ATCTGGGAAATAATCTTGACTTGTTGAATTTCTTAAAATGTTATTTCTAAAGAAAAACTTTCGATTTAAAATATAATTTTTTTAAAAAACAGAAAGTCAAATGTTTTTAAGCCATGGACATACGTAAATTTTCCTGGATTATTTGTAAATTAAAACGAATTTATATTTTAGAAATATTAGTGTTTTGACTGGGGAATCAAATATTTATTTTTTTTTTGAGTTGAATTATAGAATATCTTTTTTATTAAATGTGCAAAATTTTCAAATTTATAAAAATTATTTAATTTAAGAGCACCATGTATTAAAAAAATAATTAAATTTGTTGAAAGATGAAAGATGTCTTCTATTATTTCCAAATGCAAACATTTAATTTATTGTCTAAACTCTAAACAATTTACAAAACAAGTCTAGTCCATAATCCCATTTGCAAAACACATTGGATATAATTATAATCATGATTTTCTTCCCCTAAATGCAATACCTTCACTTCACCATGAATAATTTTACAATATATTATTTCCGTCAAAGAACACCGTTTCTCACCCATGTGCTTTGTAAAAATGCTGCAACATTCTTTCTAAAATTTTCACAAAGTTAAGATTCTTGAAGAATTGTAAATACATCAATCTTTCCTTTCCTCAATTCCTTTTTCTCTGTCCACAATAAAATGATGCCGCAAACTTACTTTGTTTTCTTGTGATTTGCTTCTTCAGCAGTGTCTTTTAAATTGTTGAGTCCAAAATTTATAGTTGCGGAGCTGAAACACTACTTATTTCCTTATCTGTAGAAATTATCAGAATTCTCTCTCTACTTGCAACATTTTAGAAATGTTATTTTCTTGTCAATGAAGAACTATGGAACCGGCAAAAATCAATTAGAAAGAGAAACGTGCCGTTACATTCTACTCCGATGAATCAAGAATTTCCCATGAAGTTATTATAAGGTTGAAGAGACCATTAAAGGAATTTGAAGCAACTTTTGCAAGAAGTGATGAAACTTTATTGACAATTATCAAATACTACCTGATCTTGATTTTCATATTATAGCATGAGTAATTCTACAATCAATTATAGATAGATAATAATACAAGATGACATAATTAATTTGCCTAAATCCATCTCCTAGTATATAACCTTAGACTCTTTGTGAGATGTGAAGTGGGAACTCTATATTTATAAATTAGTTCAAGTTGTGGATCCTATACATCATAAGATTCATACCTATTTTGTTGGTATTAGGCTCAAGTATCCAATTGCTCATTAAATATATTACATAGGATCTAATTAACAATATTTCTTTTTTATTAATAAATTACATATAGTCCACAAATTATTTAATAATCTCCTACTTGAACATATATGATTTATTAGTAGTGGCCATAAATGGATTAATGTTAATACAAAAATGATACTTTTACCTTCATTGGTTCAATTGAAATTATAAGTATCTAATAATATAAAATACTATATCTGAAGAAATATTAGTAGCAAATAATATCAAATACCCATATCTTGTTGGCTAACACTATCAATACATGTAGAATAAGATTTACACAATTTAATGTAAATACGTGTAAATTTACACACAATAGGTCTTAGCATCTATCTAAGACACATGATAAGAATAAAATTCTCTGCAACAATGAGATAGAATCTAAATGTCTCTAATTATACACCATAACCCCAGAATGTGCACAAAATACATGGTGATAATACGAATATCTCATTATGAGTATTCTGCTTAAACATGTTATAAGATATTAGTAAGCTCATATTAACAAAAGTCCCACTAACCCAAGGTGTCAAAAAAGGCCTAGACAAGTTCATTTTATTCATATAATTATGCTTTTACATTTAACCCTAAGTCTTTTGATTAGTGGATTTACGAGCATGCTATTTGTGAAAAATAATTAATATACTTGCATGTTTTTTCTCTCATTAACAAGTACTTCAATTTAAAGTCCTTTACATAGACAAATTTGTCATTGCTAAGAAAGAATCCTTTGGCAATAGTATTTTTGCAATATAAATTTAGTTAGGGCACCCTTAATCTTGTCAACTTGATAAGGAAAGTTATCACATGCAACATATCTTGTCTTTTAATGGAGGTTGCTGCAATTGACTATATAATGATTCCATGATATAGCACCTTCTAACACACGTTCAATCATAGTTTTAAGATTACCTAGATAACTATTTAAATAAGTCTATGTAACTTATACATACAAGATCTCTTGATCTTTTATAGGTTAATAAGTAATTAATTGTACCAGTTGAATATAAGGCCATTTGCAGTCCAAAACCACTAACCTAAATTAACAATAGGATACTTACGATTAACACATATAGGATAACTTTTATCATTTAGAGAACACTTGGGCCTAATAAAATTTAATCCTTTTTATTACCAAACATGAGAGTGCATTAGCATGCTAGACTCTTTTGGTATTTGAATGAAACGAGCTAATTGCTCCTAAGTCCTTTGTATTATGGGCCCATCATAAAAACTCACATTCCCAAGCCTTATAACTAGATCTAATTTGACACTACTTTATCTCATTCAACACATGCATCCATGTTACATAGATCTAGAATTATTAGAAAGCCTGTATATTCTAGTCTATTTTACTCTCCCAGTTTCTAAAAAAAGAAGGAAATAATAATTCTTTTCACCAAACTACAAGAGTAAATGGGATACACACCAAGAAATTGGATAACTACATTTAACCTTTCTTAGTAAATTATCCAACTATCTCACATATATTTTGTTAGGTTGTAAGACTATACTTTTCTCTCGTTAACATCACTCCTATTAAAATGAACTATTTGAAACCAAAAGTAAGTTTTAAACACATTTAAGAGGGAATGTCTTTATAGTTTAGATGTTTTAATTAAATTTAGTTCTTGATTACCAATCTAACCTAAAACCCATAATAATGTTCAACATTTGCCTTTTTTAATCAAAATTATATATATATTTGTCTCACACTAGGTCAAACCATGGAAAGTAGAACTCATTGGCAATAGAGTTGACACATATTGTCTTCTGCTCCTACTATCGAGGCATTTTGATAGCTCTCACTATTCAAAAATATCTTAAAATAATTTGAGATTTAAAAGTGGTTTCAAAATCTTTGACAAATTCAAGTAATAATCTTCAAATAAATAAAAGATAATTAAACTATATACCAAAGCAAATACTTTATTTTTTTCCATAAAACTAGATGAAACATCCATCAAATATAAATAAAATGAGCTCTTAATAAGCAAACAATAAAGTGTTTTAAGTAAACCTTAATGAAAATAACCATTTCTAATTTGTGAGCTTGTTCTTTACGTTTCTTTGACTCTTTCCTTTTGTTCTCCACTTATTTCTTAAATTTGAAGCAATTTGCTTTCTTATATCTAAACTTCTTGCAAAACTAACACTTTTTATTTAAATTAGGCCTTTTTAGATTTTAGATGATCATTAATTTGCCCTTTTCTCATGTTCTCTTCTGCTTAGCTTAAAATGACTACCATGTCTAAAAGATAAGACACTAGATTAACTGCGTAGGTTTTTCCTTTTTCTCATGTTCCCTTCTACTTAGCTTAAAACGAATACCATATTATTCACTATCTATTCACCTTTCAAGCTTAAGAAGTAACCTTTTGAACATTAAATTCTAAAGGTAATGACTCCAATATTCTCCGAACAAAATAATTATCATCTGGATGAAGTCTAAGGTCTTCAATTTCTTATGGTAATTATTAAGCTTTAGAATGTGCTCTTGAACTCTATTGACTCCATCATAAAATGTTTTTTTCAAGTAGTGAGAAATAGTATCCCTTTTATGCTTTGTCAAATTTTGAAATTTCTACCATAAATTCTAGAAAAGTCTTTGCATTTATGGTTTCAATCATAAGGATGCTTTCTCTCATAGCCAAGTCTATATAATACTTTAAGACCATTAGACAAATTCTCTTAGATTCCTTCCATTTCTTATATTTTGCTTTTACATCCAGATGTGAGTTTGGTTCAAATTTTAAGCTCTAGTTCATTGATTGCCATGTTGAACCTAGCTATTACCAGATATAACCTCACAGATTCAGCCCATTCATTATAATTTGTCCCATGCAACATCTTTATGGAGGTTGATTGAATAAGTAAAGTAACTAAGGAAAAATATATCAAACCACTAATGCATGTATATACATAATCATGCTCATATTTTTCTCTCAATCACTTAATTTTATACATTATTATATTATAAAATCCAATGTTAAAAGGTATTTTGGAACATTATAACACAATACAAAATCCAAATATCATACTCCTAAAACTTTAATACCGTGGGTTGTTTAAAATTTTAGAAATAAAACATCTAACTCTGCATTTATATTATTGCCAATTTACTATACCAATGATACAATACTAAAAGGTATTTAATATTATTAATATAACCTTTCTTTTATAAATTTTAAAATAATTTTTCTCTTAAAAAAATATTTTTAAAAAAATTCCATGTAGTTGGTCCCATGAAGACAGGTACACAGCTACATAAAATTTTCATGATATAACATAAGTAATAGTCTTTCCTATTAAATGTAATAACCTTCCAAAAATTATTACATTAATCAAACAATGTCCATAAATGCTACAAAAATTATAGTAGGTAGCTAATAACATGTGAATCACCTAAAAAAATTTTCAGTCAAAAATAATTTTAAACATTTATTCAAATAAATTGGGTAATAAATAACATAATATATTTTTATTTCAAAAAAAATTTAAAAAGGGACAAAAAAATGATTGAACAATGTAGCCTGTTGATGTATGTGCCACCACCCACCACCACCAGTAAGTGAACATGGCCTCCATGCACTGGTTGTATAGTTAGGTGATGCAAACAATGTATTTTTTATTTTCTTTACCTAAGAAAACAGAGCTTGCAAATATGAGTTTTGACCCAATTTCAACCCAGTTTGGACTCAATTGATTTTAACCATTTTTGTGCAATTTTTTATGCAAATTCTATCCATAATTTCTAACCTAATATCCCACCATGTAATCTAACCATTTCTAGCCTAAAATTACTATAAATTTGAAGTTTCAAATTTTCAAAATGTGAAGCTTTCAATTATAGTGATGGACAATTTTGAAAGGGCAAATTTTCATGTTTTATACCTTTCATATGAACCTAAAATCCTTTTAAAAGCCCACCTTTTATCTACCCATCATTCCTTTTTAGTTTCTTCAATTTACAAGCGTTTATTAATGGAGGTCTTTGGTGCTAATTCAAAATGGGTTCCAAAAAAAAATTTTTTTGGTTAATCATCATTATCTCCTTCAATACCTTATTGCAACTACCATGTTCCATGGCTTCCCTTAGACATTGTATGAATGAGGTTTGTCAAGTTTTTTCTGGGCTTCAATGTTTTGCTCCTAAATATTTTATGCAGTCTTTTAAAGGATTATAATTTTGAAATTCTATATACTTTCTGAGTTCCTGGATTCACATGTATAAAATCATAAGAGCAACCCTAAAAAAAGTTCATAACCAAAACCTCTAATATTAGCTAGAATTAATACCTAGCACTTACCAAAATTTACCATCCAATATACAAATTAAATATGCCCATCAATATATATATATGCAACCAAGCATATGGTATTTTGCAACATGGAAGAATGGCATAAACAAAAAGACATGCCCATGTATTCAACCAAAGCATACTTATACCACCGCAATTAGATTGCAATAACAAAATGCAATTCAAAACATTAATAACATACCATAAACAATTCAAAACATTAATAACATACCATAAACACTATCGACATATGTGAAACATGCTCTGGTTCACTGATTCACTAACAGTAAGTACATATTGGAGAAATATAGTCGCACACATGTTGGTAGCAATTCCAAAATTGCAACAAAATACTATTCAAAATTCTCAGCCATAATCAGAAGTTATACCAAGCTTTGATACCAATTGATGAAAATTTTTTGACAATTATCAATACTACTTGATATTAACTCCCATATTATAGCATGAGCAATTCTATAATTAATTATAGATAGATGATAATACAGGATGATAAACCCGATTCGCCTAAATCCATTTTATAGTAACATAAGTTAAAAAAGGGATCACTTCCTTCAATAGTCTCTCTATTTATGCAATAGGTTTGATTGATAAAATGCTAAACCTTAAACCCCCGAGAGATATGAGGTAGTAATCTCATATTTATAAATTAATTTAAGTTGCAGGTTTTACCTATCATAAGATTCATATCTATTTTGTCATTGTTGGGTACAAATACCCAATTGTCTATTAATTATGTTATATAAGGTCTAATTAATAATAATTTTTTATAATAAATTATTTGTGTTTAACAAATTATTTAACAAAAAGCTCCAAAAGTAAATCTGTTGTGGGTAAAGAGAGAAGGGATGTGTTTGTGGAAGCATTAAATGATTAGATTTTGTTTTCACAATTGACGTTGTTGGAAGATGTGAATTTGAGATGAAGCTTAAATAATAGTGGATGAAGATGCCGGTATTTGCATCTAATTTTAGCAATTATATTATTTCTTGCGAAAATAAACATAAAAAATAAATAATTATTGTTAGAACAATTTTAATTAGAAAATAAGTACTATAATAAATACATTTTAATAATATTTTATCCCATCTAGTCATGATGACTAAAATACAATTAATTAATAATTATTAACGATTAATGAGATTGTTTTTAAAAAATTATAGAATTATAGAAAGCTAAATAAATGGAATGACTGCCAATCACAAAAGTAATAAATACCTAAATTAATATTAGATGATAAAAAAATGAAAAACATATAACAAAAGGTTGTTCACATTTATTTGATGAATAAATGTGATATTAAAATCAATGTTGCGTTTATTCGTTGTACATTTTCTTTTTTTTTTATGAATAATGTCAATTAAGTTTTAAAAATACATTTTGACGTCAAATTTATTAGAATTAGAAGATTGGAACTAAGACAAATACAATTTTGATGACTTTTTATTCAATAATTTATAGAAGTATTTTTATGAATATTTTTATTTTTCATAGGATTAAAATTTCGTTTTAATAGTTACAATATATCTTTGGAAGTCGTATAATTTAAACATTTATTATTATCATAATTTTTAATTACATGTTAAATTTATAAGAATATAATTTAGAAAATATTTATATTCATATTAGTTATAAAATTTAACATTTAAATATTAATTAATTTATTTAAAAATAAATTGGAAAAAGAATATTCATTATATTAAATTATATAATTATATTAATGAACTAAAAAATTATTCATTATATTAAGAATGTTAATATAATAGTTAATAAAAGTCCCTACCTTTTTAAATTCTCTTATATCTATCCATAACCCTAGCCTTCTAGATTCTTGTATTAATCAATTCTCTCATCCTGATGATGGAGTCTCCTTATAGCAACTTGTCATCTTTGATGAGGGAGAAAAATGAAGAGGACTAGAATTATCCCTAAGTAGTGTTAGAATACTATCTCAACAGTAAAATAAAGGTAATCTCAGAGGATAGTCAAGAATGGTCACACTTGATCCTACTAATTTGCTAGCAAACTTTGATTTGGATCATGCAATAGCATTAAAAAAATTTAATACTATTCAAGCACCTCTAAAGTAGATTAAATCTAATTCCTATGGAAAAGGAAATAGCTAAAAATTTGATTCCACCCTCAACCATCCATATGGATGACACTCTTAATTGGAATTACAATAAGGTTCTCCTAATTCTACACAAGCCTAATGAAGAGCCCTTGCTTTTTTCCTCTCCAATCTATTCCATATAGTAGCTTGAAAGGCATGATAGGAGATAATGTAAATACAAAGGTTATTGGTAGGTCTAGAAAATATTTCTCTAACTTATATAAGAGAAAAATCAACTTCATTGCTCTAAACCCAATGATGCCAAAATATATGATAATAGTAATGAACATAATCATGCTTTATTGGGAGTACTTTGGGAGAATACTAGTTCAAGCAACCATATAGCATAAGGGTTTGTCATGTCATTCCAATTGCTTCTACAAACTAAATCCTTTGATTGTTATGGAAGCTTCATAAGTTAGTGTGGTTGTTTGGAATGTCCATGGGGTTCAACACCCAAATTTCAAAAAGTTAATGGCTAAGTTTTTTGCCCATGAGAAAGTTAAAGTGGTAATTCTAATGGAAACCTACTTCGATGGTGATTGAGCTAGGGAGCTGGGAGCCTCTCTTCCTTTTTCTTATATAGAATTTGCTAACACTATTAGGTATGTAAGAGGAATTTAACTATGAAGGAATCAGAGGACGTTCAAGTTGACATGACTAACAAAACTGAATAGAAGATTCATGCCATCATTAAGATAACCCCCAACTTATCTTCTGAGCTGATAAATGATATTTGCACTAGTAAAAAATTATCAAATCAAAAAAATTTGTAAAATAATCTAAAGGTAATAACTAATAATCACAATCTTCCTTAGCTTGCTTTAAGTGATTTCAATAAAATATCTTCCCAAGTTAAGAAGTTTAGTGGTGCACCTATAAATTTGGATAGAACTAGTATATTTACGATTGTATTGAATATTGTAACTTAATTGCCATGGTATTTGTGGGGCCATCATTTACCTGATTATTCTAGAGATAATGAACACCTTATCATGAACATATTAGTTAGTGTTATGTAATGCCTTATAGAGATCGTTTTTTCGTAAAGCCTAAATGTTTCATCTACCTTGTGTTTTATTTGACCTCTATCTTGTTTTAGTTTCCTTTTTTAAAAGATCGTCCTATGTGCTTGAAAAAAATTTTTGTTTTGGAACCTATTGGTTAACTCATCTCAACTTTCATAATATCATGTTTGATTGTTGGAACAAAACTCCTTCTTTGAATTTTGCCACCAACAATTTTACTTAGCATATTAAATGGTGGAATGTTAATATCTTTGGTAATGTCTTTTTTAGGAAATATAAGGTATTGGCTAGGATAAAAAGGAGTTCAAAATAGTTTGACCACTATAGGTTTGAATCACTTCTTAGATTAGACAAGTCTTTCAAGTTAAGCATTTAAATATTATTAGGTAAGAGGAAAAGTTATAGACTTTAAAATCGCTTATGCAATGGATTGCTAATGGGGATAAAAACACACACAACCATCATCTATCTATCATTATTAAAAGGAAACATAATGAAGTAACAACTCTTAGGAATGGGGTTGGGGAGTGGTTAACTATTCCTATGAATATTTAGAATCATACCTTAGAATTTTTTATGAGTAGATTTAGGACTTCTTATAATTTTATTGCTTTTATTGCTAATAAGCCTATTAGATGGTCTAAAGCCATCAATGAATGTCACTATAAGTTTCTTATTAAATGTATAAGTGCGATAGAAATTTGTTCTATTTTTAAAAACCAAAAGGCTACTAAAGTCCCTAGCTAAATAGTACTCTTATAGTTTTGATTCCTAAAGGAAGTGTTCATGATGCCCTTAATCCTTTTAGGCCAATCAACATATGTAACATGGTTTTGAAAGTTATTTCAAATATTATGGCTTGAACATCTTATTTTTGTTTTTCACGTGCCTTTTATGCCCAATAAAAACCTGCCAATAATATAATTATTCCTAGGGAATTTATGCATACTATTGATGGGTCATAAGCTAGGTATAAGTAAATGATTTTGAAACTAACCTTGAAAAAGTTTATGATTCTCTAGAATAGGGTTTTATTAAAGGCATTCTTCTTTTCTTCTCATTTTTGAAAGAATTGATTAAATTGATTTTAAGTCTAGTGTTTGGTGTTTTCTATCAAATTTTATTGAATAAGGGTAAGCTTAGTATAATGTTTCAATTAATGGGTCTAAGGTAAGGTGATCCATTATCACCTTACCTATTTATTATACATATAGAATATTTGCATTTTCAAATTAAGGAAAACTATCATCAGAGGTTATGGACCTCTATAAAGTTCAATAAATATGGTATTAAATTTACTCACCTATTTTATATAGATGATATAGTGCTTTGTGGGAGGACTTAAAAAATTATTAGACTATTAATCGTGTTTTGCATCATTTTGCTTAAGTCTCAGGTTTATGTGCTAATAAGTCTAAATCAAGTGTTTAATTTTAAAAAAATATTGATGTTAATTTAAGGTATAGGCTTAGGAGGAATTTGGAATTTAGCACAAAGGGTTTTTAGGAAAATGCCTTAGAGCTAAAATTAAGAGTAATTATTGAGTTTCTCATTTTGCTTTTTTAAATGATAAGTTTTGAGATAGAATTAAATGTTGGCAATTAAAATTTTTATCGTCAACTAGTCAAGTTATTCTTATTAAGTTTGCTTTATTATCTTTGTCTATTTCTCATATAAGGTTTTCTAAAATCCTTAAGAGAATTCATGATGAAACCACTCATGTCACTAGAAATTTTCTATGGGGTGGGTCTTTTGAAACTTTAAATTTTTTTTTAATTAGATAGGAGATTGCTACTATGCCTAAAAGTGCTAGTAAACTCGGTATAAAAGTCCTTTTTTTGTATAAATTACTCCATGTTTACTAAGTTGGCATGGTCTTTTATTCAGGCAAATCAACATTTATGGGTTTAGGTATCAAGGAAAAAATACTTATATATGAATTTGCAGGGTCAATCAATGATTAAGAGATGTTGCTCTCATAATTGGAAGGCCCCTTAAGGTCTACCATAGGGGTAATATACACAAGGATTAAATGGGTTATTGGGAATTGTGGGAAAATTAGAATTTGGACCAATAGATGGTTAAATATAGGGATCTTGAGAAATTTTATGTCTGGTTCCCTTCTTAAACATATTGAAAATCAATGAATTAAAAAGTTTTTAATAGATGGATACTAGAATCTCAATGATCTATCTATGGAACTTCCTCTTGTAATATCTTCAACAATTTTTGGAACTCTATTTAGTGTTACTAACAAAGAAGATTGATTGGTCTAGGGTTTGTTTAAATCGGACTTTTGTATTGTGAAAAGTATTTATGCTTTTTTATGAAAAATACTAGACTTTCCTTTCATAGTGAAAATATCTATTGGATTTGGAAAATATCCACATATCCTAAAATTTAGTTTTTTATTGGGCTAGTTGTTTGGAATAAGTTCCCACGTGGGAATTGCTCATTAAAAAATGTATAAACATTCCACCATTTTTTGTTTTGTGTGAAACTAATTTGAGTAATATTACTCATATTCTTAGGGATTGTCCTATTACTATGTCTTTTATGGGCATCATTGCCTATCCCCATTTCCTAGAATGTTACCTTTCACGCTAATTTTTTGGTTTATTTTCAAGCTAATTTAACTTCATGTGAATTAAATTGTAATAGTTTAGTTCTTTAGGCAACTGTGTTTTCCTTTGTTGTTTGTAATTTATATATATCTAGAAACAAAAAAATGTTTAACCATGAAATAGAAAGACATGATTTGAAAGCTACTACCTTGAATAAATCTATAGAATATTAAGCTGTAACAGGAGGCTAGAAAATGCCTCTTTCACGCAACATGTGATTCAGGTTGTAAGGGAAGCTCCTCCTTTTAACTTTTATAAGTTAAATACTGATAGGGTAGCAAGAAGAAATTTGATGAAAGCTGGATATGTTGCCATATTGTGTAATTGAACAAAAAAATGGATTATTGGATGTTCCAAGAGATTAGGAGTATGCTCTAATTTCATTGCCAAAGTAATAATTTTAAAGGATGGATTATTGCTTGCTCGAAATTAGGGTTTTCTCCCAATTTTAATAAAAATGGATGCTTTATTTATTGTTACTTCCCTTACCTCTAATTATTCTTCTATTTCTTGTGCTGTTGCCAGCTTATTTGAAGAGTGGAAGTATCTGTTAAAGGAGCTAGGAAGACCATCTGCGAAACATGTATATAGAGATGCTAATAGACTAGTTGATTTTATGGCTAACGGTAATGGTAATATTAGTAACAAATTAAATAGTTTGATGTATCCTCCTCTGGGAGCTTCAATGTATTTACCGTTTGATGCTATGGGCTGCCCCGTGCTAGTTCTTTCAAATTCTAATTTCCTTTTAATGCAATCCCTGCTTACCAATATATATATATATATAGAGAGAGAGAGAGAGAGGGGGGGCGGGGTATGCCGATAATTTACCGTCCTACACTTGCGTAACATTTTATCAGATACAATTGGATTATTGAACACGCAGGAAAGTTTAGCCGTAAATTGGATTATTGAACACGCTCATCCAAACCTAGAGTAGCCAAGGAGCGATAGAGAAATAAATCAGCAAACTCATGATTCGTGAACAAGCTTAGGAAAGAGAAAAGATATTATAATTATGCCACCGCACATTTGGCCCTTAAAAAATATATAAAAATATAAAAATGTTACACGACTAACACGCATGTGTGATGTCTGTAAAAGATAAAAAAGAAAAAAAACATGCGTGTGTATTTTGAGGTTCTCATACATTATAATATAGTAAAAGAATAAAATAACAATTAATTTTTATTTATAAATATGATAATTATTATATTTGTAAAAATTTTATAATTAGAACTTTTTAACTTGTACTATAATTATTTATTCTTTCATTCACTTATAATATTAAAATAAATATAAAATATTGAAGTAAATCATTAAATCTCATATTAATAATATTAATATATGCTTGATTTTAGGTTATATGCTCGTTTTTTTTCATAACTTATTTTGGTGATACCAAGGGATGGATGAGTAATTATAAAAAACGTTAAAATAAAAGGCTATTTGTAATAATTATAAATTTTAAAAAATATAATAATTACTATATTTATAAATGAGGAACATTTGTTTGCTCATAATTTTGAAAATCCGGGTCCTCTTCTTTTTTATTCCTGTTATTTCCATATTATAATGTTAAAATGAAATAAATATAAAATTATTTTTTGAGTTTTATTACACCGAGAAATGAATTTTGGATCTCACCCAATGTAAAAACACTGTATTTATCACTTTCCAGCTATAGAAGAAAATAATCAAAATATCTTATATAAATTTTATAAATTCCCGGATGATCAATTATGAATTATGATATAATTTATGAGTAGGATAACGAAGAATTGATAAATATGGATAAGGGAGAGATAGATAATTAATGTTAGATTCGACCAGACTCAATTACGCATCCATCGCTTTCCATTTAAAATAAGTTAACAAAAGATATCGGGCATCATGATAAGGAGAGAATAAATATTAAAGTGAATTGTGACTAACATGCATGTAAGTTGACAGCAACTAAAAAGGAGGGGAAAAAAACATGTATGTTGAGGTTACCGTGCATCACGGTAATAAAATAATAAATATAATAATTAATTTATCATTTATAATAATAGCGATTATTGTATATTTTAAATTTTATAATTAATATTATTAATTCATTATTTTTATTTTTATTATAATTATTTATCATTTTATTCACTTATTATATGAAAATAAATAAAAAATATTGAAATGAATTGTTAAATCTCATATTAATAATATCAATATATGCTTATTTTTAGGTTGTATTCTTCCTTTTCACACTTTGTTTTAGTGGTATTATAACAAAAGTTAAAATAAGAATTAATTGCCAATTTTGAGGGATATAATAATCAATATATTTTTAAATAAAGGTCATTTGTTTGCTCATAATTTTGAAATCCGTCTCCTCTTCCTTTTTTTTCCATTATTTCTAATTATAATGTTAAAATGAAATGAATATAAAATTATTTTTGAGTTTTATTGTGCATAAAAATGAATTTTAGATCTCAATCAATATAAAAACTCAGTATTATCACTTTCTAACTGTAGAATAAAATAACCAAAATATCCCTCTCGTACCCATAAAATATGTCTCCGTCAACAACTTTCCTCCTTGCCGAACGTGTTTCAGATCGATATTATGTATATCAACTATATAATTAATTAAGTAAATTAGAAAGAATTTAACCCTTTAATGACATACGACCTAGACAATCCACCATAAAAGATAAAATTATTAATTTTATTTTTAAAATTATAAAATAATTTTTGAATTATATTAAGTAATTAATTTTGAATATTTAGTTCTCTATATAATATAGATTTATATGAGAGATGAAATTGTTATTACAAATTATTTTTCAAGAAAATAATTGATTATTTATTATAATTCAAAGATTATTTTATTAATATTTTATAATTTCATATATGATATTAGTAATCTTATCATGATGAAATTATATAATTGATGACTGTACCTAATATTATAACTTTTTATTTTTAGACGGACAAGTAAGAATTATTCTAGAAATTAAAAAATTAACAAAATTTTCTATCGATGAAGATAAAGTACCCTCAAAGCCAACGTACTTTTCATTCTAATAAGACCTTATTCCTCCTGACGTTATTGTTGTCTATATAAGCCGACTCTGGCTCCAACCTCAAACCAAAAAACAAACGCCAATGGAAACTCCGTCCTGGTTTGTGTTAGCACTAGCATGGCTTCTTTCCTCAGCGATAATCACAAAAATCCTCACTTCTCACAAATATAAGCTAAAGGTTCCACCGGGCCCGAAACCCTGGCCAATTATTGGGAATCTCAACCTCATAGGCGAGCTTCCTCACCAATCCCTTCATAGATTGTCTCAAACATACGGTCCAATCATGCAGCTCAAGTTTGGCTCATTTCCCGTAGTAATTGCCTCTTCAAGTGAAATGGCCAAGAGCTTCCTTAAAACTTACGACCAAATTTTTGCCTCCAGACCCCAAACAGCTGCTGGCAAGCACACTTGCTACAACCACTGCAATATCATCTGGGCGCCATATGGACCATACTGGCGCCAAAGCCGAAAGATTTGCATCTCCGAGTTGTTTAGCTCAAAGCGGCTCGAATCCTATCACTATATCCGTGTGGAAGAAAGGCGAGATTTCATGTCGCGTTCGCATGCTCTTTCGGGGAAGCCTATAATCCTGAAAGACCATCTCTGTCGGCTTACACTTAGTGTTATAAGTCGGATGGTGTTGGGGAAGAAATACTTCAGCGAATCTGAAAACGAGGTGTCTGTAGTTACCGCGGAGGAATTCCAGGAGATGTTGGATGAGTGGTTCTGGCTTAATGGGGTCTTGAATGTTGGTGATTGGATTCCTTGGTTGGATTTCTTGGACTTGCAAGGATATGTTAAAAGAATGAAGGCCCTTACGAAGAGGTTGGATCGGTTTCTTGATCATGTGTTTGATGAACATAGGGCTAGGAGGAAAACAGATAAGGACTTTGTGCCAAAGGATATGGTGGATTTATTACTTGAGTTGGCAGAAGATCCTGCTCTTGACTTTGAGTTCACTTATGATGCCGCCAAGGCCTTCACTCAGGTAATTAAATCTGCAACTCTTTTCTAGTTCGGTCCAAACTTCCATCTCTTGAGGGAAAATTTTTATATTTTTCGATGAAAGAAAGGTAAATTATAATTTTTATCCCAGTTGTTGGCTAGAAATCACTTTATTATATTACAGCTTGCTTACAACTCATTTACATGCTCTCCGTCAACTCTATCTGCATATTTATTTATACTTTTTTCTATCAAATTTTTTTTGGATATATTTATATTGAAAAAGATTAACCTTAAGATCTCACTCTTGTAAAATATCTAAATCTTTTATCATTAGCCATCATCTGACGGTTTATGTCCATCCATATTATAACAGAATTAATAGCTGGTTATTGAGTCATGTCATTTAAAACAATTAACAAACGATATTCTTGGTGCAAAAATATGTTTATATGGATGCAAAACTGCATGGGAATTATGTTGTAGAGCCTAACTTAGAATTGACCACTAACATGGATTAAGTTAAAATTGTAAAGTGACTTACCCAAATCATATGGAGGGAAAAAACTTTAGAGATTTTCTGTAAATAATTTGTTTTGATTCCATTAGATTTGATCTTAATTAATTACTTGAAACGAAACCCCAAATTTGTTTATATGACAATAGGGATTCATTTAACTTATGACTCGACTCAGTAATATGACTCATAGGTTTGTACACACACTATAAGCAGGACCTAATAGCAGGAGGCACAGATACATCAGCAAAAACGGTGGAATGGGCTATGTCCGAACTAATGAAACATCCTCATCTCATGAAAAAGGCAACTGAAGAGCTGGACCAAGTAATTGGCAGAGACCGATGGGTGGAAGAGACAGACATCCCACAACTTCCATACTTAAACGCAATCATAAAAGAGACAATGAGGCTACACCCAGCTGCCGTTTTCCTGGCGCCGCACGTAGCCCTGGAAGACTGCAAAGTCAGCGGCTATGACATCAAGAAAGGAACCAGAATCTTCATCAACACATGGAGCATAGGAAGAGACGCTTCCCTGTGGGATGAGGCAGAGATATTTTCTCCGGAAAGGTTCTTAGGAAAAGCCATTGATGTACAGGGACAGAGCTTTGAGCTATTGCCGTTTGGCTCTGGAAGAAGAATGTGCCCTGGATATGGCCTTGGAATGAAGATGATCAGCTCTATCTTGGCTAACCTTTTGCATGGATTCAACTGGAGATTGCCAGATGGTATGAAGGAAGAGGATCTGAATATGGATGAAGTCTATGGGTTGATTACAGTCAAGAAGTCCCCACTGGTTTTAGTGGCAGAGCCAAGACTTGCTTCGCATCTTTATTGATTACATAATTGAAGTACCTTTCGGAAAGTTATGTTGCATGTTTACGACGGTATTATATAATAATGTACGATGAAGAGCAGGGTTTCAATCCTATATCTTTATCGAGAGACGAAATGCATCGTCAATAGATTAATCACAGCAAGCTTGATAAGGATGTAATGCTACCTAATGAATAAATTGTTTGATCGGGGAGACACTTTGATCCCCGTTCAGCAAGTTATCATAAATTACAGATTTATTTTAATTTGATTGATTTTGCTATTTTAGAGAAGCTCCAAGATCTATTGCTGTTCGTAGTACTCTTTTTTTTAAAAAAAAAATTATTGCAGTGTATACTGTATTCATCCTCTTGCAAGCAAGCATGCAGATTCCTCATTTTCTTTATAAAATTGAGGGCCGGGCCTGATTTAGGAAAAGGATATAGAAATATGGAAAAAAATCAAGTCGGTGTCATTTGTTATAATTTATTGTAGTAAGGTAACTGAAGGTCAATTTCTTTCATTTAAGTACACTCGTGTATGAAAATTTACTATGATATCTAAAAGACAAAATGATTAATTTACTGTATGTTTTTCAAGAACATAAAAAGTATCAAAATAGAAACATCTTTGTGCCATATATTAAAGTTGAAAATTTTTTAATTTAATACAAATAAAAAATAAAAGACCAAAAACTTATAAGAATTGAAATTAGAGAATTTTTAAATTTAAAAAAATAAATTAATATAAAATTTTAAATATAAATAAAATTAATAAAAATTTAATTTTTTAGAAATTAAAATAAATTTTTAGTTAAGATAAAAATAAAAATAAATAAGAACTTAGAGATATAGTAATATTATTATTTGACAATTTAATTGTTAATTAAATTTGATTTATCTATTTATTTAGAACTTTTGTTGGTGTTACTATTTTGGAATGAAATAATAATATGTCACTATTTTGGAACGAAATAATAACATGTTACTGTTTGGAGAATAAACAATAACATGTTATTATTTGCTAGTTTAATTATTAATTAAACTTAATTTATCCATTTATTTGAAATTTTTTGTTAGTATTACGATTTTGAAATGAAATGGTAACATCCTCTTCTTTATCAGTTTGGCTGTTAATTAGATTTGATTTATCTAGTTATTTAAAATTTTTAGTTAGTGTTATTATTTTGACACGAAATAGTAATATCTTCTTTTTTGACAGTTTAATTATTAATTAAATTTAATTTATCCATTTATTTGAAATTTTTTTTACTGATGTTATTGCTTGAAGAACAAACGCTAACATGTACTTTTTTTGTAGTTTGGTTGTTAATTAAACATGATTTATGCATTTATTTGTAGTTTTTTTATTAATGTTACTGTTTTGGAATAAAACAGTGACATTCTCTCCTTTGGCAATTTAATTATTAATTAGACTTAATTTATCCATTTATTTTATATTTTTAGTTAGTATTATTATTTTGGAATGAAATAATAATATATTACAGTCTTGAGAACAAATAGTAACATAATGTTATTTGCTAATTTTGTTATTAATTAGATTTAATTTATCTATTTATTTGAAGTTTTTAATTGATATTATTGTTTTGAAAGGAAATAGTAATATCATCTTCCTTGACAGTTTAATTGTTAATTAGATTTGATTTATCTATTTATTTAAATTTTTTTATTAGTATTACTGTTTTGAAATAAAACAATAACATGTTTAAGATAACATGCACTTCTTTAGTAATTTGATTATTAATTAGACTTAATTTATCTATTTATTTGATATTTTTTTATTAGTGTTACTATTTTGAAATGAAACAGTAACATATTATTATCTTAAGAACAAATAGTAATATGGTGTTATTTGATAATTTTATTATTAATTAGACTTAATTTATGCATTTATTTGAGATTTTTAATTAGTGTTACTATTTCGAAACGAAACAATATCATCTTTTTTTTTACTATTTAGTTATTAATTAGATTTAATTTATCTATTTATTTATGATTTCTAGTTAATGTTACTATTTTGAAATGAAATAATAATATATTACTATCTTGAAAACAAACAGCAACACATTACTGTCTTGAGAACAAATAGTAATATGATATTATTTGGCAATTTAGTTATTAATTAGACTTGATTTATTCATTTATTTAAATTTTTTTACTGCTCTTATCATTTTCAAATGAAACAGTAACATCATTTCTTTAGCAATTTGATTATTAATTAAATTTGATTTATCCATTTATTTGAGATTTTTTATTAGTGTTACTTTTTTAAAATAAAACAGTAATATGTTACTGTCTGGAAAACAAATAATAACATGCACTTTTTTGATAGTTTGATTGCTAATTAAACTTAACTTATGTATTTATTTGAAATTTTTGGTTATTGTTATTGTTTTAGAATGAAACAATAACATACACTTCTTTGCTAGTTTAGTTATTAATTAGACTTGATTTAATAATTTATTTAGCATTTTTTGTTGACATGTTACTATTTTGAAACAAAACAGTAACATATTACTGTCTTGAGAACAAACAGTAATATGATGTTATTTAGTGATTTTATTATTAATTAAATTTAATTTATATATTTATTTAGAATTTTTTCTTGATATTACTATTTTAACGTGAAATAGTAACATATTATTATTTAGTCTATAAACAATAATATATAGTTCTTTGGTAATTTTGTTTGTTAAGAAAATTATTATAACACTACTAAATACTAAAAGAGTTAAGGAGCAAAGGTTTAATATGAAATTCAAATGAATTTGAATTAATAAAAATGAAATTAAAGTTAGAAAAATAATAAGAAAATAAAAAAATTAAGAAAAATCATTGAAAAAGGCCTTTTTTCACCAACTAAAGTGGGCAAAAGCCTTTGGCATTTTATAAGCTTGTAGATCTCAAAAAGTTACATGGAATCAAAAAAGAATTTATCCAAAACGAATAACCGAGCACAAAGTTATGATTATTCAAAGTTTTGAACTCAATTTATATATTTCTATCTAAGTGAACCATGTTAAATCTAAATTTTCTTGTTTTCTATCAAAAGATAATGAGAAGATGAATGAAAACAAGTGATCATACGTAAAAATTAGTTAAATAATCATAAAGTTATACCTTTTTGAAATTCTTGATTTATAATTACATTCTCATAATTAAAAAAGAATATTTTAAAAATATAATAGTAATAATTCATACAAGTGGCACCTATTTGAAATAAAAATCAGTACTACCACTTTGTTGAAAAGAAGTTTAGGAAACAACAATACGGTACAATTTACCATAGAAATATTTTTTGCATAGTAGTTAACCCAATAAAAAATTATTAGTTTTAGAATAAAAGATTATGTATTTTCCATTAAAATTAAAACAAATTCACAAAGTGAGAAATCGAGCAAATTCAAATATGTTATAGAATTGCATGAATTTTTTTAATAAAAATTTTCAACATTTTTTTAATTTCATGCATATTTAAAATAAGTATACAGAAATTTATAATTTTATCAATTAAATTCACACTATTATACAATTATCTATTATTAATATGATATATATAAATATATAGAATTATATCTAATTTAGTTATATATTATATAATATGGATATAATGAGGGTTTAGTAGTGCTGTCTCCTTATCAATATCCATATCCGATCAAATTTTTACGAAAATTCCTTTAGCCATGCTTGTATTCATTTTTTATCCTCAATATCTATATTGGAATGAATAAAAAGTACAGATGCCCATTAAGTATTTTAATGTCAAATGAGTAGGGCATCCTCAAATTTTAAACTTCTCAATCTCTGATTTGAAATTTAAAAAAATCAAAATCAAAATTATTTGAAATTAGACTTATATGTAAAATTATTTATAAATTTAATTTTAAGTGAATTGAATTCTAATTTTTGTGCTGTTGGGGTTAAGATTTTTTTAATAACTTTTCCCTTATTTTTCATGAAAATTCAGTTGAAAAATTGAACGGGTATAAAATTGGATGCCAGCTTCATCTTCATAGGAGATTACAAAATGTCATTTTCTATTTACATTTTTTTTATGCCTGCTAAATCCTTATACTACAGTAAGAGTTTGATCCTAGAATTTAAAAAACTCGCTTGTGGCTTTACTTACCAAGAGCACATTGAATAAAATATGACTCAAAAATATATATTATGATAACCTGAAGTTGAATTAATAAGGTGAATTGATGACGATAGAGGGGTGAAATATCACTACAAATTCGATTTGTTCCGGTCTGTAGGGAGCTACAATTTTTATTGTTGATAAAAGATAGGAATATATCACAACAAAAATGAATAAATTCATTTACATCAACATTTTTCACTACTTAAATGAATCCCGCAACTACAATTACATAAAATTAATCAAGACATTTAAAATTTTTAGTAAGAAAATTTTCTTAATATGAAAGTAAAAATCACAACATGAAATGCAATAAAAATTTTTGTTAATAAATAATTAATGGATAACTTTCTTCTAGCAAAATAAATAATAATAATAATAATAACTACTCACCTTTCAAAAATTTTTTAAAAAACTCCATGAATAATACAAAACTTCTGTTTAGAATTGTTGGAATCACAACTAAATCAATGTAGTAATATTAATTAATCATTATAGAAAATCGGTCAGTAGAACAAACAAAAACAAAAAATAAAATCATGCATTTTACTACTCAAAATATCAAAGATAAAATCTAAATCAAAATTTTATACAATTAAGAGTAAATTTAGTGTTCATTTTCTGATAAATTAATCAAATCCCGATTCCATCTCTTTTCTCTCAATTGCCTTTTCTTGGCGATCGAATTTTTCTTTCGTCTTGATGGAGTTTATTTAGTGAGCGCGAAGCTCAGGTAGCTTTCTGATTCTCTGTGGGGGAGGACCCACTTTGCCAAATCCAACTTAACTCACAAATCTAAGTTAATATTCCGTTTCTGATCTACTTTCAAACATCACTTCGGGGTTTTTACAACTTCAGCTCAATTATGGCTTACCTTTCCCTCTAGGTTAGTCCCCTGTTTTTGCGTGCTCATAAAAATCCAATCCTTAAGCTCAAAATGTCGAGATTTAGAGAAATAGAATGGTTTGACGCTAGTGCATCGCCTGGAGAAGATGAAGATGGCCAGAATTTCTACATGCAGGATGATTCGCTTTCAAGCAGCGCAGAGCAATGCTGGTCCATGAAGTTCTCACTTTGCTGCAAAACTCAAGAAACTGATGGCCTTATTGCTTAATAGATATCTCATTGATAACAAGAGTGTTGGAAAATGCTGATGTAAAAAAAATATTAAGAAATATGTCATATGCTTTTCTGTTGAAAGAAAAGAAAGGAGTTGGTGAAAATGTGCTCTAAAAGAAAAGAAAGTATATTATGTTTGGTTAACTTATAAAATATAAAATACAATATTTTATATTATAGTTAATATTGATTATCTATAAATAGACATTCCTATAACTTTATATAAATGGAGCTCTCAAAGAAGAGAGAAAACTCTCAAAGTGCAATAATATTTGGTAAAAATTGCAATGTTATGAATATTTCTGCTTTTTTTTTTTTTTGTTTCTGCATTTCTATTCCTATGTTTTGGCTCTATTTTTCCCTATGATTCAACTCTATTTTTTCAATATGATATCAGACCTTAAATTGTCTTAGTGGATTGTGAGAAAAAGGGAGAAAACCAATAAGGCTTACTCTTCATAAAAACCTTAAAAAAAATAGTGTTTATTCATTGCTTCAAACAACTTCTCTGCTTCATTCCCTCCTACTTCCATTAGAGTTAACTTCCTTATATGGTAATTAAGATGAAAGTTTATATAGAAGCCTATGATATGTGGGAAGTAATTGAAATTGGAAGAGATAGCATATGAAAATGAGGGAGAAGTAACAACACCACAAGAAAAAGGAAAAGAAAGATATGATGTTGTAAAATCAAAAGAAAAATGCAGAGGAGAGATCTTTCAGTAGGAAGGATCTACAGAAGATGATGAAAATGTTAATGCCCATATTGTAACTAAAACTCTAGCGAGTCTAGCAACAAAAAATCATGAGGAATGACTATGTGTTTTTCTTAGATTAAGGGGGAGTATTGAAAAATGCTAATCTAGAAAAAACATTACGAAATATGTCATATTTTCTCCTGAAAGAAAAGAAAGGAGTTGGTTAAGAAGTGTTGTAAAAGAAAAGAAAATGTGTTAAGTTTGATTAACTTATAAAATATGAAATGCAATATTTTATATTGTAGTTAATATTGGTTATCTATAAATAGACATTCGTGCAACTTTATGTAAATGGAGCTCTCAAAGAAGAGAAAAAACTCTCTAAATACAGCAACACTTGGTAAAAAATGCAACGTTATGATGCTTTTTTTTATGAACATTTCTGCTGTTTGTTTCTCTATTTCTGTCTCTGTTTCTGCATTTCTATTTATGCATTTTGGCTCTGTTTTTTCCTATGTTTCTTTTGATTTTCTAACAAGGAGCTCTCGGCACTTCCATCTAGTAGGTAAGCAAGATAACTTCTACATTATTTGTTTTCAAAATGAAGATGACAACAGAAATTGCGTCAAGAAAAACAGCCCTTGGGCTGTTCAGGGTGCTTTACTGGCGTTTCAAAATTGGGACTCAATTACTGATCTTAATAACCTGCTGCAGATTAATGAGATTTCAATATGGGTACAGGTGTGGGGATTACTATTAGAATATTAGAACCCCTCTCTTGCAAGGTACCAAGGGTCAATGATAGGTCCAAACGAATGGATTGACCAGTCAAATGGATTTTCTAGGAATTTAAGGTTCATGAGGCTCAAGATCAAGATCAAATTAGATGAACCTTTGTTTATGAGGTTCGAGCTCATGTTGGACAATGGGGAATATGAACTTGATACAAGCAAGTATGAAAGACCCTTCTATTTTTGTTTTCCTTGCAAGTGCATTCGTCATAGACGACATGAATTCAGTTAGTCATACAGAAAAATCATAAAGGCAATAAATAGACAACTCAATAGATTGAGGATGAATTTAACCTTGGTGTAAAAATTGACTCGAGCCATTGCCACTCATCCTGACAGAAAAATATCTTCCATTGAACTTGTTATTGAGGGAGATGAACTCATTCATTTCCCTTTTGATGCGCGCAGAATAGATTTGACTGATAAAGATTTCATATACCGGGAAGACCCATTTAATTTCAACCCTTCTTCCTATTCTTCAGAGGACACTTCCTCTACACAACAACTAAACATTGATGAAATGGAAGATATACAAGAAGCAGGTGATAGTCAAGGTAATCAAAAGCAAATGAATGAAATGCCCATTCCCGGGGATCAAAGGAATCAAGCTTAATCTCAGATTCCAAATGTGATTGCCTTTTCTATGGAGGAAAAGAGTTGATACTCATCAATTCTAATTATGGCCTGCAATTTCAGAGGCTTCTTCATGAAATCACATTCAAGTTTGCCAATATGAAGCTGGGGGTTCTAGGAGGTTGTCTCGAAATTGCCTCTTAAATCATCATGAAGATATTAACATGGAATTGCCAAGTTCTAAATTGTCCCTCAACAATTCAGAGACTAAGGCAGCTTATCATGGACAATAATTCTCAGTTTTTGGTCCCATCAGAAACATTACAAAAGGTGGAAGTCACTAGATCTTTTTTCTATCTCGGGGTTTCAAGGATGTTGTAGGCACTGATGTTCAAGATCACAGCGGGGACTTTATTATGGCTTGAACTTATGGTTTTCGCCCTCAAGTTTTGTACACAACATATAATTGAATCCACTTGAGGGTGAAATCTATGATGTTTTCTCTTTTTCTTATTGCAGAAGCGTAAACTCCTCCTAAATTAGCTGATATGCCCAATCTTTGGAACTTCATTAAAGCCACAACATAAACAAATGCTGCAATAATGATCCTTTACCATGTCTGTTATGTGAAGATTTTAATCAAGTGCGCTTAAAAAAAAAAAAAACTCACTTTCTTCTATTCCAAAAGCAAATAGCTTGATTAATATACATTTTGAATATAATCTCTGAAACATGAAGGCCTCGAATCAATGGTTTATATGGTCTAAACAATAGAGAGGGTGATCAATGTGTATAGGAAAGGTTAGACAAAATGATTTTTAATGAAAAATGGTACTAATGTTTTTCGTATTCTTCTGTTTTTAGGTTCCTATTATTTGCTTCTGATCATACTCCTATAGTGCTTAATGCTCTTCATAATCAAGGATATAAAAAGTAACTTTTTCATATCTAAACATTTTGGCCAACACAACCCCCAACGTTCGCAAATCGTTCAAAAGGCTTGGTCCCAACCAGTGAGTGGATCTTTTGCATTTCAAGTAAAGAAGCAGCTCCATAACACAAAATATCAAATCACAGAATGGGATAAAGGAAGCTACATTTTAAAATAAAAGATTTAGAACATCAAATCAACAACATACAATTAAGAATGGACAAGTATAAAAGTAATAACTATCATATTTAATTATTGAATAAATATGTTTCATAGTATATTTATTATAGTGAAATTATTTATAAATTAAAGTGAATTTATATCTTATAAATATTAATATAGTTATGGAAGAATTAAATATTTATTTTTAAAAAGGATATATCTTATAAATATTAATATAGTTATGGAAGAATTAAATATTTATTTTTAAAAAGGAGAACAAATATAATTTGTTTAATAAATATGTAATTTTTTGTATTTTATAAAACTTATTCTATTAAAAAAAATTTATAAACTAAAATATATAATTAAATTCATCTGATGGTGTTTATTAATTTTTTTAAATTACTAATATTGAATTATTATTTAAGAAGGTGATAATTATAGTTATCCTTAAAAATTTTTTATCAAAATGCCCCTTAACGCGTAACGCCTAAAATTCTTTTGAACAACCTCATAAAATTTCTTTTACAAAAAGCAGGAATTATTAGAAGTTATATGCACAAAGTTTGCAAAAATTATTTGAAGAGATTTTTCTAAATATTTTTTAAAAATATAAATAATTTCATAGTGTTTATTTATAATGTTTTAAATTATCAAACTATTTTAATAATAGTCATAGGATAAATAAATTACTTATTTTTATTTGAATGTTTTACAGTAACATTTTTTACTACTTAATTATCATTCAGCTAATTTATGATAGAATCTAAAATTTTAGTTTTATCAGATGGTGTTATGATTTACTTAATTAAATTTTATCTTAATAATATTATTTAAAGTACCTCGATTTTATTAGTTATTATTTAGTAACAAATACTTTATTTATTAATATTTATGATTATTTTAAAATTTTCGGATATCATTATTTCAACTACTAATAAGTTCTTCATTTACTTTATAACAAATTTATGCTCTAAATTTTATGAAGAGTTATTGAAGTTTTTCATTTTTAGAACTTCTATTAGCATATTTAATACTCTATGCTATTACATTAACTATTTAATGTGAATTAAATTTATCTCAATTTTAATGATTTAGTATTTAAAATTTCAAAATATTTATTATTTTTTAAAAATGTAAATTAAATATTTTTCCTAAATTTAATTTACTTTGAAATAATTACACCTTCCTTTAACAAATGATTTTTTTTTCCAATTAATCTTCTCACAACTTCTTTTTACGTTATTTTATGTATATTTTTTCCCCTCATCCTTCCGGACGTTTCCTCCTCAATCCCATGTGCTTACCACATCACTTCTCTCTCTAAAGTCCACTAACTTCCATTCACCCAATTTTCCACTCCTCGACAATACAGGGCTTGGTTCCCAAACTTCTTTTGCTGCCAATTAGCAGGGCTTGCTGTTAATTCGTGAGAAGATCATGGACACCAGAAGTTGTGGTCGGACAGCAGCCTAAGTTAGCTGCGTTCGTGGTCATCTTTCCACTCTCGCTAGCGTCTTCTTCATGCGGCTGTTGGCCGATGTAAGATGGCCTCAATATCATATCATTAGCGGCACCGCCACCACACCACCATCTCTTTATGTTATCAACGGTTTGGGTCGAACTGAACCAGCCTTTTCCTCGTGAGATTTAATATTGAAGTAAGGTCGTAAGATTTGTTAATTTGGAAATTTGAGCTCAAACGAAGTATTGGACTTAATTTAGGGTGAGCGGATATTTTGTTGAAAATAATATACATAATATTTGGTATAATAAATTAAAAATAAATGAACTATAAATTTCAATAATTATATATAAAAATTTATCAATATAAATATTATATTTTCACAATTTTTTAACTTAATATTCCACTCTATTTTTCCCCCACTTACTTGAATAAGCACACTTATTCTCTCTCTTGCAAACTCTCCACACACTCAGAGAACCAAATACCATTGCGCTACTCGAGCTTCTTGTTTTTGGTGTTCGTCTTGTTATGGTGCACTGAAGCATGAAAAGTTCTTGCTATATATGTAGGCAAGAAAATTTTATAAAATAATGTATACCTACTTTAAGTTTTTAACTTTACCTTGACAACATGAAAAAGTTGGCAAATACATTTAATGCATTTGATTGTATCAAATCCATTTTTTCTTCTCTTGTCCAAAATAACTGCCCTCTTTTATCACATGGGCTGCTTTTAGCTAGCTTCCAGCCTATAGTAATTTTTTCTTATCAAATAGTATTGCTGGTGTTGAGAACAAGTTTACCAACTTCAACATTTTCCCCTCTTAAATTTGTTCCTATAAATGCAATCATCCTAAATATCCCTTGTAAGTTTTGAAAGTTTGTGATCTTTAATGTTTTTATAAAAATATTTGTAATTTATTCTCTTGATCTCACATATATAAGTTCCACTTCTTTGAAAATAATATGCTCTTTAATAAAATGAAATTAGATATCAATATACTTTGACTTTTCATGATATATTAGATTTTTTTATTAGGAACTATTAATTTATTATCAACAACAATTTGAGTCACTTCTTTTTGTGATACTTGTAACTCTTCCAATAATCTTCTTAGCCATACTACATGACAAACACAAAAAGCAACTACAACATATTATGCTTTACAAGTTGATAAAGTAACAATTGATTATTTCTTTGAACCCAAATGACAACTACATCTCCAAAGTAGAACAGAAATCCAGTGATGCCTTTTTTATCATTATAACATCCATCCTAATAACTATCAATAAAATCAATAATCTCTAAATTCTTTTTTGCTAGATAAAATGCTAAATAAAATGAGACATAATTAGTTATTCCTTTGATATACTTTAATATTATTTTTGCAGCTTGCAAGTGTGAAGATTTGGAATTTCCCATAAAGTGACTGATTAACCTAACTTCATATAAGATATCTAGCCTTGTGCAAGTTAAACATTTTAAAGTGCTGACCAAACTCTTATAATGGGTTGGATTGACTTATTTTCCTTTGCCTTCTTTTGTTAACTTACGACCAATTTCTATACATGTATCTTCTAAATGACAATCTTCCATATAAAATTTCTTTAAAATCTCCTTTGCATATTTTGTTTAAGAAATAAAGCTTTTTTCACTGTTCTACTTCACCTCAATGCCAAGAAAATAAGTCATAAGGTGTAAATCTATAATTTCGAACTCTTTTACCATTATTTTCTTGAATTAGTCAATCATGGATTAACTATTTCCTATGAATATGAAATTATCCATATACGGGCACATGAATATGATATTTCTTGATAAATTTGACTTAGAATATAATGCATGTTCATATAGAGATTTGATGAATCCATTTTGAATAAAGTATGCATCAATTCTTGTGTTCTATGTTCTTGATGTTTGCTTAAGTCCATATGGGCCTTGTTTCAACTTATACACTTTATCTTCTTATCCTTTAACTTCAAATCCAAGGGGCTATTCCACATAAACGTCTTCTTCAAGATAGCCATTTAAGAATGCAGGTTTTACATTCATTTGATAAATCTTCCAACTCATTTACGTTGCTAAAGTAATCAACAATCTAATTGTCTCCAATCTAGCTATGAGTGCGAAAAGTTCTTCATAATCAATCCCTTTTTGTTATTTGTACCCTTTCATAACAAACCTTGTTTTGTACTTCTCAACATTTGCATTAACATTTCTATTCATTTTTAATACCCATTTAACTCCAATTGCTTTATGATCTTTGGGAAGTAAAGTAAGTTCCCAAGAGTTGTTCTTATTGATGGAGTTAATTTCTTCTTTCATTACTTTCCTCCGTTTATCATCTTGACATGCTTCTTTAAAAGTTAATAAGTTATATCTAGCAAATAAACAAAGCATCATACTTTCATTAAAATTAAGACTTGGAGTGGATTCTAACAATTCTTGGATACTTTTTGTCTTCGTCACATGTAGACTAGATAATCATTTATGGTAGATTGAGTTTCAATTTTTGGTAACTGATAGATTTCCTCATATATATCATTTCTCTATACTTGCTTCTTTTCTTTTTCAATGACAATTTTCTTTTACTTGTCCTTAATACGCCAATTCTAAATTTGCTCTTCATCAAATTATACATTTCTTGAGAAAATAATATTTTTGGAAATTAGATTGTACAACTTGTAATCACTTCCATTTTTATCATAGCCAATGAGGATGCATTTTGGCTTTTGTCTTTCAGCTTCCATTTTTTCTCTTATGAGATCTTTGCATGAGTAACAATCCCAAGAAATTCTCAAACAATCCACTTTCGGTGTGCAATGACTTCAAGTTCTTTCTAGTGTAATATTTCTAATTCTTTTCATTAGAAATTTGTTCAGCAAGTAAGGAGTGTAAACCACTGCTTCCCCTAAAATTCTTTAAGTATGTTCCTTTCATATAACATGCTCCTCACTATATTAAGAATGTTCTATTCTTTCTTTTTGAGATATCACTTTATTAAGGTATTTAAGGCATCTTGAAGTGTTTGAGGCATGGTTAACTGATGAATAATTCCATTTTGCCTTTTGCACGTTGCAAACTCCTCTAAAGTGCACTTACCCCTTGATTGGTTCTTAATTTCTTTATATAATAACCATTTTACTTGTCCAACAAAATCTTAAATTCTTTTAATTAGAAGAAAACTTCTATCTTCTCTTTTATTAAAAACGTCTATATTTTGCCTTTGTAATCATTGGTGAAGGTAAGGATATGCTTATTTTCACCTTCTGAAATTGGATTGATTAGCCTATAAATATCTAAGTGAACTAACTCAAGACACTTCGTTGCTCTTCTTGAGGTTCTTTCTTTAAACATATTCCTTGCCTACTTGCATATGACATAGGTTTCATATATCTTGCTTGGGCTTCCAATTCAGGACATTCCTTTCACCATGTGATATCTCTCCAATAACTTTAAGACTTTAAAGTTTAGATGGCCATATCTTAAGTACTAGAGAATTGAATCATCTCCAATAATGGCCTTGAAATAATTTCCTTGATTTATGGATAGCCTTAATAGAAACATTTTTGTTGTTGGTCATTTTGACTAATGTGATTAACATGTCATTTTTATCTCCTAAATTAGGGATAAATTCTTCATATAGATATCAAACTCTTTTTCTAGTGGTTAGCCCAAACTAAGGACATTATTTTTCATATCTAACATATAATATATATCTGCAAGTGGAGTATGTTTTTCAATCGTGCATTTGAAGAATAATTTTTCCTTGCCCCTAACTAGAATTTCTGATAAACTAACAAATGAAATGTTACTATAATCTTGTTCATCAAGCTACACAAAGAATTCTTTTCTTCCACACATGTAATTTGATGTAGCGATGTCAAGAAACTAAGTAACAAGGCTACACGTCTCTTGATTGTTTACAATAAGTAAAGAAATATCTTCTTCTTCTTCTTCTTCTTCTTCTTCTTCTTCTCCTTCTTTTTCTTCTTCAACAAAATTCACTCTTTCTTCTTTATTGCTTCTATAGTGGCTTTCAATGGCATAATGACCAAACTTTTTTCAAAATCTATATTAAATTTAAGATTTGTCATATCTTTAAAAATTTTCACCTCGACTAGAATCCTTATTGTGACTATGTCCTCTAAATGATATGTTGCCATCTCCTTGATTTTAGCCTTCATGAAATGGTAGTGATTTGCCAACTCATCTTCCTTTATAGCTTGAAACACATCCTTTTTTTAATCCTCCTCTATTGAAAGTAGGCTTTTTTTACTTTATGTTAAGTTTGGTTTATAAAGCTTGCTTAATAGTAGCTTCTTTAGAAGAATTAAAAAGCTATTACTCATAGGCAACTAAAGTGCCTTTTAATTCTTTAATTGACATGTTCTTCAAATCATTGGATACTTTTATAGTTACAACTACATAGATAAATTTTAGATCCAAATATCTCAAAATTTTCTACATCTCACAAACATTTTCAATATTTTCACCATTCCACTATATTTGATAGGTAATGATTATTACTTTATTTACATAATCTACAAAAGATTCTCCATACTTCATTTTTAAATTTTCAAACTTCATTCTCAAAGTTTGAAAATGGATCTCCTTCACCTTTTCTATTATTCCAAACACCTTTTTGAACAACTCTCATACTTCTTTTGACATCATTGTTGGTGTAGCAATTTTAAAATTACATTCTCCAACTACTTAATAAAGTGTAGATAAGGCCTTCTATTCTCTTTTTCTCCATTCAAAAGCTCCTTGTTTTTGCTCATTGTCTAGTTTGGCTTCTTCTTTTAGTGTCTTTTCTTCAAAAATTTTTTCTACAAGCTCCTACATATCTAGTGAACCTAATAGAGCTTTCATTTGGATACACCAAATGTCACAAATTTCTTTTATAAGTACAAGTGCTTGAAGTTGAAAGGTGTTACTTACAAAAACTATTAGATTTTTACAAGAAGGGCAATGGAATTAACTAATTTAATAACATAAAGATTGAGGCAATGGAACCAACTAATAAGAAGCAGTAAAAATAAATAAATGACAAAGTTAAGCCAATATAAAGAAATCAAAAGCTCAAACTAAACTTTGATTTCAATGACAGAAAATAATGTGTATGGCATTATGTATAATAAAATGAAGATAAGTGAATTAGAAACTTTAATAATTATATAGGATAACTCGCTAATATAAATATCACACTTTCACAATTTTTTAACCCAATATTGCACTCTATTTTTTTCCCACTCACTTAAATAAGCACACTCTTCTTCTTATTCTCTCTGAAGCAAACTGTCTACACGCATATGGCACCAAACACTATTGCACGACTCTTGTGCTTCTTGTTGAAGCTTTTCTTTTTTGTTTATCTTACGTTGGTGTACTAAACCATGAAAAGTTCTTGCTAAATATAGGCAAGAAAAACTAATAAAATAATAGAAACCTACTTTAAACTTTTAACTTTAGCTTGCCAACGTGAAGAAAGTTGGCGTATGCATTTAGTGCATTTGGTTGTGTCAAATCTATTTTTTCTTCTTTTTGTCAAAAATTTTTGCCTTGTTTTACCGCAAAGGCAACTTATGGCTAGCTTCCAACTTGTAGGTTTTTTTTTTTTTGGTTTAAATATTACTACTAGTTTTGGAAATAAGTTTACTAGCTTCAACATATGTTACTTTATTTTACAATTTTTAATATTTTTTTATGTACGTATGAGTATGAAATTGTTTCATATTTATGCTTTAACGATAGTCTTATTTAAAAATTGTTTATTATGAATTTTTATACTTTAGATTTTTTATGCTCATGACTATTTTGTTTATTAGTATGATGGAAAATGAATTTGTGATATTATTACAAATTTGAATTTAAAGTGTTTGCATGAATATTAGTTTTGAGATTGAAATGTTTATTGGGTATGACTTTGAAAAGTAACATTTGAGAATTTTTAAAGAAAACAAAATAGTAGGATGATTTTATTATGCCCAAGGAAGTGATAAAAGATTATTACAATTTGTAAGGTAAACTGCATTTACTATGGATCATTGGGGAAATTTTTTTTAAGATACCTCAAGTGCAATTGGAAATTAAATTGATTATGAAATTGAATTATTGAAAGGATAAAGGAAGATTAAATTGATTGAGGGATAAGGTAAAGATGCAATATTAAATATTGAATATTGAATTGTAATTTTTTATTCTCTATTAAAATTACCATTGGATCCTAATTGTAAATGATACGTGATTTGTTAAATGTAAAATTGTTTGTTTTTGATATAATTTCCCTTTTCTATATATAATTGTGGTTGATGCAAAAGTAAATTTATATTTTAAAACTACAAGTAATGCTAAACTAATTTTACAAGGAAAGAAATCACAATTTAGAAATTTTGAGGTTTAGATTTGTTTATCTCATTTAGTAAGTTTTAAAATTTTAAATTTATTTCTTTCAAAAGTATTGTATTATTCCAAAATCTTATGAATTATGTTTTTAAACCTCTTATTTTAATAGTTTATCTACTTACAGAATTCACATAACTCATCCTCGTTTTTCAACATTTTTTAGGCTTAATACTAATCTCATAGATTTTTATTACCTTTGTGGAGATTGAAGTAATTACCTTGAAAGAAGTAGACAATTGGATTGAGATTGTGTTCGTGGATCATGTTTTTGTTTTTTATGTTACAGTTTTTGCGGTTTGTGGCTCTTTGTAGAAAGTTTGAAAGATAAGGGAAACCTCATTTGTTTTATTTTCCATAAAATTTTACATGAATTTTTGAGTAATTATTATTTTTATAAATATTTCATTATTTGCATCAAGTCAAATCTGCATTATCTATAATTTAGTTTTGTAGGAAGTCACTTGAAAGTGATTCTTACACCAATCACATGCCTAAAATTGGGACATGACATAATCCAAATTAAATTTTACTTTGCCCACTTTTAAAATTTGTTCTTGAAATACCGTTTATTTCTTCTTTTTTTTTTTTGTCAAATCAGCATAAACTTATTTGTTAGCAAGAATCCGTCAAAAAGCTCCTTAGATACTAATGTATTTTAATGAAATGACATATTTTTTGTAGAAAAAGATAATTAAATTTTTTTTGAGGGAAAAGAATTAAATTAACTTCACAAAAACTATTTAAAATATACGCCATATATTAAGTTATAATGCCTTTGTTTTTGAAAATTCAAGAATATAATAAATTAAATTAAATAACAGTATATAATATTTTTGTTCATTAATTTCCTATTATTAATCATTTTATATTGATGTTTAGGCTAGAAAAAATTATTATATTTACTCCTCCAATAATTTTCCCTGATTTATTAATTATTTTTCTAACCTGATACTTTATAATAATATATATTAATGTATTTGACTTAAGCATCAAAAAATCAATTCTTTATAAAAAAAATTATTTTATCTCTTTTGTTACTTTATTAAGCTCAAAATTGAAATATATTGCATTTAAAAGCAAGACAAAAATTCTTTATGTTGTTCATTAGCATTTTAAAGTTTATGAATTTTAATTAATATTTAATTAGGAAGGTTATGTTTATTAAATTTAATCTTGAAGTAACTGACTTTAATTTGTTATTTATCATAATGATAAATTTAATAAGCTAAAATAATTTTTTAAAATGTGGTAAAAACATAAAATAAAAATACTAAGTGAACTAAAATTATTTAATTTAATAAATAAATATGTTAAACATATATAAATTTGCTAAGTTACAAAATATTTATGTTTCAAAATTTGAAAAATATAATAAATTACATCAAAATAATATAATTGATGTTTTTATATCCCTACAATTTAAGTTATAAAATTTTATTTTAAACAATATTTAGGTACTAATTATCAAATACTTTCCATAAGTGATTATCTTTGACTCGATATTAATTCTAGTGGTTATTTTATTCATTATTTTGAAAGATATTTGCTTGTTTGATGGGAATTGAAATTTTCCTCATATAAGATTTTTTTATTATATTTCATTAAATTCAAACATGTAATAAATTTAAAAAGTATACAAAAATACAAATGAAGTTCTTAAAAATCTCAGGTTAATTTTTAAAATCAATGAATTTGGTTTTTAAAATTGATAACACTAGGTTTATGTTAAAGATGATAATATTTTCTCATAAGACTTCCATGGATATTAAAAAAATGGCGCTTAGTTTTTTTTTTCCCTCAATTTATCTACTAAGTTCGCAAGTAATTGTGTAAGTAGAGGATTGTGATAATTTGAAGAGCATATTTTATAAAATCAAAATTAAAATGTAGAAATCATCAAAATTCAAATAATTCGGGATTTAAAAAAGGAGTCATGCAACACAAAATACACTATAGATAAGACAATAAAAATAATAATATATAATTATGATGTAAATAATAATTATATTTGATTATGATGTAAATAATAATATACATTGACAACTTTGACAACACAAAATACATTAGAGAAAGTTCGATCGTTGTTGAATATAAAAGTTATCAGAGAAATTGTTATTGGTATAGGTTTATCTGTGAAAGTGGCAACATTGACAACTTTTCTATCATCAATAAAATTTAAGGTTTCTACGACGACAATGTCATTGCAAAAAATCTTTTTCAAAATTCAAAAATTTTTTAAATTTAAATTTTTAATGACGACTATTGGTTCAAAATAAAAAACAATAAAATATATGCCACTTTTTTATGATAACTTACTCGTCACTAAAAATTCAAACTTTCAACAATGACAATATCGTCACTAAAAGTATGAATTTTAGCGATGACATTATCATCATTGTAGAATTTAAATTAAAAAAATAAAAAATGAAATGAACCCTTAAGCAACGATAATAAGTTTTAAAGGTATAAAAGATATTTTAAATTAAATTAGAAGTTAAATTTAATTGAATTAATTTGATATTTTTTAATTTAATTTTACCTAATTTAAATTATTCAAGTAAAACACACTAACAATAATAATAATAATAATGTGCAACATAATCCATATAAAAAAATAAATACTTATAATATAATTGCATAATTATTTATACATAAATAAAAAATTATATATACATGGCCAATATAAATGTTTATACATAAAAAAATTATATATATAAAATAATTTAAGGGGAAGGAAGATGCAGATAATTTGATGTATCATCATCTATGCCATGACTATCATCATCATTGTTATCCTAACAACGTAGATAATACATCGAAGGTGGTGCTTAGGAAGGATTGAGCAACTAGGAAGAATCAAGTGGCTAAGCAAGGGGTACAGTCGCAAATTTACTCAACTTAAGCAGTGTAGCAGCAAATGGAGGCACGAGAAGTATAAGACCTTGTTGTCTAAGTAAAGACATGAGCTCTATTAGGTATGTCCTAAAATGCTACTATATCTGCTACTGCTGCTCCTAAATCAACTATTAGCTCTGTTGAAATTGCTCTCGACTCTGCTACAACTGCTCCTACATCTCACTCACCTAGTACATGTACTGCAAACTTGCCCCGAAGCTTAAGGTGCCCGCCAAACGTTACGTTTGACCAACCAGCACATGACCAATCACTTCTTATACCTTTGACGAATGTCAAGCACCTCATCGATAATGCCAGCCTTGTCAACCTATACAGGAGTGCAAAGTGCTACAAAAGATAATGGATGACACACTAGACTGCATGTGTTGAGTTACCAGCTCAGTCATCCTCTTGTTAAATTATTAAAATAAAAATCAATTATAAAGGGTACAAAATATATTCATAAAATTCTATTTAATATATAAGGTTTAGCTAACTTACATACTGCTCTTTGAAGGTCAGATGCATCCACTCCCTTATCTTATACATATGTTAATCCTTAAAATTCTCTAGAATTGACTGTAGCTCACCCGTTTCCTTATTTCTCTATTCATATTTTATAAAAGGAAAAAAGTATGATTATAATTTTTAAGTTTACAAGAGATTATATATTTAAAACATGAATAATAAGTTGAATTACCTTATCATAACGATGTGCAGCAATGGATTTCAATCCATGCCAATCATTCACCACCTTCTTCACTTTATTATTTGTATTCTTCCTAGATAGCTCCTACAAATTAAGAAATGACCATATAATATAGTCACATTTATAATTTAGATATATGAAATAATGATGTAACTATCTTAAATATCATACTTACCTTGTAATTATTGCTGTCAAAGAAGTCCACACATCTTTACCACATCTAGGGCAAGAAAAATCATGGGACATAGTGTCAAGCACAGTCTAGGTCAAAATCTTAGTCTCAATCACCCCTATGCTATAGAAAATATCTATTCAACTTGTACTTCCAATCTCTGTATAGATCAACAACACTTCATATGAAACCACTGAGCACTTTATCCTACTCAGTATCAGATATGCCCTGGAACTTGAAGCAGAACTGCATTAGAAGAAATTTAACAAGTTAATGAGTACTATATACAAAAATTTCAATATCAAATATAATTAAGTTAAGATAAGGAGGAGATGGATATTTATACAAACCTCTTACAAGACTCTGTCCTACAGCTACTAAAGCACCGACTGCCATGATTTATAATAAAGTAGTATATGTGCTCAAATAATACTATCCATATTGTGGGGGAGATGACTAACATTCTCACCTACCACATGCCATATACCAATTGTATTGAACTATACAGGCATCGAGCTCCCCCTACTCTTCTTCATCCTCTCATGCAACCTAAGGGACCTATTTAGGCCTCTCTTTCTCAAAGTTATAACTTTAATGGATAATAAAAAATATCAATACTATAAATTCATATTTAATAACCAAATAACTTGAGTGTGTATAATAAGAAAAGATATCTAATCCCTCACACTACGATAGGATGTAGGTAGGATGATATGGAGAGTCCTCTCTAACGTCACCGTCGTAGTATCATACCTCGACATCCACCATGACTGGGATAGTATACATTTTATAAGTATTTAAGAGAAAAGTCCATAATTGAATCAAATGACAACCTAAAATAAATTACTATATTCATATAATGAAATTACACAATAACTCTTACATAATTATAAGTTGCAATGCAAAAAAATATTATTTCCCTAATTTAAATCAATGTCAGTGAACTTAATAGACTCATCCTCACAATCATTAATTTCTCCATCATCATCACACTGTAAAAGCCTCTCCCCCATATAATCTTCATTCGTTTCATCTTCGAAGCTACCTTCATCATCAATGAAGACATTCACTCCTTCTATAAAAGATCCAGTATTCCTAGAAGGTGTAACAATTGAAGAACCATTTCTTTGATCCATCAAGTTAATTAAATGGAAATCCCTAAGATCAACTGTAAGGTTGAAATTAAAGAAGTTACTTTCTTATAGGAACAACAAGTCTTGTACACTGACATCATTGTTGAGTAAATCCCATATGTCACGATGCACCACATTATGGATGACCCTCTAATTTGCCTCATTAAGAAGATCCTCGATATAGAAGACTTATTTTGCTTGAGTTGTAAGTATGTAAGGGTCAACTTTGTGTCATTGCCCACTAACAGAGATGCTTGTAATGTTCTTATTAATGCAAAGCTTCTTCTTTCTAAGATAAATGTCATACTATTTGCATTTGAATAAAGTCACACTGTACTTATTTAAATAAACTAACTCTATAATATCCTCCAATACACTATAAAACATATTACCATCAATTCTTAGAATGGAAACACCATTGTTTTATGTTTTATGCTTCGCATCTTGAGTGCCAACTATAAAGCACACTTATTTATAATACATGCTGAGTATACCATGATAATAAAATTGGGACCGGAAGCTCGTGATAATAGCTCTTCAGTGGCTTTTGGAGAATTATTCCTATGTAAATGGTGCATTTATGAATATAGCATTTTTATGAAGAGTTAAATTGGGAAAAAAAGTACAAGTAAGGAACAACATTTACATAATTGGTGTAACACAGCAAGAAAGAAAGAACCTTTACCTTAGAGTAAAAATACATGAGAAATTTTGTTCTTTGTAACTCATTTATATTTTCAACACCACTTCATTCGAGCTCTTATTGGTGCTCACTATAGAACATATGTGTATTAGTTAGTTATAATTAATTAGGAGAAAAGTATGAATGATTATAGAAACTTACTAGAGATACTTTTCGATCTCAGCACAATTATTCAAGATGTACTGTATGGTAACATCTCAATCCCTCCTATCAAAGTGGGATATGATCTTTTTTCCCAGTAGTCGATATTAAGATTTGAACATTGATAATGCTTTATTCATGTGTTCGGATGCAATGTTTTGGTTTTAATCAAGCCGATTGAATCTAGTTTCCACCCCTTCCAGGTACATAGAACAAAATGTCAATATCTCATCAACAACATATCCTTCTATAATTGAACTCTTAGGTTGAGCACAATTCCTAACATAGTTCTTCAATTTTTTTATATATCTCTCATATGGATACATCCATTGAAATTGGATGGGATCGCCCTGTAATGTTTCATTAGGTAAATGCATCACTAGGTGAACCATTATATCAAAGAATGTTAAAGGGCATATCCATTCAAGTTTGTATAAAATGATAACAATGTCTTGCTTAGCTTGCAGGACATCCTTTCTATTGAAAGTTCTAGAACATATTTAGTTAAAAAAGCTGCATAACTTAACAATCGAATATGATAATTCCTTCAACAAAAATACTTAAATCAAAGGTCCTAACAATCTTTGCATGATAAAATGATAGCCATGTCATTTCAACCCCTTCAACTTCATATCACAATTAACCGCATTCTTCTTCAGACTTCCAGCAAGCCCATCAAAAAATTTTACATTCTTTATAAACTAGCAAAATAGTCTTCATTTCTTCTAGTTGAGGGTTTATGTAGCATGTGATTTGAAAAGTTAGCCTTTCTCTTCATACAGATGTAAGTCTGGCCTTATGAAGATATCCGTCAAATCTCATCTCGTATTGTCTATATCTTTTATTTTTTATTTAATATCTAATAATGCACCTAAAATACTATCATGTACATTCTTCTCAACATGCATCACATCAATATTATGCCTCAAGTTCATTGTCAACCAATATAGAAGGTCAAAAATATGTTTCTCTTACTTCAATTAAGTTTATCAGCACTCCTTTTCTATTTTAGACTACCAAACTGAATATGCTTTCCAAGAAGCCTCTATGCCATCTTACCCAATTGGTTATGATAATTTCATTAGTAAGAGGACAAGAAGCAGCTTTCCTTTCCAGCCTTCCATTGAACTCTTTCCTATTTCTCTATATGTAACTCTTTAGGAGCTAACAATTATAACTAACATAAGTTATTTTCTCCCTAACTTAATTGATGGAGTATTGTCACTGCACATAGAACATGCTTTATAGCCTTGTTCACTCCGCCCAAAGAAATTACTTCAAGTGAGAAAGTCATTTACAATCCATAACACAACTGCTCATATGTTAAACATCATATTTGTGTTAGCATCCTAAGTCTCAACCCCCTCTCCAAAAGATGCCTTAGTTCTTCTATAATTGATCTTAAGAAGACATTGATATCTTTACCTAGCGATCATGGCCTCAGTATTAACATGGTTAATATGAAAAAGGACTAATTCATGCAAACCCATGAAAACAAGTTATAGGTAGTCCTGACCACTGGCCATATGTTATAGAATAAATTTCTATCACCAAAAGGATTAAATTCACCTGCACTTAAGCCTAGCCTAAAATTTTATGAGTTGCTGGAAAAATTGAGATGCCTCCTATTGAATTCTTGACAAGCTTTTCCATTAACAAGATATTGCATTACCCTATCTTTTATTAACCTTCTAGTATTATTTCATATCATATCCTTTATGGTATGCCTCAAACTATACAATCGCTTTAGTCAAAAAGTAAGTAGAAAATATCAAACCACTTTTTAAGCCATCTTTTTTCCTTTTATATTTTTATCTACCCATCAGGTCTCCCTACAAATTGGAAAATTATCCTTTGAAGCATGTTCTTTCCAAAAAAAAGTGCATGGTCATGCTTGCACACATGAATTGACTCATATTCCAACCCCAACTTGTTGAGACATTTCTTTGCACTTGAATTTGATTCAAGTAATTTATTATCAAATGTCTCTTTCAACAACTTCAAAAGAGCATCAAAAGACTTGTTAGTCCATTTATCTAGCACCTTCAAGTGCATGAGTTTCACTAGAAAGTTTAAGGCTAAAAAGGATGTGCATCTCAAATATAATTCTATTTCTACTTCTTTAAATAAATCATCACAACCACTATAATTTGATCTTATTTCCCCCTCGGATGTATCCTAATTCCCTACTCCTTCATTATGAACTACTTCTTTAATTACATGAAGGCCAATGAAATTGTATATAATATCCCTATCATTAGGAGATACCCCCTTCGTTCCTCTAGAAGTCAAAACATTTGCTTCACTATAATATACCTAATTTATGTATAATGAATTAAATTCATTATTTATAATATGTGCCTCCAATGTCCTTAATGTTTGAAATAATAGATTCACACACTTCTTACATGAATATCTCATCAAATCCTTTTTATTAACAAAGTTTTTAGCTCTCTCAACAAATGTCATCACACCATTCCAGTACTCATCTGACAAATGATTTCATAAATGGATCCAGCTTTTATTTATAGACATTATACCACTAAATAGGAAGAAGATAACTTCTTATAAAATTAAGTGTTATGACTAATATTTGTTATATGCCCTAAATCCACTGTATCACTCCAATACTAAAAGGTAGGGTCCTATCCTATTTGAAATATTTCTGTAGTTATAATTTAATCAATATATCCACGCTCCTTATTTCTTACATGTAAAAATTTTGATAGCATCTTCCTGTAGTTCTCCAAGTGTGTAAACTATACATCGATATAGTTTACACCCGAAAAACAGTTAGGATGCCAAGAAATTTCTATAATATCAAACAAGAGTTAAATAAATTATCAATAATAACTACATGGCATATCCCAAACTGTCCAACTTTATAGGATAATTCAAGGGTTGGTTGATGTATAAAGATTAACTATTCTTTGAACAAATCTAAACTTATAATGCAAATATAATTTTATTTAAAACTATTGTAAAAATATATTTATAAAAATTTTAAACTTACATTATGACACTTTATGAGTACTGTTATTTAAGTATATTATTATCTACATTATTGAATTTTTTTAAATATTCACGTAAATTGTTATGTTTACAGTTTCAAATTAGAAATTCAATTTTCTAACCTACTCTATTATATTCAAAAGATGCACAGTTTAACTCTTTTGATGAGACATACCTTTTATGATTATTGATATAAATTGTATTTTGTACAAAAATTCTTAATGATATAAAAATTCAAATTCTCGCAATCTTCTTAAAATTCCTATTTATATTATCGTAATATCTCCATTAAATACATTTGTAAGATTTAAATTTTTTTATTTATACATTTTTGTTAAAGTATAGTTGCAAACTTACATTTTTTTAATATTTACATTAAGACGGGTATTATTTTTTTAGTTAGTATAATAAGGAGTATTGAAGTTGTCATGCTTCTTGAGTTTTTATTTTCATTAAATTTGATTTAGTTTCATAATATCTAAATTCTTATTACATTTGTGCAAAATTTAATTTGTGTGAAGCCATTAATTGTGCCCTATTTGTGAAGGTTTTCATTAGTTTGCAAAGCGTTATACTTTTTTTAATTACTATACTAAAAAATAATCTATTTTAAAGAATATTATTTATTATATTATTTAAAATTTTATTTTTTATTTTATTTAGGGTTTTGATCCTTTTCATAAAATATTATAAAAAGTTTTCAAATAGAGAAAATAAAAAGAAGAAAAATAATAAGTGAGTTGGAAATTAATATAAGAATTTAATATAAAATATTTAATTAATTAATTCAATTCAATTAAATATTTAACTTATTAAATATATTTTCATCATAAAAATAAAATGTATCATATCATGTTAATATTATGAGTGAATATAAAAAAATGTATTTATTTTTAAATATAGATTCATAAATTTTAAATAAATAAATAAAATTTAATTTATATATTATTTTTATTAAAAAATAAAAATATGTAATTAATTATTTTTTATTTATACTTTCAATATTAAAATTTTAAATTATTAAAGATATATTTATTATGAAATTAAATATATAATCTTATATTTATACTATCTTTTCACATTAGTATCTAAAATATAAATCCTAAACCTTAAGATTTGATTGGTTAATATTTGTGTAAAATATTTTTACTTTTTATATATTAAAGTAAGGATATGATAATGATTAAGATACATCACTTTAAGATGTATTAATGGTTTTTATGCATTAAATTTTATTAAAACTATAAGGTTTGATCCTTATATAAATTTTATTACCTTTTAAGCCTTAAGTTTTGATCCTTATTTTATATTCTTAAATATTATAAGGTTTTCATTTGTGCAAAAGTTTTGATCCTTTTATAAAGCTTTTTCTTTAAAATTATAATATATCTTACATTGATTATATTTTATAATATTTTAAATTTTATTTTCTCTATTTTATATTAATTAATTACATATTTTATATTAAATTCTTATTCAGTTCAAGGGAAAATGTATTACATTACATTACTTCAATGTAACTAAGAATTTTGTTCTCCTAAATTACATCCTAAATTCTAAAATTTGTAAACAAAATGTCATAACAATTCCATATCATATTAACATAACTAAATAATTCATACACATATTGTATTTTACAAAATTACATTCCAAGGATTACATAACAATAATAAAAATTTATATTTACAAATTCTATGTTAAAACAAAACAACATAAATACATTTAAGATTTATAACATATAAAACTAATCAAAATTTATTTCATATGAAGGTAATCATGTCATCAAACTAAATAGATTCATTTCAAACTTTTCATCTTATAAATTACATATTATAATAAAATATTATAAAATTTAATTCACATACCTCAATGAAAAAAAAATTACTTATCAAATTATCTCTAAATGTCCACCACAAACAATAATGAATAACAACAATAGCTAACAAATCAAAATTATATAGATAAAAAATTATAATACATTAAAGATATATATAAATAAAAATATATTATATCATAAAAAATTACAAAGTTTACCTTAAGTCTCTCTTATCTCTATTGCTTTCCTCGTTATCGCAGTGAAATGAAAGATGAAAGGTGTTAGGGGTGTATTTATATAAAAAAAAACTCTTTAACAACGACAAAATTCTCAGTTATTACTAAAGAGTCATCGGTAAAAATAACAACGCTTTAATGATGATAAAGTCATTAGTATAAATAGTATATTTATGGACACAAGTTCATGTGCTACTCTTCAATGACAATAATATCTTTGGTGAAAGTCCTAGACTTTAAAAAATGACAGTCACTGAAGAGTAGCACAAGAACCAAAGCATCTCTTTCAACGACGATATTTATCCTTGGTGAACGTTCATAGTTTTACCGATAACTTTTATTATCATTAAAAATATTGTTTCCTACCCATTTTTTTTTACTCTCTTCAACAACGACAACAATCATCAATA
Source organism: Sindora glabra (assembly GCA_020226215.1). Classification (NCBI taxonomy): domain Eukaryota; kingdom Viridiplantae; phylum Streptophyta; class Magnoliopsida; order Fabales; family Fabaceae; genus Sindora; species Sindora glabra. The sequence goes on from CM035231.1 coordinate 57,014,049, forward strand.
AAAGCTAGAACCTTCATCAACGACATTTGTCGTCACTGAAGATTGCTTTTTTCCATTAAATTTTTTGGAGTCCCAAAAAAAATGGCACTAGTTATATTTTTGGTCATCACCGGCGACATACTCATTGGTAAAAATATCATTGACGACCAAGTTTTTATCATCATTAAAAGTGTCGTCGATGTTGCCATTTTTCCTTGTAGCAATTTAATATGTTTAACTTTTTGTTTATTATAGCTTTATCCAATATTATATATAAATAATATTTTCCCTAAAATGAATATAATCCCTCTTTCAATGTGCGCGTAAGTTTTAAAATTTTACAAAAGATTATTAATCAGGAAGTACTTTAGACTTGTTAAATTCCTTAAACCGTTATTGCCTAGGTAAATAGAATGAGTTATAATTTTTTTTTGTAAACATGTAAAATTTTTAAATTTATAAAATAAAATCAAGAACAAAACTTAATGAATTTCCTTAGGTATTTATCATAAAATTTTTTATTTAGATTACAATGTGTGTATTGATTACTTTATTATAATTACAACAATACTAATTATTGTAATTATCAAATTGAAGTTATTAGTTGTTAATAAAATAACTAATAAACATCTCATAATATAAATGGATAACTTTATGATAAATATTTAAGGAATTTTACCTAAATTTTGCCTTAAAATTAATTGGATTCTAAAAAATTATAGATTAAATCAAAATAACCATTGTTTTTAAAATTATTTACAGTAAATTATACATTAATAAGACAACATTTTTTATTGAATTTAATATTTAAATGAATAAAAAAGTTGTTATACTTAATCATGGAATAAATATATTTGACTTTTTAATTATTATATTGAATATTTTATTTAATTGAATTGAATTTCCATTAAAAAATATTAATGTAATCATAAATGTACTCAATATTGATATTTTTTATTAAAATATAAAGTCAAGTGGCAGGGACAAACATACAGATTTTTTTGAAAGATTAGCTTGAATTTACTTCATCTTAAATACAATCAACTAAATAAATTTTAAAAATTTTCTAGATTAGGAAAATAATCTAGAGTTATTAAATCTTTTAAATCGTTATATGTAAAGAAATTTTTTGATCTAAAATATATATTTTTGTTTATAAAAAAAAAAGTTCAAATGTTTTCAAGGTATGGAATTGTGGATAAACATGCAATTTTTTATGGATTGGCTAAAATTACTTAATTCCAAAAACACTATAAATTAAATTACAAAAAATTAAATTTCCTTAATGATGTGTATTAATATTTTTAAATTACTAACATTGAGTTATTGTCTAATAAGATAATAATTAGTAAATTTATTTCTTAATTTAATTTGCAAGAGAATACTAAAAAAATTTAATTATCATGTAAATGTGTTTAACATCTTGTTTATTATAACTCTATTCAATACTAATAATAAAAATATTTTCTTAGAAATGTTAATAATTTTTTTTAAATACGTATGTTTTATAAAAAAAAATATGATAATCTTTTAAATGAATACATGTGCAACATTTTTTAAAAGTTCAAAAATTTATTGATCTGGGAAATAATCTAGACTTGCTAAATTTCTTAAAATGTTATTTCTAAAGAAATTTTTTCGATTTAAAATAATTTAAAAAAAAAACAGAAAGTCAAATTTTTTAAAGCATGGACATGCATACAATTTTTTCTGATATTATTGATAAATTAAAATAAATTTATATTTTAGAAATATTAATGTTTTGACTGGAGAATCAAATATTTATTTTTCTTTTCAAGACGATTTATAGAATATCATTTTTTACTAAATGTGCAAATTTTCTGAAATTCGTAAAAATTATTTAATTTAAGAACACCATGTATTAAATAAAAATAACTAAATTTGTTGAACTATGTCTACTATTATTTCCAAACGCAAACATTTAATTATTGTCTAAAGTCTAAACAATTTAGAAAACAAATCTTGCTCATAATCCCATTTTCAAAATTCACATTGGATATAATTACAATCATGATTTTCATCCTCCAGATACAATCTCTTCACTTCACCATGAATAATTTTACAACAATGTAAAAATTCCTTTCATCGAAGAATACTGTTTCTCACCCTCGTGCTTTGTAAAAATGTCGCGACATTCTTTCTCTAAAATTTTCAGGTTTAAGATTCTTGAAGAATTGTAAATACATCAATCCTTTATTTCCTCAATTCTTCATCCTCTGTCCACAATAAAATCATGCCACAAACGTACTTCGTTTCTCTGTGATCTCCTTTTTCAGCAGCCATTTTTAAATTATTCAGTCCGAATTTTATAATTGCAAAGCTGAAATACTACATCATTGTTTCTCTGTGGATATTCTCAGGATTCTCGCCTTACTTGTAACCTTAAACTAGATTGTATTCACAATTTTTTATAGTTTTAGGTTGTTATGATTATATTTTTTTTATTTATCCACATTGCAATCTGACCGCGGTTGCAATCATAATTTAAATTCTGCATGCAACTTTTCAAAAATATTATTTTCTTGTCAATGAGGAACGAAGGAACTAGCAAAAATCAATTAGAAAGAAAAATATGCCGGTAAACACAATTGTCTTCCGATGAATCAAGAAGCTCCTTTGAAATTATTTCATGGTTGAAGAGACCATTATGGGAATTTGAAGCAACTTTTTCAGGAAGCTCCAAAAGCAACTCTTCTATGGGTGAAAAGAGAAGGGATGTGTTTGTGTGGGCATTTAATGATTAGATTGTTTATGTTTTTAGAACCGACATTGTTGGAAGATGTGAATTTAAGACGATGCTTAAATAATAGCAGATGAAGAAGCCGACATTTATATCTAATTTTAGCAATGGTCAATTATATTATTTCTTTCAAAAATATAGATAAAAATAACAAAAACGAATAATTATTACTTGCACAATTTTAACTAGAAAACAAGTATTATGATAAATACCTTTTAATAATATTTTTATCCCATCTAGTCATGATGATAAAAATAGAATTAATTAATAATTATTACTGATTAATGAGATTGTTTTTAAAAAATTTTAGAATTATAGAAAGCTAAATAAATGTGATGACTACCGATCACAAAAGTAATAAATGCTCAAATTAATATTAGATGATAAAAATGAAAAAAAATACAATAAAAGGTCGTTCATATTTATTTAATGAATGAATATGATATTAAACCAATATTGTCTTTATTTATTGTACATTTTCTTTTTCTTTTGAATAATGTCAATTAAATTTTTAAAAAATACATTTTAAAATTGAATTTGATTAGAATTAGATTAGAAGTTTCGAATTAAGACAAATAAAATTTTGATGACTTTTTATTCAATAATTTATAGAAGTACTTTTATGAATATTTTTATTTTTTGAGACTAAAATTTCTTTTTAATAATTACATGTATATTTTTGGAAATCGTGTAATTTAAACATTTATTATTATCACAATTTATAATTATATTTTAAAATATTATAATAATATTATTAAAAATTTTAATGTAGGCCTCACATTAATTTATAAATGGTAATTAATGTTAAAATTTATTATATAAACTTTAAATAAAAGTAACAATTTCGATCAAGTCCTATTCAGTATTATAATCCAAATGTAAGTTAATTAGGTGTAAATCTTATAAGAGGAATGATCCATGACCTAACTTCATTTATTTAAAAGGTTCTCTAACTCTAGTAACCAACCCTAGTTTTGATTTGCCTCATCTAAATGCATAACTAATCCCCTCATAAGAGAGAGAGAAAAGGGAGGTTATCGTAGAGGTAATGAAATCTTTGTAATAATAATTTTATATTTTTTATGTTATAGATACCAGTTCAGATGATACAATCACCAATTATTTTATTTATTTATTATATTAATATACATAATTAATTTTTCCTCAATTATATTCATATTATGATTAGTAATAATACTAATAAATATAACTTAGGCAACATTTATATTCATATTAGTTATAGAATTTAATACTTAAATATTAGTTAGATTATTTATAAATAAATTAGGAATATAATATTCATTATATTAAAGTAAATAAATATATTAATCAATTAAAAAGAATTATATTAGTTAATGAAAGAGGATAATTAGGGTGTGACTGCTAGGAGAGAAGTATTACGCCCAAATCTTTTAGCCTCTACTTGGATCCAATGAAAATAGAGGAAAAAAGTACAAGAAAATAGTAACCCCTTACTTGGTTTGGGTTATTTTAAAGGGGAAAGAAAATAAGCTAGAGAAAAGTACAAGAAAATCACAAATTCCACTGCTTGGTTTGTAGTAGAAAATAAGAAGGAAGTGAAAACTGCAATGTAATTGTACGGTGGGGTCCACCTATTTTTTTCCCCTCAAATATAAGAAGAAAAGTAAGGAGAAGTTGCCAACAATGCTGCTTGACTCAGTTCTGCCTCATCTCCACCACTTCGGACTATTGCTGCTGCTGCCCATTCCATCAGAAGAAGAGTTTTCTTCGGCACTACTTCCAAAAGGTCGAATCCAAGTAGGTAACATGCGATCTTTCTCTTAAAGCCTTTGATTTGCAAGATTGGTTTGGTTTCCTTGTTGCCGCATTCCGTCATAGCCTCTAATTTTGTAAATCCGCCATTGTCCACCACTGCATTTTTCACCAGTCGTTGGCGTTCTACTCCAGGTGTTTAGGTTTGTCTCCAATCATGCCATTTGAACCTGCTAGAAGTGAGCATTCCATGGCACTACTTCTGGGTGTGGGTTGCTATGACCTCCAAGGTGTTGGGTCACATGGAGTTTTTATAATTATTTATATGTTATTAAGAAATTTATAGTTTTAAAAAACTTGTTTTTTATATTTTATTTAATTTAATTTTAGATTTTTTTAAAAATACAATTAAATACAACATTTTCTCCTATATTTTCTTTCTCTCCTATTTTCTCTTACAAACAAGCACACCTAGAGAAAATAACTTCTTTCCACTTTTCTTTCTCCCTTATTTTCTTTCTCCCCTATTTTCTTTCTCCTATTTCGCGCTTGCATGCTCTTTCAGGGAAGCCCATAATACTGAAAGAGCATCTCTGTCGGCTTACACTTAGTGTTATAAGTCGGATCGTGTTGGGGAAGAAATACTTCAGGGAGTCTGAAAGCGAGGTGTCTATAGTCACCTTGGAGGAATTCCAGGAGATGTTGGATGAGTTGTTCTTGCTTAATGGGGTCTTGAATGTTGGTGATTGGATTCCTTGGTTGGATTTCTTGGACTTGCAAGGATATGTTAAAAGAATGAAGGCCCTTAAGAAGAGGTTTGATCGGTTTCATGACCATGTGTTTGATGAACACAGGGCTAAGAGGAAAGCAGACAAGGATTTTGTGCCAAAGGATATGGTGGATTTATTACTTGAATTGGCAGAAGATCCCGCTCTTGACGTTGAGTTCACTTATGATGGGATGAAGGGCTTCACTCAGGTTGGTAAATCTTCGACTCTTTTCTCTCCTATCTTCGAACGAAAATTCTCATATTTTAGGATAAAAAAGGGTAAACTGTAGTTGTTATCCTTTCTGTTGTTACAACTCATCTATATGCCCCATCTAAGAATGTTTATTTGTGTTTTTTTTTCCGTCAATGAAACTTAAAAGTTCCAATGTATACTATTGAAATTCTTCCCTACTAACTCACCTCCTTGCTTCTGTCTGTATAAATTTTAACAAAATATTTGGCTGTGACAATTTTAGTGATATAACGATATTCAATTTATTTTAAAAATATTCCCCCTTCAATTATCTATATTCGAGTCATGTCATTTTAGATTATTGACACGCAATATTTTTTTGAGAAAATTATATTTATATGGATGGAAAATAGCATGGAAATTATGCTGTGGACTGTGGAGCCTAATTTAGAATAGAACATGGACGAACAAGGTTTAAATCAACGTGTTAACTTCGACCCAAATCGTAGGAAGAAAAAACCGATGAGATTTTGTATAAATATGTTGCTTTGCTTCCTTTAGATTTGATATTGATTAATTACTTGAAACGAAACCCAAAGTTTGTTTATTTGACCATAAGCCTTTTAACTGATGACTCAATACGAACTAATGAAACATCCTCATCTTATAAAAAAGGCAACCGAGGAGCTGGACCAAGTAATTGGAAGAGATCGATGGGTGGAAGAGGCAGACATACCACAACTTCCATACTTAAACGCAATCATAAAAGAGACGATGAGGCTACACCCAGTTGCCGTTTTCCTGGCGCCGCACTTGGCCCTAGAAGACTGCAACGTCGGCGGCTACGACGTCAAGAAGGGAACCAGAATCTTCATTAACACATGGAGCATGGGAAGAGACGCTTCGCTGTGGGACGAGGCAGAGATATTTTCTCCGGAAAGGTGTGAATCCATTTAAAATATAGAAATATTTTTTTTATATGGTGGTAAGTTTAATTAAAAAATATGTGAATCTCAGATTAGAAGATTATGCTTTTTTTTCCTTAAATTAAAATAAATTGACAAAGCAAGAAATTGAGTAAATTGAGATTGGTTGCAAGTTAATTTAATAATGTTATATATAAAATTGTAATTCTGCATAAAAAATTTTATGATCATTTTTATAAAAAGTTTCAACATTTTTTAATTGAGTTTAAATTTAAATCATTTTTTACATTACGAGTGAATGATAAGAAGGCATATTATTTAAAAAATAATAGTAATTATAAATTTTTAGCAGCAATAAAAAAGTTCTAAAAATTCTTTATTTATATGATAATATATAAATGAATAATAGTGTAATATTGATTTATATTGACAATAAATTAAATTTAAATCTTTTTAAGTTCATTAAGTACATATGCAGAAAATTATAATTTCATCAATTAAATTTACAATACAAATATTTCCTATGTGACGTTTCAAAAAAAGTCGTCCAAAATTTGGTAGTATTAAAATCTGCCTTTTGCACTGGCTTGTCCTATTTTGGCATGCTTTATGCAAACTAAGATTTCTAGAATTAACGGATATGCATCCAACGCCTATGAAAAATTACAATTACAAATTTTATATGATTTTCTTGTAAGTTTTACAGAAATTAATTACTGTTGATTTTATTTGGAATTTCTTTATAAAAAAATGTTAAGTTCAAGTTTCAGAAAATTATTGCAAATTCATTTTGTAAGACATGTAAATTGGAGATATTTTGTGAAGAGATTATATATTTGCTCATAAAGCTTTTAGCACTGAATGCAAAATAATACATTACTTAAAAAAAATAAATTTTTATTAATATTAAAATGTTTTAATAAATTTTTATTAATGTGACAATGCACAAAAATTATTAATAATATAATATAAAATTTTACAATGTCAGTTTTTTTAAGAAAAGTTGTGAAGTTGTCCTTATACGTCCCCGCTGCGATTCCCGTACAACTACTATCAATTGTCGATATGTATTTTTAACAACTAAAATATTGTAACTTTTTTTGTTTATCTAATTTGAACATTAAATTTCTTACCAAAAAAAGAAAATGAACAATAAATTTATACAAATTTTAAACTAACGGACAACTGTTTTGCAATGCTTTCTATTTTCATTGCCACCAGACCTTTTTAATGCAGAACAGTTTCATTATTATCAATTTTTGACACTTTATTATTAAATTTGCAAGTACAAATTTTAATATTAATTACACATTTTTTAATGAATAAAAAACTGTTGCGCGACATGCACCTCTTAAAATTTGTTACAACTGAGGTTTTAAATGTAAAAAATATTACGACTTGTATTACAACGAAATTACATATTGCAACCTTTTATTTTAAAAATATTTGCACGTCTGCGTTTGGCATTTGCACTGCATTTTTTTTCCAAAACAATAACACTGTATTTTTTGTTCTCAAATTGCAATGTATATTCAAGCGGCGGCGGTGTTTAAAAGAGATTAACGGGTTCACATCCTCTTAAAATATTTAAAATTACAAATTAATTTTATATAATTACGTGAATTATTTTAGAAAAAAATATTTAAGTCTGGTAGGTTTCTAAAATGTTTTTATTGTTTAACCCTCTAAAATTTATGTCAAAATCTACCTTCAATTATAAGTTGAGAGTAGTCATAATATTAAAATGAGTAAAACTTAAGATAAAGTTTCCTATATATTTAAGATTCTCAATTTAGATTATGACATATATATATATATATATATATATATATATATATATATATATATATATATATATATTCATTTCTTCATTATAATTACAACATTATTAATTATTGTAGTTATCAAATTAGAATTATTAATATTTAATACATAAATTAATAAAGTATCGTAATTTAAATAAACAACCTTATAACAAACGGGCAAGGCACTTTACCTAAGCTCTACTTGGTTAAAAGGTTTGATGGCAGATAAAAACTGGTGTATATGCAAGCAAGATTGTATGATGATTTGACCTTGATTTTATAACATGAAAAATAATAACAACATCGGCTTTCTTCTCTTTACATAAAAGCTAATGTGTTACATGCTTGAATAATGTTGAATTATTGATATAAAACATCAGTATTATAATTGACATAAAAAAGAATTATACACTATAAGAAATTTAGTATTTAGTAATAGAATTCAACAAATGAATTGATGTCACAAATCATATTCCTACCCCTAATTTCAAAAATGAAGATAAAAATGATTTTAACAATAGATTATTTTTTTTCATGACTAATTCTTCTACTAAGTTTTCAAAGATTTTTGCTTATGGAATTAGTGATGGAATTTTTTCACTATATCATTTAACTTAAATTAGTGACAAAAAAACTCATTGTTTAACTTGTCACTAGACTACAAATATAACTAACTCATGACAAAGGCTCCTCATTTAAGCAAATCCTCTTTTCTCTCCTCCTTCCTTCATCCTTGGTGTCGCTTCTGCCTTTACCACCATTCCCCGGCCTCCTCATCACCATCTACCACCTCTAAGAGCTTTTTTCTTATGCCTTTTCTCTTTTAATTTATTATTTTCCAATGAAATGCTAGATATAATGCTTGGGGATTGTTTGATAATTTTGTGAGGAACCTATCAAAATTTAATTATTTAGAATTTGATAAAAGGAAATTGAGGTTTATATGTAATTAGACTTTGTTTCGTTTTGATTTAGTTTGAATATGATAATTTGCAGTTAATTAAGGCATTATAATGTTTGCATTAATTTATGGTTTTGATTTTGAATTGATTTTTGTTAATGTTATAATTATTTTTCCTTTGAAAGAGGAAATATAAGTGTTGTTTAGTTGTAGAATTAAAATTATAATAGTTAAGACTTTAGTATTTTAAAAATATAATACTAAAAATATATTTCGTGTGTCTATTGCACCATAGTTTTATGTCATGATGAATTATTGGATGGCATATATACAAATATATATGATGTAGAATATTTATGGATCTGCACTATTATAGATTAATTGATTAATATTAAGTGCTTAAGGGATTACATATCAAAAATTAATCAACATTTGCTCGAGCATCATTACATATGTGCTTTCATCGATTTTAAAACTATATAAGATATAATAGTTACATCAATTTTTTTATCAAAAAAAAAAATAATGACATTAAATTTTCTATCAAAATAGTATTAAACATTATTTATTTTTTAAACAATTGACATTAAATTTTCATGATACCACATCAGTTTATTTTAATAACCAATGTGGTATGGCCCCCCCAAGTGGACTTACTTGTCTCCCAATTCCTCATTCTCTCGTCCCAAACCCTTAATCCTATCCCCCTGTTCCTTGCTTCCTAATTGTACCTATTTCCTTTATATTCTTAACCAAAAATAGAAGCCAACATTTCCTATGAATATATAGAATCTTAATTTCAATGATTTTAAAGATCAAATTGGACAATAAAAGATTGAAAACATTAAAAGATTATATATAATATATAATACTCTAGTCAGAGATGGATGCTTTACTAAATCTATTTTGATACCAGTTACTTAATATGTAAGGTGGGCACTATCGAGAAAAGCCTCTTGAATACAAAATTTACAGATACAATGAACATTCATAAGGAAATTATGGTATCATATTTCACATTTTTATATGAATAAATAATAGATAAGACTACAAAATGCCAAAGAATGAATGAGATTAAATTTTTTTAATTGTATGAACTTGAAACAACTGCATCAAAATGATAACTAGGAAATAAATATGGTCGATTATGAAAAAAGAAACAAAACTGTAAGAACAAACACGAAAACTTAACAAATTCTTATTTTTATATTATGTATTTTCATATTTATGAAAAATAAGTATCTTTACCTAAATTTAAAGATTAGTAAAGTATTTAAAATCCTTGTAAAATGGATTCTTGAATAAGAGTGGGTATGTGTTGTGAAAAATCATTAACTTTAGTTTCAAGATTTGGCTAAAAAAAAGGAAAAATGAATAAAATTTTGAAAAAAGAATGATAAAAAAATTAAAAAAAAAAGGAAGAGAAAAAGTAGAAAAAAAAGAAAAAGAATAAGGCAAAAAGAATTAGGAAAGAAAGAAGTAAATAAGTGTTTGGAATTAAAAGTTAGGTTATTATGTTAAGTTTGAATTGTTCATTATTTGCCTATATATTTATATTTCAAATACTTTATTAATTTCTTTAAATTTTAATATTCATATCTTCAATTTTCCTTCCCTGTATCCTTAGTCCCATTATACCTTGATTTGCATTATATATATGATTTGTATTATTATTTAAGAAGGTAATAATTATATTTATCATAAAATTTTATTTTTTTGATGAACATGCCCCCGAAACGTGTAACACCCGAAATTCTTTTGAACAACCTCATAAAATTTCATTTAAAACCAGGAATAACTAGAAATTATATGCACAAAGTTTATAAAAATTATTTGAAGAGATTTTTCTGAATTTATTTAAGAATAAATAATTTCATAGTGTTTATTTATAATGTTTTAAATTATCAAACTATTTTAATAATTGACATATGATAAATAAATTACTTGTTTTTATTTGCATGTTTTACAATATCATTTTTTACTACTTAGTAATTATTTACCTAATTTATGATAAAATCTAAAATTTTAGTTTTATCATATGATAACTATTTTCTCCATTTCTTTTTATTTATCGCAATTAACTGATTTTATAAATATTTAGAAAATAGTTTAATTTTTTTATTTTTGGTAAACTTTTAAAGAATACTCTTTATATACAAAGTTCAAAATAATTGAAAATAAAGAGAGTAATATGATGGAATAAATGTAAGTGAATTGAAAGTCGAGAATAATGAAGTATTTATTAATAAAAAATTAAAATTAAAAAAAATATTTAATATTTCATTAAAATTTTAAAATAATAAATAAAAAAGAATAAAGAATTTCTCTAAAATATGATAAATAATAAGAAAGGAAAGGGAAAATAAATAAGCTCCTGATTTACTTTATGACAAGATTTATACTCTAAATTTTATGAAGTGTTATTGAAGAATTTTATTCTTCGAATTTATATTAGCATATTTAATAGCCTCTGGCATTACATTAGCTATTTAATGTGTATTAAATTTATCTCAATTTTAATGATTTAAAATTTAAAATTTCAACATATTTATTATTTTTTAATTATGTAAATTAATATTTTTCCTGAATTTAATTTATTTTGAAATAATTACACCTTCATTACACAAATGATTTTTTTTTCTCATTAATCTTCTCACCACTTCTTTTTATCTTATTTTATGTAGATTTTTTCCCCTCATCCTTCCGGACGTTTCCTTCTCAATCCCATATGTTTATCTCATCACTTCTCGTTCTTAAATCCACTCATTCCCCTTCACCCAATTTTCCACTCCTCCGCACTAACGGGGCTTGGTTCCCAAACTTCTTTTGCTTGCCATTAGTTCGTGAGAAGATCATGGATACCAGAAGTTGTGGTCGGACAGCAACCTATGTCAGCTACGTTCATGCTCATCTTTCCACTCTCGCTAGTCTCTTCTTCTTGCGGCTGTTGGCCGGTGTGGGATGGCCTCAATATCATATCATTAGTAGCACTGCCGCTACACCACCATCTCCTTGTATCATCGAGGGCTTGGGTCGAATTGAACCAACCTTTTCCTCGTGGGATTTAATATTGAAGTAAGGTCATAAGATTCGCTAATTTGGAAATTTGGGTTCAAACGAAGTATTGGACTTAATTTAAGGTGAGTGGATATTTTATTGAAGAATAATGCATATGACATTATATACAATAAAATAAAAATAAGTAAATTAAAAACTTCAATAACAATATATGAAAATTTACTAATACAAATACTATATTTCTATAATTTTTTAACTCAATATTGTAGTCTATTTTTTGCCACTTGGATGGGCACATTTATTATCTTATTCTCTTAAGCAAACTCTCCACGCAGTCACGCCGCCAAACACTATTGCACAACTTTTGAGCTTCTTGTCTTTTGTGTTTGTCTTGTTATGGTGTACTGAACCATGCAAAGCTCAAGCCATATATACAGATGGGAAAAAAAAACTAATAAAATAATAGAAACCTAGTCTAAGCTTCTGCCAACGTGAAGAAAGTTGGTACATGCATCTAATGCATTTGGTTGTGCCAAATTTGTTTTTTCTTCTTTCGTCAAAAATTGCTGCCACCTTTTAGCACTTGGGCCACTTTTGGCTAGCTTACGGCTTGTAATAATTTTTTTTGTCAAATGTTATTGCTAGTTTTGGGAACCAATTTACCAACTTTAACATTTCCCCTTTTTATATTTGTTTCTCCAAATGCAATCATTCCGTGCACCACTCACAGTTCTCAGAAGTCTTTTATTTGTAAAAATACTGATAATTTGTTGTATTGATCTTATATGTACAAATTTAACTTTTTTGAAAGTAATTTATTTCTTGATGTAATGAAACTGCACATCATGGTGTATTGGATTTTTTTTGTTAGTGCAATCACTTATTTCTTTAACAAAAATTTGATTTGCTTCCTTTTGTGATACTTGTAACTCTTCCAATAATCTCCTTAATCAAATTGTATGACAAACATAGGTAGCTACAACATATTCTACTTCACAAGTTGATAAAGCAACAATTGATTACTTTTTTGAACACCAAATGAAAGCTACATCTTCAAAGCAAAACATAAATCCAATTGTGGTTTTTCAATCATTATAACTTCCATCACAATAACTATCAATGAAACCAACAATTTCCAAATTCTTCTTTGCTAGATAAAGTAAGCCATAACTAATTGTTTCTTTAATATATCTTAATATCCTTTTTGCAACTTGCAAGTGTGAAGATTTGGAATTCCCTTTATAGTGACTAATTAACCCAACTCCATATAAGATATTTGGCCTTGTGCAAGTTAGATATCTTAAACTACTAATCAAACTCTTATAATAAGTTGGATTGACTTCCTTTCCTTTGCGTTCTTTGGTTAACTTGCAACCAACTTCTACAAGGGTGTCTTCTAAATGATAGTCTTCCATACGAAATTTCTTTGGAATCTCCTTTATATAATTTGTTTGAGAAATAATGCTTCCTTCATTGCTTTACTTCATCTCAATGCCAAGAAAATAATCCATGAAGCCTAAATTTGTCATTTTGAACTCTTTTACCATTGCTTTCTTAAATTGGTCAATCATAAATTAATTATTTCCTATGAATATGAGATCTTCCATACATAAGCACACAAATATGATATCCCTTGATGAATTTGACTTGGAATGTAATACATGCTCATATGAACATTTAATGAATCCATTTTAAATGAATTATGCATCAATTCTTCAGTTTCACGCTCTTGATTCTTGCTTGAGTCCATACAGGTCCCATTTGAACTTGTACATTTTATCTTCTTACCCTTCAACTCCAAATTTAGGAAATCATTCCACACAAACCTCCTCTTCAAGATAGCCATTTAAGGATGCAAGTTTTACATCTATTCGATAAATCTTTCAATGCTTCTATGCTACTTAAGCAATCAGTAATCTAATTGTCTTCAATTTGGTTATGGGTGTAAAAACATATTCATAATTGATCCTTTTTTGTTATTTGTACCCTTTTACAACAAGCCTTGCTTTATTCTTGTTAACATCTCCATTAGCATTTCTTTTCATTTTGAATACCCATTTAACTCCAATTACTTTATGATCTTCAAGAAGTGAGGTGAGCTCCCAAGTGTTGTTCTTATTGATGGAGTTAATTTCCTTTTTCATTACTTTCTCCATTTATATCCTTGACACGCTTCTTCAAAGGTCAATGAGTCATATTTAATGAATAAATAAAGTATCATACTTTTATCAAAATTGAGTTTAGGAATGGCTTCTAACAATTCTTCAATACTTCTTATCTTTCTCATAGGTGGACTAGATGATTTATTTATGATAGATTGAGTTCCAACTTTTGGCAATTCATCAGTTTCCTCATCTAGGACATTTCTTTATGCTTGTTCCTTTTCTTCTTCAACAATAATTTGCTTTTAGTTATCCTTAGTACATCAATTCTAGATATGCTCTTCATCAAATTCTACATTTCTTGAGAAAATGATCTTTTTTGAAATTAGATTGTATAACTTGTAACTACTTCCATTTTTATTATAGCCAATCAAGATGCATTTTTTGGCTTTTATTTTCCAATTTCATTTTCTTCTCTTCTGGGATTTTTGCATAAACAACAATCCTAAAAAATTCTTAAATGATCTACTATTGGTGTGCAATGACTCCAAGCTTCTTCTAGTGTAACATTTTTAATTCTTTTCATTGAAAATATGTTTAGTAAGTAAACATCACAAGCCACTTCTTCTCCCCAAAATTCTTTAAGGATATTCCTTTCATGTAACATGCTCCTTATTATATTAAGATTGGTTTTATTATTTCTTTTTTATATACCATTTTGTTGAGGTTTTTGAAGCATGATCAACTGATGAATAATTCTATTTTGCTTACAAAACTTCACAAACACCTCCAAAATGTACTCACACTTTGATTTCTTTCAATTTGAAGAAAACTTATTTTTTCTCTTTTATCAAATACACCCACATTTTGCCTCTGTAGTCATCGATCAAGGTAAGAATATACATGTTTCTACCTTTTGAAATTAGACTGATTGGCCTATAAACATCTAAGTGAATGAGCTCAAGATGCTCTATTACTCTTCTTGAAGTTCTTCCTTTAAGCGTCTTCCTTGCTTGCTTGCATATTACACAAGTTTGATATATCTTGCTTAGGCTTCTAATTTGCAACATTCTCTTCACCATGTGATTTCTTTGCAACAATTTCAAGGCTTTAAAATTAAGATGGCCATATCCCAAGTATTAGAGAATTGAATCATCTTCAATGGTGATCTTAAAATAATTTTCTTGAGTTGTACATAGCATTAGTGGAAATATTCTATTCCTGTTCATTTTAACTAATATGATCAACATGCCATTTTTATTTTTTAAATTTAGAGATAATTATTCATATGGGCATCAAAGTCTTTCTCCAATAGTTGGCCTAAATTATGGATGTTGTTTTTTATATCTAGCACATAACAAACATTTATGATAGAGTATGTTTTTCTACCTTGCATTTGAAGAATAATTTTTCCCTTACCTTTATTTAGAATTTTTGACAAAGTAGCAAATGAGATGTTGCCATAATCTCATTCATTAAGCTACATGAAGAGTTCTTTTCTTTCACATATGTGATTTGATGCACTAGTGTCAAGAAATCAAGTAGCAAGGCTACATGTCTTTTCATTGTTTATAGCAAGCAAGGAAAAATCTTTCTTTTCTTCTTTTTTAACAAAATTTGCTTTTTCTCTTTCATTGTTTCTATATAGCATTCATTAGCATAATAACCAACTTTTTGCAAATTTGACATTAAATTTAAGACTTGTCATATCTTTGAAAATTTTCACCTCGACTAGAACTTCTGCCATGGTCATGTCCTCTTTGATTTTAGCCTTTATAAAATGGTTATGATCTGCTAATTCTTTTTCCTCTATAGCTTAAAGCATGTCCTCTTTGGAATCTTCCTTTGTTGAAAGTAAGCTTTTACTCCTTAAGGTTTAGTTTGGTTTATGAAGCATGCTTAATAGTGGCTTCTTTAAAAGTATTAAAAAGTCATTACTCACCGATAACTAAAGCGCCTTTCAATTCTTCAATTAACATATTCTTCAAATTATTGGATACTTTTATGGCCACATTAACGTGGTTAAACTTTGGATTCAAATATCTCAAAATTTTCTACATCATGTGAACATTTTCAATGTTTTCACCATTTCGCTTCATTTAATAAGTAACGATGATTACTCTATTTACATAATTTGCAAAAAATTCTCCAAACTTCATTTTTAAAATTTGAAACTCTATTCTTAAAGTTTGAAAATGGATCTCCTTCACTTTTTCTATTCTTTTAAATGCTTTATTGAGCAATTCACATGCTTCTTTTTAATGTCTTTGCTAGTGCAACAATTTCAAAGTAATATTCTGTAACTATTTGATAAATTGTATATAAGGCCTTCTATTCTCTTTTTCTCTATTCACAAAATTCTTCCTTCTACACCTTGTCTAGTTTAGCTTCTTCTTCTGGCATCTTTTCTTCAAAGTCTTTTTTTATAAGCTCCCATACATCTAGTAAACCTAAAAGAGCTCGCATTTGGATACATCAGAGGTCATAATTTTTTTTATAAGCATAATTGCTTAAGGTTGAAAGGTGCCACCTAATAGTGGAATCAACTAATTTAATAATGAAGATTAAGGTAGTAGAACCAATAAACAAGGAATAGCAAAAATAAATAGGTGGCAAAGTCAAGCCAAATAAAGGAATCAAAAACTAAAACCGAACTCTGATACCAAATGTTAGAAAATAATGTGTATGACATTACATATAATAAAATGAAGATAAATGAATTAGAAACTTCAATAATTATATATAATAACTCACTAATACAAAAATCACACTTTTACAATTTTTTAACTTAATTTTGCACTCAATTTTTTCCACTCATTTGAATAAGCATGCCTATTTTCTTATTCTGTCTCATGCAAACTCTTCACACAGACACAATAGCAAACACTATTGCACTAATCTTGTGCTTCTTGTCTGAAGCTTTTCTTTTGTGTTTGTCTCGCGTTGATGTATTGAACTATAAAAATCTCTTGCTATACATAGGCAATTAAAAACTAATAAATAATAGAAACCTATTTTAAGCTTCTAACTTTAGCTTGAGAACATGAAGAAAGTTGGCATATACATTTAATGCATTTAGCTGTTCCAAATCCATTTTTTCTTCTTCTCTTGGAAACTGCTACCATCTTTTACAACATGGGCTACTCATGGCTAGCTTCCGGCTTGCAGTATTTTTCTTTAGGATCAAATATTACTACTAGTTTTGGGAATTTTTTTAACATTTTTATATATACATATGAATATGAAATTGTTTCATACTTACACTTTAATGATTGTCTTAAAATTTGTTTATTTTGAATTTTTGTACTCTAGATTTTTTATACTTAAGGCTCTTTTGTTTAGTAGTATGATGGAAAATGAGTTTATGAGATTATTATAAATTTGAATTTAAAATATTTGTATGAATATTAGTTTTGAGATTGAAATGTTTACTGGGTATGACATTGAAAAGTAACATTTGAAAATTTTTAAAGAAAATGAAATAGCATAATGATTTTATTATGCCCAAGGATGTGATAAAGGATTATCTTGATTTGTGAGGTAAATTGAATTTAGTATAGATCATTAGGAAAAGTTTAGTAAACTTGGAAATTAAACTAATTATGAATTTGAATTGCTAGAAGGATAAAGGGATATTGAATTGATGGGCAGATAATGTGAAGGGAGATATTGAATATGAAATCATAATTATTAATTCTCTACTAAAATTATCATTGGATCCTAATTGTTAATGATATGTGATTTGTTAAATGTAAAATTGTTTATTTTCAATATAATTTCAAAAATTCTATATATAATTATGGTTTATACAAAAGTAAGTTTTGATTATAAAACTATAAGTTATGCTAAACTAATTTTACAAGGAAGGAAATCACATTTTAGAAAATTTGAGGTTTAGATTTGTTTATGACATTTAGTAAGTTTTAAGATTTTAAATTTATTCCTTACACACTTATTATATTATGAATTTATAGTATCTAGTATGGTTTCAAAAGAACTTAGGATTTATCCAAATTTTTATGAATTTTGTTTTTAGACCTTTTATTTCAGTAGTTTATCTACTCGCTGAATTCACATAACTCACTCTTTTCTTTCAACATTTTTCAAGTTTAATACTAATCTAATAGATCTTTATTACCCTTGTAAAGATTGAAGGCATTACCTTAAAGGAAGTTGACAATTGAATTAAGATTGTATTACATGTGTTTTCATGCACCGTGGTTATTATTATTATTATTATTTTGTGCCACAAGTTTTAATTTTACGGCATGTGGCCGTTTTTAAGGTGTTTGAAAAATAAGGGAAAATTTTTTCTGTATACTTTTATATGAATTTTTCAGTAATTATTATTTTTTTAAATTTTTCCCTATTTGCATCAAGTGAAATATGCATTGTCTGTAAATTAGGCTTTTAGCAAATCACTTGAATGTGATTTCTTTGCCGATTACGTACTCTGAGTTCCAACGTGACATAACGCAAATTAATTCTCGCTGTGCTCATCTTTGAAATTTGATCTTGAAATACATTTTTTTTTTGGGGGGGGGGGGGGTCAAAACAACGTAAACTTATTTGTTAGCAAGGAGAGTCGGTCAAAAAGCTCCTTAGATATTAATGTATTTTGATGAAATGACAATTATTTTTAAAAAATAAAAAATTATTTTTTCGAGGGAATAGAATTAATTTAACTTCACAAAAAATATTTAAATATATTATAATGCCTTTGTTTTTGAAAATTCAAGAATATAGTAAATTAAATCAAATAATAGTATATACTTTTTTTTGTTCATTAATTTTATATTGATATTTAGGTTAGTAATAATTATTATATTTACTCTTTCAGTAATTTTCTCTGACTTATTATTAAGTTTGCTAATCTGATACTTTATCTTAAAATGTATTAATACATTTGATCAAGCACTGAACGATTAATTCTCTGTAAAAAATTATTTTATATCTTTTGTTATTTTATTAAGTTAAAAAATAGAATATATTAAATTTAGAAGCGAGAAAAAATTCTTTATGTTCTTCATTAGTTTTTTAAAGTTTATGAATTTCAATTAATTTTTATGAAGGTTATGTTTACTATATTCAATCTTGAAATAATTCAAATTTAATAAGCTAAAATAATTTTTTAAAGGTGTTAAAAACATAAAATTAAAATATTTCTTTTAAGTGAACTAAATTTATTTAGTTTAATAAATAAATATGTTAAACATATATAAATATATTAAGTTACAAAATATTTATGTTTCAAAATCTGAAAATATAATAAATTATATCAAAATAATATAATTGATGTTTTTATATCCCTATAATTTATATTGTTAAACTTTATTTTAAAATAATATTTATGATGATATTAATTATCGAATCCTTTCCATAAGTGATTATCTTTGACTCGGTATTAATTCTGGTGGTTATTGTATTCATTATTTTGAAAGATATTTGCTTATTCAATATAATTGATGTTTTTATATCCCTATAATTTATGTTGTTAAACTTTATTTTAAAATAATATTTATGATGATATTAATTATCGAATCCTTTCCATAAGTGATTATCTTTGACTCCGTATTAATTCTGGTGATTATTGTATTCATTATTTTGAAAGATATTTGCTTATTTGAAGGGGAACCGAAAATTTCCTTATATAAATATTTATTATATTTTATTAAATTCATGTATGTAATAAATTAAAAAGGTATATAAAAAAATAAACGAAGTTCTTAAGAATCTTATTTTAATTTTTAAAGTCAATGAGTTTGTTTTGTAAAACTAATAAATCTAGGTTTATGTTAAAGATGATAATATTTTATCATAAAACCTTCATGGATATTAAAAAACTGGCGCTTAATTTTTATTTTTTTGGCCTCAGTCTAGCTACTAAATTCGCAAGTAATTGTGTACGTACTTGACTGCGATAATTTGAAGATCATATTTTATAAAATCAAAAAATAAAAAGTAGAAGTCATAAAAATTCAAATAATTTATGATTAAAAAAGGAGTCATGCAACACAAAATACACTAGAGATAAGAGAATAATAATAATATTAATAATATAATTATGATGTAAATAATAATTATATTTGATTATGATTTACTATGTTTAACTTTTTTATTTACTATAGCTCAATTCAAAACTATATATAAATAATATTTTTTTTCTAAAAGGAATATAATTTTTTTCAATGTGTGTGTAAGTTTTAAAATTTTACAAAAGATTATTAATCGGGAAGTACTCTCGGCTTGTTAAATTCCCTAAAAAAGTTATTTTCTAGATAAACAGAATAAGTTATAACTTTTTTTGTAATTATGCAAACTTTTTTACATTTATAAAATAAAATTAATGACAAAACTTAGATGAAAATCTTTAGGTATTTATTGTCGTAAGATTTTTTTATTTAGATTACAACATATGTATTAATTACTTTATTATAATTATAATAATGATAATTATTGTAATTATCATATTAAAGTTATTAATAGTTAATAAAATAACTAAAACGCATATCCTAACATGAATGAAGAATTTTATGACAAACACTTAGAGAACTTTAACTTTACCTAAATTTTTCTCTAAAATTGATTGGATTCTAAAAAATTATAGACTAAATTGAAATAACCATTATTTTTAAATTATTTACATTTAATTATATATTAATAAGTCAACATTTTTATTGAATTTAATATTTAAATCAATAAAAAGTTGTTATATTTAATCAAAGTTTAAATATATTTGATTTTTTAATTATTATAATCAAAATTTCATTTAACTAAATTTAATTTCCATTAAAAAAACATTAATGTAATAATAAATGTACCCAATATCGATATTTTTTATTAAAATATAAAGGCAAATGCTTTTAAAGCTAGGACAAACATGCACATTTTTGTAAAATATTAGCTTGAACCTACTTCATCTTAAATACAATCAACTAAATAAATGTATGAACTTTTAAAAATTTTAAAAAGTTTCTAGATTAAGAAAGTAATCTAGACTTATCAAATTTTTTAATTCGTTATATGTAAAGAAAATTTTCTGATTTAAAATGTGCATGTAAAAAAAAGATCAAATGTTTTTAAGCATGGAATTATGGATAAATAGGGATTTTTTTATGGATTGGCTAAAGCTACTTAATTCCAAAAATACTATAAATTAAAATTAAATTAAAAATAATTAAATTTCATTAATGATGTACATGAATATTTTTAAATTACTAACACTGAGTTATTGTATAATAAGATAATAATCACTATATTTATTTCTTAATTTACATGTAAGAGAATGATAAAAATACTTAATTATCATGTAAATATGTTTAACCTTTTTATTATTATAACTCTATTCAAAACTTTAAATAAAAATATTTTTAAGAAATGTTAATAAATTTTGTTAAATATGTATGTTTTATATGATAATCTTTTTTCATAAACACATGTGCAAAACTTTAAAAATTTACAAAAATTTATTGATCTGGGAGATAATCTTGACTTGTTGAATTTCTTAAAATGTTATTTCTAAAGAAAAACTTTCGATTTAAAATATAATTTTTTTTAAAAAAAGAAAGTCAAATGTTTTTAAGCCATGGACATACGTAAATTTTCCTGGTATTATTTGTAAATTAAAACGAATTTATATTTTAGAAATATTAGTGTTTTGACTGGAGAATCAAATATTTATTTTTGTTTTTGAAATGAATTATAGAATATCTTTTTCATTAAATGTGCAAATTTTTCAAATTTATAAAAATTATTTAATTTAAGAGCACCATGTATTAAAAAAATAACTAAATTTGTTGAAAGATGAAAGATGTCTTCTATTATTTCCAAACGCAAACATTTAATTTATTGTCTAAACTCTAAACAATTTACAAAACAAATCTAGTTCATAATCCCATTTGCAAAACACATTGGATATAATTATAATCATGGTTTTCTTCCTCTAAATACAATACCTTCACTTCACCATGAATAATTTTACAATATATTCTTTCCGTCAAAGAACACCGTTTCTCACCCACGTGCTTTGTCAAAATGCTGCAACATTCTTTCTAAAATTTTCACAAAGTTAAAATTCTTGAAGAATTGTAAATACATCAATCTTTCCTTTCCTCAATTCCTTATCCTCTGTCCACAATAAAATCATGCCGCAAACTTACTTTGTTTTCTTGTGATTTCCTTCTTCAGCAGTGTCTTTTAAATTATTGAGTCCAAAATTTATAGTTGCGGAGCTGAAACACTACTTATTTCCTTATCTGTAGAAATTATCAGAATTCTCTCTCTACTTGCAACATTTTAGAAATGTTATTTTCTTGTCAATGAAGAACTAAGGAACCGGCAAAAATCAATTAGAAAGAGAAACGTGCCGATACATTCTACTCCGATGAATCAAGAATTTCCCATGAAGTTATTACAAGGTTGAAGAGACCATTAAAGGAATTTGAAGCAACTTTTGCAAGAAGTGATGAAACTTTATTGACAATTATCAAATACTACCTAATCTTGATTTTCATATTATAGCATGAGTAATTCTACAATCAATTATAGATAGATAATAATACAAGATGACATATTTAATTTGCCTAAATCCATCTCCTAATATATAACCTTAGACTCTTTGTGAGATGTGAAGTGGGAACTCTATATTTATAAATTAGTTCGAGTTGTGGATTCTATACATCATAAGATTCATACCTATTTTGTTGGTATTAGGCTCAAGTATCCAATTGCTCATTAAATATATTACATAGGATCTAATTAACAATAATTCTTTTTTATTAATAAATTACATATAGTCCACAAATTATTTAATAATCTCCTACTTGAACATATATGATTTATTAGTAGTGGCCATAAATGGATTAATGTTAATACAGAAATGATGCTTTTACCTTCATTGGTTCAATTGAAATTATAAGTATCTAATAATATAAAATACTATATCTGAAGGAATATTAGTAGCAAATAATATCAAATACCTACATCTTGTTGACCAACACTATCAATACATGTAGAATAAGATTTACACAATTTAATGTAAATACGTGTAAATTTACACACAATAGGTCTTAGCATCTATCCAAGACACATGATAAGAATAAAATTCTCTACAACAATGGGATAGAATCTAAATGTCTCCAATTATACACCATAACCCGAGAATGTGCACAAAATACATGGTGATAATACGAATATCTCATTATGAGTATTCTGCTTAAACATGTTATAAGATATTAGTAAGCTCATATTAACAAAAGTCCCACTAACCCAAGGTATCGAAAAAGGCCTAGACAAGTTCATTTTATTCATATGATTATGCTTTTATGTTTAACCCTAAGTCTTTTGATTAGTTGATTTACAAGCATGCTATTTGTGAAAAATAATTAATATACTTGCATGTTTTTTCTCTCATTAACAAGTACTTCAATTTAAAGTCCTTTACATAGACAAATTTGTCATTGCTAAGAAAGAATCCTTTGGCAATAGTATTATTGCAATATAAATTTAGTTAGGGCCAGGAAACCCTTAATCTTGTCAACTTGATAAGGAAAGTTATCACATGCAACATATCCTATCTTTTAATGGTGGTTACTGCAATTGACTATACAATAATTCCATGATATAGCACCTCCTAACACAAGTTCAATCATAGTTTTAAGATTACCTAGATAACTATTTAAATAAGTCTATGTAACTTATACATACAAGATCTCTTGATCTTTTATAGGTTAATAAGTAATTAATTATACCAGTTGAATATAAGGCCATTTGCAGTCCAAAACCACTAACTTAAATTAACAATAGGATACTTATGATTAACACATATAGGATAACCTTTATCATTTAGAGAACACTTGGGCCTAATAAAATTTAATCCTTTTTTATTACCAAACATGAGAGTGCATTAGCGTGCTAGACTCTTTTGGTATTAGAATGAAACGAGCTAATTGCTCCTAAGTCCTTTGTATTATGGGCCCATCATAAAAACTCACATCCCCAAGCCTTATAACTAGATCTAATTTGACACTACTTTATCTCATTCAACACATACATCCATGTTACATAGATCTAGAATTATTAGAATGCCTGTACATTCTAGTCTATTTTACTCTCCTAGTTTCTAAGAAAAGAAGGAAATAACAATTCTTTTAACTAAACTACAAGAGTAAATGGGATACACACCAAGAAATTGGATAACTTCATTTAACCTTTCTTAGTAATTATCCAACTATCTCACATATATTTTGTTAGGTTGTAAGACTATACTTTTCTCTCGTTAACATCACTCCTATTAAAATGAACTATTTGAAACCAAAAGTGAGTTTTAAACATGTTTAAGAAGGAATGTCTTTATAGTTTAGATGTTTTAATTAAATTTAGTTCTTGATTACCAATCTAACCTAAAACCCATAATTATGTTCAACATTTGCCTTTTTTTATCAAAATTATATATATATATATATATATATATATATATATATATATATATATATATATATATTTGTCCCACACTAGGTCAAACCATGGAAAGTAGAACTCATTGGCAATAGAGTTGACACATATTGTCTTCTGCTCCTATTATCGAGGCATTTTGATAGCTCTCACTACTCAAAAATATCTTAAAATAATTTGAGATTTAAAAGTGGTTTCAAAATCTTTGACAAATTCAAGTAATAATCTTTAAATAAATAAAAGATAGTTAAACTATATACCAAAGCAAATACTTTTTTTATTTCCATAAAACTAGATGAAACATCCATCAAATATAAATAAAATGAGCTCTTAATAAGCAAACAATAAAGTGTTTTAAGTAAACCTTAATGAAAACAACCATTTCTAATTTGTGAGCTTGTTCTTTAGGTTTCCTTAACTCTTTCCTCTTATTCTCCACTTATTTCTTAAATTTGAAGCAATTTGCTTTCTTATATCTAAACTTCTTGCAAAACTAACACTTTTTCTTTAAATTAGGCCTTTTTAGATTTTAGACCATCATCAATTTGCCCTTTTCTCATGTTCTCTTCTGCTTAGCTTAAAATGACTACCATGTTTAAAAGATAAGACACTAGATTAACTGCGTAGGTTTTTCCTTTTTCTCATGTTCCCTTCTACTTAGCTTAAAATGAATACCATGTTATTCACTATCTATTCACCTTTTAAGCTTAAGGAGTAACCTTTTGAACATTAAATTCTAAAGGTAATGACTCCAATATTCTCCGGACAAAATAATTATCATCTAGATGAAGTCTAAGGTCTTCAATTTGTTATGGTAATTATTAAGCTTTAGAATGTGCTTTTGAACTCTATTGACTCCATCATAAAATGTTTTTTCAAGTAGTGAGAAATAGTATCCCTTTTATGCTCTGTCAAATTTTTTGAAATTTCTACCATAAATTCTAGAAAAGTCTTTGCATTTGTGGTTTCAATCATAAGGATCATTTCTCTAATAGCCAAGTCTATATAATACTTTAAGACCATCAGACAAATTCTCTTAGATTCCTTCCATTTCTTATATTTCGCTTTTACATCCAGATGTGAGTTTGGTTTAAATTTTAAGTTCTAGTTCATTGATTGCCATGTTGAACCTAGCTATTACTAGATATAACCTCACAAATTCAGCCCATTCATTATAATTTGTCCCATGCAACATCTTTATGGAGGTTGATTGAATGAGTAAAGCAACTAAGGAAAAATATATCAAACCACTAATGCATGTATATACATAATCATGCTCATATTTTTCTCTCAATCACTTAATTTTATACAATATTATATTATAAAATCCAATGCTAAAAGGTATTTTAGAACATTATAACACAATACAAAATCCAAATATCACACTCCTAAAACTTCAATATCGAGCTTTGTTTAAAATATTAGAAATAAAACATCTAACTTTACATTTATATTATTGCTAATTTACTATACCAATGATACAATACCAAAAGGTATTTAATATTATTAATATAACCTTTCTTTTATAAATTTTAAAATAATTTTGCTCTTAAAATAATATTTTTTTAAAAATTCCATGTAGTTGGTCCCATGAAGGCAAGTACACAACTACATAAAATTTTCATGATATAACATAAGTAATAGTCTTTCCTATTAAATGTAATAACCTTCCAAAAATTATTACATTATTCAAACAATGTCCATAAATGCTACAAAAATTATAGTAGGTAGCTAATAACATGTGAATCACCTAAAAAAATTTTTAGTCAAAAATAATTTTAAACAATTATCCAAATAATTGGGTAATAAATAACGTAATATATTTTTATTTCAAAAAAATTTTAAAAAGGGACAAAAAAATGATTGAACAATGGAGCCTGTTGATGTATGTGCCACCACCCACTACCACCAGTAAGTGGAACATGGCCTTTATGCACTGGTTGTATAGTTAGGTGATGCAAACAATGTATTGTTTATTTTCTCTCCCCAAGAAAACAAAGCTTGCAAATATGAGTTTTGACCTAATTTCAACCCAGTTTGGACTCAATTGATTTTAACCATTTTTCGTGCAATTTTTTATGCAAATTCTATCCATAATTTCTAACCTAATATCCCACCATGTAATCTGACCATTTCTAGCCTAAAATTACTATAAATTTGAAGTTTCAAATTTTCAAAATGTGAAGCTTTCAATTATAGTGATGGATAATTTTGAAGGGGCAAAATTTCATGTTTTATACCTTTCAAATGAACCCAAAATCCTTTTAAAAGCCCACCTTTTATCTACCCATCATTCCCTTTTAGTTTCTTCAATTTACAAGCATTTATTAATGGAGGTCTTTGGTGCTTATTCAAAATGGGTTCCAAAAAAATTTTTTTTTAGTTAATCATCATTATCTCCTTCAATACCTTATTGCAACTACCATGTTCCATGACTTCCCTTAGACGTAGTATGAATGAGGTTTGTCAAGCTTTTTTTAGGTTTCAATGTTTCGCTCCTAAATATTTTATGCAATCTTTTAAAGGGTTATAATTTTGAAATTCTATATACTTTCTGGGTTCCTGGATTCACATGTATAAAATCATAAGAGCAACCCTAAAAAAAGTTCCTAACCAAAACCTCTAATATCAGCTAGAATTAATACCTAGCACTTACCAAAATTTACCATCCAATATACAAATTAAATATGCCCATCAATATATATATATATATATATATATATATGCAACCAAGAATATGGTAGTTTGCAACATGGAAGAATGGCATAAACAAAAAGGCATGCCCATGTATTCAACCAAAGCATACTTATACCATCGCAATTAGATTGCAATAACAAAATGCAATTCAAAACATTAATAACATACCATAAACACTATGACATATATGAAACATGCTCTGGTTCACTGATTCACTAATAGTAAGTACATATTGGAGAAATATAGTCGCACACATGTTGGTAGCAATTCCAAAATTGCATCAAAATACTATTCAAAATTCTCAACCATAATTAGAAGTTATACCAAGCTTTGATACCAATTGATAAAAATTTATTGACAATTATCAATACTACTTGATCTTAACTCCTATATTATAGCATAAGCAATTCTATAATTAATTATAGATAGATGATAATACAGGATGATAAACCCGATTCGCCTAAATCCATTTTATAGTATCATAAGTCAAAAAAGGGATCACTTCCTTCAGCAGTATCTCTATTTATGCAATAGGTTTGATTGATAGAATACTAAATCTTAAAACCCCCGAGAGATATGAGGTAGTAATCTCATATTTATAAATTAATTTAAGTTGCGGGTCTTAGCTATCATAAGATTCATATCTATTTTGTCACTGTTGGGTACAAATACCTAATTGTCTATTAATTATGTCATATAAGGTCTAATTAATAATAATTTATTATTAATAAATTATTTGTGTTTAACAAATTATTTAACAGAAAGCTCCAAAAGTAAATCTATTATGGGTAAAGAGAGAAGGGATGTGTTTGTGGAAGCATTAAATGATTAGATTTTGTTTTTACAATTGACATTGTTGGAAGATGTGAATTTGAGATGAAGCTTAAATAATAGTGGATGAAGATGCCGGTATTTGCATCTAATTTTAGCAATTATATTATTTCTTACGAAAATAAACATAAAAATAATAATTATTGTTAGTACAATTTTAATTAGAAAATAAGTACTATAATAAATACATTTTAATAATATTTTATCCCATCTAGTCATGATGACAAAAATACAATTAATTAATAATTATTAACGATTAATGAGATTGTTTTTAAAAAATTATAGAATTATAGAAAGCTAAATAAATGGAATGACTGCCAATCACAAAAGTAATAAATACTCAAATTAATATTAGATGATAAAAAAATGAAAAATATATAACAAAAGGTTGTTCACATTTATTTCATGAATAAATGTGATATTAAAATCAATTTTGCGTTTATTCGTTGTACATTTTCTTTTTTTTAATGAATAATGTCAATTAAGTTTTTAACGTCAAATTTATTAGAATTAGAAGATTGGAACTAAGACGAATACAATTTTGATGACTTTTTATTCAATAATTTATATAAGTATTTTTATGAATATTTTTATTTTTCATAGGATTAAAATTTCGTTTTAATAGTTACAATATATCTTTGGAAGTCGTATAATTTAAACATTTATTATTATCATAATTTTTAATTACATGTTAAATTTATAAGAATATAATTTAGAAAATATTTATATTCATATTAGTTATAAAATTTAATATTTAAATATTAATTAATTTATTTAAAAATAAATTGGAAAAAGAATATTCATTATATTAAGTTATATAATTATATTAATGAACTAAAAAATTATATTATATTGGTTAATGAAAGAGAACAATTGGGGAATGATTATTCGGAGAGAAGTATCTCCAAAGAACCTCGGTAGAAAAGATTGTACAGAAATTTTGAATGAAAACGTGGAGGGAATAAAGTGATGTGAAGCTGACACGTGTTAGGTAGAGATACAATCGTTGCTAAAATCATTATTTTATTATTATATGATATATTGTTGTATAATATCTTATATTAATAATTAGAAAATAATATATATTTGTGCAACTTAGAAGTAGATGTTTCAATGATGTATATATTTAATAATTTAACAATTTTTATCATTAAAAAATCACTATAATCCTATTACAACTATTTAATAATTACTTTCCAACTATCTATTCAAACAATTTCCGTACTATAAAATATGCACTACCCTTACTGAGATTATTATGTCTTTATTACCCATCACCGATTTAGGCCTCTCTTCCGATAACAACCCTTTCTCTCTCCTCTCCCAACCTCGTTTATATAAGTGGGTTATCCATTCCTTTCTTCCTTTCTTTCTACGCGCCCGTCTCTCCCTCTCTCCCCAACTGATTTGCAGACGGAAGAATCATGAGCTAATTTCCCGGACCTATCTCTAATTTAATCATAACCTCCTGTTGATATTTATCATTATTTAATGCCTATATTTTTCTTAGTCATCCTTTTTTTTTTTCGTTTTTAATGCATAATATATACTTGATTTAGTGTATTTAAACATATTCTACGGTACGTATAATTTATAGTGTTTGCATTTTAAAATTAAGGATAATATAATTAATTTACAAAATATTAAATTAAAATTATTCAATCATAATTATTTATTTTTGGCAAATATAATTAAAAATTTTCAATCTAAATAATTTTTAAAATTATTATATCATCTTAAATTTTAAAATTTTTAGGGCACTGTAAAATTCACCATAATTGATATATTTAAAAAATTAAAGTTGAGAATAATTTTTCCCATATATTAATGAGAAATCAACAAGGCATGGGATTGGAATTTTGAAAATGCTCGTATTGAAAAATTGGAAATTCATTAATACTTTAACTTTTCTATTGTAACCATCATTTTATTTTTGTTTAAAGAAAAAGAGAAGAGATTTAAATTTAAAGTTATTTTTCTCATTTATTAATTAATGTAAAAATGACAATGTCAAAATTTTTGTCATACGCATAAGCAAATGCAAAGAATCTCAGCAATTGAAAATTTTACTACAAAATATATGTAGAGAGAATATTCATTTCTTACTGAAGAAGAAGAATGGTAAAAAACCTCTCTACTGAAAAATAGGATGCTTTAAGTAAGAGTAAGCAGAAATTAAAGAGTGGGCCACATACTCCTTCGTCCCCTGGACTTGGAGAGAACGCTAATGCCCTACAACTCGTCAAGAAGCCAGTTTGTGAGTATAAGGATCATTTGGTGGGTATTATGCTGAGAGCCTATGAAAGAGTTTTCTTTAAAGAAAAGGATGAAGATAATATGGCGGATTTCTGTCAGGCACTCGATGAAAATGAGGTGATCTTTAACCTACCTGAAAGTCTGAAAAGTAGAATTTATGGGCCATGAAGCAACACTGTTATTAGCAGAGGCGGAGGCAAGTGGATCTCAGTAAGATCTATATATATATATCTATATATATATATATATATATATGTATATAGTTGTTATCTGTTATATAATAGATGTTGTCCCCACAGTAAAAAAGGTTTTGACCCCACGCTTATCTTACTGGCGCTGAATTGCGTTTGGCTTTAACCCATTTTCATCACTGCTCTTTTATTCCTTTCGTCGGACCTCTGCTTCTTGATTAAATATAGAGCTGCAAATGAATTGAATTATCTGTGAGTAATTAGAAATTAATTCATAAAAAATTTAGTTCGTGCTCAAATTTCAATGAGTCAATTTAAATGAGCTAAACTCATTTACTAAATGAGTCAAATTTAAAATTTTTATTACTCAATTCGAATTATTTGTAAATCTAAATACATCTAATATAAAATATATTTTTATTTTTTTATATTATATATAATATATAAGTAAAAAATTCAATAAATTATTATAAGTTTGTATAAACTCATTTAGACTCGTTTAAATTTATTTAAAATAAAAAATACTCAAGTTCAAATACCTAGGTTCAATCAAAATTTTGAAGTAAAAAATTTAAGGCTTATTTAACTTTATCTAAACTTAAATTTATTTAATATTATTAAGTTCAAGTTCGAACATACAGATATTTGTCTCAACTCAACTCATTTTTCATCCCTAATTAAGCATTCTAAGCATTCCAACAATACAATGCCTCTTTTGAAAGTTTTGAAGGTGATCATAAAAGGGAGGAGCTTCACAACTAATCCTACATGATTTCGTATCAGCAAAGGTAAATTTTTTTTTCACTTGTTTTTAATTTATACTTTTTTTTGTCTATAATCTAAAAGCATTATAAGTTATATCTGAGATATTTCAGGGATTCTAATGGTTTTTGTGGCCAAAAAATTTTAGGAATTCAATTAGAGTTTTTATTATCTTAAAACTTCTTAAACACTGAATTTTACTATAAATTTATTTTAATTTTGATTTTAGATTCTTGTTATTAGCTTATTCTTTTAAATTTATGTTGATGTCATTGTTATCTTTAATGTTAGGTATTATTTTAATAATATGCTACAAAAACTTTAGGATTTTAATTGATTCCCAAATTTACTTTAACAATCAATATTCCTTTTTTTTTTTTTGGCAACCCACCTCATATGTGAATTTCATCAATTTGGCATTATTTGTTTTCCAACTCTACAATTTAAAATTAAGATACTCCCACAATCGCACTAAAAATATTATTTGGCAGCATTTGAAAATGATTATTAGTAGTAAATAAAGAGAGTATTTATTCAACCCACTATTATTGATAATTGATAATTCTATCATACCACAAAGTATCACATTGCTTCTAAAACATTATTATCCATTGAGTTTCTGTCATACATCCAAAAATTATTTCCCAAATTTACTTAATCCATTTCTTTTATTTATTTTCTTTTTATTGGTTGTATTTTTTTATAAAAGAAAGAAAATTATTAATAGAAACTAATATTAATAATGATAAAAAGGTAAAGAAAGAAAATTTAAACTAAAGTTAGCTTGTTAATATTGATAATGGATAATCTAGCTATCCTTACATGCTAATAATATTAATTATTTTTTTATATTTTCTTATGCCTTCTAGTTTATGATCTCTTATATTTTTAGTATTTAACATGTGTATTCATGGAAAGATATTTGAAAAGAAAATCACCAATAGCTAAAAATTCAACTTATGATCATCCTTCACAACAATCCTTCAATGACAACAAAGTTAATTTAAATGAGTTTCCAACTAATTCAAGCTAAGGAGAAAATTTTTTGAATATCATCCAAATAATCAAAATGACTTAAGAAGAAAATATTTATAAAATGGTCCTTGTTAACCACATAGCCATAAATTTCCCCAGAAAGAAATTGGAAGAGTTACACAATAATTCAATCCTTCTCAATTTGATAGGTATAAGAGCTAGTTGGAATATAATGTGACTAAAGATGTAGCTATTTGTTTTGTTATTTGTTTAAACCTAATTTTAGGAACCATACTAGAGGTGACTCTTTTATCGCTAAAGGATTTTCATCTTGGAATAAGAAAGATAGGTTAAAGCTACATGTTAGTAACTTGAATAATGCTTACAATTAAGCTCAGAAGAAATGTGAAGATTTGACAAATAAAAAATGACACATTCAAATAACTTTTTGCAGACAATAAAAAATTGTGAAGAATAAATATCAGATTCACTTGACAAAATCTGTTGATTACATAAGATTATTGTTATGCTAGAGATTAGCTTTTCATGGTCATGATGAATCTAGGAATTCAAGTAATCAGGGAAATTTTCTTAAACTTTGGTAATTTCTTGTTAGTCATAATGAGGTTATGCATAAAGTTGTGTTGGGTAACATTCTAGGAAATCTTAAGTTAACATCACTTGACATTCAAAAAGATATTGTAAATATTGCCACAAGTGAAACAACAAATGCAATTATCAAAGATCTTGGAGATAAGCTATTTGTAATATTAGTTAATAAGTCTCATGACATATTAACTAAAGAACAAATGGTAATAATGTTGCATTGTGTTGATAGAAAAAGAGTTGTTATAGAGCAATTTTTAGGTATAGTAAATGTCAAAGATACCACTACTCATTCACTCAAGGCTGGAATTAAGGCTTTACTTTCTCATCATGGATTGAGTCTATCAAGAATACGTGGGCAAGATTATAATGGAGCTAGCAATATGCAAGGTGAGTTCAATAGTTTCAAATATTTGATAACAAAGGAAAATGGATTAGCATTTAAGGGATTAAATCAAGAAACTAGCTTGAAAAAAATGGTGATACATGTTAAGGATCTCATTATAGAACAATACTAAACTTAATTATTATGTTCTCTTCTAAAACTAAGGTACTTGGGAAAAGCATGGTTCATACTCAGAATAAAAAGTAGAAGCATGTGTTCTTATTAATTCAATGGAATCTTTTGATTTTGTTTTCAATTTACACTTGAATAAAAATGATTTTAGAATTACTAATGAATTATCTTTAGCTTTATCAAGATATTGTAAATGCTATGGCACTAGTAAAGATATTAAAACATTGCTTATGAGTTATGAAGGATGAATTTTGGGAAACTCTCGTAAGTCAGGTTACTTCATTTTATGACAAAGAAAATGCCCCATGCCTAATATGGAAAATCCATTTATTCCTCAAGGAAGATCTAGATGCAAATCCTTTAAAATCACAAACTCATATCATTATCATGTTAAGCTATTTTATGCAATAGTTAATGTGAAACTTCAAGAGCTTAACAATTATTTCAATGAGTCAACCACTGAGATATTTATGTGCATTGCTTGCTTGAATCCATCTAATTCATTTTATGCTTTCAATTAACAAAAACTTCTTCATTTACCACAGTTTTATCCAAATGAATTTTCATTCATGGATCTTTTAGCTCTTGAAAATCAACTTAAGAACTACATTATGGATATATAGTCTGATAAGATGTTTTATGCATTGAAATGAATTAATGGTCTTGCAGAAGAGTTAATGAATATAAAGAAACACATTGTGTATCCATTATGGCATTTGCTTTTGAAATTAGCACTAATTTTACCCATCACAATTGCAATAGTGGAAAAAGCATTTTTGGCTATGAATTTTATAAAGACTCAATTACATAACCCAATGGGTGACTAGTGGATGAATGACTATTTAGTTACATTTATTGAAAAGGATTTATTTGATAGTATAGTGTAGTGCTATTATCAAGCATTTTTAAAAAATGAAAGCTCATCAAGTACAATTATAATATAATATAACTTTTTAATATTTATTTGTATTCATGTGTAAATTAACCCCTTTAATTTTTATTTCTAGCTACACCAATGAAAGTCTTCAGTGAAAAGGTCAATTACTAGTACATAGATTTTAGAACCTGAGCCTTATAGCAACCAAAAGGGAAATTCACTCTTTTGGAGGTTGGCTTTGATTTTTTTTTTTTTTTATGTTCAAGTTTGAATTATAGTTGGATTGTTATAAGGTATTAAGTGGTGGACCTTAGATCATTTTGGATCACTTTCTTGCCCTTTAAAAATGGGAACCTTTCTTTAAACCATCCATAGTTTAGCTTCCTTCCATAACTATTTGGATTCATTTTCCTAAGTTACTGGTAAAGCCTTACCATCCTTATGTCTTGCCTCGGCTAGTTGAGAAAATAGGGCCTGTGCTTAAATTTAATGCCTACACATATTTAGGAGATTCAAATAGATCTTACTAAGCCTTTAATTAGGACTATCTATATTGAAATTTTTAAATAGGTTGCTTTGTTGCCTCTAGGTTAGGTTAGCTATCAAATGTAGTTTTGCCCTTATGTGAATAATCTAGAAAATAATGACACTATTAATGTTTTTTCTTAAGTAGCTTTTAGTGAAACTAAGAAGGCTTATAAGCAGAGTTTAGAAGAAAAGGAAAAATAAAGTCATTACAGGGGCTATCCCATTAAAAAAGTAATGGGAGGAAAAAGGGTAACATGAACCTCTATGGTCCATAAATTCTAGTTAAGTAGAAAAGAGGTAAATCTGGGAAGAGAAATAGTGTGCAAGGCTAAAAGAAGTCTAAGCCTAAGGTTGGGAGAAAGTTTAAGGTCTAGGAAAACTAGAGCTTGATGTTAAGAAATTGGTTAGGCCTTCCAAAAATGAATCCCAAACTTAACCTCAAAATTCTAAAAGTCAGTCAATTATTAAGAATGTTAATATAATAGTTAATAAAAGTCCCTACCTTTTTAAATTCTCTTATATCTATCCATAACCCTAGCCTTGTAGATTCTTGTATTAATCAATTCTCTCATCCTAATGATGGAGTCTCCTTATAGCAACTTGTCATCTTTGATGAGGGAGAAAAATGAAGAGGACTAGAATTATCCCTAAGTAGTGTCAGAATACTATCTCAACTAGTAAAATAAAGGTAATCTCAGAGGATAGTCAAGAATGGTCACACTTGATCATACTTATTTGCTAGCAAACTTTGATTTGGATCATGCAATAGCATCAAAAAAATTTAATACTATTCAAGCACCTCTAAAGTAGATTAAATCTAATTCCTATGGAAGAGGAAATAGCTAAAAATTTGATTCCACCCTTAACCATCCATATGAATGACACTCTTAATTGGAATTACATTAAGGTTCTCCTAATTCTACACAAGCCTAATGAAAAGCCCTTGCTTTTTTCCTCTCCAATCTATTCCATATAGTAGCTTGAAAGGCATGACAAGAGATAATGTAAATACAAAGGTTATTGGTAGGTCTAGAAAAGATTTCTCTAACTTATATAAGAGAAAAATCAACTTCATTGCTCTAAACCCAATGATGCCAAAATATAATAGTAGTGAACATAATCATGCTTTATTAGGAGTACTTTGGGAGAATACTAGTTCAAGCAACCATATAGCATAAGGGTTTGTCATGTCATTCCAATTGCTTCTACAAACTAAATCCTTTGATTGTTATGGAAGCTTCATAAGTTAGTGCGGTTGTTTGGAATGTCCATGGGGTTCAACACCTAAATTTCAAAAAGTTAATGGCTAAGTTGATTGCCCATGAGAAAGTTAAAGTGGTAATTCTAATGGAAACCTACTTAGATGGTGATCGAGCTAGGGAGCTGGGAGCTTCTCTTCCTTTTTCTTATATAGAATTTGCTAACACTATTAGGTATGTAAGAGGAATTTAACTATTAAGGAATCAGAGGACATTCAAGTTGACATGACTAACAAAACTGAATAGGAGATTCATGCCATCATTAAGATAACCCCCAACTTATCTTCTTGGCTGATAAATGATATTTGCATTAGTAAAAAATTATCAAATCAAAAAATTTTGTAAAATAATCTAAAGGTAATACTAATAATCACAATCTTCCTTAGCTTGTTTTAAGTGATTTCAATAAGATATCTTCCCAAGTTAAGAAGTTTAGTGGTGCACCTATAAATTTGGATAGAACTAGTATATTTATGATTGTATTGAATATTGTAACTTAATTGACATGGTATTTGTAGGGCCATCATTTACCTGGACTTATTCTAGAGATAATGAACACCTTATCATGAACATATTAGTTAGTGTTATGTAATGCCTTATAGAGATCGTCTTTTCATAAAGCCTAAATGTTTCATCTACCTTGTGTTTTATTTTACCCCTATCTTATTTTAGTTTCCTTTTTTAAAAGATAATCCTATGTGCTTGAAAAAACTTTTTGTTTTGGAACCTACTGGTTAACTCATCTCAACTTTCATAATATCATGTTTGATTATTGGAACAAAACTCCTTCTTTGAATTTTTCCACCAACAATTTTACTTAGTATATTAAATGGTGGAATGTTAATATCTTTGGTAATGTCTTTTTTAGGAAATATAAGGTATTGGCTAGGATAAAAAAGGGTTCAAAATAGTTTGATCACTATAGGTTTGAATCACTTCTTAGATTAGACAAGTCTTTCAAGTTAAGCATTTAAATATTATTAGGTAAGAGGAAAAGTTATAGACTTTAAAATCGCTTATGCAATGGATTGCTAATGGGGATAAAAACACACTCAACCATCATCTATCTACCATTATTAAAAGGAAACATAATGAAGTAATAACTCTTAGGAATGGGGTTGGGGAGTGGTTAACTAATCCTATGAATATTTAGAATCATATCTTATAATTTTTTATGAGTAGATTTAGGACTTCTTATAATTTTATTGCTTTTATTACTAATAAGCCTATTAGATGGTCTAAAGCCATCAATGAATGTCACTATAAGTTTATTATTAAATGTATGAGTGCGATAGAAATTTGTTCTATTTTTAAAAACCAAAAGGCTACTAAAGCCCCTAGCTAAATAGTACTCTTATAGTTTGATTCCTAGAGGAAGTGTTCATGAAACCCTTAATCCTTTTAGGCCAATCAACATATGTAACATGGTTTTGAAAGTTTTTTTAAAATATTATGGCTTGAACATCTTTTTTTTTTTTTCAAGTGCCTTTTATGCCCAATAAAAACTTGCCAATAATATAATTATTCCTAGGGAATTTATGCATACTATTGATGGGTCATAAGCTAGGTATAAGTAAATGATTTTGAAACTAACCTTGAAAAAGTTTATGATTCTCTAGAATAAGGTTTTATTAAAGGCATTCTTCTTTTCTTCTAATTTTTGAAAGAATTGATTAAATTGATTTTAAGTCTAGTGTTTGGTGTTTTCTATCAAATCTATTGAATAAGGGTAAGCTTAGTATAACGTTTCAATTGATGGGTCTAAGGTAAGGTGATCCACTATCACCTTACCTATTTATTATACATATAGAATATTAGCATTTTCAAATTAAGAAAAACTATCAGCAAAGGTTATGGACCTCTATAAAGTTCAATAAATATGGTATTAAATTTACTCACCTATTTTATATGGATGATATAGTGCTTTGTGGGAGGACTTAAAAAATTATTAGACTATTAATCGTGTTTTGCATCATTTTGCTTAAGTCTCAGGTTTATGCGTTAATAAGTCTAAATCAAGTGTTTAATTTTCAAAAAATACTGATGTCAATTTAAGATATAAGCTTAGGAGGAATTTGGAATTTAGCACAAAGGGTTTTTAGGAAAATGCCTTAGAGCTAAAATTAAGAGTAATTATTGAGTTTCTCATTTTGCTTTTTTAAATGATAAGTTTTGAGATAGAATTAAATGTTGGCAATTAAAATTTTTATCTTCAGCTAGTCAAGTTATTCTTATTAACTTTACTTTGTTATCTTTGTCTATTTCTCATATAAGGTTTTCTAAAATCCTTAAGAGAATTCATGATGAAACCACTCATGTCATTAGAAATTTTCTATGGGGTGGGTCTTTTGAAACTTAAAAAATTTCTTTAATTAGATAGGAGATTGCTACTATGCCTAAAAGTGCTAGTAAACTTGGCATAAAAGTTCTTTTTTTATATATAAATTACTCCATGTTAACTAAGTTGGCATGGTCTTTTATTCAGGCAAATCAACATTTATGGGTTTAGGTATCAAGGAAAAAATACTTGTATATGAATTTGTAGGGTCAATCAATGATTAAGAGATGTTGCTCTCATAATTGGAAGGCCCCTTAAGGTCTACCATAGGGGTAATATACACAAGGATTAAATGGGTTATTGGGAATTGTGGGAAAATTAGAATTTGGACCAATAGATGGTTAAATATAGGGATCTTGAGAAATTTTATCTCTGGTTCCCTTCTTAAACATATTGAAAATCAATGAATTAAAAAGTTTTTAATAGATGGATACTGGAATCTCAATGATCTATCTATGGAACTTCCTCTTGTAATATCTTCAACAATTTTTGGAACTCTATTTAGTGTTACTAACAAAGAAGATTGCTTGGTCTAGGGTTTGTTTAAATCAGACTTTTGTATTGTGAAAAGTATTTATGCTTTTTTATGAAAAATACTAGACTTTCCTTTCATAGTGAAAATATCTATTGGATTTGGAAAATATCCACATATCCTAAAATTTAGTTTTTTATTGGGCTAGTTGTTTGGAATAAGTTTCCCACGTGGGAATTGCTCATTAAAAAAGGTATAAACATTCCACCATTTTTTGTTTTGTGTGAAACTAATTTGAGCAATATTACTCATATTCTTAGGGATTGCCCTATTACTATATCTTTTATGGGCATCATTGCCTATCCCCATTTCCTAGAATGCTACCTTTCACGCTAATTTTTTGGTTTATTTTCAAGCTAATTTAACTTCATGTGAATTAAATTGTAATAGTTTAGTTCTTTAGGCAACTGTGTTTTCCTTTGTTGTTTGTAATTTATATATATCTAGAAACAAAAAAATGTTTAACCATGAAATAGAAAGACATGATTTGAAAGCTACTACCTTGAATAAATCTATGGAATATTAAGCTGTAACAGGAGGCTAGAAAATGCCTCTTTCACACAACATGTGATTCAGGTTGTAAGGGAAGCTCCTCCTTTTAACTTCTGTAAGTTAAATACTGATAGGGTAGCAAGAAGAAATTTGGGGAAAGCTGGATGTGTTGCCATATTATGTAATTGAAAAAAAAATGGATTATTGGATGTTCCAAGGGATTAGGAGTATGCTCTAATTTCATTGCTAAAGTAATAATTTTAAAGGATGAGTTATTGCTTGCTCGAAATTAGGGTTTTCTCCCAATTTTAATAAAAATGGATGTTTTATTTATTGTTACTTCCCTTACCTCTAATTATTCTTCTATTTCTTGTGCTGTTGCCAGCTTATTTGAAGAGTGGAAGTATCTGTTAAAGGAACTAGGAAGACCATCTGCGAAACATGTATATAGAGATGCTAATAGACTAGTTGATTTTATGGCTAACGGTAATGGTAATATTAGTAACAAATTAAATAGTTTGATGTATCCTCCTCTGGGAGCTTCAATGTATTTACCGTTTGATGCTATGGGCTGCCCCGTGCTAACGGTAATGGTAATATTAGTAACAAATTAAATAGTTCTTTCAAATTCTAATTTCCTTTTAATGCAATCCCTGCTTACCAATATATATATATATATATATAGAGAGAGAGAGAGAGAGAGGGGGGGGGGGGCGGGGTATGCCGATAATTTACCGTCCTACACTTGCGTAACATTTTATCAGATACAATTGGATTATTGAACACGCAGGAAAGTTTGAGCTAGCTCATCCAAACCAAGAGTAGCCAAGGAGCGATAGAGAAATAAATCAGCAAACTCATGATTCGTGAACAAGCTTAGGAAAGAGAAAAGATATTATAATTATGCCACCGCACATTT
Organism: Sindora glabra; assembly: GCA_020226215.1. Classification (NCBI taxonomy): domain Eukaryota; kingdom Viridiplantae; phylum Streptophyta; class Magnoliopsida; order Fabales; family Fabaceae; genus Sindora; species Sindora glabra. The sequence goes on from CM035231.1 coordinate 57,054,469, forward strand.
GGCCCTTAAAAAATATATAAAAATATAAAAATGTTACACGACTAACACGCATGTGTGATGTCTGTAAAAGATAAAAATGTAAAAAAAACATGCGTGTGTATTTTGAGGTTCTCATACATTATAATATAGTAAAAGAATAAAATAATAATTAATTTTTATTTATAAATATGATAATTATTATATTTGTAAGAATTTTATAATTAGAACTTTTTAACTTGTACTATAATTATTTATTCTTTCATTCACTTATAATATTAAAATAAATATAAAATATTGAAGTAAATCATTAAGTCTCATATTAATAATATTAATATATGCTTGATTTTAGGTTATATGCTCTCTTTTTTCATAATTTATTTTGGTGATACAAAGGGATGGATGAGTAATTATAATAAACGTTAAAATAAAAGGCTATTTGTAATAATTATAAATTTTAAAAAATATAATAATTACTATATTTATAAATGAAGAATATTTGTTTGCTCATAATTTTGAAAATCCGGGTCCTCTTCCTTTTTATTCCTGTTATTTCCATATTATAATGTTAAAATGAAATAAATATAAAATTATTTTTTGAGTTTTATTACACCTAGAAATGAATTTTGGATCTCACCCAATGTAAAAACACTGTATTTATCACTTTCCAGCTATAGAAGAAAATAATCAAAATATCTTATATAAATTTTATAAATTCCCGGATGATCAATTATGAATTATGATATAATTTATGAGTAGGATAACGAAGAATTGATAAATATGGATAAGGGAGAGATAGATAATTAATGTTAGATTCGACCAGACTCAATTACGCATCCATCGCTTTCCATTTAAAATAAGTTAACAAAAGATATCGTGCATCATGATAAGGAGAGAATAAATATTAAAGTGAATTGTGACTAACATGCATGTAAGTTGACAGCAACTAAAAAGGAGGGGAAAAAAACATGTATGTTGACGTTACCGTGCATCATGGTAATAAAATAATAAATATAATAATTAATTTACCATTTATAATAATAGCGATTATTGTATATTTTAAATTTTATAATTAATATTATTAATTCATTATTTTTATTTTTATTATAATTATTTATCATTTTATTCACTTATTATATTAAAATAGATAAAAAATATTAAAATAAATTGTTAAATCTCATATTAATAATATCAATATATGCTTATTTTTAGGTTGTATTCTTCCTTTTCACACTTTGTTTTAGTGGTATTATAACAAAAGTTAAAATAAGAATTAATAGCCATAGGGATATAATAATCAATATATTTTTAAATAAAGGTCATTTGTTTGCTCATAATTTTGAAATCCGTCTCCTCTTCCTTTTTTTTCCATTATTTCTAATTATAATGTTAAAATGAAATGAATATAAAATTATTTTTGAGTTTTATTGTGCATAAAAATGAATTTTAGATCTCAATCAATATAAAAACTCAGTATTATCACTTTCTAACTGTAGAATAAAATAACCAAAATATCCCTCTCGTACCCATAAAATATGTCTCCGTCAACAACTTTCCTCCTTGCCGAACGTGTTTCAGATCGATATTATGTATATCAACTATATAATTAATTAAGTAAATTAGAAAGAATTTAACCCTTTAATGACATACGACCTAGACAATCCACCATAAAAGATAAAATTATTAATTTTATTTTTAAAATTATAAAATAATTTTTGAATTATATTAAGTAATTAATTTTGAATATTTAGTTCTCTATATAATATAGATTTATATGAGAGATGAAATTGTTATTACAAATTATTTTTCAAGAAAATAATTGATTATTTATTATAATTCAAAGATTATTTTATTAATATTTTATAATTTCATATATGATATTAGTAATCTTATCATGATGAAATTATATAATTGATGACTGTACCTAATATTATAACTTTTTATTTTTAGACGGACAAGTAAGAATTATTCTAGAAATTAAAAAATTAACAAAATTTTCTATCGATGAAGATAAAGTACCCTCAAAGCCAACGTACTTTTCATTCTAATAAGACCTTAATCCTCCTAACGTTATTGTTGTCTATATAAGCCGACTCTGGCTCCAACCTCAAACCAAAAAACAAACGCCAATGGAAACTCCGTCCTGGTCTGTGTTAGCACTAGCATGGCTTCTTTCCTTAGCGATAATCACAAAAATCCTCACTTCTCACAAATATAAGCTAAAGGTTCCACCGGGCCCGAAACCCTGGCCAATTATTGGGAATCTCAACCTCATAGGCGAGCTTCCTCACCAATCCCTTCATAGATTGTCTCAAACATACGGTCCAATCATGCAGCTCAAGTTTGGCTCATTTCCCGTAGTAATTGCCTCTTCAAGTGAAATGGCCAAGAACTTCCTTAAAACTTACGACCAAATTTTTGCCTCCAGACCCCAAACAGCTGCTGGCAAGCACACTTGCTACAACCACTGCAATATCATCTGGGCGCCATATGGACCATACTGGCGCCAAAGCCGAAAGATTTGCATCTCCGAGTTGTTTAGCTCAAAGCGGCTCGAATCCTATCATTATATCCGTGTGGAAGAAAGGCGAGATTTCATGTCGCGTTCGCATGCTCTTTCGGGGAAGCCTATAATCCTGAAAGACCATCTCTGTCGGCTTACACTTAGTGTTATAAGTCGGATGGTGTTGGGGAAGAAATACTTCAGCGAATCTGAAAACGAGGTGTCTGTAGTTACCGCGGAGATATTCCAGGAGATGTTGGATGAGTGGTTCTGGCTTAATGGGGTCTTGAATGTCGGTGATTGGATTCCTTGGTTGGATTTCTTGGACTTCCAAGGATATGTTAAAAGAATGAAGGCCCTTACGAAGAGGTTGGATCGGTTTCTTGATCATGTGTTTGATGAACATAGGGCTAGGAGGAAAACAGATAAGGACTTTGTGCCAAAGGATATGGTGGATTTATTACTTGAGTTGGCAGAAGATCCTGCTCTTGACTTTGAGTTCACTTATGATGCCGCCAAGGCCTTCACTCAGGTAATTAAATCTGCAACTCTTTTCTAGTTCGGTCCAAACTTCCATCTCTTGAGGGAAAATTTTTATATTTTTCGATGAAAGAAAGGTAAATTATAATTTTTATCCCAGTTGTTGGCTAGAAATCACTTTATTATATTACAGCTTGCTTACAAGTCATTTACATGCTCTCCGTCAACTCTATCTGCATATTTATTTATACTTTTTTCTATCAAATTTTTTTTGGATATATTTATATTGAAAAAGATTAACCTTAAGATCTCACTCTAGTATAATATCTAAATCTTTTATCATTAGCCATCATCTGACCGTTTATGTCCATCCATATTATAACAGAATTAATAGCTGGTTATTGAGTCATGTCATTTAAAACACTTAACAAACGATATTCTTGGTGCAAAAATATGTTTATATGGATGCAAAACTGCATGGGAATTATGTTGTAGAGCCTAACTTAGAATTGACCACTAACATGGATTAAGTTAAAATTGTAAAGTGACTTACCCAAATCATATGGGGGGAAAAAACTTCAGAGATTTTCTGTAAATAATTTGTTTTGATTCCATTAGATTTGATCTTAATTAATTACTTGAAACGAAACCCCAAATTTGTTTATATGACAATAGGGATTCATTTAACTTATGACTCGACTCAGTAATATGACTCATAGGTTTGTACACACACTATAAGCAGGACCTAATAGCAGGAGGCACAGATACATCAGCAAAAACGGTGGAATGGGCTATGTCCGAACTAATGAAACATCCTCATCTCATGAAAAAGGCAACTGAAGAGCTGGACCAAGTAATTGGAAGAGACCGATGGGTGGAAGAGACAGACATCCCACAACTTCCATACTTAAACGCAATCATAAAAGAGACAATGAGGCTACACCCAGCTGCCGTTTTCCTGGCGCCGCACGTAGCCCTAGGAAGAATGCAAAGTCAGCGGCTATGACATCAAGAAAGGAACCAGAATCTTCATCAACACATGGAGCATAGGAAGAGACGCTTCCCTGTGGGATGAGGCAGAGATATTTTCTCCGGAAAGGTTCTTAGGAAAAGCCATTGATGTACAGGGACAGAGCTTTGAGCTGTTGCCGTTTGGCTCTGGAAGAAGAATGTGCCCTGGATATGGCCTTGGAATGAAGATGATCAGCTCTATCTTGGCTAACCTTTTGCATGGATTCAACTGGAGATTGCCAGATGGTATGAAGGAAGAGGATCTCAATATGGATGAAGTCTATGGGTTGATTACAGTCAAGAAGTCCCCACTGGTTTTGGTGGCAGAGCCAAGACTTGCTTCGCATCTTTATTGATTACATAATTGAAGTACCTTTCGGAAAGTTATGTTGCATGTTTACGACGGTATTATATAATAATGTACGATGAAGAGCAGGGTTTCAATCCTATATCTTTATCGAGAGACGAAATGCATCGTCAATAGATTAAGCACAGCAAGCTTGATAAGGATGTAATGCTACCTAATGAATAAATTGTTTGATCGGGGAGACACTTTGATCCCCGTTCAGCAAGTTATCATAAATTACAGATTTATTTTAATTTGATTGATTTTGCTATTTTAGAGTAGCTCCAAGATCTATTGCTGTTCATAGTACTCTTTTTTTTTAAAAAAAAATTATTGCAGTGTATACTGTATTCATCCTCTTGCAAGCAAGCATGCAGATTCCTCATTTTCTTTATAAAATTGAGGGCCGGGCCTGATTTAGGAAAAGGATATAGAAATATGGGAAAAAATCAAGTAGGTATCGTTTATTATAATTTATTGCAGTAAGTATCTGAAGGTCAATTTCTTTCATTTAAGTATACTCGTGTACGAAAATTTATTATGATATCTAAAAGACAAAATGATTAATTTACTGTGTATTTTTCAAGAACATAAAAAGTATCAAAATAGAAACATCTTTTTGCCATATATTAAAGTTGAAAATTTTTTAATTTAATACAAATAAAAAAAAAGACCAAAAACTTATAAGAATTAAAATTAGAGAATTTTTAAATTTAAAAACATAAATTAATATGAAATTTTAATTATAAATAAAATTAATAAAAATTTAATTTTTTAAGAATTAAAATAAATTTTTAGTTAAGATAAAAATAAAAATAAATAAAAACTTAGAGATATAGTAACATTATTATTTGACAATTTGATTGTTAATTAAATTTGATTTATCTATTTATTTAGGACTTTTGTTGGTGTTACTATTTTGGAACGAAATAATAACATGTTACTATTTGGAAAACAAACAATAACATGCTATTATTTACCAGTTTAATTGTAAATTAAACTTGATTTATCCATTTATTTGAAATTTTTTATTAGTATTACTATTTTGAAATAAAATGGTAACATCCTCTTCTTTATCAGTTTGACTGTTAATTAGATTAGATTTATCTATTTATTTAAAATTTTTAGTTAGTGTTATTATTTTGACACGAAATAGTAATATCTTCTTCTTTGACAGTTTAGTTATTAATTAAATTTGATTTATCCATTTATTTAAAAAAAATTTACTGATGTTATTGCTTGAAGAACAATCACTAACATGCACTTTTTTTGTAGTTTGGTTGTTAATTAAACATGATTTATGCATTTATTTGAAATTTTTTATTAATGTTACTATTTTGGAATGAAATAGTGACATTCTCTCCTTTGGCAATTTAATTATTAATTAAACTTGATTTATCCATTTATTTTATATTTTTAGTTGGTGTTATTATTTTGGAATGAAATAGTAATATATTACAGTCTTGAGAACAAATAGTAACATAATGTTATTTGCTATTTTGTTATTAATTAGATTTAATTTATCTATTTATTTGAAGTTTTTAGTTGGTGTTATTGTTTTGAAAGGAAATAGTAACATCATCTTCCTTGACAGTTTGATTGTTAATTATATTTGATTTATCTATTTATTTAATATTTTTTATTAGTATTATTGTTTTGAAATAAAACAGTAACATGTTTAGGGTAACATGCACTTATTTAGTAATTTGATTGTTAATTAGACTTAATTTATCTATTTATTTGATATTTTTTATTGGTGTTACTATTTTGGAATGAAACAATAACATATTACTATCTTAAGAACAAATAGTAACATGGTGTTATTTGATAATTTTATTATTAATTAGACTTAATTTATGCATTTATTTGAGATTTTTAGTTAATGTTACTATTTCAAAACAAAACAATATCATCTCTTTTTTTACTGTTTAGTTGTTAATTAGATTTGATTTATCCATTTATTTATGATTTTTAGTTAGTGTTACTATTTTGAAATGAAATAATAATATGTTACTATCTTGAAAACAAATAGCAACACGTTACTGTCTTGAAAATAAATAGCAACACGTTACTGTCTTGAAAACAAATAGTAATATGATATTATTTGGCAATTTAGTTATTAATTAAACTTGATTTATTCATTTATTTGAAAATTTTTACTGGTCTTATTGTTTTCAAACGAAACAGTAACATCATTTTCTTTAGTAGTTTGGTTATTAATTAGACTTGATTTATCCATTTATTTGAGATTTTTTATTGGTGTTACTTTTTTAAAATAAAATAGTAATATGTTACTGTCTGGAGAACAAATAGTAACATGCACTTTTTTAGTAGTTTGATTGTTAATTAAACTTAATTTATGTATTTATTTAGAATTTTTTGTTAGTGTTATTGTTTTAGAATGAAACAATAACATACACTTCTTTGCTAGTTTAGTTGTTAATTAGACTTGATTTAATCATTTATTTAGCATTTTTTGTTGACATGTTACTGTTTTAAAACGAAACAGTAACATGTTACTGTTTTGACAACAAACAGTAATATGATGTTATTTGATAATTTTACTATTAATTAAATTTAATTTATATATTTATTTAAAATTTTTTGTTGGTATTACTATTTTAATGTGAAATAATAATATATTATTATTTAGTCTATAAACAATAATATATAGTTCTTTAGTAATTTTAGTTTGTTAAAAAAATTATTATAACACTACTAGACACTAAAAGAACAAACAGTAATATGATATTATTTGATAATTTTATTATTAATTTAATTTAATTTATATATTTATTTAAAATTTTTTGTTAGTATTACTATTTTAACGTGAAATAATAATATATTATTATTTATTCTATAAACAATAATATATAGTTCTTTAGTAATTTTGTTTGTTAAGAAAATTATTATAACACTACTAGACACTAAAAGAGTTAAGGAGCAATATGAAATTTAAATGAATTTGAATTAATAAAAATGAAATTAAAGTTAAAAAAATAAAAAAAATTAAGAAAAGTCATTGAAAAAGACCTTTTTTCACCAACTAGAGTGGGCAGAAGCCTTTGGCATTTTGTAAGCTTGTAGATCTCAAGAAGTTACATAGAATCAAAAAAGAATTTATCCAAAATGAATAACCGAGCACAAAGTTATGATTTTTCAAAGTTTTAAACTCAATTTATATATTTCTATCTAGGTGAACCATGTTAAATCTAAATTTTCTTGTTTTCTATCAAAAGATCATGAGAAGATGAATGAAAACAAGTGATCATACGTAAAAATTAGTTAAATAATCATAAAGTTGTGCCTTTTTGAAATTCTTGATTTATAACTACATTCTCATAATTAAAAAAGGATATTTTGATAATATAATAATAATAATAATTCATACAAGTGGCACCTATTTGAAATAAAAATCAGTACTAACACTTTGTTGAAAAGAAGTTTAAGAAACAACAATACGGTACAATTTACCAAAGAAATATTTTTTGCATAGTAGTTAACCCAATAAAAAATATTAGTTTTAGAATAAAAGATTATGTATTTTCCATTAAAATTAAAATAAATTCACAAAGTGAGAAATCGAGCAAATTCAAATATGTTATAGAATTGCATGAATTTTTTTAATAAAAATTTTCAACATTTTTTTAATTTCATGCATATTTAAAATAAGTATGCAGAAATTTATAATTTTATCAATTAAATTCACACTATTATACAATTATCTATTATTAATATGATATATATAAATATATAGAATTATATCTAATTTAGTTATATATTATATAATATGGATATAATGAGGGTTTAGTAGTGCTGTCTCCTTATCAATATCCATATCCGATCAAATTTTTACAAAAATTCCTTTAGCCATGCTTGTATTCATTTTTTATCCTCAATATCTATATTAGAATGAATAAAAAGTACAGATGCCCATTAAGTATTTTAATGTCAAATGAGTAGGGCATCCTCAAATTTTAAACTTGAAATTTAAAAAAATCAAAATCAAAATTATTTGAAATTAGACTTATATGTAAAATTATTTATAAATTTAATTTTAAGTGAATTGAATTCTAATTTTTGTGCTGTTGGGGTTAAGATTTTTTTAATAACTTTTCCCTTATTTTTCATGAAAATTCAGTTGAAAAATTGAACGGGTAAAAAATTGGATGCCAGCTTCATCCTCATAGGAGATTACAAAATGTCATTTTCTATTTACATTTTTTTTATGCCTGCTAAATCCTTATACTACAGTAAGAGTTTGATCCTAGAATTTAAAAAACTCGCTTGTGGCTTTACTTACCAAGAACACATTGAATAAAATATGACTCAAAAATATATATTATGATAACCCGAAGTTGAATTAATAAGGTGAATTGATGACGATAGAGGGGTGAAATATCACTACAAATTCGATCTGTTCCGGTCTGTAGGGAGCTACAATTTTTATTGTTGATAAAAGATAAGAATATATCACAACAAAAATGAATAAATTCATTTACATCAACATTTTTCACTACATAAATGAATCCCGCAACTACAATTACATAAAATTAATCAAGACATTTAAAATTTTTAATAAGAAAATTTTCTTAATATGAAAGTAAAAATCACAACATGAAATACAATAAAAATTTTTGTTAATAAATAATTAATGGATACCTGTCTTCTAGCAAAATAAATAATAATAATAATAATAATAATAATAATAATAATAATAATAATAATAATAATAACTACCCACCTTTCAAAAAAATTTTAAAAAACTCCATGAATAATACAAAACTTCTGTTTAGAATTGTTGGAATCACAGCTAAATCAATGTAGTAATATTTATTTATAGCAAAAAAAAATGTAGTAATATTAATTAATCATTATAGAAAATCGGTCAGTCGAACAAACAAAAATAAAAAATAAAATCATGCATTTTACTACTCAAAATATCAAAGATAAAATCTAAATCAAAATTTTATACAATTAAGAGTAAATTTAGTGTTCATTTTCTGATAAATTAATCAAATCCCGATTCCATCTCTTTTCTCTCAATTGCCTTTTCTTGGCGATCGAATTTTTCTTTCGTCTTGATGGAGTTTATTTAGTGAGCGCGAAGCTCAGGTAGCTTTCTGATTCTCTGTGGGGGAGGACCCACTTTGCCAAATCCAACTTTAACTCACAAATCTAAGTTAATATTCCGTTTCTGATCTACTTTCAAACATCACTTCGGGGTTTTTACAACTTCAGCTCAATTATGGCTTACCTTTCCCTCTAGGTTAGTCCCCTGTTTTTGCGTGCTCATAAAAATCCTATCCTTAAGCTCAAAATGTCGAGATTTTGACGCTAGTGCATCGCCTGGAGAAGATGAAGATGACCAGAATTTCTACATGCAGGATGATTTGCTTTCAAGCAGCGCAGAGCAATACTGGTCCATGAAGTTCTCACTTTGCTGCAAAACTCAAGAAACTGATGGCCTCATTGCTTAGTAGATATCTCATTGATAACAAGAGTTGGAAAATGCTAATGTAAAAAAAATATTAAGAAATATGTCATATACTTTCTATACTTTCTGTTGAAAGAAAAGAAAGGAGTCGGTGAAAATGTGCTTTAAAAGAAAAGAAAGTATATTAGGTTTGGTTAACTTATAAAATATAAAAAATAATATTTTATATTATAGTTAATATTGATTGTCTATAAATAAACATTCCTATAACTTTATATAAATGGAGCTCTCAAAGAAGAGAGAAAACTCCCAAAGTGTAATAATATTTGGTAAAAATTGCAATGTTATGATACTTTTGTTCATGAATCTTTTTGCTTTTTTTTTTTTTTTGTTTCTGCATTTCTATTCCTATGTTTTGGCTCTATTTTTCCCTATGATTCAACTTTATTTTTTCAACATGATATCAGACCTTAAATTGTCTTAGTGGATTGTGAGAAAAAGAGAGAAAACCAACAAGGCTTACTCTTCATAAAAACCTTTAAAAAAATAGTGTTTATTCATTGCTTCAAACAATTTCTCTGCTCCATTCCCTCCTACTTCTATTAGAGTTAACTTCCTTATATGGTAGTTAAGATGAAAGTCTATATAGAAGCTTATGATATGTGGGAAGTAATTGAAATTGGAAGAGATAGCATATGAAAATGAGGGAGAAGTAGCAACACCACAAGAAAAAGAAAAAGAAAGATATGATGTTGTAAAATCAAAAGAAAAATGCAGAGGAGAGATCTTTCAGTAGGAAGGATCTACAGAAGATGATGAAAATGTTAATGCCCATATTGTAGCTGAAACTCTAGCAAGTGTAGCAACAAAAAACCATGAGGAATGACTGTGTTTTTTTTAGATTAAGGGGGAGTATTGAAAAATGCTAATCTAGAAAAAACATTAAGAAATATATCATATATTTTCTCCTGAAAGAAAAGAAAGGAGTTGGTTAAGAAGTGTTGTAAAAGAAAAGAAAATGTGTTAAGTTTGATTAACTTATAAAATATGAAATGCAATATTTTTTATTATAATTAATATTGATTATCTATAAATAGACATTCGTGCAACTTTGTGTAAATGGTGCTCTCAAAGAAGAGAAAAAACTCTCCAAATGCAGCAACACTTGGTAAAAAATGCAATGTTATGATGCTTTTTTTTATGAACATTTCTGCTGTTTGTTTCTCTATTTCTGTCTCTGTTTCTGCATTTCTATTTATGCATTTTGGCTCTGTCTTTTCCTATGTTTCTTTTGATTTTCTAACAAGGAGCTCTCGGCACTTCCATCTAGTAGGTAAGCAAGATAACTTCTACATTATTTGTTTTCAAAATGAAGATGACAACAGAAATTGCGTCTGTTCAGGGTGCTTTACTGGTGTTTCAAAATTGGGACTCAATTACTGATCTTAATAACCTGCTGCAGATTAATGAGATTTCAATATGGGTACAGGTGTGGGGATTACTATTAGAATATTAGAACCCCTCTCTTGCAAGGTACCAAGGGTCAATGATAGGTCCAAACGAATGGATTGACCAGTCAAATGGATTTTCTAGGAATTTAAGGTTCATGAGGCTCAAGATCAAGATCAAATTAGATGAACCTTTGTTTATGAGGTTCGAGCTCACGTTGGACAATGGGGAATATGAACTTGATACAAGCAAGTATGAAAGACCCTTCTATTTTTGTTTTCCTTGCAAGTGCATTCGTCATAGACGACATGAATTCAGTTAGTCATACAGAAAAATCATAAAGGCAATAAATAGACAACTCAATAGATTGAGGATGAATTTAACCTTGGTGTAAAAATTGACTCGAGCCATTGCCACTCATCCTGACAGAAAAATATCTTCCATTGAACTTGTTATTGAGGGAGATGAACTCATTCATTTCCCTTTTGATGCGCGCAGAATAGATTTGACTGATAAAGATTTCATATACCGGGAAGACCCATTTAATTTCAACCCTTCTTCCTATTCTTCAGAGGACACTTCCTCTACACAACAACTAAACATTGATGAAATGGAAGATATACAAGAAGCAGGTGATAGTCAAGGTAATCAAAAGCAAATGACTGAAATGCCCATTCCCGGGGATCAAAGGAATCAAGCTTAATCTCAGATTCCAAATGTGATTGCCTTTTCTATGGTGGAAAAGAGTTGATACTCATCAATTCTAATTATGGCCTGCAATTTCAGAGGCTTCTTCATGAAATCACATTCAAGTTTGCCAATATGAAGCTGGGGGTTCTAGGAGGTTGTCTCGAAATTGCCTCTTAAATCATCATGAAGATATTAACATGGAATTGCCAAGTTCTAAATTGTCCCTCAACAATTCAGAGACTAAGGCAGCTTATCATGGACAATAATTCTCAGTTTTTGGTCCCATCAGAAACATTACAAAAGGTGGAAGTCACTAGATCTTTTTTCTATCTCGGGGTTTCAAGGATGTTGTAGGCACTGATGTTCGAGATCACAGCGGGGACTTTATTATGGCTTGAACTTATGGTTTTCGCCCTCAAGTTTTGTACACAACATATAATTGAATCCACTTGAGGGTGAAATCTATGATGTTTTCTCTTTTTCTTATTGCAGAAGCGTAAACTCCTCCTAAATTAGCTGATATGCCCAATCTTTGGAACTTCATTAAAGCCACAACTTAAACAAATGCTGCAATAATGATCCTTTACCATGTCTGTTATGTGAAGATTTTAATCAAGTGCGCTTAAAAAAAAAAAAAAACTCACTTTCTTCTATTCCAAAAGCAAATAGCTTGATTAATATACATTTTGAATATAATCTCTGAAACATGAAGGCCTCGAATCAATGGTTTATATGGTCTAAACAATAGAGAGGGTGATCAATGTGTATAGGAAAGGTTAGACAAAATGATTTTTAATGAAAAATGGTACTAATGTTTTTCGTATTCTTCTGTTTTTAGGTTCCTATTATTTGCTTCTGATCATACTCCTATAGTGCTTAATGCTCTTCATAATCAAGGATATAAAAAGTAACTTTTTCATATCTAAACATTTTGGCCAACACAACCCCCAACGTTCGCAAATCGTTCAAAAGGCTTGGTCCCAACCAGTGAGTGGATCTTTTGCATTTCAAGTAAAGAAGCAGCTCCATAACACAAAATATCAAATCACAGAATGGTATAAAGGAAGCTACATTTTAAAATAAAAGATTTAGAACATCAAATCAACAACATACAATTAAGAATGGACAAGTATAAAAGTAATAACTATCATATTTAATTATTGAATAAATATGTTTCATAGTATATTTATTATAGTGAAATTATTTATAAATTAAAGTGAATTTATATCTTATAAATATTAATATAGTTATGGAAGAATTAAATATTTATTTTTAAAAAGGAGAACAAATATAATTTGTTTAATAAATATGTAATTTTTTGTATTTTATAAAACTTATTCTATTAAAAAAAATTTATAAACTAAAATATATAATTAAATTCATCTGATGGTGTTTATTAATTTTTTTAAATTACTAATATTGAATTATTATTTAAGAAGGTGATAATTATAGTTATCCTTAAAAAAATTTTATCAAAATGCCCCTTAACGCGTAACGCCCAAAATTCTTTTGAACAACCTCATAAAATTTCTTTTACAAAAAGCAGGAATTATTAGAAGTTATATGCACAAAGTTTGCAAAAATTATTTGAAGAGATTTTTCTAAATATTTTTTAAAAATATAAATAATTTCATAGTGTTTATTTATAATGTTTTAAATTATCAAACTATTTTAATAATAGTCATAGGATAAATAAATTACTTATTTTTATTTGAATGTTTTACAGTAACATTTTTTACTACTTAATTATCATTCAGCTAATTTATGATAGAATCTAAAATTTTAGTTTTATCAGATGGTGTTATGATTTACTTAATTAAATTTTATCTTAATAATATTATTTAAAGTACCTCTATTTTATTAGTTATTATTTAGTAACAATTACTTTATTTATTAATATTTATGATTATTTTAAAATTTTCGGATATCATTATTTCAACTAATAATAAGTTCTTCATTTACTTTATAACAAATTTATGCTCTAAATTTTATGAAGAGTTATTGAAGTTTTTCATTTTTAGAACTTCTATTAGCATATTTAATACTCTATGCTATTACATTAACTATTTAATGTGAATTAAATTTATCTCAATTTTAATGATTTAGTATTTAAAATTTCAAAATATTTATTATTTTTAAATATGTAAATTAAATATTTTTCCTAAATTTAATTTACTTTGAAATAATTACACCTTCCTTTAACAAAAGATTTTTTTTTCCAATTAATCTTCTCACAACTTCTTTTTACGTTATTTTATGTATATTTTTTCCCCTCATCCTTCCGGACGTTTCCTTCTCAATCCCATGTGCTTACCTCATCACACCTCTCTCTAAAGTCCACTAATTTCCATTCACCCAATTTTCCACTCCTCGACAATACAGGGCTTGGTTCCCAAACTTCTTTTGCTGCCAATTAGCAGGGCTTGCTGTTAATTCGTGAGAAGATCATGGACACCAGAAGTTGTGGTCGGACAGCAGCCTAAGTTAGCTGCGTTCGTGGTCATCTTTCCGCTCTCGCTAGCCTCTTCTTCATGCGGCTGTTGGCCGGTGTAAGATGGCCTCAATATCATATCATTAGCGGCACCGCCGCCACACCACCATCTCTTTATATTATCAACGGTTTGGGTCGAACTGAACCAGCCTTTTCCTCGTGAGATTTAATATTGAAGTAAGGTCGTAAGATTTGTTAATTTGGAAATTTGAGCTCAAACGAAGTATTGGACTTAATTTAGGGTGAGCGGATATTTTGTTGAAAATAATATACATAATATTTGGTATAATAAATTAAAAATAAATGAATTATAAATTTTAATAATTATATATAAAAATTTATCAATATAAATATTATATTTTCACAATTTTTTAACTTAATATTCCACTCTATTTTTCCCCCACTTACTTGAATAAGCACACTTACTCTCTCTCTAGCAAACTCTCCACACACTCAGAGAACACTCAGAACCAAATACCATTGCGCTACTCGAGCTTCTTGTTTGTGGTGTTCGTCTTGTTATGGTGCACTGAAGCATGAAAAGTTCTTGCTATATATGTAGGCAAGAAAAATTGATAAAATAATGTATACCTACTTTAAGTTTTTAACTTTACCTTGACAACATGAAAAAGTTGGCAAATACATTTAATGCATTTGATTGTATCAAATCCATTTTTTCTTCTCTTGTCCAAAATTATTGCCCTCTTTTATCACATGGGCTGCTTTTAGCTAGCTTCCAGCCTATAGTAATTTTTTCTTATCAAATAGTATTGCTGGTGTTGAGAACAAGTTTACCAACTTCAACATTTTCCCCTCTTAAATTTGTTCCTATAAATGCAATCATCCTAAATATCCCTTGTAATTTTTGAAAGTTTGTGATCTTTAATGTTTTTATAAAAATATTTGTAATTTATTCTCTTGATCTCACATATATAAGTTCCACTTCTTTGAAAATAATATGATCTTTAATAAAATGAAATTAGATATCAATATACTTTGACTTTTCAAGATATATTAGATTTTTTTATTAGGAATTATTAATTTATTATCAACAACAATTTGAGTCACTTCTTTTTGTGATACTTGTAACTCTTCCAATAATCTTCTTAGCCATACTACATGACAAACACAAAAAGCAACTACAACATATTATGCTTTACAAGTTGATAAAGTAACAATTGATTGTTTCTTTGAACCCAAATGACAACAACATCTCCAAAGTAGAACAGAAATCCAGTGATGCCTTTTTTATCATTATAACATCCATCCTAATAACTATCAATAAAATCAATAATCTCTAAATTCTTTTTTGCTAGATAAAATGCTAAATAAAATGAGAAATAATTAGTTATTCCTTTGATATACTTTAATATTATTTTTGCACCTTGCAAGTGTGAAGATTTGGAATTTCCCATAAAATGACTGATTAACCTAACTTCATATAAGATATCTAGCCTTGTGCAAGTTAAATATTTTAAAGTGCTGACCAAACTCTTATAATGGGTTGGATTGACTTATTTTCCTTTGCCTTCTTTTGTTAACTTACAACCAATCTCTATACATGTATCTTCTAAATGACAATCTTCCATATAAATTTTTTTCAAAATCTCCTTTGCATATTTTGTTTAAGAAATAAAGCTTTTTTCACTGTTCTACTTCACCTCAATGCCAAGAAAATAAGTCATAAGGCATAAATCTATCATTTCGAACTCTTTTACCATTATTTTCTTGAATTAGTCAATCATGGATTAACTATTTCCTATGAATATGAAATTATCCATATACGGGCACATGAATATGATATTTCTTGATGAATTTGACTTAGAATATAATGCATGTTCATATAGAGATTTGATGAATCCATTTTAAATAAAGTATGCATCAATTCTTGTGTTCTATGTTCTTGATGTTTGCTTGAGTCCATATGGACCTTGTTTCAACTTATACACTTTATCTTCTTATCCTTTAACTTCAAATCCAAGGGGCTATTCCACATAAACGTCTTCTTCAAGATAGCCATTTAAGAATGCAGGTTTTACATTCATTTGATAAATCTTCCAACTCATTTATGTTGCTAAAGTAATCAACAATCTAACTGTCTCCAATCTAGCTATGAGTGCGAAAAGTTCTTCATAATCAATCCCTTTTTGTTATTTGTACCCTTTCATAACAAACCTTGTTTTGTACTTCTCAACATTTGCATTAACATTTCTATTCATTTTTAATACCCATTTAACTCCAATTGCTTTATGATCTTTAGGAAGTAAAGTAAGTTCCCAAAAGTTGTTCTTATTGATGGAGTTAATTTCTTCTTTCATTACTTTCCTCCGTTTATCATTATGACATGCTTCTTTAAAAGTTAATAAGTTATATCTAGCAAATAAACAAAGCATCATACTTTCATTAAAATTAAGTCTTGGAGTGGATTCTAACAATTCTTGGATACTTTTTGTCTTCCTCACATGTAGACTAGATAATCCATTTATGGTAGATTGAGTTTCAATTTTTGGTAACTGATAGATTTCCTCATATATATCATTTCTCTATACTTGCTTCTTTTCTTTTTCAATGACAATTTTCTTTTACTTGTCCTTAATACGCTAATTCTAAATTTGCTCTTCATCAAATTATACATTTCTTGAGAAAATAATATTTTTGGAAATTAGATTGTACAACTTGTAATCACTTCCATTTTTATCATAGCCAATGAGGATGCATTTTGGCTTTTGTCTTTCAGCTTCCATTTTTTCTCTTATGAGATCTTTGCATGAGTAACAATCCCAAGAAATTCTCAAACAATCCACTTTCGATGTGCAATGACTTCAAGTTCTTTCTAGTGTAATATTTCTAATTCTTTTCATTAGAAATTTGTTCAGCAAGTAAGGAGTGTAAACCACTGCTTCTCCTAAAATTCTTTAAGGATGTTCCTTTCATATAACATGCTCCTCACTATATTAAGAATATTCTATTCTTTCTTTTTGAGATATCACTTTATTAAGGTATTTAAGGCATCTTGAACTATTTGAGGCATGGTTAACTGATGAATAATTCCATTTTGCCTTTTGCACGTTGCAAACTCCTCTAAAGTGCACTTACCCCTTGATTGGTTCTTAATTTCTTTATATAATAACCATTTTACTTGTCCAACAAAATCTTAAATTCTTTTAATTAGAAGAAAACTTCTATCTTCTCTTTTATTAAAAACGCCTATATTTTGCCTTTGTAATCATTAGTGAAGGTAAGGATATGCTTATTTTCACCTTTTGAAATTGGATTGATTAGCCTATAAATATCTAAGTGAACTAACTCAAGACACTTTGTTGCTCTTCTTGAGGTTCTTTCTTTAAACATATTCCTTGCCTACTTGCATATGACATAGGTTTCATATATCTTGCTTTGCCTTCCAATTCAGGACATTCCTTTCACCATGTGATATCTCTCCAATAACTTTAAGACTTTAAAGTTTAGATGGCCATATCTTAAGTACTAGAGAATTGAATCATCTCCAATAATGGCCTTGAAATAATTTCCTTGATTTATGGATAGCCTTAATAGAAACATTTTTGTTGTTGGTCATTTTGACTAATGTGACTAACATGTCATTTTTATCTCCTAAATTAGGGATAAATTCTTCATATAGATATCAAACTCTTTTTCTAGTGGTTAGCCCAAACTAAGGACATTATTTTTCATATCTAACATATAATATATATCTGCAATGGAGTATTTTTTTCAATCGTGCATTTGAAGAATAATTTTTCCTTGCCCCTAACTAGAATTTCTGACAAACTAACAAATGAAATGTTAATATAATCTTGTTCATCAAGCTACACAAAGAATTGTTTTCTTCCACACATGTAATTTGATGTAGCGATGTCAAGAAACTAAGTAACAAGGCAACACGTCTCTTGATTGTTTACAATAAGTAAAGAAATATCTTCTTCTTCTTCTTCTTCTTCTTCTTCTTCAACAAAATTCACTCTTTCTTCTTTATTGCTTCTATAGTGGCTTTCAATGGCATAATGACCAAACTTTTTGCAAAATCTATATGAAATTTAAGATTTGTCATATCTTTAAAAATTTTCACCTCGACTAGAATTCCTATTGTGACTATGTCCTTTAAATGATATGATGCCATCTCCTTGATTTTAGCCTTCATGAAATGGTAGTGATTTGCCAACTCATCTTCCTTTATAGCTTGAAACACGTCCTTTTTTTAATCCTCCTCTATTGAAAGTAGGCTTTTTTTACTTTATGTTAAGTTTGGTTTATAAAGCTTGCTTAATAGTAGCTTCTTTAGAAGAATTAAAAAGCTATTACTCATATGCAACTAAAGTGCCTTTTAATTCTTTAATTGACATGTTCTTCAAATCATTGGATACTTTTATAGTTACAACTACATAGATAAATTTTAGATCCAAAGATCTCAAAATTTTCTGCATCTCACAAACATTTTCAATATTTTCACCATTCCACTATATTTGATAGGTAATGATGATTACTTTATTTACATAATCTACAAAAGATTCTCCATACTTCATTTTTAAATTTTCAAACTTCATTCTCAAAGTTTGAAAATGGATCTCCTTCACCTTTTCTATTATTCCAAACACCTTTTTGAACAACTCTCGTACTTCTTTTGACATCATTGTTGGTGTAGCAATTTTAAAATTACATTCTCCAACTACTTAATAAAGTGTAGATAAGGCCTTCTATTCTCTTTTTCTCCATTCAAAAGCTCCTTCTTTTTGCTCCTTGTCTAGTTTGGCTTCTTCTTTTAGTGTCTTTTCTTCAAAACTTTTTTCTACAAGCTCCTACATATCTAGTGAACCTAATAGAGCTTTCATTTGGATACGCCAAATGTCACAATTTTCTTTTATAAGTACAAGTGCTTGAAGTTGAAAGGTGTTACTTACAAAAACTATTAGATTTTTACAAGAAAGGCAATGGAATTAACTAATTTAATAACATAAAGATTGAGGCAGTGGAACCAACTAATAAGAAGCAGTAAAAATAAATAAATGACAAAGTTAAGCCAAATAAAGAAATCAAAAGCTCAAACTAAACTTTGATTTCAATGACAGAAAATAATGTGTATGGCATTATGTATAATAAAATGAAGATAAGCGAATTAGAAACTTTAATAATTATATAGGATAACTCGCTAATATAAATATCACACTTTCACAATTTTTTAACCCAATATTGCACTCTATTTTTTTCCCAGTCACTTAAATAAGCACACTCTTCTTCTTATTCTCTCTGAAGCAAACTGTCCACACGCATATGGCACCAAACACTATTGCACGACTCTTGTGCTTCTTGTTGAAGCTTTTCTTTTTTGTTTATCTTACGTTGGTGTACTAAACCATGAAAAGTTCTTGCTAAATATAGGCAAGAAAAACTAATAAAATAATAGAAACCTACTTTAAACTTTTAACTTTAGCTTGCCAACGTGAAGAAAGTTGGCGTATGCATTTAGTGCATTTGGTTGTGTCAAATCTATTTTTTATTCTTTTGTCAAAAATTTTTGCCTTGTTTTACCGCAAAGGCTACTTATGGCTAGCTTCCAACTTGTAGGTTTTTTTTTTTTTTGGGTTAAATATTACTACTAGTTTTGGAAATAAGTTTACTAGCTTCAACATATGTTACTTTATTTTACAATTTTTAATATTTTTATATGTACGTATGAGTATGAAATTGTTTCATATTTATGCTTTAACGATAGTCGTATTTAAAAATTGTTTATTATGAATTTTTATACTTTAGGTTTTTTATGCTCATGACTATTTTGTTTATTAGTATGATGGAAAATGAATTTGTGATATTATTACAAATTTGAATTTAAAGTGTTTGCATGAATATTAGTTTTGAGATTGAAATGTTTATTGGGTATGACTTTGAAAAGTAACATTTGAGAATTTTTATAGAAAACAAAATAGTAGGATGATTTTATTATGCCCAAGGAAGTGATAAAAGATTATTACAATTTGTAAGGTAAACTGAATTTACTATGGATCATTGGGGAAATTTTTTTTAAGATACCTCAAGTGCAATTGGAAATTAAATTGATTATGAAATTGAATTATTGAAAGGATAAAGGAAGATTAAACTGATTGAGGGATAAGGTAAACATGCAATATTAAATATTGAATATTGAATTGTAATTTTTTATTCTCTATTAAAATTACCATTGGATCCTAATTGTAAATGATACGTGATTTGTTAAATGTAAAATTGTTTGTTTTTTATATAATTTCCCATTTCTATATATAATTGTGGTTTATGCAAAAGTAAATTTATATTTTAAAACTACAAGTAATGCCAAACTAATTTTACAAGGAAAGAAATCACAATTTAGAAATTTTGAGGTTTAGATTTGTTTATCTCATTTAGTAAGTTTTAAAATTTTAAATTTATTTCTTTCAAAAGTATTGTATTATTCCAAAATCTTATGAATTATGTTTTTAAACCTCTTATTTTAATAGTTTATCTACTTACAGAATTCACATAACTCATCCTCGTTTTTCAACATTTTTTAGGCTTAATACTAATGTCATAGATTTTTATTACCTTTGTGGAGATTGAAGTAATTACCTTGAAAGAAGTAGACAATTGGATTGAGATTGTGTCCATGGATCATGTTTTTTGTTTTTTATGTTACAGTTTTTGCGGTTTGTGGCTCTTTGTAGAAAGTTTGAAAGATAAGGGAAACCTCATTTGTTTTCTTTTCCATAAAATTTTACATGAATTTTTGAGTAATTATTATTTTTATAAATTTTTCATTATTTGCATCAAGTCAAATCTGCATTATCTATAATTTAGTTTTGTAGGAAGTCACTTGAAAGTGATTCTTACACCAATCACATGCCTAAAATTGGGACATGACATAATCCAAATTAAATTTTACTTTGCCCACTTTTAAATTTTGTTCTTGAAATACCGTTTATTTCTTCTTATTTTTTTTTGTCAAATCAGCATAAACTTATTTGTTAGCAAGAATCCGTCAAAAAGCTCCTTAGATACTAATGTATTTTAATGAAATGACATATTTTTTTGTAGAAAAAGATAATTAAATTTTTTTGAGGGAAAAGAATTAATTTAACTTCACAAAAATTATTTAAAATATACGCCATATATTAAGTTATAATGCCTTTGTTTTTGAAAATTCAAGAATATAATAAATTAAATTAAATAACAGTATATAATATTTTTGTTCATTAATTTCCTATTATTAATCATTTTATATTGATGTTTAGGTTAGAAATAATTATTATATTTACTCCTCCAATAATTTTCCCTGATTTATTAATTATTTTTCTAACCTGATACTTTATCATAATATATATTAATGTATTTGACTTAAGCATCGAAAAATCAATTCTTTATAAAAAAATTATTTTATCTCTTTTGTTACTTTATTAAGCTCAAAATTGAAATATATTGCGTTTAAAAGCAAGACAAAAATTCTTTATGTTGTTCATTAGCATTTTAAAGTTTATGAATTTTAATTAATATTTAATTAGGAAGGTTATGTTTATTAAATTTAATCTTGAAGTAACTGACTTTAATTTGTTATTTATCATAATGATAAATTTAATAAGCTAAAATAATTTTTTAAAATGTGGTAAAAACATAAAATAAAAATACTAAGTGAACTAAATTTATTTAATTTAATAAATAAATATGTTAAACATATATAAATTTGCTAACTTACAAAATATGTATGTTTCAAAATTTGAAAAACATAATAAATTACATCAAAATAATATAATTGATGTTTTATATCCCTACAATTTAAGTTATAAAATTTTATTTTAAACAATATTTAGGTACTAATTATCAAATCCTTTCCATAAGTGATTATCTTTGACTCGATATTAATTCTAGTGGTTATTTTATTCATTATTTTGAAAGATATTTGCTTGTTTGATGGGAATTGAAATTTTCCTCGTATAAATTTTTTTATTATATTTCATTAAATTCAAACATGTAATAAATTTAAAAAGTATACAAAAATACAAATGAAGTTCTTAAAAATCTCAGGTTAATTTTTAAAATCAATGAATTTGGTTTTTAAAATTGATAACTCTAGGTTTATGTTAAAGATGATAATATTTTCTCATAAGACATGGAAGGATATTAAAAAAATGGCGCTTAGTTTTTTTTTTCCCTCAATTTATCTACTAAGTTCGCAAGTAATTGTGTAAGTAGAGGACTGTGATAATTTGAAGAGCATATTTTATAAAATCAAAATTAAAATGTAGAAATCATCAAAATTCAAATAATTCGGGATTTAAAAAAGGAGTCATGCAACACAAAATACACTATAGATAAGACAATAAAAATAATAATATATAATTATGATGTAAATAATAATATACATTGACAACT
Source organism: Sindora glabra (assembly GCA_020226215.1). NCBI lineage: Eukaryota > Viridiplantae > Streptophyta > Magnoliopsida > Fabales > Fabaceae > Sindora > Sindora glabra. The sequence continues at coordinate 57,077,246 of CM035231.1, forward strand.
TTGACGACACAGAGAAAGTTCGATCGTTGTTGAATATAAAAGTTATCAGAGAAAATGTTATTGGTATAGGTTTATCTGTGAAAGTGGCAACATTGACAACTTTTCTATCATCAATAAAATTTAAGGTTTCTACGACGACAATGTCATTGTAAAAAATCTTTTTCAAAATTCAAAAATTTTTTAAATTTAAATTTTTAATGACGACTATTGGTTCAAAATAAAAAACAATAAAATATATGCCACTTTTTTATGATAACTTAGTCATCATTGAAAAATTTAAACTTTCAACAATGACAATGTCGTCACTAAAAGTATAAATTTTAGCGATGACATTATCATCATTGCAGAATTTAAATTAAAAAAATAAAAAATGAAATGAACCCTTAAGCAATGATAATAAGTTTTAAAGGTATAAAAGATATTTTAAATTAAATTAGAATTAAATTTAATTAAATAAATATACTAAATTTAATTGAATTAATTTGATATTTTTAATTTAATTTTACCTAATTTAAATTATTCAAATAAAACACACTAACAATAATAATAATAATGTGCAACATAATCCATATAAAAAAATAAATACTTATAATATAACTGCATAATTATTTATATATAAATAAAAAATTATATATACATGGCCAATATAAATGTTTATACATAAAAAAATTATATATATAAAATAATCTAAGGGGAAGGAAGATGCAGTTAAATTGATGTATCATCATCTATGCCATGACTATCATCATCGTTGTTATCCTAATGACGTGGATAATACATCGAAGGTGGTGCTTAGGAAGGATTGAGCAACTAGGAAGAATCAAGTGGCTAGGCAAAGGGTACAGTCGCAAATTTGCTCAGCTCAAGCAATGTAGCAGCAAATGGAGGCACGGGAAGTATAAGACCTTGCTGTCTAAGTAAAGACATGAGCTCTATCAGGTATGTCCTAAAATGCTACTGCATCTGCTACTATTGCTCCTAAATCAACTATTAGCTCTGTTGAAATTGCTCTCGACTCTACTACAACTGCTCCTACATCTCACTCACCTAGTACATGTACTGCAAACTTGCCCCGGAGCTTAAGGTGCCCGCCAAACGTTACGTTTGACCAACCAGCACATGACCAATCACTTCTTATACCTTTGACGAATGTCAAGCACTTCATCGGTAATGGCAACCTTGTTAACCTATACAGGAGTGCAAAGTGCTAGAAAAGCCAGTGGATGACACACTAGACTGCATGTGTTGAGTTACCAGCTCAGTCATCCTCGTGTTAAATTATTAAAATAAAAATCAATTATAAAGGGTACAAAATATATTCATAAAATTCTATTTAATATATAAGGTTTAGCTAACTTACATACTGCTCCTTGAAGGTCAGATGCATCCACTCCCTTGTCTTATACATATGTTAATCCTTAAAATTCTCTAAAATTGACTGTAGCTCACCCGTTTCCTTATTTCTCTATTCATATTTTATAAAAGGAAAAAAGTATGATTATAATTTTTAAGTTGACAAGAGATTATATATTTAAAACATGAATAATAAGTTGAATTACCTTATCATAACGATGTGCAACAATGGATTTCAATCCATGCCAATCATTCACCACCTTCTTCACTTTATTATTTGTATTCTTCGTAGATAGCTCCTACAAATTAAGAAATGACCATATAATATAGTCACATTTATAATTTAGATATATGAAATAATGATGTAACTGTCTTAAATATCATACTTACCTTGTAATTATTGCTGTCAAAGAAGTCCACACATCTCTGCCACATCTAGGGTAAGAAAAATCATAGCACACAGTGTCAAGCACGGTCTAGGTCAAAATCTTAGTCTCAATCACCCCCATGTTGTAGAAAATATCTATTCAACTTGTACTTCCAATCTCTGTATAGATCAACAACACTTCATATGAAACCACTAAGCGCTTTATCCTACTCAGCATCAGATATGCCCTGGAACTTGAAGCGAAACTGCATTAGAAGAAATTTAACAAGTTAATGAGTACTATATACAAAAATTTCAATATCAAATATAATTAAGTTAAGATAAGGAGAAGATGGATACTTATACAAACCTCTTACAAGACTCTGTCCTACAGCTATTAAGGCACCGACTACCATGATTTATAATAAAGTAGTACATGTGCTCAAATAATACTACCTATATTGTGGGGGAGATGACTAACATTCTCACCTACCATATGCCATATACCAATTGTATTGAACTATACAGGCATCAACCTCCCTCTACTCTTCTTCATCCTCTCATACAACCTAAGGGACCTATTTAGGCCTCTCTTTCTCAAAGCTGTAACTTTAATGGATAATAAAAAATATCAATACTATAAATTCATATTTAATAACCAAATAACTTGAGTGTGTATAATAAGAAAAGATATCTAATCCCTCACACTACGATAGGATGTAGGTAGGATGATGTGGAGAGTCATCTCTAACGTTACCTTCGTAGTATCATACCTCAACATCCGCCATGACTTGGGATAGTATACATTTTATAAGTATTTAAGAGAAAAGTCCATAATTGAATCAAATGACAACCTAAATAAATTACTATATTCATATAATGAAATTACACAATAACTCTTACATAATTATAAGTTGCAATGCAAAAAAATATTATTTCCCTAATCTAAATCAGTGTCAGTGAACTTAATAGACTCATCCTCACGATCATCAATTTCTCCATCATCATCATACTGTAAAAGCCTCTCCCCCATATAATCTTCATTCGTTTCATCTTCGAAGCTACCTTCATCATCAATGAAGACATTCACTCCTTCTACAGAAGATCCAGTATTCCTAGAAGGTGTAACAATTGAAGAACCATTTCTTTGATCCATCAAGTTAATTAAATGGAAATCCCTAAGATCAACTGTAAGATTGAAATTAAAGAAGTTACTTTCTTGTAGGAACAACAAGTCTTGTACACTGACATCATTGCTGAGTAAATCCCATATGTCACGATGCACCACATTATGGATGACTCTCTAATTTGCCCCATTAAGAAGATCCTCGATATAGAAGACTTATTTTGCTTGAGTTGTAAGTATGTAAGGGTCACCTTTATATCATTGCCCACTAACAGAGATGCTTGTAATGTTCTTATTAATGCAAAGCTTCTTCTTTCTAAGATAAATGTCATACTATTTGCATTTGAATAAAGTCACACTGTACTTATTTAAATAAACCAACTCTATAATATCCTCCAATACACTATAAAACATATTACCATCAATTCTTAGAATGGAAACACCATTGTTTTATGTTTTATGCTTCGCATCCTGAGTTGCAACTACAAAGCACACTTATTTATAATATATGCTGAGTATACCATGATAATAAAATTGGGACCGGAAGCTCGTGATAATAGCTCTTCAGTGGCTTTTGGAGAATTATTCCTATGTAAATGGTGCATTTATGAATATAGCATTTTTATGAAGAGTTAAATTGGGAAAAAAAAGTACAAGTAAGGAACAACATTTACATAATTGGTGTAACACAGCAAGAAAGAAAGAACCTTTACCTTAGAGTAAAAATACATGGGAAATTTTGTTCTTTGTAACTCATTTATATTTTCAACACCACTTCATTCGAGCTCTTATCGGTGCTCACTATAGAACATATGTGTATTAGTTAGTTATAATTAATTAGGAGAAAAGTATGAATGATTATAGAAACTTACTAGAGATATTTTTCGATCTCAGCACAATTATTCAAGATGTACCGTATGGTAACATCTCAATCCCTCCTATCAAAGTGGGATATGATCTTTTTTCCAAGTAGTCGATATTAAGATTTGAACATTGATAATGCTTTATTCGTATGTTCGGATGCAATGTCTTGGTTTCAATCAAGCCGATTAAATCTAGTTTCCACCCCTTCCAGGTACATAGAACAAAATGTCAATATCTCATCAACAACATATCCTTTTATAATTGAACTCTCAGGTTGAGCACGATTCCTAACATAGTTCTTCAATTTTTTTATATATCTCTCATATAGATACATCCATTGAAATTGGATGGGATCGCCCAGTAATGTTTCGTTAGGCAAATGCATCACCAGGTGAACCATTATATCAAAGAATGTTAAAAGGTATATCCTTTCAAGTTTGTATAAAATGATAATAATGTCTTGCTTGGCTTGCGGGACATCCTTTCTATTGAAAGTTCTAGAACATATTTAGATAAAGAAGTTGCATGACTTAACAATCGAATATGATAATTCCTTCAACAAAAATACTTGAGCCGAAGGTCCTAACAATCTTTGCATGATAAAATGATAGCCATGTGATTTCAACCCCTTCAACTTCATATCACAATTAGTCGCATTCTTCTTCAGACTTCTAGCAAGCCCATTAAAAAATTTTACATTCTTTATAAACTAGCAAAATAGTCTTCATTTCTTCTAGTTGAGGGTTTATGTAGCATGTGATTTGAAAAGTTAGCCTTTCTCTTCATACAGATGTAAGTCTGGCCTTATGAAGATATCTGTCAAATCTCATCTCGTATTGTCTATATCTTTTATTTTTTATTTAATATCTAATAATGCACCTAAAATACTATCATATACATTCTTCTCAACATGCATCACATCAATATTATGCCTCAAGTTCATTGTCAACCAATATAGAAGGTCAAAAATATATTTCTCTTACTTCAATTAAGTTTATCAACACTCCTTTTCTATTTTAGACTACCAAACTGAACATGCTTTCCAAGAAGCCTCTATGCCATCTTACCCAATTGGTTATGATAATTTCAATGGTAAGAGGACAAGAAGCAGCTCTTCTCTCCAGCCTTCCATTGAACTCTTTCCTATTTCTCTATATGTAACTCTTTGGGAGCTAACAATTATAACTAACATAAGTTATTTTCTCCTTAACTTAAACTGATGGAGTATTGTCATTGCACATAGAACATGCTTTATAGCCTTGTTCACTTTACCCTAAAGAAATTACTTCAAGTGAGAAAGTCATTTACAATCCATAACACAGTTGCTCATATGTTAAACATCATATTTGTGTTAGCATCCTAAGTTTCAACCCCCTCTCCAAAAGATGCCTTAGTTCTTCTATAATTGATCTTAAGAAGATATTGATATCTTTACCTAGCGATTGTGGCCTCAGTATTAACATGGTTAATATGAAAAAGGACTAATTCATGCAAACCCATGAGAACAAGTTATAGGTAGTCATGACCACTGGCCATATGTTATAGAATAAGTTTCTATCACCAAAAGGATTAAATTCACCTGCACTTAAGCCTGGCCTAAAATTTTGCGAGTTGCCGAAAAAATCGAGATGCCTCCTATTGAATTCTTGACAAGCTTTTCCATCAACAAGATATTGCATTACCCTATCTTTTATTAACCTTCTAGTATGATGTCATATCATATCCTTTATGGTATGCCTCAAACCATAGAATCGCTTTAGTCAAAAAGTAAGTAGAAAATATCAAACCACTTTTTAAGTCATCTTTTTTTCTTTTATATTTTTATCTACCCATCAGGTCTCCCTACAAATTGGAAAATTATCCTTTGAAGCATGTTCTTTCCAAAAAAAAGTGCATGGTCATGCTTGCACACATGAATTGACTCATATTCCAACCCCAACTTGTTGAGACATTTCTTTGCACTCGAATTTGATTCAAGTAATTTATTATCAAATGTCTCTTTCAACAACTTCAAAAGAGCATCAAAAGACTTGTTAGTCCATTTATCTAGCACCTTCAAGTGCATGAGTTTCACTAGAAAGTTTAAGGCTAAAAAGGATGTGCATCTCAAATATAATTCTGTTTCTACTTCTTCAAATAAATCATCACAACCACTATAATTTGATCTTATTTCCCCCTCGGATGTGTCCTAATTCCCTACTCCTTCATTGTGAACTATTTCTTTAATTACATGAAGGCTAATTAAATTGTATATAATATCCCTATCATTAGGAGATACCCCCTTCGTCCCTCTAGAAGTCAAAATATTTGCTTCACTATAATATACCTAATTTATGTATAATGAATGAAATTCATTATTTATAATATGTGCCTCCAATGTCCTTAATGTTCGAAATAATAGATTCACACACTTCTTATACGAATATCTCACCAAATCCCTTTTATTAACAAAGTTTTTAGCTCTCTCAACAAATGTCATCACACTATTCCAGTACTCATCTGACAAGTGATTTCATAAATGGATCCAGCTTTTATTTATAAACATTATACCACTAAATAGGAAGAAGATAACTTCTTATAAAATTAAATTTTATGATTAATGTTTGTTATATGCCTTAAATCCACTGTATCACTCCAATACTAAAGTGTAGGGTCCTATCCTATTTGAAATATTTTTGTAGTTATAATTTAATCAATTTATCCACGCTCCTTATTTCTTACATGTAAAAATTTTGATAGCCTCTCCCCGTAGTTCTCCAAGTGTGTAAACTATACATCGATATAGTTTACACCCGAAAAACAGTTATGATGCCAAGAAATTTCTATAATATCAAACAAGAGCTAAATAAATTATCAATAATAACTACAGGGCATATCCCAAACTGTCTAACTTTATAGGATAATTCAAGGATTGGTTGATGTATAAAGATTAACTAATCTTTGAACAAATCTAAACTTATAATACAAATGCAAATGCAATTTTATTTGAAATTATTATAAAAATATATTAATAATAATTTTAAACTTACATTACGACATTTTATGAGTACTGTTATTTAAGTATATTATTATCTGTATTATTGAATTTTTTAAAATATTCACGTAAATTGTTATGTTTAACATTTTCAAATTAGAAATTTAATTTTCTAACCTACTCTATTATATTCAAAAGATGCACAGTTTAACTCTTTTGATGAGACATACCTTTTATGATTATTGATATAAATTTTATTTTGTACAAAAATTCTTAATGATATAAAAATTCAAATTCTCGCAATCTTCTTAAAATTCCTATTTATATTATCGTAATATCTCCATTAAATACATTTGAAAGATTTAAATTTTTTTATTTATACATTTTTGTTAAAGTATAGTTGCAAACTTACATTTTTTTAATATTTACATTAAGACGGGTATTATTTTTTTAGTTAGTATAATAAGGAGTATTGAAGTTGTCATGCTTCTTGAGTTTTTATTTTCATTAAATTTGATTTAGTTTCATAATATCTAAATTCTTATTACATTGTGCAAAATTTAATTTGTGTGAAGCCATTAATTGTGCCCTATTTGTGAAAGTTTTCATTAGTTTGCAAAGTGTTATACTTTTTTTAATTACTATACTAAAAAATAATCTATTTTAAAGAATATTATTTATTCATTTATTTAAAATTTTATTTTTTCTTTTATTTAGGGTTTTGATCCTTTTCATAAAATATTATAAAAAGTTTTGAAATAGAGAAAATAAAAAGAAGAAAAATAATGAGTGAGTTGGAAATTAATATAAGAATTTAATATAAAATATGTAATTAATTAATTCAATTCAATTAAATCTTTAACTTATTAAATATATTTTCATCATAAAAATAAAATGTATCATATCATGTTAATATTATGAGTGAATATAAAAAAATGTTCTATAAGAGTTGAAACATATCACTAAAAAATCACAATTGATATATGTATTTAATTTTAAATATAGATTCATAAATTTTAAATAAATAAATAAAATTTAATTTATATATTATTTTTATTAAAAATAAAAATATGTAATTAATTATTTTTTATTTATACTTTCAATATTAAAATTTTAAATTATTAAAGATATATTTATTATGAAATTAAATATATTATGTTATATTTATACTATCTTTTCACATTAGTATCTAAAATGTAAATCCTAAACCTTAAGATTTGACTGGTAAATATTTGTGTAAAATATTTTTACTTTTTATATATTAAAGTAAGGATATGATAATGATTAAGATACATCACTTTAACATGTATTAATGGTTTTTATGCATTAAATTTTATTAAAACTATAAGGTTTGATCCTTATTTTATAAATTTTATTACTTTTTAAGCCTTAAGTTTTGATCCTTTTTTAAAAGCTTTTTCTTTAAAATTATAATATATCTTATATTGATTATATTTTATAATATTTTAAATTTTATTTTCTCTATTTTATATTAATTAATCACGTATTTTATATTAAATTCTTATTCAGTTCAAGGGAAAATGTATTACATTACATTACTTCAATGTAACTAAGAATTTTGTTCTCCTAAATTACATCCTAAATTCTAAAATTTGTAAACAAAATGTCATAACAATTCCATATCATATTAACATAACTAAATAATTCATACACATATTGTATTTTACAAAATTACATTCCAAGGATTACATAACAATAATAAAAATTTATATTTACAAATTCTATGTTAAAACAAAACAACATAAATACATTTAAGATTTATAACATATAAAACAAGTCAAAATTTATTTCATATGAAGGTAATCATGTCATCAAACTAAATAGATTCATTTCAAACTATTCATCTTATAAATTACATATTATAATAAAATATTATAAAATTTAATTCACATACCTCAATAAAAAAAATTTACTTATCAAATAATCTCTAAATGCCCACCACAAACAATAATGAACAACAGCAATAGCTAACAAATCAAAATTATATAGATAAAAAATTATAATACATTAAAAATATATATAAATAAAAATATATTATATCATAAAAAAATTACAAAGTTTACCTTAAGTCTCTCTTATCTCTGTTGCTTTCCTCGTTATCGCGTGAAATGAAAGATGAAAGGTGTTAGGGGTATATTTATATAAAAAAAAAACTCTTTAACAACGACAAAATTCTCAGTTATTACTAAAGAGTCATCGGTAAAAATAACAACGCTTTAATGATAACAAAGTCATTGGTATAAATAGTATATTTATGGACACAAGTTCATGTGCTACTCTTCAATGACAATAATATCTTTGGTGAAAGTCCTAGACTTTAAAAAATGATGTCACTGAAGAGTAGCACAAGAACCAAAGCATCTCTTTCAGCGATGATATTTATCCTTGGTGAAAGTTCATAGTTTTACCGATAACTTTTATTATCGTTAAAAATATTGTTTCCTACCCATTTTTTTTTTTTACTCTCTTCAACAACGACAACAATCATCAATAAAAGCTAGAACCTTCATCGACGACATTTGTCGTCACTAAAGATTGATTTTTTCCATTAAATTTTTTGGAGTCCCAAAAAAATGGCACTAGTTATATTTTTGGTCATCACCAACGACAAACTCATTGGTAAAAATATCACTAACGACTAAGTTTTTATCATCATTAAAAGTGTCATCGATGTTGCCATTTTTTCTTGTAGCAATTTAATATGTTTAACTTTTTGTTTATTATAGCTTTATCGAATATTATATATAAATAATATTTTCCCTAAAATGAATATAATCCCTCTTTCAATGTGTGCGTAAGTTTTAAAATTTTACAAAAGATTATTAATCAGGAAGTACTTTAGACTTGTTAAATTCCTTAAACCGTTATTGCCTAGGTAAATAGAATGAGTTATAATTTTTTTTTTGTAAACATGTAAAATTTTTAAATTTATAAAATAAAATCAAGGACAAAACTTAATGAATTTCCTTAGGTATTTATCATAAAAAAATTTATTTAGATTACAATGTGTGTATTGATTACTTTATTATAATTACAACAATACTAATTATTGTAATTATCAAATTGAAGTTATTAGTTGTTAATAAAATAACTAATAAACATCTCATAATATAAATGGATAACTTTATGATAAATATTTAAGGAATTTAACCTAAATTTTGCCTTAAAGTTAATTGGATTCTAAAAAATTATAGATTAAATCAAAATAACCATTGTTTTTAAAATTATTTACAGTAAATTATACATTAATAAGACAACATTTTTTATTGAATTTAATATTTAAATGAATAAAAAAGTTGTTATACTTAATCATGGAATAAATATATTTGACTTTTTAATTATTATATTGAATATTTTATTTAATTGAATTGAATTTCCATTAAAAAATATTAATGTAATCATAAATGTACTCAATATTGATATTTTTTATTAAAATATAAAGTCAAGTGGCAGGGACAAACATACAGATTTTTTTGAAAGATTAGCTTGAATTTACTTCATCTTAAATACAATCAACTAAATAAATTTTAAAAATTTTCTAGATTAGGAAAATAATCTAGAGTTATTAAATCTTTTAAATCGTTATATGTAAAGAAATTTTTTGATCTAATATATATATATATATATTTATAAAAACAAAAAGTTCAAATGTTTTCAAGGTATGGAATTGTGGATAAACATGCAATTTTTTATGGATTGGCTAAAATTACTTAATTCCAAAAACACTATAAATTAAATTACAAAAAATTAAATTTCCTTAATGATGTGTATTAATATTTTTAAATTACTGACATTGAGTTATTGTCTAATAAGATAATAATTAGTAAATTTATTTCTTAATTTAATTTGCAAGAGAATACTAAAAAAATTTAATTATAAAGTAAATGTGTTTAACATCTTGTTTATTATAACTCTATTCAATACTAATAATAAAAATATTTTCTTAGAAATGTTAATAAATTTTTTTTAAATACGTATGTTTTATAAAAAAAAATATGATAATCTTTTTCATGAGTACATGTGCAACATGTTTTAAAAGTTCAAAAATTTATTGATCTGGGAAATAATCTAGACTTGCTAAATTTCTTAAAATGTTATTTCTAAAGAAATTTTTTCGATTTAAAATAATTTAAAAAAAAAACAGAAAGTCAAATGTTTTAAAGCATGGACATGCATACAAATTTTTCTGATATTATTGATAAATTAAAATAAATTTATATTTTAGAAATATTAATGTTTTGACTGGAGAATCAAATATTTATTTTTCTTTTCAAGACGATTTATAGAATATCATTTTTGACTAAATGTGCAAATTTTCTGAAATTCGTAAAAATTATTTAATTTAAGAACACCATGTATTAAATAAAAATAACTAAATTTGTTGAACTATGTCTACTATTATTTCCAAACGCAAACATTTAATTATTGTCTAAAGTCTAAACAATTTAGAAAACAAATCTTGCTCATAATCCCATTTTCAAAATTCACATTGGATATAATTACAATCATGATTTTCATCCTCCAGATACAATCTCTTCACTTCACCATGAATAATTTTACAACAATGTAAAAATTCCTTTCATCGAAGAATACTGTTTCTCACCCTCGTGCTTTGTAAAAATGTCGCGACATTCTTTCTCTAAAATTTTCAGGTTTAAGATTCTTGAAGAATTGTAAATACATCAATCCTTTATTTCCTCAATTCTTCATCCTCTGTCCACAATAAAATCATGCCACAAACGTACTTCGTTTCTCTGTGATCTCCTTTTTCAGCAGCCATTTTTAAATTATTCAGTCCGAATTTTATAATTGCAAAGCTGAAATACTACATCATTGTTTCTCTGTGGATATTCTCAGGATTCTCGCCTTACTTGTAACCTTAAACTAGATTGTATTCACAATTTTTTATAGTTTTAGGCTGTTATGATTATATTTTTTTTATTTATCCACATTGCAATCTGACCGCAGTTGCAATCATAATTTAAATTCTGCATGCAACGTTTCAAAAATATTATTTTCTTGTCAATGAGGAACGAAGGAACTAGCAAAAATCAATTAGAAAGAGAAATATGCCGGTAAACACAATTGTCTTCCGATGAATCAAGAAGCTCCTTTGAAATTATTTCATGGTTGAAGAGACCATTATGGGAATTTGAAGCAACTTTTTCAGGAAGCTCCAAAAGCAACTCTTCTATGGGTGAAAAGAGAAGGGATGTGTTTATGTGGGCATTTAATGATTAGATTGTTTATGTTTTTAGAACCGACATTGTTGGAAGATGTGAATTTAAGATGATGCTTAAATAATAGCAGATGAAGAAGCCGACATTTATATATAATTTTAGCAATGGTCAATTATATTATTTCTTTCAAAAATATAGATAAAAATAAGAAAACGAATAATTATTACTTGCACAATTTTAACTAGAAAACAAGTATTATGATAAATGCCTTTTAATATTATTTTTATCCCATCTAGTCATGATAATAAAAATAGAATTAATTAATAATTATTACTGATTAATGAGATTGTTTTTAAAAAAATTTAGAATTATAGAAAGCTAAATAAATGTGATGACTACCGATCACAAAAGTAATAAATGCTCAAATTAATATTAGATGATAAAAATGAAAAAAAATACAATAAAAGGTCGTTCATATTTATTTAATGAATGAATATGATATTAAACCAATGTTGTCTTTATTTATTGTACATTTTCTTTTTCTTTTGAATAATGTCAATTAAATTTTTAAAAAATACATTTTAACATTGAATTTGATCAGAATTAGATTAGAAGTTTCGAATTAAGACAAATAAAATTTTGATGACTTTTTATTCAATAATTTATAGAAGTACTTTTATGAATATTTTTATTTTTTGAGAATAAAATTTCTTTTTAATAGTTACATGTATATTTTTGGAAATCGTGTAATTTAAACATTTATTATTATCACAATTTATAATTATATTTTAAAATATTATAATAATATTATTAAAAATTTAATGTAGGCCTCACATTAATTTATAAATGGTAATTAATGTTAAAATTTATTATATAAACTTTAAATAAAAGTAACAATTTCAATCAAGTCCTATTCAGTATTATAATCCAAATGTAAGTTAATTAGGTGTAAATCTTATAATAGGAATGATCCATGACCTAACTTCATTTATTTAAAAGGTTCTCTAACTCTAGTAACCAACCCTAGTTTTGATTTGTCTCATCTAAATGCATAACTAATCCCCTCATAAGAGAGAGAGAGAGAGAGAGAAAGGAGATTATCATAGAGGTAATGAAATCTTTGTAATAATAATTTTATATTTTTTATGTTATAGATACCAGTTCAGATGATAAAAAAGAATATAAAATTCAAAATCAATCACCAATTATTTTATTTATTTATTATATTAATATACATAATTAATTTTTCCTCAATTATATTCATATTATGATTAGTAATAATACTAGTAAATATAACTTAGGCAACATTTATATTCATATTAGTTATAGAATTTAATACTTAAATATTAATTAGATTATTTATAAACAAATTAGGAATATAATATTCATTATATTAAAGTAAATAAATATATTAATCAATTAAAAAGAATTATATTAGTTAATGAAAGAGGATAATCAGGGTGTGATTGCTAGGAGAGAAGTATTACGCCCAAATCTTTTAGCCGCTACTTGGATCCAGTGAAAATAGAGGAAAAGTGAAAAAAGGAGTAAAAAGGTACAAGAAAATAGTAACCCTTTACTTGGTTTGGGTTATTTTAAAGGGGAAAGAAAATAAGCTAGAGAAAAGTACAAGAAAATCACAAATTCCACTACTTGGTTTGTAGTAGAAAACAAGAAGGAAGTAAAAATTGCAGTGTAATTGTATGGTGGGGTCCACCTATTTTTTCCCCCACAAATATAAGAAGAAAAGTAAGGAGAAGTTGCTAACAATGCTGCTTGACTCAGTTCTGCCTCATCTCCACCACTTCGGACTACTGCTGCTGCTGCCCATTCCACCAGAAGAAGAGTTTTCTTCGGCACTACTTTCAGAAGGTCGAATCCAAGCAGGTAACATGCGCTCTTTCTCTTAAAGCCTTTGATTTGCAAGATTGGTTTGGTTTCCCTATTGCCGCATTCCGTCACAGCCTCTAATTTTGTAGATCCGCCATTATCCACCGCTGCATTTTTCACCAGTCGTTAGCGTTCTACTCCAATGTTTAGGTTTGTCTCCAATCGCGCCATTCGAACCTGCTGGAAGTGAGCATTCCATGACATTACTTCTGGGTGTGGGTTGCTATGACCTCCAGGTGTTGGGTCACATGGAGTTTTTATAATTATTTGTATGTTATTAAGAAATTTATACTTTTAAAAAACTTGTTTTTTATATTTTATTTAATTTAATTTTAGATTTTTTAAAAAATACAATTAAATACAACATTTTCTCCTATATTTTATTTTTCTCCTATTTTCTTTTACAAACAAGCACATCTAGAGAAAATAACTTCTTTCCACTTTTCTTTCTCCCTTATTTTCTTTCTCCCCTATTTTCTACTATAACCAAGCAAAGTGTAAATTTCTCCTACTTGACTCGAAGTAGAAAATAAAGGGGAAGTAAAAAAAGTGTAGAAAACATATGATGGGTCCCACTAAAAAATTTTCTCCTCAGTTAAGTGGTGAAAAGGGGGAGAAGTTCTGCACAATTACCAAAATTAGGTCTCCTCATGCTGCCCTGCCCTCTCCTCCGCTTCTTTCTACTTACCACAGCATCTCTTCTAGCTTGCCGCTACTGCTACCATTTCATATGATGAAGTTGTCAGTGCTTGGGTCCTCTTGGCACTACCCTCCTCTCCCTTCCATTGTGCTCCACTTGCTACTGCATCTCCTCCATCTTACTACCACTGCTACCATTTCGTCCGATGAAGTCACTAGCACTATTTTCAGTTGGAGTAGGTAAAACCTCCATTTTCTCTAGTTGTTATTGCTATTGCTGTTCAATAAACATCTTTTCCATTTTTGTCGATTGATAGATCTGTGTGGTTTTATTACTTGCTCTTCCTATCGCAGATTAACCACTAGAGACCACTATCAAAGCTAGTCCTCTAGCTCCTATGGCAAGCCAACATGTCTTCGATTGGGAAGAGGGAGGATCTACAATGGTTAATGTGCTAGGTCTTCTTATTTGCAAGTCAATTCAAGAATATCCAAACCAAATCCAAATTTAACCCGACTTACAGGCAGATCCGACCCGATCCCCTCCTTTTTTTTTTTGTTTGCTTAGGTTTTTTTACAGATAAATAATAGAAAAAATCCTTTTTCAGTTGTAAAAATTATGTATATAGAAAATATGTAAAAATCAACATGGATTAGTTATAATGAATCATGTTCTGTATTTTTTAGTTAAATAATTAATTCTTGAATGCCGATTAGTTATAGCAACCTATGTTCTGCATGAGCGAAAATGAATTTATTTGATTTATATTAATTTCTATATTTTTTAGTTAAATAATTAAACTAAAATTTTATATAATTATAAAGCGAGTAGTTATAGTGAATCATGTTTTGTATTTTTTTAGTTCAATAATTAAACTAAACTCCAATTTTTTACTCTTTAGAGTATTTGATTTATATTAATTTTCATATTAATTTATTATCTGAACTTTTAATTTTAAATAAAATTTTAATTCTTGTGAGAATTAAAAATCTATTATAATTTATTCTTTCTAGAGGACTAAAATATTATTTGAAAATTAAATTTTAGAAAATAAATTAATATGGATCTTAATCATGAGCGAAATTATTTGAAGGAAAAAGCAATTGTAGTTTTTATCTATCACAAGGGAAGCAACTTGAATGCGGAATTGTCTTTAATAAGGTTTGAAAATGGAGGCATCATATTTACACGAACCATGTTATATGCGTTATAATTTAATAAAATATTACATATATATTTCTCAAAATTAAAGATAATATAGTAAATTTTGAAATCATTAATTTAAAATTATTTAATTATAATTATTTATTTTTAAGAGATATAATAAAATAATTTCAATCTAAACTATTTTCAAAAATGTTATATCACCTCAATTTTTAAAATTTTTAGGACATAATAAAATTCACCATAATTAATATATTCAAAAAATTAAAGTTAAAAAAAAAATTTATATATTAATGAGAAATCAACAAGGCATGGGTTTGAATTTTGAAAATACAATTGTTGAAAGGTAAAAATTTCATTAATATTCTATTTTTTTTCATTCTAACCATCATTTCATTTAAAAAGAAGAGAAGAGATTTAATTTTAAAGTTATTTTTCCCATTTATTAATTAATATAAAAATGAAAATGTCAAAATATTTGTCATATGCATAAACAAATGCGAAGAACCTCAGCAACTGAGAATTTTACTTCAAATTGTAGGTAGAGAGAGACACGGAGCGGGGGCATACTGATAATTTACCATCGGACAATTGCATAACCATTTATCAGATATAGTTTCAGCGAGCTCAGTCAAACATAGAGTGTATGATTGCTGGAGAAATAAACCATTAAACACATGATTCACGAACAAGCTGGAGGAAGAGAAAGAGACGGAGGGATAGAATTGAGTGATAATGTATTTGATATATTATTAAATTTAGTTGTATAATGAATTTATTTGTTTTAAAGTTAAATTTAATATATTATATAATAATATATTAATAATTAAATTTTATAATATATTATTATATTAGTAATATATAATATATAATATATATATAAAAAAGTTAAACTCTTGTCTTATGACTAATATGCTTATGTGGACCGCAACAAAAAAATGAAGAAAAAATGTATGTTGAGGTTATCGTACGGTACAATAATAAAACAATGAATATAATAATTAATTGATTATTTATAAAAATAAAATTATTATATTCTTTAAATTTTATAATTGATATCATTAATTTTTTTTATTATAATTATTCATTTTTCATTCAATTATATATTAAAAAAATAAAAAATACTGAAATAAATTATAGAATCTCATATTAATAATTAGTAATATCAATATATGTGCTTATTTTTAAGTTATATTCTTTCTTTTCTTAATTTATATTAGTACAATTATAACAAAAGTTAAAATAAGTATTAGTAGTAATAATTATGAATTTTGAGAAATATAAATTTTATAAGGTGAATTCTAAGGTGCCCTTAGGGGTTTGGTACTCAGGGTGGTGTGGCAAAATACAGGCCATTGGATGAGATTATTAAGTCAATGCTAAGATTTTTGTAATCTCATCCAATAGCTTGTATTTTGCCACACCACCCCGGGTACCAAACCCCTAAGGGCACCATAGCAAGCACCATTTTATAATTGTTACTATTTTTTTAAATTGGGAACATTTATCTGCACATAATTTTGAAATCCGTGTCCTCTTCCGTCAAGCTATATGCATCAATAGCTGATGAGTTAATATTTTATATTATAACATTTAAAACAGATAACGAGTACAATTCTACTATTATTAGGAGCAGACTGTTATATGCTAATAATGCTAATAATAAGCTATCTTTTATGTCAAATAATTTTGCCATAAAATTTAAACATACTTTCAATCTTTGATATATCCAACCACCCACTTTCCAATACTATCCCTCAACAACTTTTCTCCTTGCCTAGCGTATCAATAAAATATTCAGATCGATATTATGCCTATCAACTATATAATAAATTAAGAAAATCGGAAAGAAAAAGTGGTTAAACCCTACAATGGGACCCAGTGACATCAATTATAAAAGATGATATTATCAATATTATTTTTAAAATTCGTGTCCTCTTCCGTCAAGCTTTATGCATCAGTAGCTGATGAGTTAATATTCTATATTATAACATTTAAAACAAATAAAGAGTCCAATTCTACTATTATTAGGAGCAGATTCCTGTTATATGCTAATAATAAGCTATCTCTTATGTCAAATAATTTTGCCATATAATTTAAACATACTTTCAATCCTTTGATATATTTAACCACCCACTTTCCAATACTATCCCTCAACAACTTTTCTCCTTGCCTAGTGTATCAATAAAATATTCAGATTGATATTATGCCTATCAACTCTATAATTAATTAAGTAAATCGGAAAGAAAAAGTGATTAAACCCTACGATAGGACCTAATGACATCGGTTATAAAAGATGATATTATCAATTTTATTTTTAAAATCATAATATATTAATAAAATAATTTTTAAATTATATTAAATAATTAATTTTAAATATTTAAGGATAAAATTATTTGTACAATATAAATTAGCATGTAGATAAGAAATTATTGGTATAAATTATTTTTTAAAAAATTAATTATTTAATATAATTTAATAACTATTTTATTAATATTTTATAATTTTAAAAATAAAATTAACAATTTTATTACGATAAAATTATGCTGGATGATGACTTAACGTTATAAATTTTTTTAGAAGACTGGTGAAAATTATTTCAAATATTAAAGTATTAATAAAATTCTTCGTCAACAAAGGTACAGTTACTTCGAAACTAGCATACTTTTAACTTGTAACTGACGCCTTGTTCCTCTTAACATTATTATTTTGTCTATATAAGCCGACTCTGGCTCCAACCTCAAACCACACAACAAATGCCAATGGAAACTCCATCCTGGTCTGTCTTAGCTCTGGCATGGCTTCTTTCCTTAGCCATAATATCAAAATTCTTCACTTCTCTCAAATGCAATCTAAAGCTTCCACCAGGCCCCAAACCCTGGCCAATTATTGGGAATCTCAACCTCATCGGGGAGCTTCCTCACCAATCCCTTCACAAATTGTCTCAAAAATATGGTCCAATCATGCAGCTCAAGTTTGGTTCATTTCCAGTAGTAATTGCCTCTTCGAGTGAAATGGCCAAGAACTTCCTCAAAACATATGACCACGTTTTTGCCTCTAGACCTCAAACAGCTGCCGGCAAACACACTACCTATAACTACTGCAATATCACCTGGGCACCATATGGACCATACTGGCGCCAAGGCCGGAAAATTTACCTCTCCGAGTTGTTTAGCTCGAAGCGACTCGAATCCTATCGCCATATCCGTGTGGAAGAAAGGCGAGATTTTATGTCCCGTTTGAATGCTCTTTCAGGGAAGCCTATAATCCTGAAAGAGCATCTCTGTCGGCTTACACTTAGTGTTATAAGTCGGATTGTGTTGGGGAAGAAATACTTCAGCGAGTCTGAAAATGAGGTGTCCATAGTTACCTTGGAGGAATTCCAGGAGATGTTGGATGAGTTGTTCTTGCTTAACGGGGTCTTGAACGTTGGTGATTGGATTCCTTGGTTGGATTTCTTGGACTTGCAGGGATACGTTAAAAGAATGAAGGCTCTCAAGAAGAGGTTTGATCGGTTTCATGACCATGTGTTTGATGAACATAGGGCTAGAAGGAAAGCAGACAACGATTTTGTGCCGAAGGATATGGTGGATTTATTACTTGAGTTGGCAGAAGATCCTGCTCTTGACGTTGAGTTCACTTATGATGGGGTCAAGGGCTTCACTCAGGTAATTAAATCTGCAAATCTTTTCAGTTCGGTCCTAACTTCCATCTTTTGGGGGGGGGCAAATTCTTATATTTTCCGATAAAAAAAAGGGTTAATTATAATTATTATCCCAGTTGTTGGCTGGAAATCACTTTATTATATTATAACTAGCTTACAACTTATTTATATGCTCTCGGTGAGCTCTATCTGCATGTTTGTTTATACCTTTTTCTGTCGATTTTTTTAGATACATTTATATGGAGAAAGATTAACCTTAAGATCTCACTCAAGTATAATATTTAAATCTTTTACCATTAGCCATCATCTGGTAGCTTATATCCATTCATATTTTAACAGATTTAATATTTGACTGTTGATCGAAATTTGAGCCATGTTATTTAAAACCCTTCACAAATGATATTTTTGTTACAAAATACGTTTATATGGATGCAAAACAACATAGGAATTATGTTTTAGAGCCTAATTTAGAATAGACCACTAACATGGTTTAAATCAAAGCTGCAAAATAACTTGCTAAGTCATAGAGAACTTTTGAGATTTTCTGTAAATAAGTTGCTTTGATTCCACTGGATTTGATCTTGATTAATTACTTGAAACGAAACGCCAAGTTTGTTTATATGACAATAGGGATTCATTTAACTTATGACTCGACTCAGTAGTATCACTCGTAAGTTTGTACACGCACTATAAGCAGGACCTAATAGCAGGAGGCACAGATACATCAGCAACAACGGTGGAATGGGCTATGTCCGAACTAATGAAACATCCTCATCTCATAAAAAGGGCAACTGAAGAGCTCGACCAAGTAATTGGAAGAGACAGATGGGCCGAAGAGACAGACATCCCACAACTTCCATACTTAAACGCAATCATAAAAGAGACAATGAGGCTGCACCCGGTTGCCGTTTTGCTGGCGCCGCACTTGGCCCTGGAAGACTGCAAAGTCAGCGGCTACGACATCAAGAAAGGAACCAGAATCTTCATCAACACATGGAGCATGGGAAGAGACGCGTCGCTGTGGGACGAGGCAGAGACATTTTCTCCGGAAAGGTTCTTAGGAAAAGCCATTGATGTGAAGGGACAGAGCTTTGAGCTGTTGCCGTTTGGTTCTGGAAGAAGGATGTGCCCAGGATATAGTCTTGGATTGAAGATGATCAGCTCTAGCTTGGCTAACCTCTTGCAGGGATTCAACTGGAGATTGCCAGATGGTATGAAGGAAGAGGATCTGAATATGGATGAAGTCTATGGGTTGGCTACAGTTAGAAAGTCCCCACTGGTTTTAGTGGCTGAGCCAAGACTTGCCTTGCATCTTTATTGATTACATCACCATAGTACTTTTGGAAAGCTGTTCACGAAAGTATAATATAATAATATGTGTTAGAGTCGGGGTTCCAGTCCTTTATCTTTTAGTTGGTGTTGAGAGACCAAATGCACTATCAATAGATTAACCACTGTTGACTTGATAAGGTTGTAATGGTGGCTATTATATATAGAATAAGGCATTTGATCAGTGTGACACTTTGCTGATCACTGCTCAGCAAGTTATCATAAATTATAGTTTTGTCTTGTATTTGAATGATTTTGCTATTATATATAGATCTATTGCCGTTGCTAGCGCTGTTTACTATTTATTACAGTGCATGTGCATTGCCCTCTCAGTGTAAATTAATAAGAGGTAAATATAGAAATAATTTCAAAAAAAATATAGAAATAATTTTTTTATATAGTACTTAGAAAATTGTGAATTTTAGATCAGAAAATTAGGCATTTTCTCTCCGAAATTAAAATAAATTGATAAAGTGAGAAATTGAGTAAATTGGAATCGGTTGTAAGTCATTTTAATAGTATTTATGTTATAAAATAATAACACTATATATATTAAAAATGAAATTCAAAATTAAAATTTTGGAACTTCTATATTTATTGAAATAAGTCTTACATTTATTCTATTCTCTTGTATTAATTGATATCTCTTAATTTATATTTAAAATTTAATTTTAATTTTATTTTCAATATATATTACATTATTAATTATAAAATTGAATGAATTTTTTTATAAAAACTTTCAATATTTCTTAACTTCAGATATTTTCAATATTTGCAATTATTTTCAAATATTTCTTATGTCACGTATCAAAAGATTTCCGATGCAAAAGATTGGTAGTATTAACGTAAGATTAATGTGTCGAAGTTTCTCCCACGTTAAAATCTGACTTTTGCACTGGCTTGTCCTGCTTTTTGCCAGGCTCCATGCAAACGAAGATCCCTAGAATCAATGGGTATGCATCGGTATTATGAGATCGAAAATAAGGGGGAAATGAGGATTATCATTTTAAGGGACTATCCGTTTATATTGCTCATCTTTCTTTTAACCCCCAAAAAAATATGAAAAACAAAAAGAGGCATAACATAATATGTATTTATTTCTTGGATAGTTCTTCCATACCTAAAATAAAAATTAGGATATTGATACTTTAATTTATTGACTAATCAATGCATGATATGTGGTATATGTAAATAATTAAATAAGTTAAATTATGATACACAAATCAAAAACATCTGGTGAATAATCTTATTTATATTTTTAATTTTATCTCATACTCATCAAACAATTATATTTTTTCCCTTTTTTAATTTTTTTCATACTTCATTAATTTGTTTAAATATTTATTTTAATTCTATATACACACAATCACAAAAAATGCATTCTAACTTTTAATTTTTTATTTGATCTTGACAAAATTTAAATATTTAAACAATAATATATCAAATAAATATGTAAAATAATAAAATAAAATATTGATTATTCAAAGATAAAATAAATTAAGTACATTATTACAAAAATTAAATTCAAAAAAAATTAAATTAAGTACATTATTTAGTTAAGTTGAAAATGATATATTATATGAGTTCTAAACGCTATCTAATAGTTAGTTAAATAAGTTAGTGTAGTACTTTTATTTTAATTTTATGAATATGCAACCAAGAAAATCTAACCCTATTTCTTATTTTTTCTTATTTGAGTCTATACAAATTTAAATAATAACAATAATATGCGAAATAAAAATTTCAATTAAAAAAATTACTAATTATTAAGTATTCTTCCAAATAAAAAATTAAACATGTTATTCAAAATATATTATCATAAATAAAAAAAGTTTGAAACAAGAAAAGTTAAAAAAAAAATAACTCACACGTCTTTCATAAATTATTATATTTATATGATTAATCTTATATTATAATTTTGATACTCAAATGAAATTTGTAGAAAATAAATTAAAGCAGGAAATTTATGAATTTTTATAGTTTAATAAATCTAAAAAAGTAGCACTAATTAATTACCTTAAATTATGGGTTTGGCAAGAAAGTTTGTAGAAAATAAACCGAAACATGAAATTTCTTATTATTTTATAATATGAGAAATTTATAAAAATAATATTAAATGATTATCTTAAATTGTGTGATTTTTTGAGTGATTTAAAAGACTGAACTGATTTTAATAATAATCTATAAATTTTTTTGATCTATTTATGAAGGAAAGATAATTAAAAAGAATTAACAAGATAATTTTAAAATATTAAAAATTATATTTTTTATTCATTTTGTATTTCAAATAAATTACATGTTTATTTTTTGCACAAATTTTTTCATTACCTAATCAAAATTATTTCGATTTTATACAAAATAATGTGATCAAATAATATGTGCAAAAAAAAGTCAACTATAAAATGTTAGTGGGCTTAAAATTTAATACATTTATAAATGAATTGATTTTGTAATATTATCATTGATTTGATATATGATGATAGAGTGGATTAAAACCCTACATGTAACTTAATATAAATAATTTACTTAAATAATTAGCTTTGCATTGAATTAGAATTACATAAAAAATTAAAGTTGCAAATATAAATTTCATATTATAAACATTTCATTTATTTAGTAAGTCTCTCATTATTTTATCTTAATCATTCATTTTAACTTCATCAAAATTATATGGTCACTATTCTACCATGAAGTTAAGATATTAATACGGTTAAAGTACCATTTTACTGTTATCTGCAAAACTTATTTCTGTTTTACCGTCGTTTGAAAATTTATTACCAAAATACGCATGGTGGGGGGAGGCGCCATTTGGGATAGCGCCCAGGGGGGGAGGCGCCACCCAAGATGGCACCTCTGGGTGGCTTTGAGGGCGCCATTTAAGGTGACACCTTCGGTCCTAATTTTCTGCCATTTTTCCTTCAAAAATAATTAATTTTGATATTATTCCAATATAAAAATTTTTAAAATAAATAATATATGATTGTGATTCAAAATAAATTTTTAAAAATAAATTACTTATTTCATAATTATATTTGATGTCATAAAAAAATATGTTAACTCCACTTTGATATTTAATACATAAATTTATTATAGGAATTAAATAAGAAAGTAGTTAATGATAATAATATAATTAATAAAAATAATAAATATTTAGTAAATAATTAAATATTATTAAAAAAATATAGGATCAATAAAGAATAATTACGTAATTTATATTAATGTCTTTCAAAATTTAATTCAATGACACTTAATATTTATCAATTTTCGGAATTATAAACTTCCAACATTCGGAATTATATTATTACAAGTAATTATTTAATACGTTATTACATATAAGCAAATTTATTGAATTATTCAATAATATTCTTTATGTATGAAGTTGAAGATTGTTAAAAATGAAAAGAAATATAATGAAATAAATATATTTTTTATTTTGTATTTATTCTAATAATATTCTTGCTACTTTGTATTTATTTCAATAAAATTATTTTTATTTTGTAACAAAGTAAATATGAAATGACGAGGTTGAAATAGCTAAAAATAAAAAAAAGTGGTTATTTCGTTGCAATAATCTTTTCATTTTGTAATGAAATTAAAATTGTAACATGAATTAATTCTTTCTTATTTCGTCACAATGATAAAATATTTTAGCAATGAGAGGCAAAAGTACCGATTAACTATTTTTTAAGAAATTATTATTCGTTTTATCATTCTTTCGAAACATTTTATAAAAATACGCACAGAAGATATGCACAGTGGTGGAGAGACGGCAAATGGCGTGTCGAGGGACGTCAGACGAAATGACGTCGTTGGCGCTCAAGGGAAGGGACGCCAGGCGATATGGCGTCGTTGGCCTACGACACCCTCGCTCCTCATTTCTAAGTTAATTAGCCGGTGACCGTGTCTACTATGAATCCAAAAGACTTGAATTTTGGTATTGTACATGGCCAACATCCCCATCTACGTTGACAATTGTACTACGTATTTTTATTCTTAAATGTTTGGTGGACTCTCCTCATAACGTATTGAATAAACACAGCATTTAATATCATTTACAAGAATGATGGTTATTTATCCTTCAAATATTATAATTAATATTATTAATTTTTTTATATTTATTATAACTATTTATTCCTTTCTTCACTAATAATATTAAAATAAATGATGATAAAAAAATTTAATTAAAAAATAATATATATTTCATATTATGAAGATAAAATTTATTAATTGATTTTAATATTATTTTTTTATTTTAACATAGTAAATAAATAAAAGAATAGACAATTATAACAATTGTGAAAGTAATAAATTAATAATGTTAGTTATTATATTTGGGAGATGTCATTATCATCATTTTTTAAAAAAACTAAATATTGTAATAATTTTAAAGTTTATTATTAAAGATATAAGTACCTACGCAAGCAGATAAAAATGTCGTAATAATCAAAATCATCCTAAATATTGATATTTGCCAATAAAGTAGTAAGATAGATGTACATAAGTATACAATAAACATGAAAAAGGAAGTTAATGTCTACGTAAGTGATGTTCAGTCCCACATCCAGGATCGGTAATGTGGCGGCCATATCTACTAACCCTCTGCGCAGGCTCGGGAGTCACATCTCCGGTGTCTGTGTCTCCTCTACCTCCAGCTCCCGCTCTGCCTCTGCTCCTGGCTCCTGCTCTGCCTCCACCTCTACCTCTATCTACAAGTTCTGAGTCATCTGTCATCATGCCACCATGTGCTAATCCCTGATCCTGAGTATGTGAATCAAATGCAGGACGATATGGCTCTGATGGACCAGCATCACCGGAAGGAAAGGCATAGAATGAAGATAAAACTCCTGGTATATGTGGAAATGCCTGGAATGAGGATGGAACACTAGGAGGAAACTGGTACATCTAGGATGACGACGGACCATATAGTGCAGCTGGAAACATGGTGGAGGATGAAGGATCATCAGGTGCAGTAGGGTACACATGAGATGAGGCAGTAATATCAGGCATCATCATCATGGTCTCCTGGGCAGTCGATGGTGGAATCTGCTGCACTGTCGAAGTGGACGGAACATCATCCTGCGACATATGTCGTAGAGCAGTGCGACGTCGTCGACGAGAGCGAGGATGATCATGGTCACCCTCCGCAGGGTTTGGGATATGATGGGCATGAGGAGCTGGCTCCACATGTGAGTTAATAATCACATGATCAACCTCCTGAATGGCATGAAGGATGGAGTCCGTCGCTGACCTAAGCGCATCGAAGGTGAACATAGCTTGCCCTTCAGGTGTAGTGAAGTCCTATAGTGTGGACACCTCATCTACCTATGCAAATTTTTGACATTAAAGTTAGTTACAATACTAATGTATTTAAAGAAAATCAGACACAGAAAACTAGCACGCAGTATTACCACAAGGTCTAGCGCTCCCCCAACGGGCGTAATACATCGCCTGGTAACCCGTCTATACCATGTCATGTAATCAGATCGTGGGCCTAGAACTAGGCGTGTGGTCGGCTCGGCAATAGCGCACAAGTCTCACCGGATATCCCAGAGTGCAATATACGGCTGATGGCGGATGTGCCACTCCTCATCATGCCGACCGGATAAGTGAAGGCAATGCACTTCCGCCACCTGCTTCGGTGGCTCTGGAATAGCCTGGCATAGTCCAAACCGCCGCAAAACCCTATCCGACTGGTGCCACTCGACAATCTGAAGGTGAATGAGCGGCACCACTGCTGTCCACGTGTCACTCCCGTCAAAACAGTACTGAGGCAGTGATGTGGTGACATCCTCAGTGTACGAGATCCAGGCGATCTGAAGTTGCAAATTTATTTTGTCATTTAAATGCGATAATGAAATGGACAAAGCCCTGAAATAAAAATATCCATTATCCCCTACATACCTGATCGAGTCGAAGACGGTCCACCACGTATTTGTAATAAGTTAGGCTGTGTGCCGGACTATCCTGGAACGTCTTCTGATAGTGCCACCTACCAAGTATAATAACTAAGTTAAACAACTTCAAAGTAAACTTAATTATAAGTGAAAGTTGAAAATTTTTCTAACCTGCGGGCTAGGGGGCCAATCCCTGCATCCCCCTCTAATATGTCTAAAACAGTAATCGCGGGGGTGATAGTAGAAAATCTATCCCATGCCCAGAGTTACAATAGTAGGCAACACCCTCCTATCTCCTTGTAATCCGGAGCGGTGGCCTTGCAGAGCTCTCTGTACAGATAGGTCAGGCAAGCAGATCCCCAACTGTACGTCCCAGCCTCATGTAAGTGTCCGAGCAAGGGTAAGTGCATGAGGTGGACATATGTGCCGGGATGGTCTAGAAATAACGTCCCACCAATGAGATGTAAAATGTAAGCTCAAGCGAATCTCTACACTGTCACCTCATCTGCATCATCTGGAAGATGAGTGAAATGCCTCTCCAACTAACTCATCCTCAATCGCCCCCTTCTGATGACATTCTCGTCCACCGGTAACTGGAGTCCCAAATACTCCTCTATCAGAGCTCCCCATCCCCACACAGTGGGCCCCGTCACTACTCAACCGTCAATGGGTAGGCTGAACTGAAAAGCAACATCCTGCAGGATAATAGTAGTCTTTCCCTGCGGCATGTGAAAGGTGTGTGTCTCCGGCCTCCACCTCTCTACAAAAGCACTGATCAACTGATGGTCGATCGGCACAAACTCGCACATCGCCAAGTCGTAAAAATCTGCCTCTCGTAAAAAGGGGACAATCAACTCCGGCGGCTGCTAGTGATGGTAGTGATGAGCTCGTCGAATCCTGAGCACACGGTCAGGCTGCAAAAGAAAAAAATCACTAATTATCGTGTCTGACAATTCAGAAACGGTTTAACCAAATTTATTAAGATCTAACTATTTCCATACATGGCCTGCCCAAATCGACTAGGATATGTGTGAGGCCTGAACCGTCAACAATGAAGGATCCCGTGGTCCAGGATCAACGCATCGGGATATAGATGTCATCTGCCACGACAAGAATTGCATTAGAATGGAATTTAAACACACACTAAGTTAACAGACTTGTGCAATTTAAGTACAAAGATCAATACAAGAATTTATATGCACTTGGACGATTAACTGATGGTTTGTTCACATTACTAATAATGGGGTAACATTTATATACATAATGACGTGCAATTTTACAACCATAAAAAAAACATCATCCGACCGTTACACTTATAACATTGATTAACATACTTTATAACATATCTGCGAAAGTAAATAATCAAAATCAACATGAAGAAGGGCCTTCCTCCCCATGTAGCAGTGGACAACGCCTACGATTATGTCCTTCCATCTTACAATGACCGCATTTTTGCTTGACACCACTCTCTTGATGCCAATCCATCTCATTTCTGATCCGGGTCGACTTTGGTCGTCCCTTTGCACACAATCTTCCATAATTTGGAACTAGGACAGGAAATGGTGGTAGGTTATTCCATTACGACCACTCCTCGATAGGCCACCACTCAGATTTGTAGCAATTGAGTAGTGTGTCAGGCCTGTATACAGCATCGACATATGGTTCCCACAATATGTTGATTAAGGCATAAGCAGCAATAATATGAGCGTAAGGATACCTATAAGCTTGGAATTGCCCACATTCACACTGTCCTTTATCTAATAACACTTGAACGACCTTTCCACATGATCCCCTAGCCATATCAGGACCCTCCACCACCTCAAACCTAGTTCCTTGTCTATTATAAGCACGAACATGGTAAGAAGAAGCACGTGACTGGATAGTCACAAGCTCCTGTCTGAATCTGCTTGCGTATGTGTGACCTTGTTGTAGTTCAGCATGTGCTTCTTTTGCCCTTTCCACAAAGTACTTGACACATCTATAGTATGTTTGTTGAACAAGGCCCGTGATTGGTAGCTTCCTTAATCCTTTAAAGAGGTCATTGATGCACTCTACTATGTTAGTCGTCATATGACCATATCTTCTACCTTCGTCATAAGCAAGCGTCCACTTCTCCATCGGAATAGCGTTCAACTTCTTGTAGATCTCCTCATTGACTTTGCTAAAGTTGTCCAATCTCTCCATGGCCTTTTCCCAACTGGGCTCATATGCTGAACAGAAGGAGATAAATAGGTTAACCTGGTTGAACTACCAGATACACAAATTTATAGATGAAAGGTTCAACAGAGAAATTATGCTATAAGGCATACCAATCTTAAGAACAGCTTTCTTGACATTGTCATCCATGCATTTCTTATGAACGTTGCTGGCAATATGTATGATACAGTACCGGTAAAAAGCATGAGGAGGCTGCCATCCTAGGCCTTCGGTGGCTACAACATCTTTTATAGCTCGGTGTCGATTTGATATCAGGCATATTCCTTGCTGGTTCGTAACATTTACCCGCAGTAATGCTAAAAACTAACTCCAGTTTTCGTAGTTCTCCCTATCAACAATGGCAAAGGCAAGAGGAACGGGACATTTGTTACTGTCCTGGGTTGCAGCAATTAGTAGCATGCCTCTGTACCCACCATACAGATGCGTTCCATTAACTTGTATGAATTGCTTATAGTAGGGAAATACGACAATGCATGGCTTGAAAGCCCAGAAAACTCGGTTGAAAACATGTTTCTATGGATCACCACGGTTGTCAACTGTGACGAATTCTTCTGACTCCAACTTGAACAGAGCTTGGTCACAGTAGCCTAAAATGTCCAACCATTTGGGGAGCACTTCATATGATTTATCCCAATCACCGTACACCTTGACAATTGCCATTTGTTTTGCCTTCCATGCTTTTCTGTACGAAATCTTATACCCATACATGCCTTCCACCCTCTCTTGTATAAGCGAGATTGGAACATCTTGCTTCACTTTAATCATCTCCAGTATCAAGGAACTAATATACTCGGAGTCAAGAGACTTGTGATCCTGTGTCAAACTAGCATTAACACATGTGTGAGGCCCTGAAAATCTAGTTATTGTCCAAGTGTTAGAATTCTTCAAATTGGTCGCTCTGAGACGGAATCTGCATTCCTCCCTGTAATTATCACACTTCACGCTCAATCTTCTGGTATCCGACTCCTCCACATAATAACTGTGGTGCCTTCTGATATGGTAATGCTTGGTTGCAACAATTAATGCCTCCTTGCAATCAAACTCTTGTCCAACCTGTAAGTCCTCCATTTCGTAATCATAGCTTGGTTTCATTATTTTTGGAAACTCATTAGGATTCCTTATTGCATCCCAATCAATGTGAGAGAAGATAGCAGCTTGAAGGACACCACACGATGTCTGTGCAGCATTGTCACTCCTCACTCGTCGCGTTGCAACATTGTCTCCATGTGTAGTGGCACGTTCTTCGTCATCAGTGTCACGATCATCATCGCTACTGCAAGACACCTTATCGTCCTCAAAACCAGACTCAAGGTGGGTATCCATGAATTTAGGATCAGCGAATTCTTCCTCTATGACCGGTAAGGCACTTGTTGAACCCATCATGGTATGTGATATATTTCTCGGGAAAACACTTGCGACAGATGAGTTCAATGCAGGAGTATAACTATCAGAAATGTGGAACTCGATTCCGCCCGTGTAAGGAAGGCCTTCCTGCACCATCGAACAACTAGTACTGACATTAGCCGTTGGAACTATAAGTAATCTAGTTGCTAGAACTCTTTCTTGTGAATCCAGGTTGGCAGCGTGTAGTTCGGATGTTATCACCTCCGTGTACATTGCTGTCATCGTCGAATGTTGTTCGTAGCTTGCTATGGCACATGCCAAGTCTTCATCGTCGTCCAATTCGTATGCCATATATTGAGCCTTTGTTTGATGCTGTGGAAACCTGTAAACAATTTTCCCCACAGCTTGATCTCCGTGAAGCTTCAGTCGGGGATGAATTCTCTCCCGCAAAACATCTATAGTGCTACATCCTCTTAATTTCAATGCCTTTAGGGGAGGTCCATCATACATTACCCCCATAGATCCCTCAATAATTGTACTATTTGAATATATAAAAGCAATTAAATTTTTCTTTATCTTCTTACTTTAAGCTGCAAAACACTCACTGCACCCCCACAACTGACAGATAGTCTCATATACAAATTTTGTTCTCAAAAATGAATGTACTAGTATTTATTACCATAATTAAAAATGAACGGAATGTATTACTATTTTGCAAGATATTCTATTAATACTACGTAATAATAGGATTATTTTTTCGACCAAGCAAATGTTATTTCTTTTCTAAAACTAATATAATATTTGGCTATATAATCTTATTTATGGTTTAGTTTATCTTTTTCAATTGTCATTTTTTTGTTATTATGCATAAATTATACTAATTAAATTAGTTAACATTTTTAATACATTATATTTTTTATTTTTACAGTATTTTTCTCCGTTCACACCTACTACCAAATAGCAACCAAAATTATGTACACATTATTGTTTGTATTTTATTATTATTACAGTCATGAATTATTTTTTACATTCACTGGCTTCGTCTAATACTTATTTTGCAATACCTCCATATATATTTTAATACTTCCTGAATAAACCTATGTATAGTATGATATTTTCAAGTACATTTATTACTCTTGCATTTATAATATCTACTATTTAAATAGAAAAAAGTTTAAATTTTCAATAACAATATCCTATTTTTTAAAAGCTTTTGGTTACATTCACATATCCTAAAATTTTATTTTTACTACCTCTCTTATGATATATTAAGATTTTACATGAAAAAAATCTCTAAATATAACTTTCACCTAGGTCCTAAGACCTATATTAGGACAGGCTTCTTTATCTCGTTTGTTATTCTTTTAATAACACAACCTATCACAGAATATATAAATTCCTATAAAATTTTCATAAATCATAACTTCACATCTTAAATCATAATTTCACATCATAAATCATAACAATCAATATAAAATAAAAAAATTTATATCATAATATTCTAAACAAATTTCTCTACCAATATAAAAAAAATTTTCATTATGACTAATAAAAATTATAATATAAGCATAAAATTTATAAAAATACTAACCGGTAAGTATCAGGAGAAGCAAACAGACAAAAGCCTCTGCATGAAAGAAAATTTTGTTAGATAATTTAATAACTTTAATCTCTAAGTAAAAGTTATTAGATATTATTGTATCAATAGAAAAATTATGTAAAAAATATGCTAAATTAAATATATTTTGTAAAATAATATATTAAAGGAATAAAAACAACAATATATATAAATTTTTATTGATGTATATTTAATTTAAAATATAGTTTTGAATTTTTATATCAAGAAAATATTAATCAATTTTAAAAGATAATTAATTTTTATTCTTAAATACTTTTATTAAAACTGAAATATATAGTTAGTTATTTCAATAAGCGTTTTCCATAACATGAATTTTTGAAAAAAAGATATTTGATCATTAAAAATAATTTTATGTCAAAGAAAATGAAATTGTATTATATTAATATTATTCAATATATTGCATTTCAACTTTTAATAGAATGATTGAAGAGATAAAGAAGAAAAAATTCAACAAAATACATGAAATGAAGAATAAATTATGTATGAACTGTGAACCCTTTAAGAACTCTTAGTTGATGTATTTTAAATTTAAAATATAATATTTAAAAATTATCATCAACAAAAATTTAAAAATATTTATATAAATAATATTTAATTTAATTACTAACTATTTTTCTAAAAAATATAATATGAAATTAATTATTTTTGTTAATAAAAAGTATATTAAAGCTTTAATTTACTTAAAATATTATAATAAATTAAAAAATTAAAACTTAATATGTTTATGTTAATTAATAATGTTGATGTTTTAAACCATAAATAATAAGAACAGATATAAAAAGAATACAGCAGAGTAAATAAGAAATAAATTATACGTACAATATAAAATAATAAAAATTAATTGTATAATAAATTATTTAATTGAATGAATTATATAATTTATATAAAATATATTTATAATCAAAAAATTGATATATCATAATGCTAAAATAATCTTATTTTTATCATGTCCTATATCCTAAATAATTTTATATTTTAAAAATATTTGAAAATTTTTTTTACCTAAAACGTATATTTTATTTTAAGATATTTTTCTTTATCCTCTTTATTTTTCTTTTAAAATTACAAACTATCACAGATCACATAAATATGTACAAATTTTTTCTAAATCCTAGATCATCATTTCACATCATAAATCATAATAATCAACATGAAATAAAAATTATAATATACATACAGAAATTATAAAAATACTAACCAATAAAAATTACAAACTATCACATATCATATACATTTATACAAATTTTTTCTAAATCCTAAATCATCATTTCACATCATAAATCATAATAATCAACATAAAATAAAAATTATAAACTAAATACAGAAATTATACAAATACTAACCAGTAAAAATTACAAACTATCACAAATCACATAAATTTGTATAAATTTTTTCTAAATCCTAGATCATCATTTCACATCATAAATCATAATAATCAACATGAAATAAAAATTATAATATACATACAGAAATTATAAAAATACTAACCAGTAAAAATGATAAATTATCGCAGATTAGATAAATTTGTATAAATTTTTTCTAAATCCTAGATCATCATTTCACATCATAAATCATAATAATCAACATAAAATAAAAATTATAAACTAAATACATAAATTATACAAATACTAACCAGTAAAAATTATAAATTATCACAGATCACATAAATTTGTACAATTTTTTTCTAAATCCTAGATCATCATCTCACATCATAAATCATAATAATCAACATGAAATAAAAATTATAATATACATACAGAAATTATAAAAATACTAACCAGTAAAAATTACAAACTATCACATATCATATAAATTTGTACAAATTTTTTTTAAATCCTAAATCATCATTTCACATCATAAATCATAATAATCAATATAAAATAAAAATTATAATATAAATACAAAAATTATCAAAATATTAACCAGTAAAAATTATAAACTATCACAGATCATAAAAATTTGTATAAATTTTTTCTAAATCCTAGATCATCATTTCACATCATAAATCATAATAATTAACTTAAAATAAAAAATATAACATAAATACAGAAATTATAAAAATACTAACCAAGGAAGAGTTGAAAGAAGATCAGATTTACTCCAAAGAAGAAAATGCTTCCGAATGAAATGTACAAAAGTAAGAATAGATGATGATTTGTGAATGAAAGAAAGAGGAACTGCGGAGAGTAGCTGTGAAGTTTACGAAAAAGGAAGAAGGAAGGGAAGAAGAACGGTTGCAAGGGTTTGGAGTGTGGTGGGGGTGAGACCGGGTGGGGGATTTTATAGGCGGTTTGAATTTCAAAATGGCGCCTAGAGGGCGCCATTTTGAATGACACCTCCAAGGCTGGGGGCGCCTCTTCAAATAGCGCCCTCCCCTTGAGGGCGCCACTCCGAATGGCGCCTCCAAGCCTTCACGGGCGCCATTCAAAATGGCGCCCTGCGTATTCTGGTAAATAGTTTTCGAAATACGGTAAAACGAAAAAATGTTTATAAAATAACGGTAATCTGGTATTTTTGCCTATTAATACCTAAACTTTTAGTTTGGGTATTATAGAATTTTCCTTTTTTTTATTTATTTTTGTTGGGTTCTTATTGAAAGAAATTCAGAGCATGCTGTTATGTGTTAAGCTCCGATATTTAGCCTTCTATTTTTTTCTTACAAAGGATAAATTACTTCCACCGTACGTGTGTAAAGTCTTATTTGGGATTGTTCTTATTTGTTATTTTTTCGTATGTGTGTTTATTTTCTAAATCTTGTCAACTTTAAATTAACGATATAGAATAGGTAAAACTATTCTGTTGTTCTATGTAGTTTTCCTCAATTTTTAGTTATGCCTCTATAATTAAAAATTTTGAATTAAATTCTTATACATCATTTTTTATATCTAATCAGCTTTTTTTATTATTTTGTAATTAAATTTTGTTGGTAATTAGTTTATATAAACAACGATCTATCAACATATCATTAAGTGAGAGGCTAATGATTCATCGTTCCCACATAAAAAGGAAATAATGTCAAAAAAATAATTTAATTTATCCTTAATTATTTGTTACTTGAGTATAATAAAAAATTATCTAAAAATTCTACTTTAATAATAATTAAATCATATTAAAAGAGTGTTCCCATACGTGCCAATTATTAAAAACATGCAATAAAAATGATAAAAAAAAATATTCGATTAGAAATAAAAAATAAAAAATTTAATTTAAAATTTTTAATTTATATATAATTACTTAATTAGAAATTAGATAAAACTACTGGAAATACTAAAGTAATTTAATCTATAAAATAAAGCTTTGTGCTTCATATTTTCATTTACAAAAATATGTTTTAAGAAAATTTATGATGTGATGTTTGATTTGACATAAAATCAAAATTATGCCGCATAAGAATCCATATGGTATTATGATTCATTGTAAAAACTCAATATTATATTTATGATGTGATGTTTGATTTGACATAGAAGTTGTGACTAATTTTTCTTTTAATAAAATTATTAAATATTTTAATTTTATATAATATCATACGAGTTTTTCAAAAATAGCTGCAAGTCTGCAAGAGGGGGAGAAAAAAACTTAACAATTTTTTATGGAAATCGTGCCCATTGACAGTTTGAAATATAATGCTAATTTTTGCAGTAGTAACCTATAAAACTTACCACAAAAATGAATAGGATAGGAAGCAATTTTGCAACTGCCTTCAAAGACAGTGAAATTTTTCAAGAAAAACGTATAACTTTTTATATAAATTTTGTATTTGCGACCGATTTATAAAAAAATTATAAACTTTATATAATGTTCTTGTAATTTTTTTTTTACAGAAAATCATTTACAGTTAGGTTTATTTGGAATTTCTTCAAAAAGATACTAAGTTCAGATTTTAGAAATTTATTGCAAAATGTTTTGATAGGACATGTAAGTTGCAGATATTTTATGAAGAGTTTAAATTATTGTTTCAAAGCTTTTCAAAGTGAATGGAAAAATGTCATGTTCAACAAAAAAATATTAAAAACTTTTAATTAATTTCTTAATAATTAACATGGCACATTTCATCAATAGTGTAAATTTTTACGGTGTCAGTTTTTTCAAGGAAAGTCATGAAGTCGTCCATATGTCCCACAATTCCCTTGCAACTACTTGGAAGTATCGATATGTATTTTTAACGGCTAAAAAATGGTGACTTTTGTGTTTATCTAACATTGAACAATAAATTTGCACAAATTTAATTTAAATTAACCTGCAGAGTTTTTGCAATACCTTCCATGTTTGTTGCAACCCGACTTTTTCTGAACGCAAAACAGCTTCATTATTATTAAGGTTCCGTTTCATGTAACAAGTTAATAAGTTATAAATTAATTTTTAAAAATATTTTTCACACTATCTTATAAACTACTCCAGGTAACTTATAAAATCTGATTTAATAATCTACCTAAAGTAATTTGTAACTTATAAATTATCTTTTTTTTAAATTCTTTTCAAATTTATCCTTATTCTTTTTATTAATTACAACTCATACCTTTTATAATATAAATTTAAATAATTTTTATAAAATATAATTAAATATATTAAGTAATTATAATTTTATAATAAATAATAAAATAAAAATTATATAAGTAAATAAATATATAAATTTATAAAATATTAGAAACTATAATTTTATTTTAAAATTTTTAATTATATTAATATAATTTTATTTATAAATAAATAGAAATTATTTTAATTATA
This sequence comes from Sindora glabra, assembly GCA_020226215.1. Lineage (NCBI taxonomy): Eukaryota > Viridiplantae > Streptophyta > Magnoliopsida > Fabales > Fabaceae > Sindora > Sindora glabra. Next base: position 57,113,637 of record CM035231.1, read on the forward strand.
TATATATTTCTATTAATATATCTTTTTATATCATTTTACAATTTCAACTATTTTAACAGCTAATTTTATAAAACACTTTAGTTAACTTATCAATTATCAATTATCAACTGTAAGTTATCAGTTATCAATAACTTATCAGCTGTCAGTTAATTTATTAGCTATTTACGAGAAACAGAATCTAAATTTTGTAACTTTTACTACCATTAAATTAAACTTTTAAGTTATATTTGATATTATATCTAAAATTTAATTTATAATTTTTATATGTATGTATTCAATAATTTAATTATTTTTATTATTAAAAAATTTGAAGGTACAAATTTCAATATTAATTAATTATGTTAAAAAAATTGGATCAAAAATTTAAAAAATCAATGACAAGTCACATTCATCATGTTACATATATAATCACTTAAAATTGTTTTAAATTAAAAGTACGATGAATGCTCATTAAAGAAAAAATTAGGAATAAAATGCATGAAAATTACCCCAAAGGTACTGAGCTGTAAACCCAATTTAGTAGAGATGTTGGTCTATGGTGAAACATGAACCCTCATGGGTGCTTAACAGCCTCGATTTTGTTTTTATATTTACTATTTTATATTTAATTGATTAAATTGGAAAAACGCAATTTCAAATCTGAGAGATTGATTAGATGGAGATGATAACTGCAGCTAATCTTTTCAAATTGATCTGCGATACCATGGATTAGTACATGTGCCAAAGTCCATCGAATTTGATACCGCCAATTTTTGTATGGACTCGTCTGACAACATTGTTTGGCCATTTACATTTGTCACATGAGAAAAATACAAATAAGTCCTAAAACACGATTTAATATCGGCGAATCGAGGTCTTCGCCGTCAGTCATAGCCCTCGCTACGTCCCCTTCCTCTCCCACTGGCTGATCAGGGCGTGATTCGAAAGATTTTGGTTAAAAAGAAAATCAAAATAATTGCTGCCGCACCAAACCAAACTCGTGTTTGGTAATCAGTTCGTTATATAAATAGTTAAATTGATTTGATTAATTATTAGTGAATAATTAATTATATTAATTTATTTAATTAATTAATAATTTGAACAAAAATATTAAATAAAATTAATTATTAATTATTTAAATATAAAATGATATATGAAGATTTGAATATATTTTATAATTTATTTGAGCATATTTTTATATTTTAATCATATTTTAAATTTTATATATTATTTATTAAATTAAAATATTTTATGAAAGATATATTATTAAAACTTATTATTTATTAAATCATTTTACAAAAAATAAACCATTATCATTTATTATACTTCTTAAAAATTTTCTTTTAAAAAATAAATATATTTAGGCATTTGTATGTTATTTTATACAAAGATTTTAACAAAATATTATATATATCATAATAATTATAACATTTTTATATTAAATATACCTTGTTAGTTATCATATTTTTAAATAAAAATATAAGTTGATAAAAAAATACTTATACTATTTATAATATTTTGTATGTTAAATGATCTCTTATTATTTAAGAGATATTTTAAAGATTGAACTAAATGACAAATTGAAAGAATGACCATATATGTATATATTTTAAACTTAATAAATAATTATATAATATCATAATATTTTTTTAATATTTACTAATTTTACTATGTAAATTTAATTGATAAAAAATTAAATAATTATTTATGTAGAATTATTATATTCTAATATATATTAAATTTATACGCATAAAATTAAAAACGGTCAATGATTCAATAGTTGAACTCTTATTTGTACACCCAATTATTTGACTTCAATTCTTCTATATCACATTTTAAGCAATATATAATTAATACAATTTGAGGGTAATTTTAACTTTTTATCCACCATCTATGAATCTACAATTAAAAATGCCAAAGAACCTATTAATTTCAAAATGACTTATTAAAAGCCAATCAAATTATCAAAATAATTATTTAATTTAGTTAATAAGCTAAATGATCTTGAATCAACTAAAAACTAATCAAACTATTAATTGTCAAACACTTTCATAATCTCCTTAAAATTTCAAAATTTACAAATAACTCTTTTGAAGTTTTCAAAAAAAGTGAAATTATAAGCAACTTAGTTTAACAAATAGAAAAAAAGCATGTAAGTTACTCAACTATTTTTAATGTGAATTCAACTAGTTTTTTAATGAGGTTTATTTTAAAATAAATTATTAACAATAAAATTAATTTTATAATGCATTTATAATATAATTAAAAATATTTTAAATAAATTATTGATGAAACTTGACTAATACTACACCCTTCTTAGAATATAATAATTTTAAACTTATTTTATGAGATAAATAATTAAAGTAAACAGTATGCCTTTAGGTTGAAATAAAAATAGTATGTGTACAAGAAAATTTTACTGAATAGATATAAATAAATTATATGATGAAATAAAAATGGATATTTTAGTAAATTTTGGAATGATAATTATGTAGGGAATAAATAAGAAAAGTTTAGTATAATAATAAAATATAAAGTTTTAAGTTATCATAAGTGAGTATTTTAATATAGAGGAAATTTAGGAAATAATTCTATAAATATCCTTAGTCACCATTGGCTAAAAATCAACTAACCCCTTTTCACTTCCTCCCCCCTTGGTATTTTCCCAAATCTCTTACATAACCCTTTCCAATCTTTTCATCTCTCCCAAATGTTCCTTCTCCTCCTCTTGTCCAATTTGGCATGGGAAAATGAAATCTTAATTTTTTTTATTTAATTAAAGTAAAAATATTATCATCATTGAAAATTTCTTTCCATTATTCTCTATTTTAATAAGAAATGGAGTTACTTTGGTTTCAAAAGGAATAGAACCCTAATGTCGTAACCCTTATCTAGTCATGACTATGTGAATCCCAATGCTTAGTATCCACTAACCTTCCCTTAGACATTCACTCCTAACTATTATGTTGTAATTTTTGGTGTCCTTAATAAGATAATGGGAGCCTCACCCATGCTCATCCTAATTAGGCCCCTTCTAAGCTTGTTTTATTGAGACATGTACTACAAATATTGTTACCTCTATTCACTCAAAATCCATAAGTTAAAGTATTGACTATTTTGGTTTTATTACCTGAAATTCAATCACCATATACACAAATAGTAAGTCACAAGACTTAGTGAGCATACAACTATATTAAATAAACATGTAAATATTAGATATAAGGAAATACATGTACCTATCTTCAAGTTAAATTAATCAATTAGTACAATCTTACTAGAAAGAATTCCTTCTAATAATATTTCATCATTTTAGGGTGAAAGCTCCTAAGAGCCACATCTGTAACGTCACTTAAAGTATATCTACACGTATCTATTTATAACATTTCCTCTACAAGGTTGTTAAAAAGTGCTATAGCTTACATACAGATCATATTTAGAATGCCTCCCCCGACATTCTCTAGCTTATCGAAGAATTTGATTCCTTTTAAAAGTGGTTATTTATGTTACTCATCTTGCTTTAGAATTGTTGTAAACATACATCTACTTTATTACTCTTGGATCTTTCTTATACCTTTTTTTCCTTTTTCCACCCTTATTTCTTTTATGCTAACCTTATATTCTTCCTTCTTCCCCATTGAGACACTGTCAATTAGTAATTGTATTCCTATCATATCTCTCTTGATCAATTTCAACATATCAATAACCAATTCATTTACTCACAAGGTAATTTTATAGACATCAAATTAATTACACATATATGACTTGTTTTAATAGTTGCCTAAGTCATACAATGAAATATAAATTTGTTATAGTATTATTCAAGTAGATTCAATGTGATACTTCACGTATCTAAACATATTATAGATACTTAGTTTCCATAGACATCTCAATTTACCTTTCATAGTTACTCATATGAATTTTTAATGAAATGAAATGTAGTCTTTTATCCTTTTTAACCTAATCATTGTTTAGGAATCATTTGGAACAAATAAGGTACAAATGAGTAGTTAATCTTGGATAAACAATCAGTTATATGTCTTTGGACTCATGCCCTAGGGAATTTTAGTGAAATAGGCAGCCATTCTTAGGACAAACAGATAATTCAAATAAATTTTACTATTAAAATATGATTAATATAATATTAAAATATAGATATCATTTTTTATTTATTTATAAAGAATAATATTGAAATTTATGAAGATGTAAGGAATAAGAGTATAAAATATCTATTCCAAAAATGATGGAATAATAATTTTAAGGTCATCCAAAGGCACTTTCTTAAAGGGTTGATTCTTAGGAAACACCACTGCTATCTGTTTAGTCTCATTATACATTTCATTAATTTTCATCGATTTCCTAGTTTATCTATCATCTAGATGCCTTTTGTGTTAGGATTCGAATTAACATACACAATGAAATTTTAAAATTTTTTATCCAAAACCTTCCTAGGATCCATGCAAAAGTCATAAACCAATATTAAGGTTTTACCTTATTTGTGCTTGTGTTCCTTTTGAAGGAATCCTTGAGAGACCGAGATGAATCAAATGCCGACCAGAAAGTACAATGTCTCTACGGTATTCACACAGAGTGAACAATGACTTCTCTCCTCCACAAAGCTGCTAGGATTCATCTCTCTCACTAGGATTAAGGTTAGGCATTTTCTGAAGTGATTTAAGATTTTTCTTGAAGCTTTTGTGCATGAATCAAAGTGCTACCTTCAAGTCCTTTTTATAGAACTAAGGCATATCATAATCCTAGTCCTACTAGGATATTGCTTCAAAAAATCCTAATCACACTAAATAACTATTACCTTATCCTCATCCTAGAGAGAGTGAAGAGAGATAAGACTTATCTATTAATTATCTAATATTAGATAATTGTATTATCTCATAATATAATTATCTAATATTAAATTAGCACATAATTATCTTATATTAGATAAAAAATTATCTCATAATATAATTATCTAATATTTAATAATATAATTATCTGATATTACTTTAATATCAAATAATATTATATATATATTATGTGAAAAATATATTATTATCTTAATAATAATATATATGCATAAAAATAAGTCTAATTAATTAAATTTTAATCTAATTAAAACTTAATTAATTGTTATCTTATTCCTACTCTTTTTGTGTGACCTTGTAGGTTCTTACTACGTTGATAATAACTCAATTTAGGCCATAAATAGTGAGCGATATCTAGCAATATATCACTATCATTCAAGTAGTAAGAATGTCTATGATTTGACATCTACCTAATATATGATTAATATTTTACATCATAATTCCTTTTGTAATAATATCCAAATCGAACTAGAGGCATTGAGTGTGTCATTCCTCATCAATGTTCAATTTATATTTCTTGATACTGAAGTAGACTTAAAACAAATAATCAATATCACATATTGATCCAATTGAGTATAACCATGCATTTCTAAGTCTCAATCAATTCAAGGGACCTCAAGGATATTTCTCTTTTATACAAGAGTAACAAAATCCTATGTACATAACTCACTTCTCTTTGCATGATTCGTGACACACCTAATCAATACCCTACTTATCTTCCCGATTAAAGGTGACATAGGATGACATTAAAGTGAGTAATTCCTTCATATAGGAAACCTGTAGTAACATCAGGTCAAAGAACTATATGTATTTGTAGTCATATAAGAATAACTAATGACACATCTATCCATACATAGTATTATCATAATAGGTCAGTCCAATATATTGTTTACTAACAATGTACTCATGTATTGACTTGATATCAAATATTCATGATTCATAATCATCAGTCACTATACATGCTAGTTTCGATGTATTATTACTATCCTTTTCGTAATAATACTTGACTAGGGGTATTTTAAAAATAGTAAAGCTATTCCAAGGATAATTATTATATTTAAGTTATAATTTGCATAAAATAAAATAAAATAGTATATAATAATTATATTGCTAAAATTAAACATAATATATTGTGTAATATTGCAATCATCTCTATGATTAGCTCCTAGTATACATACCAATATTTTGCTTATTTTAATCCTAAGACTTGCATTAAAATATCCATAATAATGTGAAACCTTTATTTGTAAATTTTTAACTCAATCATGGAAAGGTCATTATATACCATCATGTTAGCATAAAAGGTTCTTTTTACTAAATTCGAATATAGAGTATTCAAGGTAAGTAACCCTCTCAATCGTAAAATAGCCATATTTTTAAATCAAGGAATCATTTCATGTTCAAAGAACTCATATTCAGGGTACTTACATTGAAAGATCAATTTTCCTTATGACCTATCATTGTATTTCTTCCATTATTATGGTGTTGAGAAATAAGTATCCATTTCCTTCATAGTCTTAACCTTATCCTTGGAACCTTTAGAGGTATTGGAGGGAGAAAGTTATGTACATTTAGAATGAGAACTACTAGCTACTTAGACTTTTGCATCTTAAAAAATTTAAGGATAATGGATGGAGAAAAAGGAAAATCCCAATCTTTACTTTAAACCCTTAAAATTTCTTTAATGTTAAGAAATCTTAAGTTCCAATATGAAAAATGTGAATGAATGAGGTTGAAAAAGGGTGGGTGAGTGTTTAATTAGAGCATTTTGATGTTTAAGGAATAAAAAATGAAGTTTAGTGATGTTTTAAGAGTTAAAGAAAAAGATTTCTTAAGGTTTCAAGATGTAAATGTGAACTAGTTTGCACCTATTCATATTTATAATTGGGACAAAACTACTAGTTGTTTTGGATAAATAATTGCTAATTTGCCTAAAGTTTAGAACCTTACTTGTCTAGAGAGTGATGACTAGCCATTATTGAGAAACAACCACTTGTCACCCTCTCCCTCTACACCTCAATTACCATAAAACCTACTTGGTTGTAAATGGTCCCATATATACTTCACTACATAAATAAACACTATTCAATGGGACCTTTAAAGCCTTATATTAAAAACCAATTGTCAAAATTTTGAAATTCCCCATAAAACAAATTTAGTCATAACTTAAAATTCCCTAACAATCAAATACCCTTCCATCTTTCACTATTACCCTTTTGAAACATTTTTGGATACTAAAAAGTTACAACTTGACAAGTTCTTGTTCCTCATGCAAAAAGGAAAGGCCCTTACCTATGTAATCATACTCATGATAATCATACTCATGATTTCTTTAACCATAAAACTAACTTCCACTAAGTAGCTACCAAACAACTCTCTCATACATCTTTCCTTTTCACTGGCTTCAATCTCCTTTTTAACTAATTTTATGTTCAAAAGATAAATTCTTAACAAATTATACTTGTACAATTCATTAAAAAGTGACTTACACAACAATATATATATATATATATATATATATGTATGTATATATATATATGTATGTATATATATATATATATATATATATATATATATATATATACATCTTACCACTAGACTTATGAATGAGCAAAGTTGATTGAAATGACATTAGTAATATGTGGTCCCAGGCATGCATGTATTGTTTGTCCAATTTTGATCAATGCTTACTCCAATAGCAGCCAATAAACCTAAGGGCCTTATTTTACTAAGAATTTAAACCCTACTTTAATACTAACTTTGTCATAACCTTTACTTAGCTATAACTAATGTGAATCCTAATACCTAGTATCCATTAAACTTCCTTTAGACATTCACTCTGAACTATTATGTTATAATATTGGTGTCCCTAAAAAATAATAGAAACATCACCCATATTTATCTTATTAAGGCCTTTTTTTAAGCTAGTTTTATTGTGATGTTTACTACAAATGCTATTACCTCTATCTACTTGGAATTCACCAATGGTTTTAAGTGCCAATGATCACTAAGAATTGATGTCTAATCTTTTGCTTTATATCTATAAATTTGGCTTATAGGCTTTTTTTATATGTATTGCCTAAACTTGGGATACCTTACACCCCTGTCTCTTCAAGACTAAAGCCTTCAATCATAGTTAAGCAAAAGAAATACAAGCTAGCTCTTCAAATTTTTTTATTGTTACAATAGGAAGAAATAGTAATGAATAAGGCTCTCTTGTTTTTTATTGTGGTGGCAGGCTCCTTTCTCCAAAAGGCAAGGCGTAAGAAGTGTTAGGATCGGGAGCCATATAAGTGCAGTGAAATAAATCGATCTCAGCCAACGGATCCATACAAAACGTTAAATCAAAACAAGGATTCGTTCAATACCTTAATAATGACTCAAGAACTCAGTCGTTGATCATCTCTTTAGCTTCTTTTTTGGCCAAAGACTCTGAGGTATCCACACAAACCCACGAATCACCGATAAACGTCCACATGAACACTAGTTGGAATTGTTCTCTTTTACCTCACAGTGCTAACTATGCCTCTTCAAGGGTTTTGATCAAAGAGAGATATTAGGATTTTTCTATGCTTGGGATGCATGAATAATAATCTTATTATTAGCTAACAAATCTATTTAAATAGGTGCATAGAAAATCCTAACTATTTGGACTTTGTTTCGTGTACAATTATGGGCTTATTATTGGGCCTTATAATTATAACATAGAATTCCTAAATATTAGGCTTAAACAATTTGGTCCATTAATTCTAAATCCATTAGGCTTTAAGTATGCGACCCTATAAAGCTTTCATCACATTGGCAATGATCATTAATATGATTAATGATTATAAACAATGAGCGGTATCTAGCAACACATCATTGTTACCTAAGTAATGAGAAAGTCGGTGATTTGAGTAAACCTTTACATGTGATCGTTATCTATATCCTTTTGTCCTAAACATCTAGATTGAGCATGAGATATGACTCGTGTCATTCTCGTATAGTCCAATCTTGAGGTTTCTTGATCCCTAAATAAGCTAACTGAAATAAATATAATTGACATCCCATGTCAATTCATCTGAGTATGGCCATGCATTTCCTTAACTTTACTTAATCAAGGGGCCTATAGATGTTACTCCTATTATATAGGAGGGACAAATTCTATTTTAATCATACAAATCCCTCCGAATGATATGTGACATATCCAATAACTACCCTTGCATTCACTCAACCATGAGTGACATAGAATAGTATCAAAATATGAAACTCACATGTAGGGAAACCTTGGTGATCTTAGGTCAAAGGACCATATTAATAATGATCACTAAGAATCACTCATGACACTTATATAACAATCCATGTAGTGTTCTTAGGATGGGTCGATCCAGTATACAAGTTCTTTAACTTGTATTAATGTATAAATTTAATATCCCTATATAAGTCATCACACATGCTAGTCTTAACATATCAAAGCAACCTAATCCATAATGATATATAATTAGGGACATTTAAGAATACAATTATTCTAAGATTATTATCATAATTAAATATATTACGCAGATAATATATATAAATATAATAATTAGAATTGCCATTAAAATAATATGATTCAAAATTACAATCACCAATATGATTAGTTTTAGGGCATATACACTAACAAGAAGGATCTTATCTCCTAGTTTACACAAAAATTATGAAAATAAGTGTATTACAACCTATTACATAGCATATTTATGTGTGAAGAAGGGTCAGTCTGTGTTAATTTCATTCTTTATCTTTATGATGAGTATCAAGTTAATCTACTTATAAAGACCTAGCCTCATTTTGAACAAAGACAAATGGATTTTGGCTTATCTTTCAAGAATTTAAAAATTATTATATTATATGTTATTTTCTTCTTAGGCAAATGTAACAACAACATTTATGAGATTCATGCTACCGTTAAAAGGGAAGTATGATTATAGGGTTGATCATATTCATATTAACATACAATATAATGTTTATTTCAAGTTTTGAAGAAAGCCAATTGCTAGATATGGTTAAAAAAAGGTTATTAACAATCCTTATTAAAAGCTTTATAACTATCACTATATGTCTTTGTCTATGTCCAATGTGGATCGAGAAGGATCTTCACTATTTGGTTGTCGATAATATCAAAAAGCTTGCCAAGTTCTTTGAAAGTAATGAGATCTTGTAATCACTATTATATTATAAATTATAAATTCATATTACACTATAACTATATTGCATTATTTCATAATTTATGTAATTATGAGTTCTTTGAAGGTGGTGGGATCTTGTAATCACTATTATATTGCATTTTAGACATTTTTTATTTTAATATTTTAAAAGATATAGTGAATGAATAAGTTATTTAGTAGATTAAATAAATTATTCTACAAATTGCCTTTCATTCCAAACAAATATAGTTGGCATTTTTAACATTTCATTGATAAATTTTATATATTAACAACATTACAAATGAAAAGCTTTTAGGGCATACGAGCTAGCTCTTCACTTTTTCAACTATTACATTAGGAATAGAAATTAAAGAACTTGGTTATGGCTATCATGTGCTTAATTGTACCATGCATTATACAAATTTACAAATGATCAAAGATGACATATGAAACTATACTAAAGATCAAGTGTAGTACATAACATTAAAATTTTGTCTAGGAAGTTAAAGTAAAAAATTGATGAAACAAAATTCCATATCAATTTTATTATACAACTAACATAGAAATATAAAGATATAATTTGGTTTATGACATTGGTTTTATCTTATAGCCAACATGGAGTACTAAAATACATTGTTTTTCTCTCCTCAAAACTTGTGAAAGTGAAGGTGGGAGTTGAAATATAAAGAAAGCTCATTCTAATGCTAAATTACAAGTATGTTACAAAGCGAAAGCATCTTCTCTACGAAATTCGTAATGCCTTATGAAAAGATCAACTAATTGATTTTTGTAAGCAAAAATTTTATTGCAATTTCTTTACACAAAGTTCGAGTTTAATCATTCATTTACTTTTACTAACATTTTCTTCTTAAAGTTAATATTCATTCAAATGTCTTATTTTTCCTCTAAACCTAATTAAGAACATCTATTTGTTGTGTAATGTGTTGATTTATTTGCATTTTGTATTTTTTGATTTCATTATTTAAGATTTTGGGTGATATAAATTTCTTAAAGAAAAGGTAGTGGATTTTTGCTTACAAAAGCAAATCAATGGTTTTTTCTATACAAAAAGTTAGGATGACACAAGCAATTCAAATAACATGCAGTACTAGCAAAGTATAATAGCATAAGCAAGATAATAAATTTATCTCCAATAAAAATATATTGTTTTAATGTTTCATTTACAATTCAATTTTGATATCATTGTGCCTTTCTTTTGCCATAATGGTATTCATAAGCATATCTATTAATGGTTATGTCATTAAAAGACAATGTAAGTTCATTCTTAGTATTTAGAGGTAATATTTCTAATTTTTACATATCTACTACATATTATATGTCTTCCATTATTTAGACCCAAATGAATATATGAAATTGCAATCATTGTTTGTTTATTGTATTTGGTACATTATTTTTTATCAATAAAGATATTAAGATAAGGCTTGAATACTAATATTACTAGTTATATAATAATAATAATAATAATAATAATAATAATAATAATAATAATAATAATAGTTGCTAAATTCTATAATTTGATTTAGATACTGTCTCAGGATTAATGAGGTCTAAGAGAATTTGAAAGGAAAAAAAATTAAATAAAGTTGTTTATTTTATAAAACCATTATTATATAACAAATTAAACATTGATTATTTCAAAAAAAATTAATGTCTTATGTAAAATTTAAAATATGAAAAAATATATTATCAATAGCAATTTAGGAGTTGATGCTTGATATAAATAATAACATTGATTACTAAATCACAAGGTTGAAGATTGTATTTCAATTATCAAACAACATCTAGAAACTAAATACATTGATTTTATTGCAAAGAAACCGATGTTAATATAGCTATTAAACTTTGGTGTGAGAACCAACATTGAATGCACCGGATATACGATGACACTTGTATATATGTTGAGTGGTTGTCAATGTGAAATATGTTAAACAACCGACATTAAATGATATTTTTGTAGTTGTGTGGACTACTCAATGTGGATTTATATGAACTAGTCCACACAAACTGATTCCTTGATCTACAAACTTACAATTAAAGTTTACAAATTCACAGATGGAACCATAGATACAACCTTGTACTGAACCATCTTAATTTATTTTTTTCATGAATTTATATGGACCAATCCATGTAAATCGATCCACAAGATTGGTCCATCGTAAAGTATACATATACTTCTTTGAATTTGTTACAATTAAGGTTTAAATGGCCAAAATATTACAAATTGTATTACATTGAAATTGCATATTGGAAATTTTTGCTTTTAATAAAAAAATTTGCTTGCACTACGTTGGAAAATAACATTGCATTTTTATTGTCAAATTACAATAAATAAAGATAAAATTAATAATTTCATATCTAAAATTAGGAGATACAGGTAAAATAGTTCCTAAATTTTATAAAATTATAATTTCATCCATAAATAATAGTTTATATATATAATTTCATTCTTTTACACAGATTATATAATTTAGAGATTATTTTATTAGTATTTTATAATTTTTGGGATGAAATTAATAATTTTATCTTATAATAAATTTTGCAGGAATCACATAAAATATTGTAACAATGGTGTATGTCAAATCCGGGATCATTTCTAACTGCAAAAAGCGGTAGAGTTTAAAAGACGAATAGGGAAATTATAAACTCTCAACATTTTTAAAATTATATATTAATTTTATGTAAATATGTAAGGAAATTTTATAAAAACTGTATAAGTCAAGTAGCCTTCTTAATTTTTTTATTATTTAACCCTTTAAAATTTTATATCAAAACCTGTCATTCATTGCAAGTTGGTTACAGTACTTATAATATTAAAATTATTTTACAAGTCCTTCGTTTGCAACTGCATATTTTATATATGAAAAAATTGTCATTTTTATAATTGAAGTGGCAAACTGTTAAGCTTGTGAAATAAATTTGCGCATCATCCACTAGATTTTGTTATATATATGCTAAAAATGTTGCTATTGGTTTGCGTATTATTGCAACCACTAGTTTGAAAATATTTTTGCAAATCATCGGTTTTACAACATATATATTCATTAGTTGTTGCAACTACTCTTCAAGTTACAAGCAAAGAGTTTAAATTCGATCTTCTAATGTTAATGTAAACTTAATTTTTTATACTATTAATAAATAAAAAGATAATACATTATCAAAAAAATAATTATAAATAATAATTTTTCATTAATAATAAAATTTTTAATATTTTCCATTAATATAATAATATATGAATATGATATTGTGTGAATAAATGATAATATAAAATTAATATGTGTTTATTATAGTAAATTAAATTTAAATCCTCCACCAGAATCATTCATATGTATGCAGCATGCGTAAAATATTTTATAATATCTTTTTATAAAATGTTGTAATATGCTCTAGTATTGCTACCTGATCTCTTGTATATTTGCAATTTTATATTAAATCTTGTATTTTTTTTTTTCAGAAAGCTTGTTATATTTTTTTGGGCAAAATACCTAAAATCCCCTCAAAGTTTATCTGAGTAACAAACTTAGTACATAAAGTTTAAAATATAATAAATCATCCCTCAGGTTTAGAAAAAAAATAAAACAGTTTGGCCACCATTAAATGATAATGGCAAAGACAACCTGAACTTCACATACCTTAAATTTTGTTGAAGTTCTATTTTTTTTTTGGTTGGCTTCACAGGCTAGCACCCAAGTGCAAGAAGCACTGCCAATAGTTAGATCCTAAGCGAAGCCTCCCATTGCGCAGAGAGCTTCAATAGCATTAAAGAAAGATGATAAAAAGCTACTGTAATACAAGACTTTCACTATATTGGTCTTTCATTATAATTTATTCACTATATTGGTCTTTTTTTATACTATAGTTCAAAGTTTTCTTGGAGAATCTGACATAGGTGCTTTCAAGAATCATCTTCAAAACAAAGGCTCTGAATCAACTTTAATACAAGACTTTTGGGTTTTGGATTCAGTTTATGTTGGTTCAAACAGAGATGAAAGTGCTAATATAGGTGATGTTATCAAACAATCCAATAAATTAAATTGCAGACATAGTTTTCAAAACCACCAGGTTTTAATTTTGAAGGCGGGTATATTATTTGTCAAAACTTGTTAAAAGATGCCAGCAGTACCATTTATCATCACGAGGGAATTAGACATCGTGCTTTGAATTACAGTAATAATGATAAGAAAGTTAGATAAAAGAAATTAAGAGTATGTTTGGTTTGTGTTTTTAAAAAAAGTTTTTAGTTTTTAAAAATAAAAGAATAAAAGAATTGATTTGTTTAAGTGTTTTTCCTTTTTGTTTTTAAAAATTATTTCCAAAATATGTGTTTTAAAAATAAAAAAAATAACTTTGAGTTATTTTTATTTTTCTATTTTCAAAACATACTGCACTAATGGTATTATTATAATTCAAGACTGTTTTCAAAATAACTTATCAAACGTTTTCTTTTTCACATTGTTTTTAAAAACTTTTTTTGAATCCTATTTTATAAAATTGTTTTAAAAACAAAAACAGAAAATGCAAACAAACAAACCCTAATTTTCAGAAGTTTTTAGTGTCAGAAAAACTCTAGGCGTTTAAACTAATAAAAACTAAATCGAGGTCAAATTCATGTTTAAATCAAAGAAAAGAGTTACCTGGAGCTCCCATAGTACTATTTATTTCTTTTGATAGAGAAATTAACGTTTTCATATTGGTCCAAAGTTTGGGGGGTTCTTTGCAACTTTTAAAATTTTAGAGGGGTTATGTATCATAAAGCCATACTGTAAGAAGTTAAAGTTTATTTTATTCCTTTTTTTTTTTGGGTAAAGATCGCAATTTATAACAGTAAAATGTGAAATCAATTAATATTAATATTAAGAATAAATCAAGAATTTGGGAAAATACTCACAAAAGTCATACTCCAGTAAATAAAACATTCCTAAATAAACCAAATCTATTTTCTTTTGGGCTAACTAATTTGAAAACCCGTGCAATTCATGGATTATAAATTTATTTTTATCTAATTATAAAATAACTAATTTTTATCTAAATTAAAAATATATTTATATAAATAATTTTTAAATGAATTTTTATCATAAAAATGTTATAATTTGATTTATTTTCTTTTTGCAATCATATATGCATTTAAATTTATAAATAATAAATTTTTAGTATATAAATTACTTCTGACTAAATTAAAGTATACGAAATTAATTGAATTTTGTTAAAATATATAACCCTCCTTATAAGTTCACCATAATTTGAATTTATAAACTAAATGAAATCTTCAACTTAAAAAGTGGTATAACAAAGAGGAAAAAAAATAAATAGAAACTTTCACTACTTATTTTACTATTTATTTACCAAGACTTCTTCCACTTAACCAAGAAAAGTAACATATAATATTATAATATATATATATATATATATATATATATATATATATATATATATATATATATATATATATATATATGTTTTTAATGAACTCCTATTTTATAAAAAAATATAAATGATGAAATATTATCATAATTTTAGAATTTAAATTTAATCAATTTTTAGTGTAAATTATCTATATATTATTATTTATTTATGTGCTTACCATATTATAAAAATTAAAAATTTCTGTTGTAAAAAATCTTAATTAGTATTATATTTTTAATAATATATCTTCTTATTTATTAATGATGTAAAATATTTGACACTAACATAATTCAAATTTAAACCACCTAAATTACACTATGAGAAGAAACATCTGCAATTAAAATAGTTCTTACAAACTATGGTAAAAATCTTTCATAAGAAAATATTTCCATATATCAATTTTAAACATTTGCCCCCACATTTAATATATGATGGGAATTTTCATAACTTGTTTTACTAGCGTCCAGTGAGACTTCCGATGAACGAGTAAAGGTGGTAACATATAATATTGATATATATATATATATATACTTTTAATAAATTTCTATTCTAGAAAAAAAATTAGATATTATGAAATATTATTATAATTTTAAAAGTTTAAATTTAATTTCATATTAATATACAATATTTTTATACTATCAGTGGGAGGCGGGGGAGACTAGGATGGGCCCGGCTCCCTGCCTTTTAAATTTCAATATAGTTTATATTATTAAAATTTACATGGCCACCCCTCATATTTTACTTTTAGCCCCCCTAATGCTAAGTTTTTGCTTCCGCCACTAATACTATCCATAAATGAAAATAATACATATTAGTAAAAAAATAATAGTAATTAAGATTTTTTATAATAATAAAAATTTTTAATAATTTTTATTAACATAATAATACAGATAATAATGAAAAGAGATTTATACAATAATAAATTAAATTTAAATCCTAATTTTAAATCATCTAAGCTATATTTAATAAAAGAAACATTTTCTCTTCTGAAAAAACTAATTCTTATGAAGATGTGATTGAAAAATTAAATTTAAGCTCATTAAAATCTTCTAATGTTTTATTTATGTTCTTGAAATTGATTATTTGAAAATTTTAAATACACATAAACTTTCTAAATAATTATATAATATAATAAAATATCACTTAAATTTATATTAATACATAAAAATATTATAAATAAAACACGTTGTAATTAAAAACCTTAAAAACATACCGCATTAGATATATTAATAACTCATATTTATTTCTAAAAGAAAAAATTTAGTGGTAATAAATACATACTAATTAAACAAAGAGAGGGAGAATGTATCTTAGTTGTATCAGGTACAAAGAGTAAGATTTTTCTTAGATATAAAAAGTAAAAAAGAAAAATATAATTTTTTTTAATGATGTTAACCTCTAATCTGCATGCAACATATATAAGCATGAGAAAAAAAAATGTCAGGAGATAAAATAAGGAAAAGCGAAACCATGCTTAAGCTATAAGGTAATATAATATAAGTTAACAATAAAATATGAAATTAAATATTTTATTAAATTAAAATTTCAATCTATTTAAAATTTTTTAATAATAATGAAAAAGAATCACTACAGTTAAAAAAACCTTTAGCGACGACAAGTATCGTCAATAAAGAGTTCTCGGTCGTCAGTAAAGAGTTCTCGGTCATCGATAAATACAAAAGTCGTCGCTAAAAATATCATCGGGATAGTTTCATAGCTGAAACAACTAACACTGGCGACAATTAGTTGTCAATGTCACTAAAAGTATAACCTTCAGTGATGACTATGTTGTCATAGAAAATAATTTCAAAATTCAAAAAAATTTGAAAATTGAATTTCAGCGGTGACATTGTCGTCACTATAGCCAAAAAGTCGTCACTAAAACTAGACTTTTAGCGACGACAAGGTCGTCGCTATAGACCTTTTTAGCGATGATAATTTTAATGACGACATTGTCGTCATTATAAATTCTATCTTTAGCGATGACAATGTCATCGTTGAAAATCTTGGATTCAACGACGATATTTTGTTTTAGCGACGACTTGTCGTCGATAAAAGTTTCACCTATAGCGACGACAATGATATCGCTAATGCCTTTTTTGATTTTTTTTAAATTTTAAATTAAAATTGCTATTATAATTAAGTATATTTTAAATAATATATTATATTTAACAACATAATTTAAAATATTCTTTGTTTGAATTCATTTGGATTATATTTATCTTTTTTTAATTTAATTCAATGTAAATTATACAATTATAATACATCAATAATACTAATAATAATGTCTAACAATTTGATCCAATATAAAAATAAATAAATACTCATAAAGCAATTGTAAAAATAATATTTATATGAATAAATTAAATATACACAATCCATGTAAATGTGTACAAATGAAAAATATAAATATATATATACATAAGATACTACGAAGAAAGGATGTGAAAATATGTCGATGCATCCTCATCATCATCATCATCATCATTATCATTATCATCCTGGCAATGAGGACGATAAAATGATGATGATGGCTGGGAAGGATCAGGTGATTGAGCGACAGGTGCACTTACAAATCTGCTTGGCCCAGGTGATGTAGCAACAGTAGCAAATGGCAGTGGCAGTAAGAAAATACCCTGCTGTCTAAGAATGGAACTCATCTGGGTAAGGTAAGTCTGAATCTGTTGCTCCATCTACTCACGCATCTGCTCCTAATGTATAATCTGCTGCTGCTGATGATCCAGTTGCTGCTGTTGCTCTTGAATCAACCGCTAACTATGTTGATACTACTCTCAAGTCTGTTGTAGCTCTTCTTGCAACTCAACGACCTGAGACACGAACTGCGAGCTCGCTCCAGCGTTAGAAGTCCCTACCAACTGATAGGACTAACTAGCCAGCACACGCCTAATAGCCTTCCTGTGCCCTCGATGAGTGCCAAGCACCTCATCGGCAATGGTAGCCACGTTAATCTATATAGGAGTCGCAGGCAAGCTAGTGGATGATACACTAGATTGTGCATGCTGAGTCACGAGCTTAGTCATCCTCGCCTTAAATTATCAATACTCTAAGTTAGGATAATAATTCTTATCACATATATTCATAAAATTATATTTAAAATATAAATTTTAAATAACTCACATATTGTCCCTGAGGGATCAGATGCACCCACTCCCCTGACCCATAGGTGTGTCGGTCTCTAAAATTCTTGGGAATCGACTGCTGTTCACCAGTATCTCTATTCTTGTGTTTATTTTTTGTAAGAGGAAAAAAAGGATGAAAATAAAAAAATAATGAACAAAAAACTATCTAGCAAAATGTACATTTAAAAAATAAACAAAAAAGTTAATTTACCTTATTAAATCAATGTGCAGTAATAGATTTTGAACTATGTCGATCATTTACGACCTTTTGCGCTCTATTATTTGCATTCCTACCAGACAACTCCTGCAAATTAAAAAAATAGTATTATGTTTTTTTGTTTATAATTAAGATATGTGAAAAAATAACCTAATCCCATTAAATGTCATACTTACTCTATAGGCGTTACTATCAAAAAATTCCACGCACCTCTACCATGTCTCAGGTGCAACAGATCGGGGCACACAGTGTCTAGCACGATCCAGATCATAATCCTGGTCCCAATCACCCCCATGCTCCAAGAAGTGCTTGTTCAACTTGTACTTCTAATCCCTATATAGGTCTATAGCATACCACATCAAATTGAAAATCGCTCCAACCTGGTCACCCTCGGAGATGCCCTGATACTCGAAGTGGGACTGCAATAGAAAATATTTAACAAATTTATGAGTTTTATATTTAGGAATTTTAATCAAAGAAGGATTAATTCACCAAATAAAGGAGATGGATACTTACGCAAACCTCTTGTACAACTCTATCTCAGATTTCCTGAGGTACAACCCGTCATGACTTATAATAAGACGGGACATGAGCTTGGATCATGCTGCCAATGTCACGAGGGAGATAGCTAACATTCTCCCCAACCGTATGCCATGTACCGATCATATCGAATTGTACAAGCACCGGTCTACCCCCCACCCTGGCCTATCTTCTCATGCAATCTAAGGGACTTATTCAGACCCCTCTTTCTTAAGCTACTACTTTAATAGATAAAGAAAAATATCAATACTATTAACAAGATATTTAATTAATCTCAAGTATGTACAACTAAGAACAAATACCTGAGCCCTCGCATTATGATGGAATGTGGGTGGAACGTTGCGGTGGGTTGCCTTCAACATCACCTCCATGGACATCCACCATAACTGAAATAATACACATTATACAAGTAGTTAATAGAAAATCTATAGTAAAATGAAGCAAAGTATAAAGTATAACTTTTGGCAATCATATAGATTATTTAAACCATTATGCTTACACAATTACGAGCTGTAATTTGAATATCTTATTTTATCCCTAGTTTGAATTAATGTTAGTGAACCTAATAGACTTATTGTCATTGATTTCTCCTTTGTTATTCAATTGTAAAGGCCCCTCCTCCGTATAATTATAAATCATTTTCATTATCATTGATGAAGGTATCTTCGCCTTGATCGTTAGATCCAACATTCCTGGAAGGTGGAATAACTGAAGGTCCATTTTGTTGATTACTTAGATCTACTAGATGGAAATCTCCAAGATCAATTGTCAGGTTGAAATTAGATGAGTTACTATCTTGTGGAAATAACAAATCTTCTACATTGTCTCCTTCACTAGGTAGATCTCATATGTCGCGATGCACCAAATTATAGATGACCCTCCAATTTGGTCCATTAAGGAAATCTTCAGTGTAAAATACTTGTTTTGCCTGGGTAGCAAGTATGTAAGGATTATCTTTGTACCATTACCCATTAATGGAGATACTTGTGATATTCTTATCAATGTAAAATTTATTCTTTGTAAGATCAATGTCATATCACTTCCATTTAAATAAAGTCACACTACAATTATTTAAATAAGTCAACTCAAAGATTTCTTCCAGTACACCATAGAATATGTTACCATCAGCACCCGAAACAAAAATGCCACTATTTTGTGATTTATGTTTCTCATCCCGAGTTTCAACTATAAAGCGAACTATATTCATAATACACGCAGAGTATATTATGCTAGTTAAACTGGGACCGGAGGCTAGAGAAAGTAGCTCTTCAGTGGCCTCTGGAGAATTGTTCCTATGTAAATGGTACATGTACAAAATAGCAATTTTTTCAAGAATTAAATTGAAAGATTTGTAGGAGTAATTGTCAATATTTAGGATATTGGTTTAGTGCATTTGGGAAGAAAAAACCCTTATTTTCAAGTAAAACCATGAGGGGAATTTGGTTCTCTGTGAATTGTCAATGTTTTCAGCACCACTTCGTTCGAGTTCTAGTCGGTGCTCACTATAGAACATAAGAATCGTAGTCTATTATAATTATTTAAGAGAAAAACACAATTGATCATAGATACTTACTAGAGATACTTTTCAATCTCAATACAATTATTCAAGATGTACCACACTGTAATATCTCGATTCCTCCTATCGAAGTGAGAAATAATTTTATTCCCTACTAGCCGATAATGGGATCGGAACACCGACAATACCCTTCTTGTTTGACTAAGTGCTACATTTTGATTTCTATCAGGCCGGTTGAATCTAGTTTCCACTCCTTTTAAGTACATAGAGAAGAATGTTAATGCCTCGTCAATAATATACCCTTTTACAATCAAACCCTCCGATCGAGCATAATTTTGAACATAATCCTTCAACTTTTTTATATATCTCTTGTATGGGTACATCCATCAAAAATGGATGGGTCCGCCTTCCAATGCTTCATCTAGCAAATGCATCACCAAGTGAACCATTATGTCGAAGAATGCCAGAGGGTATATCTTCTTAAGCTTACATAAAATAATGATAATGTCTTGTTTAGTTTGCAAAATATCCTTCCTGTTAAGAGTTATAGCACATATTTGATTGAAGAAGTTGCATAACTCAATAAGTGGGTATGATAATTCCTTTAGCAAAAAGATTTGAACTCCTGGCCTAACAATCTTTGCATTATAACATGACAATCATGTGATTTCAACCCCTTCAATTTCATGTCACGATCAGTAACATTCTTCCAAAGACTCCTAGCAAATCCATTTGGAAATTTCATATTTTTTATATATTAACAAAATCATCTTTGTTCTTCCTGGTTAAGTGTATATGCAACATGGGGCTTGAATAGTTGACCCCTCTACTCATATAGATGTAAGTTAGGCCTTATCTTCATGTCTGCCAGATCCCATCTTGCATTATTCATATCTTTTATTTTGTACTCAATATCCAATAATGCACCTAGAACACTATCACATACATTCTTCTCAACATGCATCACATCAATGTTATGTCTTAAGTTCATTGTCGACCAATACAGAAGATCAAAAAAGATACTTCTCTTGCTCCAATTAAGTTCATCAGCACCCCTTTTTCGCTTTACACAACCAAATTGAGCATGTTTTCCAGGAAACCTCCATGCCACCTTTCCTAATTGATGCATGATAATGTTATTAGCAAGAGGACGAGGAAGGGCCTTCCTCTTTGACCTCCCATTGAATTCTTTCCTACTCCTCCATGTATGACTTCTTGGTAGCCAACGACGATAACTAACATAAGCTATTTTTCCTCTGGGACGGATTGATGGAGTATCCAGATTGCATGTAGGACATGCTTTATATTCTTGTCTACTCCATCCAGAGAGACTACTTCGAGTAGGAAAATCATTCACAGTCTATAATAAAGTTGCTCGCATGTTAAACATCGTATTTGTGTTTGCATCTCGAGTTTCTACTCCCCTCTCCCAGAGATGCCTCAACTCTTCTACGACCGGTTATAAGAAGACATTTATATCCTTGCCTGGTGCTTGCGGTCCATATGTTGTATGACAAGTTAAAAGTGGTCATCACCACTGGCCATATGTTGTATGATAGATGTTGTATGATAGGCTCCTGTCACCAAGAGGATTAAATCCATTAGCACTTAAACCTAACCTAACATTTCGTGGGTCAACAGAGAAATTAGGATACTTTTTATCAAACTCCTACCAAGCTTTTCTATCAACGAGATGTCGTATCACCCCCTCATCTTTTGATTTACTAGTGTGATGGCATATCATATTCTTTGAAGTATGTCTCAACCCATACAATTGCTTTAACCGAGGAGTTAATAGAAAATAGCGAACCACCTTTTAAGGCACCTTCTTTCCTTTTGTATTTTTATCTACCCATCGGCTCTTCCCACAAATTGGACAATTATTCTTCGAAGCATGTTTTTTCTAAAAAAGTGTGTAGTCATATTTGCACATATGAATTGATTCATACCTCAATCCTAACTTATTGAGCCATTTCCTAGTACCGTAGTACGATTCAGGTAATTTATTATCATTCAGAAGTGCCTCTTTTAACAACTTCGAAAGAGCATTAAATGACTTATTTATCCACTTATGCAAAACCTTCAAGTGCATGAGTTTCACCAAAAAGTTCAAGGTCGAAAATGATGTACATCCTAGGTACAACTCTATTTCTACTTGCTCGAATAGATTATCATAACTATTATAGTTTGCTCCAATGTCTTCGTCAGGTGCATTCTCACTCCTTTCCACATCATTACGAACTATTTCTTCAAGTACATGATGGCCGATGAAGTCGTGTAAAATATCCGCCACTTCATCTCTATTGTCGGTAGATGCCCTCTAAGTTCTCCTAGAAGTTGAAACATCTGCTTCACCAAAGTGTACCCAATTTATGTATAATGGATGAAATTCATTATCTATAATATGTGCCTCCAACGTTGGTAATGTTTGGAATAATAAATTCACACACTTTTTGCATGGACATCTCACCAAACTCCTTTTATTAACAAAGTTTTTAGCTCTTTGAACAAATGCCAGCACACCATTCCAATACTCATCCGACAAGTGATTTGGTAGATGTATCCAACTTTTATCTATAAACATTGTATCACTGAACAGGAAGATAATAACTTTAGGTGGAATAAAGTATTGTAATTAATATTTGAGATGCACCCTAAATTCACTGTATCACTCCAACTTTGAAGGGTAGGGTCCTATCTGTTAGTGTATATGCCCTAAAACCAATTGTATTGGTGATTGTAATTTTGAATCATGTCATTTTAATGGCAATTCCAATTATTATATTTATATATATTATCTGCGTAATATATTCAATTATAATAATAATCTTAGAATAATTGTATTCTTAAATGTCCCTAGTCATATATCATTGTGGATTAGGTTGCTTTGATATGTTAAGACTAGCATGTGTGAAGACTTATATGGGATATTAAGTTTACACATGAGTACAAGTTAGAAAACTTGTATATTGGACCGACCCATATTAAGAACACTACATGGATCGTTATATGAGTGTCATAAGTTGTTCTTAGTGATCATTATTAATATGGTTCTTTGACCTGAGATCACCAAAGTTCCCTACATGTGAGTTTCATATTTTGATACTATTCTATATCACTAATGGTTAAGTGAATGCAAGGGTAGATATTGGATATGTCACATATCATGCGGAGGGATTTGTGTGATCAAGATGGGATTTGTCCCTCCTATATAACAGGAGTAACATCTATGGGCCCCTTGATTAAGTAAAGCTGAGAAAATGCATGGCCATGCTCAGAAGAATTGACATGAGATGTCGGTTACATTTGTTTCAGTCAGCTTACTTAGGAATCGAGAAACCTCAAGATTGGGCTATACGGGAATGACACGGTCCATGTCTCGTGCTTAATCTAGATGTATAGGACAAAAGGACATAAGTGATAATCACGTGTAAAGGTTTAGTCAAATCACCGACTTTCTCATTACTTGGGTAACAATGATATGTTGCTAGACACCAATCATTGTTTATGATCCTTAATATGATTAATTGTCATTACCAACGTAATGAGAGCTTGTAGGGTCGCACACTTAGAGCCTAGTGAATTTGGAATTAATGGACCAAATTGTTTGGGCTTAATATTTGGGAATTCATGTTATAATTATAAGGCCCAATAGTAAGCCTATAATTATACATGGAATAAAGCCCAAATAGGTTAGGTTTTTCTTTGCACCTATTTAAATAGGCTTATGGGGTAATAATAGGATTGCTATTCTTTATTCACGCACCCCAAGCAAAAGCATAGAAAACCCTAGCACCTCTCCTTTACCAAAATCTCTGAATAGGCGTAGCTAGCACTACGAGGTATAAGGAGATCAATTCCAACCGGTGTATGTAGTGGACATTCATCGGTGATTCAAGGGTTCGTGTGGATACCACAGAGGTGCAGCCACATAAACGTTGTACTGGTGATCTGATTTGCTGGTTTCCATTCCGGTCGTGATTTGGAAGCAGATCGGATTTGCTGTAGCGGTTAGGAGATTTTTTTGGCCGAAAGGTATAAACCCTAATCCCTAATCTATGGTGTTCTAAATTCGCATGGATCCTTGGTGGAAATTGTGAAAAAATTTTATTCCGCTGTGCATGTATGATGCGCGATATCCAGCATTATCCCATTTGAGATACTTCTGTAGTTACGTTTTTGCCCAATTTATTCACACTCATCATTTGATTCGTGCAGAAATTTCAATAGCATCTCCCCATAGTTCTCTAAGTGTGTAAACTATATGTCCATATAGTTTACAAGAGCCAGATAAAATGCTAATAACAACTATAGAACATATCTCAAACTGTCCAATTTCTCTGGACAATTCAAGGGTTAGTTGATGTATAAAGAACAACCAACCCTTGAACGAGTCTAAGATTATAATGTAAATGCAAATGCAGTTCTATTTAAAATTATTGTAAAAATAGATTTACAATAATTAAAAAGGAAGATATGACATTTTATGAGAATCATTATTTAACCATCAGTATTATTATTTAAGTGTCTTATGATTAAAAATTAATAATTTTTTTAAATATCCATAACAATTGTTATGTTTCACAATAAATTTGTGGGAATTCACGTGTGTAACCTAATTTACTATATGTATAAGGTGCACAATTCAACGTCTCTAAAAAGATGTGTATTTTATAAGTGCTTGTAAATTATCATAAATAATTTTTATCATTTTAATATTTTATAATTCTATTCTTTTCATTTAAATTTAAGAAAATTCTAATAGGCTTTAGAATAAATAACACTAAATTAATATCCAAGAGATTATAGTATTAGTAGATTTGGCTTAAATTTTTTTTCATCGTACAGTTATTGTTAATTTCATAAGTTATTCATTAATATAATGTTATTGTAATTTTAGCTATTAGAATTAGGTACATAACATATAATTTCTCAAAATAGTATTGAGAAATATTTCATAATTTTAAAAGATTATATTCCTTAATTTAAAAATTAATATTTAATCCAAAAAAAAATCATATTACATAACGATTGAAATTGTTAATTGTAAAAATAATTCACTTAATTACAAATTTGACATTGAAATTAACAAAATATAATCTTCTTCAAATAATATAAAAATATAATTTATTTTGATTGTGTGTAGGGTTTAGCATTAAAAAATAATTTTAACAAATAAATTTTAAAATCTGATCAATTATAAATTTTACTATTTTTAAAAGTAAAAAGTAAATTTAATTTATCCATAAAGGGGATGATTTTCATGTGACCTCAAGTTTAGTTGAGTTTTTCTTTTTATGTAATGTAGATAGTATCCTTTAGATTGTTAGGTTCGATTTTCATGTGGTCTAAAGTACCATTTAATTTTTCTTATTATGTGGTGTAAATAGTATAATTTGAATTGATAAGTTTCAATCTTAATTTCAATTTTAATAAAGAAAGAGATTATATTATTATAATCTCTTATTTTAAGCTATCTTTATGTACTTAATCTAATTTTTTATGTTATATTATTTCATCTAAACTAATAATTTTAAAATTTCCTAAATTACAATATAAATTTTAAATTTTATGGATAAAATATCATAACAACTCTATCTTACATTAGTCTAATAATTTAATCTACACATATATCATATAATATAAAGTTATAATTTAAGGAATACATAGTAACAATAAAATTTATATTTACAAATTTTATGCTAAGATAAATTTACGTAAACAAATTTAATATTTACAACATGCAAAACAAAATAATACAAAGTTTCATATTAAATTGAATATATTATCAATTCTATTAATTCATTGCAAACTATTAATCTCACAAATAATATTGTACAATAAAAATACTATAAATTTTAATTTACATATCTCAATGGCAAAAATCTACTAAATAAATATACTCTAAATACTCCCCACAAACAATGATGAATGCTAATAAATTAAAATATTAAATATAAAAAATTATTACACATCAATATATATAGAAAATAAATACATTAAATTAGAGAAAAAACTATAAGAGAAACTTACCTGAGGTCCAACTTTTCTTGTGTAACCGCACGAATGAGAGGCGAGGAGGCGCATGATAGAATACATAGGCATACTCTTCAGCGACGACAAAAAAATTCAGTCGTCAGTGAAGAGTCGTTGCCGTAGGGTAAACTTTTTAGTAATGACCATGTCGTCGCTAAAGGCATGCCCAATTTACGAGATTTACCTTTAGCGATGACTTTTATCGTCGCTAAAAGGTAGAGCTTTCACTGGCGACACATGTCATTGCTGAAAGGCTTACCCTACAACAATGACAGATGTCATCACTAAAGGTCTTCTGCAATTTTCGAGGCGGACCTTCAGCGATGACATATGTCGTCGGTGAAGGCTCTACCTTTTAGTGGCAACAAATGTTGTTGCTGAAGGTCAAAAATTTTCGCTAAAATTTTTTTCAGTTCTTTAGCGATAATAAATGTCATCGCTAATGCCTTTGTTTTCCCACCGAATTTTTTTTACACTTTATCAACGACTTTGTTATCGAAAAAACTTTTAACGACAATCGAGATTTTGTCATGGTTAAAAGGGTCGTCGTTGTTACTTCTTTTTCTTGTAGTGAATATTATTTTGTATCTATATTATATAATAAATTTAAATCATTTTAAATAGTTTTATAATAAAAGGAAAATATATGATCTTATTGTTATATATATATGTATTATTTAGTAATATTAATATTTGAGTCGTAAATAATAGGTAAATAAAAAGAGAAAAATATGCAATAAAATAGATAAAAAGAAATAATGCATGAATTTTAAAATCTCAGTAAAATACCAACTGATGTATTTGAAATATAGCACTTAGTAGTTGATATTAAAAAATATCAATAAATTTTAAATATTTTTATTATAATATAAAATATATAATTAATTAATTTAATTAATACTTTTTATATTACATTTTTAACTTATTTAAAATATTTTATAATAAAAATAAAATATATCATAATGCAACTATATTACTTAATAATAAGTATTTATAAATTCAATGTTTCATCTCATATGGAGAGAGGGTTTTTCGCTGCTATCTTACTATTGTCTCTTTCGTTTTTAAAAGTATTGTTTGCCTGTAAACAAAAAGGTACATATAAAAAAATAAAATAATAGAATATGTAATTAATTATTGAACAAATCTCAAGTAATATATATTTAATTTGTAATATTACACTAAAAAGTTGATATAAAAAATATAAATAAAAATTAATTTTAAATTCTAAATATTTTTATTAAAGAATATAATATGCAATTAATTCCTTTAATTGATATTTTCTATATTAAAAATTTAAATTATTTGAATATTTTTATAATAAAATATTATGTTATATATGTACTATTTAGTAATATTAATATCTAATTTCCAAACAATGCAGTGAAGTTTAGCAAGACAGAAGGAAGAAGAATAGTAGTGGCCATAAAAAAGGAAAGAAGAAACAATATGTGATATAACAAATAAAAAGAAAAAATGATGGTTAAGATGTAAAGTAATATAAAAATTAAAAAATATATATATGTGGCTAAATAAGTTAAATAAAGTAGATTTTTAATTTATTTAAAATATTTTATAATAAAAATAAAATATATCATTTTGTAGGTATATTTCTTGGTTTCTTAGTATCTAAATTATAAATAATATGAGAAGATTTTTAAAAAATATGAATTTTTTTAGTGATATTAACGTGTGATCTATATGCCAACACATATGAGCGTAAGAAAGTTAAAAACGAAAAAAAAAATATCATAGATAAAATAAAGAAAAGCAAAACCATACATAAACTATGAGGTAATATAATATAAGTTAACATTAAAATATGAAATTAATTATTTCAAATAAATTAAAATTTTAGTTTATTTAAAAATTTTAATAATAAAAAAATAAATTATATTATTTTATATCTATATTATTTAATAATTTTTATAATAATAAAATATATTATATAATATTTATGCTATTTATTGATTTGAGTATCTATGAAATAAATAATAGGAGTAAATATAAAAAAGAAATAAAAACATGTAACGAAATAAACTAAAAGAAGTAAGACATGTATGAGCTATGAAAACTTTGACAAAATTTCATTTAATATATATTTAATATAAAATATTATATTTAAAAACTTATATCATGAGAATATTAATAAAATTTTGATTTTAAATTTCAAATATTTTTATTAAATTACATATTATGTAATTATTCTTTTACTTATTTCTTTTTGTTTTGAAATTTTAATTTACTTTAAAATATTTTTATAATAATATTAAATATTATATTATATCATGTTATTTAGTAATATTAGTATTTAAGTTATAAATAATATTATTGAAATTCAGTAAAAAAAAAGAAAAATAATAGTAGACATAAAAAAATTACATATGCAATTAACTAAATAGAAAGGAAGGAAACGATAGCTACGATGTAACTGTAGTATAATAATTAAAAATGAAATATGTGGGCAACTAATTTAAGTCATAAGCAACATATATGAACATGAGAAAACAAAAAATGAAAAATATGTCACAGAAAAGGAAAATAAAACTTGGGGTATAAAGTAATAACAATTAAAATTAAAATTTAATAAAAATTAAAATTAAAATATAAATTAAATTATTTTTATAATAATAAAAATTATATTGTATTATGTTAATTTTATTTAATAATATTATTATTTGAGCTACTAACAATAAAAATAGAATAGGAAAAAATGCAATGAAGTAAATAAAAAAATACTGCATGAATTGTTGTTATAAAATAATATAAAAATTAATAAATAAATAAAAATGAAAAAAAATAATGCCAGTTACATCCAATAAATATGGAAAAGGGGAGAGAAAATCTCTTCAAATAATTGGGCCGAGGCATTGTATAAACCCGCAAATATAAATATTAGGGTGACATCTGCCAGCAAAAGGCCAACATATGTCTGCTCAAAAGAACGTTAAAATCGTGGTTAGAGGTAGAGATGGAGATGTAGATGTGTAGGCTTATCACATATATCTATATAGATTATAATATAAATAAGAAGAAGATTTAATTGAAATTTCATAAGTATTTATTATGACATTTTCAATCAAAATTTTATATGTATATTCAATTTTTAATCATTAATTATTAATTAGTAATTATACTTATCAAGTTGTAATTATTAATGATGAGTTTATAAAATAATATATATGTAAAATTATAATTAAGAATTTTACAATAATCACTTATGTAATTTTATTTAAATTTTTTTATAAATAACAATATTTAAATGTATATTTTTAACATTGTAGTTTCTTAATTGATAAGTTTGCCGCAATTCAAATTTGAATCAGTTCAAACCAATACTTTATACCAAACTGAGCTTTAGGTCTTGTGGAGTTATAGTTGTTAAATGCATTCATCTAATCTCTTCGTAAATTTATCTGCACAAATCGACTATAAATAGATTGGATCGAATTCGATCCATGGAAATTGTGAATTTCTTGAATTGGAATTCAAGTTTTGTAGTTCGCGGAGTAGGTTTGTAGTTTTTTTAAAATAATTTTAAACATAAAATAATAATTATAAATTTAAAAATCATGTATTTAATATATTCTTAATTCATACTAATAATTTAAATAAATTATAATAAAAATTAATTAATTTTAATATTATCTATTTGAAAATAAAATTATTAATTTAAAAATAATTTATTTATGTTCTATCAATTTGAAAGATAAAAAAATTAAATTTAAGAATAAATATTGAATTAATTGAATAAAAAATTATATAATATATCAATTTTAATTTAAAGATGATATTTTTTTTTTAAAATGTGGACCACCCTGTAGATTGCTACCCTGACAAATCGAACCATTTTATACCCACACCTAAATACGTTCTTTTTTTACGAATTCTAATTTGAATTTTTTTATCAATTTGGCATTTGCGGATCCACCCACGAACCGGTCGTTATGTATAGAAGAGATATGGATGAATGGGTGGGTAGACAATGAAGCAGTGATCCATCATTACGGGCCATGGATACGTCAGAATGAAAAGCTTGGACGGGCCTAACAAGAATTGAAGGCCGATTGTATTCTCAGGCCTTGTTTGCATTGTCAGGATGACCTGAGAGGGTACGAATATGTGCTACAAATTTTTTCCCCATATGTAGCCCAAAAAAAAACAAAAGGGAAATGGATTCGATGCATTTTTCTTACAAAAATGTATGTAATTAGTGAATTTTAGAAAGAGACGGATATAAATTTTTTTTGTTAAAAATTGTGGATACCAATAAAAAAAGTAGTAAAATTTAATATCAAAATTATATTTTTATTTCTTTAAAATAATTATAAAATAATAAAAATAAAATAAGAGTATTCGAATCTCTTAACAATATCGCATCAAATAGATGACTTTAATAAAGAAAATGGTAAATTATATTGATTGCTTTTAAGTTTGGTCTAATTATATGTAACACCTTTTATTTTTTCTAAATTACATATTTTTACAGTTTTTAATGTACTTTTACAATTATGAAATATAACAAGGTTAATTTTTTAATTACAACTCCTTCACTAATATCATTCTTCATAGTTAGAAAATTATTTTTCTATATTTTCATGTAGAAATAGTGCAACATAATTATAAAAAAAGGAGAATTTTTTATTCTTCAAATGAAGAGCATATTTATATATAAAAATATAAAATTGGTCTTCCAATCATGAAAACAACATTAAAAAAGAAATTAAAATTTAATACCTTTAAATTTATAAAATGCTTCATGGATATATATATATATATATATATATATATATATATAATGAAGGAAATGAAGATATAATTGGTTGTGGCATCCTAACCATTAAGCCAATTGCCATTTAAATAACTAAAAAAATTAAAAATAGTTGACAATATGCCTAAAATCAGTCGCATTAAGGTTAGACGCCCACGGTATTTTCAAAAGCATATTATATATTTGCCAATCTTCAAATAATAAATAATACTTGTTTGGTAGTGCGATATGCATAATTTTACTATTTGGTATTGAAGTCATCCTTACGTACCTCTGACCTCTCCGACCTTTTTTGCCTTCGTGTATTCCACTGAGCTCTAACAGAAATAAGTGAAACGGCTTCGTTTTCAGTTCGCTAATTTTGTGTCAGTGGAGAATACGGATACGCAAGGGCTTGAAGTCTGAAAAATGAGCCTAATAGTATTCAACTTCCGGCTAATTTCAAGTTACACACCGCACCTTTTGTACTGATTGGAAATTTGGCAGTTTTAAGTTTCCATCTGTTTTTTCTCTCCCTTAAAGATATTTTTCATAAAAAAAATTTATATGTTTTTACATGGATAAGAAAATAGCATATTATCTTTATATTTTTATTATTATAAAAAATAATATTTAAAACTATATAACATATAAAATATAAAATATTTTTAATATTTTAATAATTTATAACTATATTCTTATAAAATATATTTTTTACCAAGATAGAACTCAATAAGATTTTGATTTCTTGAAGAGTTCAGTAATTTTAATAAGATTCATTTGTTGAGTTGAATCTCAAAATAAATAAATAAATAAAGCCGATAAAAGTAATCAGCAAGCTGGATTCTCACAAGTGCAGTTCTAAGGCAGCAAAGATAAAAATTATAACATGTAATGCTTCAAGTGAGGTGGCAACCTAAATCAAATACGTTGAAAGCATTTCATGAGAAATTATTATTTGTATGCATATTGATGAAAAAAAAATTATATGCTACTTATATTTGTGATTGAAAAAAAGACATCT
This sequence comes from Sindora glabra, assembly GCA_020226215.1. Taxonomy (NCBI): domain Eukaryota; kingdom Viridiplantae; phylum Streptophyta; class Magnoliopsida; order Fabales; family Fabaceae; genus Sindora; species Sindora glabra. Next base: position 57,146,281 of record CM035231.1, read on the forward strand.
AAAAGCATATTAACAGAAGTAAATGAATTTCCTTTTAAGAAAAGAAAGTTCTTTTTTTCAAAATTTTCATATTTAACATTAAATAAATAAAAATATTATAAGTAACAAAGTGAATTTTGACATGAAATTTTGAATTTTTTATATTTATTGGTTGAGATAAGTACCATTTTAACATTAATTAAGTTTTATAAATTTTTATCATTCTATTTTTATTAATAACTTTAATTTGTATTCAAAACTCAATTTTAAATCTTATTTTTATTGCATATAGCATTGCTGTTAAATAAATAAAAAATTTCTTTCATTTTAATATTTTGTAATTATAGTTTATATAAAAAAACGTTTTCCCGTGAAGCCATACTCTCGATCAATCAATCATTTATTTTAATGGGCAATCCATTTAAAAAGGAAACTAATTAATTTTTTTAATATCTTGATTAAGAAAGCCTTTAATTTACTTTAAATATTCAAAATATGAGTTCATTAACAAACGAAATTTCTAAGTTTGGTTAAAAGAATTTGTCAATTTTGCTTACGGAAACTAGTATCATAATTGGGATCTTTATTTTTGAATTGAAATGAAGTGTATATTTAGATACTTAGTCTTCTATTCTGGATAGCATTCATCATCTTAGTAACGGGATTGTATTTAAATTTTCTTGACAAGGTTGTATTTGTTAATTTTTTTAGTAATGATAGGAATGATTAAATTATTAAATAAATATATGCATGATTTTGAACACAATTTTTAAAAATTATTATATATCACTTAAATTAGAAATTTTTAAAAATTTTGATCATAACATATGTAGAATGATTTGTTGGATCCGGAATATACTGGGCGCATGCAAAATTTTCTGTAAAATAGAAAATTTTAAATTACACCCTTATCATATTTTCATTTGTCATGAACATAAATTCTTAGAAACCTCGTCGATAACAAGCTGGTCGTTATGCTGTCCCATATTATTGTTTTGAATAATTCCGTGAATAACTCCTTCGGTCGTGATTGTATATTTTTATCATTAAATTATTTTATAAAAAAATTGTATTTTTAACATATTTATTTAATATTAAAAAGAATAAATTAACAATAAAATTTTAATTTCTCAGAAGTTTGAGCAGAATCTGCAATTATTACTCTATTAATTCATTTTGTTGCTGGGTTTGTTTATCTACTTTACACTAATTATTCATATACAGTTGAAAGACCCACTGAAATTCAGAAGTTGGTGATGTTGGCAATTATTCAGGGAAACATCTTAGCTATTTGAGCATGACCCTAAGCTTAATGCTCGAAATATACAATTACATAGTCCTAGCCGACATCTCTTAGTTCCAACCACAGTTGACACAAGATCCTTTTTTATTGTGGTTTCTGACCACATTTACTTCTTTGATAATATTAAATTTATAAAAAATTAACTTCAAATTAATTTTTCTAAATATCACTTCCCTTAAGTTAAAGGAGTATTTATTTTAATTCATTTATAATGCCTATCTAATTATAATTTTAATATCATAAAATCCTTTAAAATTTGTAAAGAATTTTGCGAATATCCATTTGATAGGATTGGGCCCCTCTTTAAAGTATAAAATGCATTTTAGAAGATAAAATAGTCCAATTCCATCATTGAGTTTGACTCATAATTTTATAAATAATAATAAATAAAAAATTAATAGTGAGATTAAGTACTTTATTCTCTAAATTACATTTTATACTTTAAAGGATCTCAATCCTATTTGGCATAAAGAGCATCTTGTATCAAAACATTTTGCACGTTGTGACATCATTAAAAGATGATTAAAGAATTCCCAATCATAATTCTTACAAATTGAATGATATAATAGATTAAAAAAACAAATATTTGATATTTTTAATAAAATTAACATTATTTAATATGTTTCAACTAAAAATTTCTGAATTAAATACAATATATAATTGTGATATTATTTGCAAACTTTAAAATTTATTTAATTTTATCTTTACTGAAATGAATTCAATTGAATTTTTTAATAAAAATTATTTTAATAAAAGGTAAAGGAACATGCTTTGTAAGTTCTCCAAATTCCAAAAAGAAGAAGACATCTCTACAAATTGATATTAATTAGAGGACCTTGTTAATATTATATAGTCAGCGTAAATAGAAATTAACCATTTTAAAGATTAATAACGGCAGTGGGTCGATAACGTTAGTCTAGGTAAATGCTTTGACAATCATTAGCATTCTAATGTGACAAAAATTGCCTCATGCTACCCAAATATTGGTCATTTCCTTCTGACAGATTTATATATTAAAATGTTTGCCCACATTTACTTTGACAGATTAGCGGTTCATTACAATTTGATAAGGTTATTGGTGGACCCAAAAAGAATACCACAGTCAGACTTAGCCTTGCCTCTGCGCAATATATGGACATTTATTGATGAAAAAATTTATGTTACACGGTACATTCTAATATATTATCGTACCTTGTATTTTAGAAAATTATTAACTTAATATATGATTAGATTTAATACTGTACAATAAGCTCTTCTTTTATTAATGTTCCTTTAACATAATCAAACGGTTTAAAAATATTTTCAAGCATGGTTGGAATAATTAAATTTAAAAGATTAAATATGCGAGAGAGATTAATTTGAAGGAGAGAACTAAAGTGGCATTAACTTTGTTTGAGAAAGAAAAATGATAGTTTGGTGATGTTGCACTATATTTAAACATGCATACATATATATATAACAATTTAAACTAGGTTTGTCTTAATTATCTGCATGTTTTGTGTAATTTTCAGAATTTTGACTCTCTTAATTTTTGCAACTAATAACAGTGTAAAATTTAAGAAATTACTTTTGTAGGAGGACCTACAGTTTACGCATATTTTTATATTTTATGAGTAAATTTCATGTTTCTATTGTACTCTATAGTTCACGCTATCAATTTTCTGATTTTCTTGTTATTTTTTTAAGGGATCAAAATATAGAACGATCCAATGTTCTAATGACCAATTTATCACTATAAAGATAATGCCTCACGTATGCAAGGAAATCTTCTCGATTAAGTTTCGATTTTTTATATTTTATATCATTTCTACAAATTTTGCTCCTTCATAAAACCATCAAAAAAAAATTTAGCAAAATTATTATATATAATGAAAGTGAGATTTAAAATTGAATTTTAAATTTTTTATATATATTAAATTAAATTTTATAAATTTATCTTAACATTCTATATTAATTATTGACAATCATTAATTTACATTTAAAATTCAATTTTGGATTTCACTTTCATATAACATTATTCTTTTTTTTTAATTGGAATTACTATTAAAAAAATCAAATAGGAATATATAAAGAGGGATTTGATCATTGATATCGTAATTGGAATTAGATTAATTCAATCTCTATTAATTATATGTATATGCCACAAACCATAGGTTATCATTAATGATGGCAGCTGCTTTCACGTTGTCTTGCCCTGATAATTTATTCATAATAATTGTTTTATGTTATTGCTGATCACTATTAGTGCCTCCGTGTTGTATGGTCAAATCTCTTAGCTGTGGTCAGACGGCATTGAAGATCCTTAATTTGTTCAACTAAATATGAAGTTGGTATTTGTCCATTCCTTGAATTGATCTTTTGATTGGTTACCAAGGAAACTTCACTATTCGATTGACAATTATATTACGAAAAATTATGCCTTACCGTGATTTTTGCTTTCTTTTTTTAATTCGCATGTGATTTAAGTATTGAAAATCACTCATCTATTTTTACAATTATTAATAGTTTATTTATTCGTCCAAATTATTTAATCAAAAATTCACATGTATTATATATGTTCCTTACTTTCCTCTAATTCTAACTCAATTTTACGTTCATTTAAAATTAATTTACAATTTTATTTATCACCTTCTATTTAGTAATAATAAATTAAATTTTTATAAAATTATTTTTTAATTTAGTTTTGTGTAAATGTCAATCGAGTTAAATTTTGGAGAAATAAAAATCAAATGTAATGCATATAATTTTTTGTTAAATTTTAGATAAAACTAGTTTAAATAAACAAAATGTTAATAATTAAAATTACATATGGATGAATAGAAATACTTAAAATATCATATATGTATTAAATTAAAAAAAATACATATAAGATGTAATTTTCTCTTATATTATATATCATTTTCCATTCCAAAGAACCAAAAAATCAACTCTGGCATGTTTTACATGCCTTTTTTCATCTTGGCTTGAAGGATCAACACACTTAATCATGTATTTGGCACACCTCTACACTTCCAAGCATTTTTCACAGAAAATATCTATGTACATTAGGATTTTTTTTTTTTTATCAATGATTATGAGTTGAATCCCTATTCTGTAAAAATCAGATATTCTACTAACAGATAACACAATTGTTGGCCAGTACAATTTGAATACGCTTGCAAAATCATGTCCTCTCTTTCTTTTTAATGCGGAGGAGGTGAGTTTGACTCATTTTTTCTATCATTTTGATGTATATCATTATGTGAACTTGGTGACTTTGGAGATCTAAGTGGATGCCTGGGACCAACTTTCTGATGATGACGGTGATGGTGATTAATATGTCCATCTTCTCTCTTCTTTTTCTTTGGAGTTTCCTTTGCATCTTTCTGAGAATCATCATCAGTTGGAACTGTGAACACAAATGTTCCAATTGGAATATCATCAAAATCCTTGAGTGGCTCTAGAATCTTAACCACTGTACTCATTGATGGTCTGCTCCTTGGCCTGTTGCTGAGGCATTGATAAGCCAGTGCAGCTGCTTTTCTTGCTCCCGTCTCGGAGTACTGACCTTCGAGTCTTGGATCCATTATCCGGCCAAGTTTCCGGGAATCATTCAACATCGGCCTCGCCCATTCCACCAAATTCTGCTCTCTCTGCGGGCGAGTTTTGTCCACTGACTTTCTTCCTGTCAACATTTCCAACAGCACTACCCCAAAACTGTATACATCGCTCATTGCTGTTAGGTGACCTACAAGAAAATTTATTAAATGTTAAATTGTCACATTATACAACTATAAAATATGATTAATTATTCCTAATTTTGAGTCGATTATTTCATTATTTATTAATGAAAGGAATGTTGATTAATATTTATGTACCTGTCATGACGTATTCCGGTGCTGCATACCCGTGGGTGCCCAGAACTCGAGTTGTCACGTGGGTGTCATCACCTTCGGGACCATCTTTTGCCAAACCAAAGTCAGATAACTTTGCATTGTAATCCTGAAAACAGCAAATTAAGAGAATGAGTTAATTAATAAAAGAATAGATAAATTCTAATGGAACAGTAGAAAATGATACTAACAGAATCCAACAAGATGTTTGAAGCTTTGAAATCTCTATATATAACCGGCTTCTCAGCTTCGTGCAGAAAAGCAAGGCCTCTTGCAGCTCCGAGAGCAATTTTCATCCTTGTTGACCAAGGCAATGAAACTGAGTACCCTGGAATTCCAGCAATTTCAGCTCAATTTTCAAATTCTGTACAGGAAGTAAATAAAAAAATAAAATAAGTATTATAAACACAAAATAAGTAGGAAAGTCTTACTTCTAAACAGTTGATTCTCTAAGCTGCCTCGGGGCAAATATTCATAAACCAAAAGCCTGTGCTCTTCTTCAATGCAATATCCAATCAGCTTCACAAGATGGGAATGCCTCAGTTGACCCAGAAAACAAACTTCAGTCTGCAATTTAATCACAGTTATAATAATTAAAAAAAAGTAACTATTAAAATTCAAAATCAATTATAACTAGAGAAGTTATAAGTCTTGTGCTTTTCAATTGCAATTGGTAATTACAATATTTCATAATTTTATTTTGTAATGATCACACTTTCATTATAATTTTACCAATAACAATATTTAAAATTACCATACACTTTGGAAGCACTAAATAGATAATGTACTGGGTACTTGTAACATATCTGAAAAAGGAGTATTGGTTACACATACCAACCACTCTTTGTGGCCCTGGGATCCATCTAAGTTCAAGAGCTTGACAGCCACCGTCTGAGCCTTCAAACCATGCCGGAGCTTGTCATCGATGAAACCCTTGTGAACCGGTCCGAACCCGCCTGCTCCAAGGAAGTTACTCGAAGAAAAGTTCTGAGTTATCACTTTAAGCTCAGCCAGCGTGAAAACATGCAGATTCGATCCGACAAGTGATATAGACAGATCCTCAGAAAAGTTCAAATTCGGAAAACTCAAGTCCGACACAGATAGCCTCTGGGAAGATCTTTGGCTCGTGGCTGCCACCTTCTTCGGCTTTCTTGATGGATAATTACCCTTGTAGCAACCCGGAAAGATTGATTTCCATGATATTTTCATGACAGTCATTCCGACGAAGAAGAAGAAGGAAATGCAAACTTGGAGCACTTTCCTTAATATCGGAATTCACAATCTTATAGTATGTCTTGTCTTGGAATGTCCGAGACACTGGGTGTTTGAGATATCTATATATATATGAGAGAGAAAACCTGGAAACTTACAGAGAATATGAATGGAATTAGGTAAGAAGATCACAGAGATGAGGAAGAAGATGGAAATGGAAACGGGTAATTGGAGACTTTTGAAGGGATAATATTCAAAATCTCCAACTGCTCGTAGAGAAAACAGGTTTCTGAAGCTGTTTCTTTCTTTTATCGGAATTGTTGAAAATTTCCTTTTAAATTGCTCTTGTTGGTTGATTAGTTGATGATTTTATACATAATGGAATCGTGATGGGTTAGTGCATGTATATATAGAATAAAGGGAGTAGTTGTTTGGCGAGGAAGAATGGACCAAAAAGATTTGAAGTGTCTTTAATATTTGATCAAATGGAAACCGAGTGATATTTTCTTTAGTCTACGAGGTTTGTTGCTAGTAAATGACGAGGTTGCCCTTGTTTGACTTTTTTTCACCATTTGCAGTGAAGAATTTGGAAATGCAACTTAGGTTTGCCTGAGTTATACGGGAATATTTTATAGAAAATATGTGTTTTTACTTTCACTTAATTAGTTGTAATTTTTCTATTTATATATTAGTTTCAGAAAGCCCATAACATTAAAAACTATTTTTTTTTAGTTTTAAAGTATTAAAAAGTTATAAATATATCTTTTATTATATTATACGAGATATTATTTCTAATTTTATTATAATATTAAAAATTTTAATACTACTTCTATTTGTATTTTGATAATTAGATAACTATCTTTATATTTTAGTACTCGTTCAATTATAATATTAAAATATTTTATTCATTAAAAAATAAAAATAGTATCAAATTTTCAATGTCGATTGAAAATACGCGGAGTATAATTATTTTTCGGTCCGGCTTGCTAGCTTTGCGAGTCTGTGACCATTTGGAACACTTACTATTTAAAGCATTCTCAAGAATGTTTCCTTTCATTTTTTTTTTCCTCTGACCAGGTGATTGCAAAGTCATGCAGTTAATCAAAATGAGCTGATAATCGTATTAAGTAATTGAATTTTTCCTATATTTTCAATACAAAAGGATATAAAAGGCTATTAGTATAAAATTATTGAAAATTTGAATCCTCTAATTTATAAAACATACATAAGTTTAAAGATTAAGATTTGTCTCACTTAAACTACTTATTTCACAATAATTTCATTTCCTACATTTTTAACAAGTTAATTATGATCTCTTTGCATGCAGAGTAATATTGAAAACCACATTAGCTCTAGTAGAAAACTGATTTCTTTTAAAAACCTACATATAAATGATTTAGAATTCATGAACATTTTTTAATTAGTTAAGTACATATAATATAAAGGATAATATTAAGACAAACCATGATAGTAAAGTTATGATTCACTCACTCAGTATATGAAAAATCATATAATATATATATATATATATATATATATATATATATATATATATATATATATATATAATATGACTGTTATAATTATTTTTTATTCTATTATATCATATATATTTTAGTCACATAACAATTTTTTTTTTAAAAAAAAAAAAAGAGCGGGTGATTACCATATTGTTCTAAAAACAAAATACAGGTATACAACAGGGTTAGTTCTGTCTAACGCGGACTAACGCGGTTGGTAAGCTTGTAACACCTGTTAGTTTCTAGAAGCGGGAGTTCATAAATAAAGTACTCCCAACTTGCAGAACAATAAACCTATTATTAACGACAAACACAATTGGAGCTTATCCCCTGTGGAACCCAATTATCCAATATAAATAAATCAATAAAAAAAAAGGCCAAGCAGTTATTGTACTGTTTCATGAATACGACAGTACAGATTGATGTAATAGAAAGTGGGGCCGAAAGCCGGTGGTTCAGGGCCGACCGCACAAGCGGTGGACGGTGGTTCGGAGCTCAGGTTAGCATTTCGATGACGAGCATACTTGTAAATGTACTCGTAATTCTTTTTGGCTAAGATCGGGAATCAAAATTCATGTTGGGGGATACTAAAATGCAAAGCTGGGATTTTGGAAAGAAGTTTGTGGGCGGCGGTTCGGAGAATTCTTGAGCTGTAAAACCAGAAGCCCATGACTACGAGGACACTGATGTCAGGAAATTGAGGAGTAAGGGTGTGAATGTCTCGTTGAAGAAAGTTTCAAATACATGCCATGTACTATATATGATGTGACTTAAAAATTATTTTTTAAATATTAAATTATTAATAAACTTTAATTTAATATAATAATTCTAATATAATTAGTACAAAGATCATTTAAATGAGTGGATTTATATATTTTCATAAATTTCATATTAATTTCATTTAATTACAAATGTTTTATTTAACTTTTAATTAGCATATAATCGATAACAATGTAAGAATTCATTTATTTGAATCACCAAACGCATCAATTACAAAAAAAATAATTATTACATTTAATCAAAATTCAAAAGTATTTTAATTTTAAATGCTATCATATATTACATGTAATATGCTTAAAATTTTAAAAAATTTCATCGACGCTTGGAAGTCAGTGGGCGTGACGATCTTAATTTAAAAAAATCTCTACATACAGGGACCATTCTGGAAGTAGACCGGAGACTTTGATCCTGCAATCCACTTCCTTGAAATGCAAGGCAGCAAGGGAGAAACCAAGTACCGCGACTGACAACGAGACAAAAATTCCTCTACTTCTTTGTACCATCTCAGACGATCACTTTCTTTGCTAATATCATGTTATTCTGCGCCCTGGTGATTACCTATAGCTCAGTTTGAATTGGGGGCTTCCGTTGAAAATTTTTAAAATTATATATTAATATTATATAATTTTATGAAAATTTTTAAAAGAAGTTTCTTTTATAAATTATTTAACTTTAAAAGAATTATTCAAAAATAATAGATCAAGATCTGCTTCTCATTCCAAAACTTGCATCTAACGTGTGTAGTACAAATCAGTACAGTACTAAATCCCCTCTGACACTACAAATGACCAATATTATTATGGGCACCTACCTCAGCAATTGAACAATGACTAAAATTAAAGATTTTAAATTTTAATTTATTCATACATCCTTTTGGATTATATGTTTATACCAGAGGATTGAAATTTAAAAATTTTTAATTTTATAAAAATTAAATTAATATACACTTTTAATCAGGAATCAAATTAAGATAAATTTAATCTTACAAAAATTAAAATATAATCATTATCTTTGAACAATCGTTAATTATGCACTCTTATTCACTCCGTGACACTGAAACCAGATAAAACATCGAATTTTAAATTATTATTAATTTTCTAAGCTTCTTCGTATGCACTTTGCTCTCATATTCACTTCAGTATTGCAACCTATTTTGAGGGACTTTCCTCCGCTGTCATCTAAAGCTCCTGATTGAATGCGTGAATTCGCATAAAAATGTAGATTCAGATTTGTAAAGGATGAGTTCATTTGAATGCAAATATAAAATAGTATGATATGTTGGGTTTATGATCCGTGTGATGGTCCACGGATGGATTGGTATTTTTTTTCTTTATTTTTACTTTAAATTAATTTAATACACTGTATAAATTTTTATCTAATTAGTTTAATATTTATTTCCAAACTTAATTTTTTATCCTTCAACTTAATCAAATCTAAATAAATTATAATTTAAGTTAATAGTTTTACTTAAATTAATAATTTTAAAGTTAACAATTTTTTATTATAATTTATTTAATCTTAAATTATTGATGTAAATTAAGAATATGCTAAATTGGATCTGAATTTTCTAAAATATAAGATACACTTTAAAAGATAAGATAAATAGTCACAAATCTTCATCTAATTAATTCAATATTTATTTGTAAACTTAATTTTTTATCCTTCAATTCAATTAAATTTAAAAAAATTATTTTTAAGTCAATAATTTTATTTTAAATTAATAATTTTAAAATTAATAAGTTTTTATTAAATTTTATTTAATTTTAAATTGTTAGTATAAATTAAGGATGCATTAAATGGAATCCAGCTTTTCTAAAAATATAAGATATACTTTAAAAAATAAAGTGAATAATCATAGTTATTAATAAGAAAATTAAAGAAGAAGATAATTATAAATTAAAAAATTATTTTTTTGATGATTTATTTTTATTAAATTATTAATATTTAATTTTTTATCAATGAATATAATTATTCATTTTATTTTAAAGTATATTTTATACCATTAAATATATAATATTTAAATTTATAAATATTAATTTAAATTTAAAATTATCTTAAAGACCTTAAAAATAATTTTTTTTCAAAAAATTATCTCTAAATTCGATCCACAAATTCACAATTGACGAATATTAAGATTCAAACTCTTGGAAGATCTACAACTTTCGTTAAGCGGTTCCAATTCATCCATCGATAAGTGGTTCGCGGACGCACCGGACAGAACCATTTGCACCCATTGTCACCGGTTATGTGTAGGTGGTTGGACCCCACTACTAAAGCGAGTTTATCAACAAGCAAGCAAAAAAAAAAATTTTTTTTGGGGGGCGGGGGGAATATGCATAATATTTAAGAAAATAATCGATAATGTTTGGAGATAAAAGGATGGTCAGAATGTTTTAATGGAAAAAATATTATTTATAGAAATATAATTATAAAATATTAAAATAATAAATAATACATTATTAATTTAACATTAAATATGAAGAATATAATAAAAATAATATTTTTATTAATATATTATTAGGTATAATAATTTTTAATCAAAATATATAATATATCAATTTTATTTTATATAACTAATTAAGATCCTCCAGCGAGATATATTTTTCAACAAAACAAACCCAAAGCCTAATTTGTTCATTTTTGTTTCTCAAAAAACAAAATTAATCTTAATTTGAAAGCAATACGAATATTCAAAAGTACTAGTAACACGACTTGATAAATTCGAAGCATCTTGTAACCTAATATATGATGATAATTTGAATTAAAAGTGATGTGATTATTGTGTTTTGAGCCTTTTAACCTTGTAGAAGTTAAAAACAAGTTGTATGAAGGTTATAAAATAATTTTCTATAAGTGAAATTGAATGTATGCAACCAAATAAATAAATCATGACTTAAGAAAATTAATTGCTGAGTTTTAAATTATAGAAAAGTAAATTGGATAACATCAATAGTTTAGAAAAGTTCACTGCAACTTACTTTTAAAATAAAATGATACTCACCGTTTGATTTATTAAAATAAAGAGATACAGGTGCAATTAAAAGTCGCATGTAATATGAATATACAATCCTTTGGGGAAAAAAATTTCCCTCACCAACACGTTTTTAACTAATCCAATAAATAAAAGAAAAATACTATATAGATTAAAAATTAAATTAAAATTTAGTTTCAAATATTTTATATTTATTAAATTAAATTTTATGAATTTATTTTATTATTTTATATTTAATATAACCTTTAATTTACAATTCGAATCCCACAAGTACACGTAATATTGGTCTAAATGAAAAGGCAGAAGGGGGGATGATATCTTGTAAAATTTTATAATAAAAAAATCTAAAATGAGTGGATCTGTCTGCTTATACATCATGGTATGTTTAACGAAGAACTGTTAATAAGAAAAGTACAATACAAACCACTGGCATCTTAGAAGTAGACGGCTAATCAAGATGAACAAGAAGCTTCGTATATACGAAAATTATATATAATGTCCTATTACACCAATAAACCCACTTGGTTTGTGTGTGTGTGTATATATATATATATAGACACACACTTAACCCTCATTATTTGTTAACAGATGAGACTTGCATTTACTTAAATCTAAATTGATAACTAAGTAATTAGGTATAATTTACACAGAATAAGATAAAGGATCATAAACTCACGCTTATATATTTTGTGTTCAAAGGTTGAAATTCCCTAAAAAAGTATAATATTCATTTATTTTCCTTTTTCTTTTCTCTCCTATATATCTAACCTAGGATAAAATTTTAGAATGACTACAAAAATATAATATTTATTTATTTTTCTTCAAAGACCATCTACCCCATGCTGATTAATACATTGATCAATTTATAATAATAATAATAATAATAATAATAATAATAATAATAATAATAATAATCTATATTTCCCTTTTTCCCCCATATTTTGAACACATAACATTGACAAACAAACTCTTCCTGGCGAATTTGTTTCCTTCAAAACATGCCTAACTGATTAGACGTATATGGTCAAAATCACAAAGAAGAAGAACTGCTGATTAACCATATGGATAGCTTGAGGATATCCAATTCTCTCGTGTATATAAGCTATAACAAAAATATAAAAATAGGATATATTGTTTTATTTAAAATTTAAAGTATGCTATCAATTTTTTTAAGAATATATAATGTTATTTATAGATCTTTTAATTTTTCAAAACAGTTAACAATAAAATTAAAACTTAAAATATAGATAGCCAAACCCTATTAATTCAGGATGATTTTATTTAATCAAAGGCTTCGGTAAACAGTAATATTATATATATTTTAAAAATAAAATTCAATTCAATTGAATATAACATGGTAGAATAAATTTATAAAATAGATATAATAGATTAAAATTTTAATCTTTTATATATAGAGAGAGAGAGCATTTCGAATTTTTCTTTAGTAATATAGAACTATGGATTGTGGGCGCATGTGCGTTACCTTAGTTCAATTACCCAAGACTTCAAATTCTTCATTCGTGCATAAATAGAATTTTTATTTTAAAATTTACATTTTTTAATATAAAAATTTTATATTTATCTCTTTTTTTAATTTATATTATCAATTTTTCAAAAAACCGTGGCATCATCAAAATTCATAATGAAATATCGGTACAGCCTGCAAGTGCGAATCCAGTCTAGAACACTTGTAAAAGAGAGAAGAAGGTCGCACGTGTCGTGTAGTTGGCTCATTTGGCAAGAATGAGGGGGCTGTATCTAAACTATGTTGGTCAAATAACCTATACTGCCACAATATTCACATATATGTATTTTAAACTAATTCTGTGTTAAAAACAAGTGAAAGATTAATTTTAAGCGAGCGCCATTTATGTAAAATTCAGATGGCTTGTTTTTTTTTTATTTATTGTCCAAAAACTGTCTAATTTTTCATCTGTATTTTCTTGACGCAAACTGGTACGAAGCTAAAAAAACGAGTCTAAGCACAATAATTTTTTTTTAAAAAAAATATGAGTAGTTATTAACCTTGAGAGAAAATAGAGTTTTTTATTGAGCAAATTAAGGAGTATATCTTTTAATTAATCATAGAAGAGATTGAATCAAATGATATAATTTTTCAATGATATGTTTAGGAGTTCTAATTAGTGGTAGAAGTCAATTAATTTGGTCTGGTTAGTGAGATCCAATCCAACTAATCAACTCATGTGGGACCCAAATTGAGGAAATTCGATAAATTCAGTATCAAGCGATTTAACATGGATTTGGGCAGTTTGGGCGTAAGGAACAAGTTTATATTTGATCCTCAGGTAAAAAAATTATGAAGAAAATTTTAAATCCTACACTTTTTCCTTGCAAATCAAACGTAATCTAAGAAGCACAGGTGATCAAATCATGCAGTGGGAAAATAGAGCCACCAAAACAAAATCCAAAATAGAGCAACACCTAGACAAAAACATGTGCTGGACTAGATCACATCTCAGCAATTATTTAGAGTGGCAAATAAAGTATAACAACACAATCAATAATTCCAATTGCACATGCCAAATCAAGATGCAAAATTCACAACAAACCCTAAGAATTAAGAAATATTCACAAATCCATAAAAATTAAAATCAACAAACCAAAAGCAAATATTAAAAGAAGAAAAACAACAAAGGTTGAAATAAAAATTCATTGTGATGTCGGATTCTCCTAACTTACACTCCGCAACTCCGTTCCTACGCTTGTAGGATTTCATGGGTACTGGGGCACCATTAAAGTGATTTGATAGAAAATTTTGCTTGTGGGGCAGCCGGATTGTGCTTGCGTGTGGCTTTAGGCTTTGCTAGGGCATCAAATCGAAATTTGCATCGAGGTCGAAGTTCGCATGATTTAATTGGGAATAAGAGCAAAATGACATCGTTTTCATGCAATAATGGGCGGATTCAATTTGTACTGGTTAAAATGATTCCAATTCGTTATATCTAACACCCAATAGAGCCAAAATTTTCAAGATTGTCTTCGCCGGCCAACATGTAAATTTGAGTTTAGCCAACCTTTTTCAACCACATTTGGTTGAGTATTTTCGTGTTAAAAAAAAAAAAAAAAGTCTACCTCTAATTTGGATGAGAAGAAAAGGAAAAACAATAATAAAAAATGAAAGGAAAGGGAAGAGATATATGATTGAAAAAAATTCCTTTAAAAAATTCTTCCTTTTTCAATGGACACAACTAAACTATTAAAATATTATCACAAAATTAAGAAGAATTAGTTGAAAAATTAATTATTTCATTAATTAATAAAGTAATAGTGTTTTAGTAGCTTAGGTTACAAATTGTATGCCCACTACAAAAAATGATAGGTTTTGAAATGGATTGATTGCACTATTTGGTTGGAATCACCTCCTTCTAATAAAACAGAGATGGCTAAATGAACTATTATTAACTCATGTGTAAGTGGTCATAAAGCAACTACACCCATCTTTTTAATGATTAACAATGGTGCATGCCTTAACCACTTCCATCTATCCATCCATCCTTTAATACAATATTGATCACTATTTCAGAGACTCAAAACACTTTTGTTCATTTTCCTTGTGAAAACACCTCTGTACTCTCTGATTCATTATCCAATCTTACGAAACCTTACAATCTAACGCTCAACTATGAATATGATTGCAATGTGAATCTCAATCAACATATATTTCTCTCTTTTTTTTTCCCAAATTATGCATTAAGGTTTGGGATTTCTGGAATTTTTCTCTCCGTCTAATTTATTCAATTTAGATTGTGAGAATTGGGTTTGTGTATTTGATTATTTGTTGTTTCTATTGTTTTCATAGTTCTAGATTTAATTTCCGTTGTATTTGTGAAGTGAATTGTGTTACTTCTTAATTTGTACAATTGTTGTTTTCTTTTCTTGTTTCATGGTGGGCATATTTCTACTGAATTTGTTGCCATTAAGGCCAATAATCTTCTGTGAGCTCTATTTTTAATTGTGATTTTAGTTCAGGTTGGGTATTATATCATATAATGATTAGTTTCTTATGATGATCATCCTTTGTTAGTTTCTTTTGACAGTAAAAATTTGCGCATGAAAAAAGCTTGTGTTGAAGATGATCATTCTTTTTCTTGTTTCTTCTTCTGCTGCTAGTTTGTCTTTTTCAAATTCCATAACCAAGAGAGATGAATCTTTATCTCAATTTCATATGTCTAATATTACTTAACCATACAATGAATCTTCTTCCTTTTTTCTAATCATAATTAGCACATCAAGTCATTTAAATGAGTAGGTTCATATATTTTTCACTGGTTTTATGTTGAGTCCGTTCTATTACGAGTGCTTTATTTGACCTCTAATCAATGGCAAATTCATTTATAAAATTATGGGAGCAATCACTTCTATAAATCATTTTTTAAATAAAAAATATATATATTTATATATATTTTTGTTCATATGAATTTAAATAAAATTGTTTGCACAAAATCATCAGTCCACGCTGATTAATATATTGCTATCTCAAATTATAATAATAATCTATACCCCACAACTTTTTGAACAACAACATTGACAAGCAAACTCTTATTGGTGAATTTGTTTCCCTTGTTTCAAAACATGCCTAACTGATTAGACGTATAAATCACAAACAAGAACTGTTGATTAACCATACGGATTGCTTGTGTATATCCAATTCTCTCGCACACATATATTATAACAAAAATATAAGAATAGGATATATTGTTTTATTTCAAATTTAAAGAATGTTATCAATTTTTCTAAGAATATATAATGTTATTTATAGATCTTTTAATTTTTTAAAACTGTTGACGACAAAATTAAAATTTAAGATATAGATAGCCAAACCCTATCAATCCACAAAGTTTGAAACGAACTCAACGTGCCATACATAGTTTTAGTTTATCAGAGGTTTAGGTAAATAGTAACATTACATATATTAAACGTGGGATTTAAAATTAAATTTAAAATATAAATTAAAAATTATTAATTAAATACATAATATTAACATATATTTATAAAATTTAATTTAACAAAATATTTAAAATTTAATTTCAAATCTCATCTTTAATATGTATAATATTATTTTTCAATAATAAAGAACTATGGACTGTGAGCACGCGCGTTACCTTATTTCAACCACCCTACACTTCAAATTCTACATGCATGTAAAGGATCGTGCATGAATAGAATTTTTCATTTTAAATTTTGTAATTTTTTATATAAAAAATTCATATTTATCTCTTTTTTAATTTATACTATCAATTTTTCAAAAACATGGCATTATCAAAATTCATAATGAAACATCTGTACGGCCTGCAAGTAGGAATCTAGAACACATGTAAGATAGGAAAGGGGTTGCACGTGTCGTGTAGGAGGCCCGTTTGGCAAGAATGACGGGGCTCTGTACCTAAAAAATGTTGATCAAATTATTTGGAGCCGTTCGATTGATATGAGAAATTAATTTTAATAAAAAATTGAAAATTTTTAAAAATAATTTTTTATGTAATTTTTTTTAAAAAAATTAAATTTATTTGATTGATACTGAAATAATGACACTTTTCAAAAAAATAATTCTTTATATTTTATTTGATTTAATCTTAAATTTTTTTGAAAATATTAACAAAATAATTATTATATCATTAATATTATTTTAAAATATATTAATAAATTTTAATTATTTCTAATTTATTTTCCTTGAAATCATGTACTTAATATTTTTAATCATAATTTTTATTATTTCATAATTTTATATTTTACATAAAGATATTAAATTAACTCAAAATTTTATATCTTTTATAAAAAAATTAAATTAATACATAAGGCATAATTTATATTTTTTTATTCTGAAATATATTATTTTAAAAATAAATATATTATATATCCATCTAAAATGATTTAAAATTAAAAAGCACTTAGCATATTAATTATAAGTCATATTTTAAAACGTTTTATGTTACTTAAAACTTTTATCTCCGATACTATATTTTTCATTAGTTGTCAATACAAAATTGAATTGAAACAAAGTTTTTGGCAAAAGTTTTTTTTTTTTTGGCTAACAATAAAAAGAATCATGAAATTAAAATATCATTTGAACGTTTTTTTATCATGTAGACATTATGTGAAACAAGAGGTGTTTATACAATGAAACTCTAGTAATTAAATATGGGATAAAGTTATCATTAATTAAAAATAATAAAGATAATATTGTTTACAAGAAATATAACTTATTGGATGAGGATTGGGAATTATACTTTTTATTTCTATAGAAAGTAGTACTTCTTAAGAAATCTCACTCATTCTATTTTAACATATAGTGATTAATTAAATAATTCAAATTTTATCTAATTTTTAAAAGATTATACTCTATATAAAACTTTCATGAACTACGTG
Organism: Sindora glabra; assembly: GCA_020226215.1. Classification (NCBI taxonomy): domain Eukaryota; kingdom Viridiplantae; phylum Streptophyta; class Magnoliopsida; order Fabales; family Fabaceae; genus Sindora; species Sindora glabra. Next base: position 57,164,326 of record CM035231.1, read on the forward strand.
ATGTTTTTATATTCTCACGATCCTCACATATATGTATTTTAAACTAATTTTGTGTAAAAACCAATGAAAGATTAATTTTAAACGAGTGTCATCTATGTAAAATTCAAATGGCTTATATTCTCTTTTTATTACTAAAAAATTATCTAATTTTCATTTGTATTGTGAGATAATAAATCAAGCAACACCTCAACATCAATTACACCGCATGGAGAAATAGTAGGCACTAACTATCAAGCTATACCTACTGCATATCTACTCTACCACTCAAGTGCCGATTATTAAACTATATGTGCACAACAAATTACAACATCTACTTTACTACTTAAACATTTAATGTGGTTGGTTTTATAGTATCTTATTTGTAAACTTTGCTTATAAAAGGCACTTTGTTGTATCATGCAAAACATAACATGAAGTGATATATTTTGAAAGAAAAACAGAATTAGTATTCAACCTCTCTTCTCTTTAAGTATAGTTCTGTTGTATGAATAAGTGAATATTGAGAGACAAAAAAGTTTCATATAATGAGACTATGTGCTTTTGAAATCAAATTGGTATTAGAGTTGGTTAAGTCCAACACATTTTTTTTAATTAGTGAGAAACAAGAGTGTTCTCCTATATCTATTTTTTGTCTAGATCTAGTGTTTTTCAATAGTAAGATATGGCAAACAATTACAATATTATTTGGTCTAGTCCCAAATTAGATTAAAAAATTTTGATATCCACTCACTTAAAGGCTCACAATATTTGGAGTCTTATTAAACCAAACATTTAAGAAGGAGCTAATGCAACTGTCTAAAGGTGAGATCAATTGGCGCTAACACAAATTCATCAAGGACTTGATTACTTAGTGTTTGGAAAAACAGGAAATGCTAAAATAGCCAAAAAAATATGGGATATTTTAAAGTTATTATAAGGTGTTGATAAGGCGCAAAAACCCAAATTATAGCCTTTACAAAAAGAATATGAAAAGTATGAAATGTCCAACTCAGAAAGTGTTGAACAGTATTTTTTCCATGTTATTGACCTTATTATCAAAACGAGAATATATGGAGAAGATATATCAAAGAATAAAGTGATTGGAAAAATTCTTCACACCATGTTAATCAAATATGACCATATGGTGACTACAATAATAAAGTCACATAACACAAATACAATAGTAATTGTAGAATTGCAGGGAAATATGGAAAATCACATGAGCAAAATTCTAGAAAAGATAAAAAAAGACAAAAGAAAAGGCCTTAAAGAGTTAGATCAATTTGAACAACATTATTAGGTTAAGCCAAAATGGAGAAGGAAGAGATCATAACTTCAATAATGGAAGAAGAAGAAACTTTAAAGGAAAAAGCAGAGGAAGTTTTAAAGGAAGAGGACATGGTAACAATTTCAATTAGAGAAGAGGAAACTATTTCAAACCACCCAACTAAAGAAGAGGTGGATACAATTTTGAGCTCACTAACCAATGAAAAGGAAGAGGTAATAATTACCAAGAAAGAGCTAATGTTAATTATTTTCACTGTGGGATGTTTGGATACAAAATTGAAAATTATAGATTCAGATTTCAAAACAACTACAACACTTAAGCATATATTATAACAAATCAATACCAAGATATTGGTGTGAGTTCTAATAACCCAAAAATTTTATTTTTGGCAAGTAATTACTTTATAAAAGATTAAAATATCTACTATTTAGATACTAGTTGTAGTAATCATATGTTTGGAAAAAAGAATTATTTTCTTCATTGGATGAAACTATCAAATCAACAGTTAAATTTAGGAATGATACAAATATTCCAATTTTAGGAAAAGATCAAGTCTCAATTAGATTGAAAGATGGCTCTCAAAACTTTATCTCTTATGTGTTCTATACTCTTGGACTTCATCATAATTTGTTTAGTATGAGACAACTATTAGAAAAAGGATATGACATGCAAATTCATCAAGGATACTACACAATGCTTGACAAGAATGGAAGATTTATTACCAAGGCAAAAATGACTCCAAACTGACTTTTCTATTAAAAATTCAATATGAAAAATTTTCTTGCCTAAGTTTTGTGATACTTGATCATGATTAGGTATGACACATGTGTTTTAGGCATTTTCATTTTTTTGGATTAAATTATTTGTCAAGGAAAAAGTCTTTTTTTTGTTTGCTTGTTATAAATATTCCTAATGTGTATATGAGACTTGTTAATTAGGAAAGAAACACAGGAAACCATTTCCAATTAGAAAGTCTTGGAGAGTAAGAAAACTACTAGAGAATGTTCATTCATATTTATGCATAACATGGTGGTAATAAGTATTTCATTACTTTCATTAATGATTTTAGTAGAAAGACTTGGGTGTATTTCTTGAAACAAAAATTAAAAGCTTGTGATGCCTTCAAGATATTTAAAGAATTTATAGAAAAATAAAATGGTTGCAAGATTAAAGCTCTAAGAACATATAAAGGCCAAGAATATCTTGCTTGTGCAGATTTCTTTGAACAACATAGAATTCAACATCAGTTTACTAACTAACAAAATGGAGTAATTAAGAGGAAGAATAAAACAACCATGGATATGGTAAGATGTATGCTAAAAACTAAATAACTACTTAAAGAATTTTGGGTAGAGGCCATTACTTGTGCAATGTATATTTTGAATAGGTGTCCAATAAAGAGTATTCGTAATAAAACACCTAAAAAAGCACGGAGTGGAAGGAAACCTTCAAAGTATCATCTCAAAATCTTTAGATGTATTGCATTCGTCCATGTGCCGAACCAACTAAGGAAGAAATTAGATGATAAAAATGAGAAATACATTTTTATTAGCTATAGTACAAATTGAAAAGCATACAAACTATATAATCTAGAAATGAAGAAAGCGATTATAAGCTAAGATGTAATATTTGATGAAGAAGAAATATAGAACTGGTCTTCAAAAGTCTAAAAGGTGCCAGTGGTGATTTCTAAAAATTATGAAGGAAAAAATGAATATGCAAAACACCTCAGTTAGAATCATCCAATTAACCTCTAAGGCATCATCAATTACTAAACAGATTGAAAGATTACATTATAAGCAATGATAATGATTTATCTAATGAAGAGGTTATCAATTTTTCTTTTTTTACATATTGTGAACTAGTAAATTTTAAAGAAGCATCTAACAACTTGCCTTAAAGAAAAGCCATAGATGAAGAAATTCATGCAAAAAAGAAAGATTAGACATGAGAGCTAACATATTTGCTTGTAAATGAAAGGTCAATTGAAGTAAAGTGGATATACAAGACAAAATACAAGCCTAATGGTGAAATTGATTGCTTCAAAGCAAGATTGGTTGTAAAAAGATACAAACAAAAGCCAGGTATACTTTGAAGTATTTGCTCCTGTTGCTAGATTAGACACAATCCATATGATTATCTCACTCTCAGCTTAAAATAAATGAAAAATATATCACATGGATGTTAAGTTGAATGGTGCTTTAGAAGAAGAAGTATATATTGAGCAACCAGTAGGATACGTGATTGAAGGAAAAAAAGAGAAAGTTTATAGATTGAAGAAAGCCTTATATCTATTAAAAGAAGCACCAAGAATGTGGTATAAATGGATCGATTTCTATTTTTCTCAACATGATTTTCAAAGATATCTAATTGAGCACACTTTATATATCAAGTTTGTTAACCCTAGAGATATTCTCATTGTGTGTCTTTATATTAATGATTTAATTTTTACTGAAAATAATTTAGAGATGATTTCAAAATTTAAGGAGACTATAATGAGTTGCTTTAAAATGACAGATCTAAGCCTAATGTCTTATTTTCTTAGCATTAAAGTTGTTAAAAAAATGATGGAATTTTTACCTCATAAAGGAAATATGCTAGTGATATTTTGAAGAAATTTTAGATGAAGAATTCAAATAGTGTTTCAACTCCAGTGGAAGAAAAGCTAAAATTGGTCAAGGAAGATTAAGGTAAAAGTGTGGATCCAACCCATTACAAGAGTTTAATTGGAAGTCTAGAATACTTGATAGCAACTAAACTTGATATAGTTTTTAGACTTGGATTACTTAGTAGGTTCATAGAAGAGCCACATGTTTGTCATTTAAAAGCAGCAAAAAGAATGGTACTAATGATGTGAAATTTATTGGATATATGGAGAATGATTGGGTTAGAGAGATAGAAATAAGAAAAAGCACATTAGGAACACATTTTATCTTCATTCAAGCGCAATATCTTAATCTTCAAAAAAATAACCAATGGTTGCACTCTCTACAATTGAAGTAGAATACATAGCAGTAGTCAGTTGTGCTACACAAGTAGTATGATTAAGAAAAATTCTTAGAGTATTACACTAGATGTAGAAAACTCCCACAACAATATTTTGTGACAATAAGTCTACTATTACGCTTTGCAGGAATCTAATCTTTCATAAGAGATCCAAATACATAAACATTCAATTCCATAAGATTCGAGAATTGGTAAATGAGAAAGAAGTATTGATTGATCATTGTTACACTAAAGAACAAGTTACAAACATTTTTATAAAGCCATTAAAAGTTGAACTATTTTACAAGTTAAAAATGACACTTGGAATGACAAACACTTATAAGCTTGGTTTAAAGGAGGCAATGTGAAATAATAAACCAAGTAGCACCTCAACATTAATTACATTACATGGAAAAATAGTAGGCGTTGACTATTAGGTTATACCTATTGCATATCTACTCCACCGCTCAAGCTCTAACTATTAAGCTCTACGTGCACAACAGATTACAACATCTACTTCATCACTTAAACATTTAATGTGGCTGATTTTATGATATTTTATTTGTAAACTTTGCCTATAAAAGGCACTTTGTTGTATTATGCAGAACATAACAAATAAGTGATATATTTTTGAAAGAAAAATAAAATTAGTATTCAAACTTTCTTCTCCTTAAGTATAGTTCTGGTATGTGAATGAGTGAATATTGAGAGACAAAAAAGTTCCATATAGTTAGATTATGTGTTTTTGACATCATGTATTCTCTTGACACAAATTAGTACAAAACTTAAAAAATAAGTCTAAGCATAATAATATAATTTTTTAAAAAAATATAAGCAATTATTAACCTTCAGATAAAATAGAGTTTTTTATAAAACAAATTAAGTAGCAATGTTTTCATACCTAACCCAGTCATCGACCCAACACAATGAATGGGTCACGATCAGACCGATTCAACCGATCGAACTAGGTGGTTGAATCGGTTATTGTATTTGTATATATAATAAATTATATATTATATATATGTATATAAAAATAAATTTATTTAATTAATACAAGTTTATTACTATATTTTTAAAACATAAATAAACATTGATTTTATTAAAATTATAAGTAACATAGAAGTAGAATGAATAATTAATACAGAAATTAATATAAAAAACCTTTAAAATAGTTAAGCTTAATGTCTTGTATTCAAACTGTAAGGATATCGTTTGCTAGAAATTTATATTTTAGTGAGTTTACATATACTGTTAAGATATTATTTTTTATATATACTTTAATATAAAGTAAAAAATAATAGCAATTCATATTATAACAAATAAATGATAAAGTTGCAACCCTAAAACATAAAAAATATAAATTAAATAAGATAATTTAAGAGGTAGTTATGTCTTGAAATATTTCATAATTACTTACTGAAAGACTATTTCAAACAATACTAATATTTATAAAGTTTTTCAAATAATATAATAGTAATAGTAAATATAATTCAAAAATTTTCATTCACTTTAATCTTTGAACATATAATAAATCTTTAAATTTAGATAGGGCTTTTTATACATTAAGCTTTTGAATTAGATAAAAAAAATAGACGAATCGGGTCATCGGGTTAACCGAGTTGGCAATTCAATCGATTTTTTACCAAGTTTGATTGGGCCAACCCAAGTTTTTCCCAAGTCCAAGTTTATAGATCCATTCGGACCATTTTCTCACCCGAGTGCCAGTTCGACCGATTGAACCAGCGAAGTCGATCCGAGTTTGAAAGCCTTGTTAAGAAATGTATCATTTAATTAATCATGGAAGAGATTGAATCAAATGATATAATTTTTTAATGATATGTTTAGGATTTTTTTTTTATGTATAAATCATCTGATATTTGATAAGCTATATTAAATCTCTAACTAATCTAGATTCGAGCCAAAAACACCTAATATAGGAGCAAAACTCTTCCTCTGGATCAACCATCATTGGTATATGTTTAGGAGTTAAGATTAGTGGTAAGAGTTAATTAATTTGGTCTAGTTAGTAAGATCCAATCCAACTAATCAACTCCAATTAATAGGATCATTTGCGGAACCTAAACTGAAGAAATTTGATAAAATCAATATCAAGCAATTTAACATGGGTTTGGGCAGTTTAGGCATAAGAAACAAGTTTCTATTTGATCCTAAAAATTGGTAAGAAATTTTTAAATCCTACACTCTTTCCCTACAAGTCAAATGTAATTTAAGAAGCATAGTTGATCAAATAATACAATGAAAAAATATGGCCACAAAAATAAAATCCAAATTAGAGCAACATCTAAATAGAAACATGCATTGTACTAGATCACATCTTAGCAATCATTTAGAGAGGCAAGCAAAGCATAGCAACATAATCAATAATTCAAATTATACATGCCAATTTAGGAAGCAAAATTCATAATAAACTTTAAGTGTAAATTAAGAAATATTCGCAAATCCATAAAAATTAAAATCAACAAACTAGAAGCAAATATTAAAAGGAAAAAAATAATAAAAGGGGCAGATTCTCCTAACTTGCATTTTACAACTTTATATCAACATTTGTAGGATTTCATGAACAAATAACAATAAGGCTTAAGAAGACTAGGGCATTGTTGAAATGATTTGATCAAAAAATTGGCTTATGGGGTGCTAAATTATGCTTGCATGGTAGCTTGAGGCTCTACTAAAGTGTTAAGTGAATATTGAAAACAAGAGGAAATTTGTATCGAAATTAAAGTTGGCATGATTTAATCGAGGATAGGAGCAAAATGACATCATTTTCATGGTATAATGGGCAAATTCAATTTGTACCAGTTAGAATGATCCTAACCCATTATCAACTAACACCTAATGAAGCCTAATTTTACATGTTTATTTTCACCCACTAGCGTGCAAGCCAAAGTCTAGCCAGCCTTTTTCAACTACAATTGGTAAGATATTTTCAGCTTAAAAAGAAAAAAAAATCTACCTCTAATTTGGATGAGAAGGAAAAAAAATGACAATAAAAAATAAGATGAAAGGAAAAGGAAAAAGATAGATGATTAAAACAAAACTTTCTTAAAAATATTCTTCTTTTTCCAATGGGTACATCTAACATAATAAAACATTGCCATAAAATCAAGGAAAAGTAATTGAAAATTTAATTATTTCATTAATTAATACAATGATAGTGTTTAGTTAGCTTAAGTTATAATTGTATGTCCATTCACTACAAAAAAAATGAACATGTTTTAAGTGGATGAATTGCAACAGTTGGGCAAAACCACCTCCATCTGATAATACAAAGAGGGCTAAATAAATCATTGTAATTTTTTTTTCATTTATTAGCTTATTTGCAAGCGGTTATAAAGCAACTGCACCTACTTTTTAATGATTAACAATAGTGCATGCCTTAACCACTTCCATCCATCTATTTTTTAATATGATATCGATCACTATCTCAAAAACTAAAATATTTTTGCACATTTTCACTTTGAAAACACCTTTATGCCCTCTAATTTCATTATTCACACTTATGAACCCTTACAATCTAGCACTTAACTATGGAAATGATTGCAGTGTGAATCTCAATTAACACATATTTCTCTCCTTTTTTTCTCCTAATTTGCATTAAGGTTTAGGAGTTTTGGGATTTTTCTCCCCCATCTAAATTATCTAATTTAGATGGTGAGAATTGGGTTTGTGCATTTTATTATCTATTTTTCTATTGTTTTCACAATTTAAGGTTTGATTTCCGTTACATTAGTGTAATAAATTGTGCTACTTCTTGGTTTTTACAATTATTATTTCTCTTTATTGCTTCATGTTAGGCATATTTCTAATGAATTTGTTGCCATTAAGGTTAGTAATCTTCTATAGGCTTTATTTTTAATTGTGATTTTAGTTCAAGTTAAGAATTACATCATATAATGATTAGTTTCTTCTAATGATCATCCTTTTTCTATTTCTTCTAACAATGAAAATCTACATATGAAAAGGGCTTATGGTGAAAATGATCATTCTTTTTTATTTTTGTTTCTTTTGCTGCTACTACTTTGGCTTTTTCAAATTTCACAACTAAGAGAGATGGATCTTCATTTTAGTTTCATGTGTCTAATATCACTTAAACATACAATGAATCTTCTTTCTTTTCTTTTAACAAATATGGATCTACAAGTTTTAATCTAGTAGTGCCTATTACATTTAATAATGAACCCAGGTGATTGAAGTTTGGACTTGATATTGTTACTTCTTTATTACGTGTTTCAAATTCTAGTTATTTCCTCCATGGGTATTAAGTTTCATTAGTCATAAAATAAAAGAAATTATAATGGATTTGTTTAAATTTACATTTTTCCTTAAGGAAATCAAGTTCTAAAACATAATTATTAACAACACAATACTAGATTAGGCTTACTCTATTCACAACTCTCACACTCTTCAAACATGATATAATCTTAATTGCGAGGAAAATTATGAATTTAAGGAAGTGGCATTAGTATTGTTTTTTTTTTTACAAAATATTAGTCATAAAGATTTGAAATAGGTAGGATTAGGCATTATTTTTCAATAAACATGTTGTGTTCATTATTTCTAGTTCTATTTTTTCTCTATTATTTTTCCTTCTATTAGTGCCCTCTTTGTTTTCTTTTTTTCTTTATTTACCCTTGTATGATTTGATTACCTACATTAAAGTCATGTATTGAAACTCAAACATAAGTGCAACTTGGATATTGTTTATATTATGAGTATTTTGCATTTATAAGTTGCTGTTAAAAGATGCTAAGCTACAATGTTAGTGTGAAAGTCATCATTTCACCTATTTTCTTGCACTTTTTGTAATTCAATTCTAATAAGAAATCTAAGCCAGTGGACTCTATTATTTCCCTTTTTTTATTGAACTTCTTCAACTTTCTATTGCTATTTTGTCCATTCTAAACTCTATAAGAATACATTAGGGTCTTTAATATTTTTTAAATTAGATCTCATGTATATAAATATAATCTAATTAAACTAGAGTTCTTTTTTAATTTAATCTTGAATGTTTTTATGCTTTTTGTAATAATCATTTTTAATGTTAGATAAAATAGGTTTTACACAATAAAGAAACTAGATGCTTTCCAAATAGCCAAGACAGCTGCAACCTGACAATTCATTCTTACTGGTGAGCACCCTTATAACTTTATGCCGTAAGCTCATAAAGGTGTAATGTTAGAGAGAATTTTGTTTGGACATATTCTACTAAACCATATCATGTCTTATTGATCATAAATTATACAATTTCTTGTATGCATGACTTTAGGCATTCATCTAAGTCAATTGAACTCCTTTAAAACAACATATTTAGTTGTATAAGATGATCTTGTTTGATGCTTTTTATAGTTAGATAAGCCTTTATATACTTTTTATACTTTCTAAAACCTTATAGCAAATATGGCATACCCCAAAGCTATGCTTTATCTGACACTGAGATAGTAGAATGTATATAACTAGTTGATAACAGGATAGCATTGCCATTTGGATTTTTGGAAAATGCATTATAGATATGAATTTTTGTATTTCTTTTTTTTAAATTATTGTAAAAATACAATAGAACTTTAACTACCCAAATAATGGTTATCCAAATAGTGTTTGTACCCAGTGAGGCTTGTGTTTCTATTTTTAAAATTATTGAAGACAATTGATAGTAACAATATATTTGGCTTTCCCGTAAGCTAGAAATAAAGCAACCTGTTATTTCAAACCCTAGTGCTCTTAAGGAATGTGTTTGGGCGAACTTTTTTTTATACCATGATGGACAAAAGCTAGTTAAGAAAACAAACAATATTAGAAATTATGGTATTAAGGATAGAAATAAGGTTTGTTACTTGAATTTTCAAATTTATTTGACATATATCGAGGGAATAGAAGATTATGTCAATTGAGAGACTTGCTGCTCATAATGTTTGTTTGGTATTTACAACTTTTATTGATCCACCATACTTGTTCCACTGCATGCCATGTTTTAGAGGCATTGCTGTGTCATAGGAATTCTCATATTCCATGGTGTCTTGGAGGTTTTTTTCGTGGTTTATTGAGGGCTATAGTTTTGTATAAATTTAGGTATGATGCTTCTATTTCATATTAATTTTTGAATTTTTATTTGTTATGGCATTGTGTTTCCGTATCATACTAGGCATTTACATTTGTCTAATATTGCTCAAATAACCAAAGAAATATTTATACTCTGCTCTCATTAATCATGTGTTCACATACTAAGCTTGTTTTTCATTAATCCTAAAAAAATTAGTGTTTTAGATATGAAAGAAAGAAATTTGAATTTTACTTATTGATTTCTTATATATTCTTTCAATTAAAAGCTTTATTTGATGACTTCACTTTCCTTTTTGCAATGAACTTCATTGGATAATTAGAAGCATGTTTATAGTATGTTATATAATGTAACTCTTTTTTTTTTATTTTCTTTTAGGGAAAGAAAAAAATTAGTTGAAAACTAATTGATTAAAAGTGATACTTATTTATGATCCTTATTTTTTTTTTCATTTGCTGACTGTCTTTGCTTTTTTTCCTCATAGGTAAATGGTGATTACACCATAAGGAGCTAATAGTAAATATGTAGAGGACAACTGCAAAATTTGAGTTTTATCTAGTTTACAATAGAAAAAGGTTGATACGTTTTTATAGAAGTGTACCATGCTCCAGTCTCTAGTATGTCATATATCTATATATTATATTGATATTCTAATGTTAGAATTTCAAAATGACCTTGTTTTTATTTGTAAGAAATCTCATATACAGAAAATGATTTGAGAAATTCTTTTGAATATAAGGCAGTTTATAGATGATGGTAGAATTTTTAACGGTTATAATAACTACTGCCAAATACACCAAAGGCGATTAAAACCCTCACTAAATTTAGTTCGGAGTCATTGCAAAATGCCCTTTTTTATTTTGAGCAACTTAACAACCAAAGATTTCTCACAAACAAAAGATTATGACAGAATTTTTCTTGTTTAGTTAATATTGTCAATTTTTACACCAAATTTAAATTTAAGATAAGTAGGGAATAAGAAAAGTACTCGCTCAATATTTAATCCGAGAATGAATTGCAAACATCATGGAATGAACATTACCTTTATATGCTCTAAATGTAATGCGTGTTTTTATTCTTATTTAGGCCTTATTTGACAATTAGCTGATTCAATTAGTTATTAGCTAACTCAATTAACTGTTAACTAATAGCTGATTGTATTAGCTGATTTGACCAATTGATAACATTAGCTATTTGAATAAAAATATTTAATAAAATTAACTATTTCCTATTAGCTGTTTATAAGGATACGTATATATTTTATAATTTATTTAAATATTTTTTACTTTAATAATATTTTAGATTTATTATATGATTTATATTTAAGAAATATAATAATTTATTTTTAAGAAAAATGATAATTTATTTTAAATAATTTTCAAGTCATACTTCCTTAAAAATATGATAAATCTAAAATATAATTAAAGGTTTATTATATTTCTTAATTTATTATATTTTTTAAAAAATAAATTATTGTACTTCATAAATACTTTATAGAAATTAATAATTATTATTTAATACAAAATTTTAAACTTTTTTTAGTGAGTATATAAGTGAAAATATACATATTATTTAAAGATAATTTTGTATTTTTATAAACCCATTATTAATAAGCTAATTGAAAATGTTGAGTTTACTAACTTTTTCAAATTAGCTTATTAAAGGCCAATCAGCTAATTGAGTAAACTGTTTACCAAATAGTTAAATTAGCTTATTGACTTAGTCAAACAATTAAATACTATCAAATCAGCTAAAAACTCATCAAAAAGCTCTTTACCAAACACCCTCTTAATAAAAGAAAAATAATAAGCAACTTTGTTGTGCAAATATCAATTTTATGAAAACTATGTATGTTAAAAATTTATTTCTAATTTTAAAATATTGAAAATTATAAAATCTTGAAATTAAAACTTTTTTTAAAAGAATTATAACTCCCATTGGAGCTGGAATTTTCTAATACCATGTGTGGATGAAAATAGAATGGAGGAAAAGAAAAGAAAAGTGAAAATTATGTTAATTAATATTTTTTTATATGAAAATTCTGATTAGAAAGAGAAAAAAATTAAAGGCTTATAACTAATTTTTCTAACACCTTCCACTATTTATTATTTTGTGTCTCTTTATTTCAAAAAATTTTCTAAATATACAAATAACGATGGAGGAAATCTTCATTTAATCATTTATCCCGTTCCTCTTTATTCTTCATCTTCTCCTTCATTTTTTTTCAGTTTTCTCTTATCATGTTCTCTCGCGTTTCCTACTCCTTGGCAGCAAACCCACCGTGGGAAAGGTAGCCTAAAGGATAGTCATATGAATTGAGTCATAAGGTCAGAAGTCAACTCTCACTCTTCCTGGATTTACAAACATGACCAAACTACGCGTTTGGATGAATGGCAAGGGAGAGTCATAGCTGGATTCTGCGAAACGTGGGAGGTGCTGCAATTAGTAAATACCAAATTCTAAATATGGAAGAATAGGTCAAAAAGCTTCAAAGTGGATGCGTCCATGAAGACCCTCAGTTGTAGCTGTAACGCACTTATTATTTATGATTGAATATTTGCTGTGAAGAAGAAGAAGACATGATTTGTCAACGTGCTCCCACAAATGCAAAGTTAAATTGTGACTCCAAGGTTGGCCGCGTTGCACCATATCCTAACTTATTGTCTTCCAACAGAACTGCAGGCACGAATTTGTTGAATATATGTACATATGCCAACATGTATTCTAACTTATTGTCTCCAAGGTTTTTATTTTCCCATGATCAAATTAATTACTAGTTGACAAATACTATGATTCATAGGAGTCAATGAAGGCGGGGGCGGTATGTGATTTCAGTATTTTGTCTGCAAAGACCTTAATAGAATCCACCGCGTCTAAATGACATAATATACACGCACGCACAACTGGGTCAGCCTCAGCAACGATGACGTTATTTTAGGTAGGTTGAGAATTTTTAATTTAAGTGATATTTATTATCCTACAAGAGCTTTGTAAACTCTATGCATGAAGATTGTATGAATTTTATATTTTTTTTAATTCAAAATTCAATGCTTGATGTTTGTGTGTATGCACTAATAATTTAATTATTTATATTTTTATTATAATTTATAAAAAAGGTCTTTTCCTCTTTCATATTTGACAATATATGACAATTCTGATGGGATAAATTATCAATAATTTCATATATGAAAAGAAAATCTAACCTTATATTAATAAACTCTAATTGAGTTCACCTATCATGAGATCAATAATATGCTTTACACTAATTTTGCAGCTTCATCATATTCTTAATAAAAAATCTACCTAAGAGATAAATTAAACTCCATTAAATCACTTAATAATAATTCATGTTACAAAATTGAATTATATATATTAATCTAATTTTAATAAAAATAAGAAAATTTAATTAATAACAACTCAAAATAATAAAAATTCTTACAGTGTACACTAATGATTTAACTATTTATATTTTTATTATAATTTAAAAAAAAAGTGTCATGCTTAAAAGATAGAGAAGTGTAATTTTTTTTTAGAGAATGAGATAAATGGATTGTTTAAATAACTACTAATAATTAATAAAACGAGGGACATAAGATTTTCTGTGTGAAATTACTTGCTAATGAGGGGATTGTTTAAGAAGACTTTGCAGGAACTCTCACTTTCTATTATTTCTTAAATAATGAGTTTGAGCATTTCTCAAAATTTCTACAAGAAAATTTTTTAATAAACTTACTTCATATGTCGCAAACGATTTCTGAAACTTACTTCATGGGAACAATAATATGCTCTACACTAATTTTGCAGCTTCATTATATTTTTAATAAAATAATCCACCTAAGAGGTAAATTAAAATTTATTAAATCACTTAATAACAATTCATATTATAAAATTGAATTATATATATTAATCTAATTTGAATAAAAATAAGAAGATTTAATTAATGACAACTCAAAATAATAAAAATTCTTACAATGTACACTAATGATTTAATTATTTATATTTTTATTATAATTTAAAAAAAGTGTCATGCTTAAAAGACAGAGAATTGTAATTTTTTTTAGAGAATGAGATAAATGGATTGTTTAAATAACTACTAATAATTAATAAAACGAGGGACATAAGATTTTCTGTGTGAAATTACTTACTAATAAGGGGATTGTTTAAGTAAGAAGACTTGCAGGAACTTTCACTCTCTATGATTTCTTAAATAATGAGTTTGAGCATTTCTCAAAATATCTACAAGCAGATTTTTTAAAAAACTTACTTCATATGTGTCAAACGATTTGTAAAACTGAGAAATTTTGCCAAATTCATGGATTAGTAACTTCGAGAAATTGTCAATATAATTTTAAACTGCGACTTGCAAATGTAATCTTATGTGTGATATTATTGTTGTACATTTACAGTTATAATCACAATTTTATTTCATACCAGGCCTATATTTTCATATTTATTTATAATTTTTTTTAACCATAACGTAATTGTATAAAAACGGCAACCATAATATATGCAGAAAGTTACATAATGGATCTGAGAACATTGTTAGTATACTAATGGAGTTTTGAGGAGGGTCCTGATCAAGTCAGACTCCAGGAGCTAGAATGATGTGTAAGAGCAGAATTCTAACGTTACTCTCCTACGTGCACTACAGGATTGCTAAACTATTTTACATCACGCAGTACACTTATTTGTATGTTTTAATATTAATTATCTATAAAAATATTATAAAATGCACATTTATTAATATATGGAAGAGAAAAGAAAGAGTAAACATTTTAGCATATACACCAAGGCTCTCCAAGTTTTATTAAAATTATTGTTGCAATGTCTTCTATGGCAGAATCTGTGGGAGGGCGGTAAGTAAATGATAGACGAATTATTTAGTTAACAAATTTAAAAAAAAAATAGAACTTTTCAAGAATGTTCGCTCATTTCTAAAATGTAGAGGTTGTTTGTTTATATTTCTCTGGGGAACAAAAATTTTTGTATCAATTTTTTATTTTTCACTCGATTAAACAATTTTGAACATTCATTGAAAAATTAATTTTCTGTAAAAATTTAATTTTTTATACAAACTAAATGATTTTTGTGTAAAAAAGGAAAAAAATTTCATTTGCTCTGGTACGTACATGTATCTTTACTTTAATAACATATATAGTCTGTTTGCCCAGTTTTGTTAAACTCATAAAATTAAAGTTTTAATTTTTTAATTTTTTATAACATCAAAACTAGCATGATTTAAAAAAATTAATTAATCGAATCTTAAAATTAATGACAACTAGCATGATTTGATCAATTCATCACCAAATTTTTAAAAATTAATTTTTAGAATTAATCAAATTTGGATCATGAGTTTTTTTTTTTTTTCTTTTCCAAATTGAATCAGCTGAATCAGTTCTATTCTTAAAACATTTTCTTACATACATATTGTTTAGAGGGAGGTACTTGAATGAAGTATTTCCAATGTTTACGTTGTCTCATCGACAAATGTACAAATTGCCCATCTCATCATAAGTAGGCGTGAGAGAAGAAGGAGATAAGAGCGTGAAAGCTCAGACCACCACCAGGCTTATCAGGTCGGACATCCAGTGAAATTGGAACGACAGCGAAGCTTACCAGACTCACCATCTGCAAGTCACGACATTCATTGAAATAATTAAAAAGGAATTTTCAAAGACAACATGTGAAACATCAGTAATCTATGCAAAATTCCACACCCAGCTAACTTCCCCACAAATCAAACAGACTCATCCATTTATCGGAGTCGTGTTCTATTTCGTCCTTTCATCCTCTATTTTGCATTCACGCATGCATACAGATTAAACTCTGATTTGAAATCATTAACCCTGCGCTCAGATTGATCAGAAAATGGATAAAAAATGAAAAGAAAATACATATATATATAAATTTTTTTATTTATTATTTGTATGTATAGAAAATAAATGAAAATTTTTTATTTTTTATTTGATTTAATTGAAAAATAAAAATGAATGAAAGAAGTAATTTATTAAATGATAAAATTATTTTTATTACAAGTTAACAAAGTTATTTAATAAACTTCATAAAAACAAATAAATTTGTAATTATTAAATTTTTACCACTTTTCTACACTTGTATAATGAGAAAATATTTTGATCACTTCTGGAAATATTTTCTTTTACCTTTTTCTATCCACAACAATTTTTTCTAGCATTCAAACACTATCGGGAAAATATATTTTCAATTTTTTTCCTCTTATTTATTTTTCATAAATTCAAATAAAGGGTAAACCAAACACTTTGGGTACATAATAAAAAATTAAATATACATATAAGTATCATTTTCTGGACCCCCGTACTTTAAATCAAATCACATTAATTAGTCACAAATTGAAAATATACATCACAACTTGAAAGCAGAGGCGGAGCTCTAGCCCCCAACACCAACCCCAAAAAAAAAAATTCCATGCTTGCATATATATATATATATAATTTTTTTAAAATATCTACGATATTAAAAGTAAAATCATAAATACCATAATAATAGTTGATCTTAATCGTTCAATTGTAAGGTTCACATCTTATCTATTATGAAAAAGATTAAGACGCACAAAAAATATGATGTATCACTATCTAAAAATTGTTAATTTAAATTTAATTTATATAATATTACATAATTTAAAAAATTTAAGACTTTAAAGTGGACATGCCCACCATATAATGGTACACCGAAATCCCTCTCTGATGATGTATTAAATAGAGAGAAAGAATAAAATTTTAATTTGCCTAATTTACCCTTTCTTTTTTAATAAACGGTCTAACTGTTAGTTTTAGACATTTTACTCTTACTTTCCGTCGTCATGTAAAAAACCATTTAAAACCTTTAATTAGAAAGATGAAAATATCTATTAATACTGTGATTTAACCATGTTTTTCAAATGGAATTAAGTTATCATGTGTGCAATAAAACATATATTATAATAATATTAAATTTTAATTTATTATATTTCTTTTACAATCATATATCAGGTTTTGTATATAACAATTTTTTAACATTTTATACATTTAAAGTGAGTTGTAAAATCTTAATAAAATTTTAATGAAAATAAGTTATATTTATAATATTTTTAAATTTAAAAAAATTTAAATAAATGGATGAAGAGAAATAAACCTGAAAATTGTAGCAAGGCTCTTTGTGGGACCTATGCATTTTTTATTTTTAAAGGCATATCTATCTTAGGTAATACTACTTGGAGGGGAAATTTTTTATTGTCTGGCATACAAATTGCCTATCTACTCCTACTTACACTCTCAAATGCTAACTCTCCTTTCATTTTCTTTTTAATATTAAGAAAAATAAGTTAATTTACTTCATTCTTTTATAAGTTTAAAAAGTATTTTTTATTCTTGATATAGATAAAAGAGTTAAAAGAAAACAAATATTAAGGAATACAAATAATTTTATTCTTTGTCTTATTTAAAACGTTTCAAATGAAAAAAAAACTATAAAATTTTTTTAAAAAAAGGAAACTACTACAGAACCTATCAATATTTTTCTAAACAACAACATTAAATTATTCAATTCAATTAACATTTTCATTCAAAATTATTTAAAATATTTTTATAATAGAAATAAATATATCATATTATAATTATACTATTTAATAATATAAGCATATGAGCAGCAAGCAATACAACTCAATAAAGAAAAAAAAATATGCTGAAGTAGATAAAAGGATAGAACAATGCATGTACTCTAGAGCTTTGGTAAATTTCAATTGATATATGTTTAATTTGAAATAAAGCATTTAAATATTGACTCCAAGAAAACATTGATATAATTCAAATAAATAAATAATTTTAATTTTAATTTTCAAATATTTTATTCAAAATAGAATATTTAATTTATTAATTCAATTAATAAATTTTATATTAAAGTTTTAATTTTTTTAAAAACAATTTTAAAATAAAAGTAAATTACATCATGTTATATTTGTAATATTTAAAATTTTAATTTATTTAAAATGTATTATAGTAAAAAATAAAGTATATCCTATTACATCCATATTATTTAGTAATTTTCATCTTTGAGTTATAAATGGTAGGAGTGGAGATGTAAAAAGAAAAATGTATACTTAAGCAAATAAAAAATATCAATTATTTAAATTGATAATAATTGAAAATAAAACATATAATTAAATAATTTAATGAAACTATATTTTTAAATTTTTAAATTAAGGGTATGCAAAATTAGATTGGGCCAAACTCATGTAAATATTAATGTGTTTTTACTTAACC
This sequence comes from Sindora glabra, assembly GCA_020226215.1. NCBI lineage: Eukaryota > Viridiplantae > Streptophyta > Magnoliopsida > Fabales > Fabaceae > Sindora > Sindora glabra. The sequence continues at coordinate 57,182,930 of CM035231.1, forward strand.
CAAACTCATCCCAACCCGAAGTTTTTCATACTTTTTATGTCCAAATTAGGCCCTCTTCAAAATAGGGATGACTAAGTTTGATCCAATTTTAAAAACTTAATAAATACTTATATATATTATAATATTATAATTAAATCTTATAAATATATAAAATATATTTATGTTAATGCATATATTATATTTAATATATAATAAAAAATATTATTCAAAAAATGATTATATATACTAATTTCTTATAATGGACATTTATGTCGCATAATTTATGTTAAATATATAATATAATATAATATTTAATATATAAATATAAAATCGGATTGAATTCAGGTTAATCTAATTTTAAATATATAGGTTTAAGCGTGATCTATTTATAAAAGAGGGCTTAAAATTTTGCACAAACCTATTTTTTAGGCTTAATTTTTCAACCCACACCCTGTTTATTTTGGGTTTGCTTACCGCCAAAAATGAGGATGCGCCACATTTGTTCACCCCTAAAGTATATAGTATAATAATTATATCATTTACTGATATTAATTTCTAAGATATAAATAATAGAGGTTGAAATAAAAAAAGAAAAACATACAATAAAATAAATAAAAAGGAAACAATGCGCAAACTATAAAGTGATAAAAATTAAAATTACAATATGTTATTGAATAATTAAACTAAATTAAATTTTAACTTATTAAAAATTTTTTTACAATAAAAATATAATATATTATTTTTTATGACATATTAAGTGATAGGAATGTTTTTATGAGATAAATGAGATGAAATATTGTGACTATTAAATTTTGAATTTAATGGATAGGATTAAAAATATAATTGAAAATTATATAATTATTTAAAAATATTACATAATTATCTAAAAATTTATATGACTTTGTAATTTAATCTTAACTCTTGAATATAAAATTTGATAATGATAATTTATTTACTTCATTTTTATATAAAAATACTCTTCTCTGTCATGACTGAGGGGAAAAAAAGGGACATGCAAAGAAGCAAATAAAAAAATAAGAAGGAAAAGAAGGTGAGGATATAAATAATTAGAGGTAAAAAAATATGATTAAATCAGGAAAATAGGTGAAAGAGAACAAAAATAGAAAAGAGCAGTTCTAATGAAACATTAATATCACTCAGTATAAATATAAACTAAAATATATCTACGTAATTTAAGCTATAAAATAAGTTAACTCTATCTCTCATTTGAAAGGTAAAGTTCATTTGAGGACAAAATAGATTTTTTAACAAAAATTGCAACTGATTATAAAAGGTTGATATACACGTGTTGCTCATCTGCTCATTTATTTACAAATAGTACCTATGTGTACTATAAACATACCAAAGAAATCTCCAATTTTAAAATATATATAATTATAATAAAAATACGTATTGTAATAAAGAAAAGACTTTATAAAAAATATAAAAATATGAATATAAGGTGTAAGATAATTCATTAATTATAAATAATTTATATTTTGGTTTTTTATTTTTCTGTCTTCTTGCTAAATGTGAACTTTTTTATTGTATTGTATTTTACAAATATTTTACTTATGTTTAACTCTAATTTTATTTCTTAAAAAAATATTATGTACCCTAAAATATACACATACATTTATTTACATTACACAAATAAAATAGTTGCACCAAAAATTTTGCTTACAATCAATTTTGATTTTATCATCCTATATTTTCATGATCCTTTATATATTTCTTAAAAAAAGTATATATACACGTATAAATTTTATTAATTTTTATTATATTTTTTATAAAATATTGAAATCTTTATAAATATAACCTTATATTCTTATGTACGATATACACATAATATAATTATACTAAAACTATCACTTATTACCTATTTTAATTTATTATCTAAAATTTTCACAATAAAATGTTTATACATGTCAAAAAAATGTACTGATATGAAATTAATTAAATAAACTACATTTTTATGAAATTTACAGATTTTTATCGTAACTTTTATTTGTTAAATTTTTATTATAGCTTTCTTATAAAAGTCCTAGTAATTTCTCTACTACAACCTTTATGAATAAACTTTTGTAATTTTGTTTAATGTCTCATAATTTTTTATTTAATTTTTGCAATTTCTCAAATCAAACTTATCAAAAAATTATAATTTTTTAAAATAATTATAAATTTTTAATATGTATCAAAATAAAATTTCTTCTTATCGCACTCAATCCAAGCCGAAATTCCAGCTACGCTAAAGCTATATTTATATCACGACCTTTACTGAGTCGTATACTAGCCCTACTAAGCAAATATAAAATATAAGTATTGATCAGGTTTAGCAATACGTACATATCTTACGCGTCCGGATATCTTTGAAATTGGATATCCATATAGCAATGTCGGAAATTGGTTTTTATGGCTGTTCTCACTAACCAAATATAATCCTCTTTTTTTTTTTTTTTTTCAGCAAAGGTGACTATAAGACTCTCACAGGATTTCCAAATCAAATTTGGAATTTATGAAATAAAAACATATACTAAGTATCACACTTGAATTAAGGTTTCTAGCCAATTTTTTTCTTATTAATATATTAATTTTTATGACAAAATAACTAATTAAAAACTTATAAAATGTAGAATCCAACAGCTCTGGTTAAAAATATCTTCTATAAAAGTATAGTCTAAATTATTTATAATTATAGATATAAAATATTAAAATAAAAAAAATTTCTTGAATATTAAATAAAAATTTTGATGAACATAACACTTCTTTTTTGAAAAAGAAAGTTATTTTTTTCATTTTCATAACATCATACATTATTTTTAATTATAAAATATACAAGTTGTGTAATACTTATTTATTTATATACAAATAATTTTTTTTACAAATTTTTTAAATAAAATAAACGGAGCCGTAATTTTCTGTTGAGATGATCGTACAGTCAAATTTGTCGTTTAAAGAATGATGACTTCAGCAAATTCGCATGATACATGCATCTGAATAAATACGCTGTAAAGGGACATGACTTGAAAGTTACTCCTTGATTATTATTTTGTTTTATTACATATCATTCCCTAAATTTCTTCCTTCATAAATTAATTAGTGAAAAAGAAAAACAAAAGTAAACGAATTGCAGATAAGGCTACGCGTCCGTTGACGATTAACATCACGACAAGCATTTTCGCTCATAAATTCTTACAAATTGGTTTGGTATAGAATAGGCAGCATTAGAGGTGTATATAATCGCACGCCCGATGAATTCGACTTAGAAAAATATATAAAGTTTGAATTCTTTTTTTCAATAGGCCCGTTAAAACTTTTTTTTCATAACCTGCTTAATAATTGAATCGAACTCAAATTAAGATAAAAAATAACGTTTGCATCTACTCTTTATAATATTGAATGTAAAAATAATTGAATTAATTTCTATCTCATAGTTCTTATATCTTCAAAATTTCATATTATCACTCCCATTTTATAGTAAGAATGTTTGCATCCACTCTTTATAATATTGAATGTAACTTTTTGTTTAGAAGTTTTCACACCTTCATCCCCATTTTTAAATAATATTCTTAAAGTACATTTACTTTAACCATATAAATAATTTTAAAATGAGAATAATATTTATCATTAACTCCATTTATTATTCTATTTTAATTATAATTCAAATTTAAATGCAAGTATTAAATTACAATTATTATGGTTACCATTTTTACTACAGCAAAAAAGACTTTTAATGTCGCCGCTAAAAAGTTCTCAGTCGTCGCAAAAGAAAAAGTCGTCGTTAAAAATGTCGTCGGCGTAGGTTCATACCTGAAAAGGTCATTAGCGATGATAACTTGTCGTCGCTAAAAGTCAGGCCTTTTGCAACGATAAGTCGTCGCAAAAAATAATTTCAAAATTCAAAAAATTTTGAAATTTGATTTTTAGCTGTAACAATTGTCATCGCTATAGGTTAAAGTCATCACTGAAGATCTAACTTTCAGTGACGACTTTGTCATCGCTGAAGATCCAGCTTTCAGCGACGACTATTGTCATCGCTGAAAGTCTGATCTTCAGCGAGGATTGAAAGATGGATCTTCAGTGACGACTTCTAACCTAATTGTCATCGCTAAAAAATTTTAAATTTTTTTTTTAAAATTTTAAAATCAAATTGTCGTATATTTCAAATGATATATTCTTTATTTTAATTAACTTGACTCATTTTATAATTTTTTTTAAATTTAATTTAATATAAATTATACAATTATAATATATCAGTAGTATTATTAATAATGTCTAACAATTTGATCCAACATAAAAAATTAATACTCATAAAGCAATGGTAAAAATAATTTTTATATGAATAAATTAATATATATACATCATCTATGTAAATGTGCACATATAAAAAATATAAAGATACATAAACAAAATATACTATGGGGAAGTAGGGAGGTGTAACTATCATAGTGCACCATGATCGTCGTCGTCGTCACCATCATCATCATCCTGACTACGAGGATGATAAAATGACGGTGGCGGCTGAACGGTAGGTACAGGCACAAATCTACTCGGCCCAGGCAGTGTAGCAGCAGCAAATGGAAGCGGCGGTAGGACGATACCCTGCTGTCTAAGGATCGAGCTCATCTCAGTAAGATAAGTCCCAAGCTGCTGCTGCATCATCTCCTACTGCTGCTGCTGAGCAAGCCGCCGCTACTGCTGCTCCTGAATCAATCGCTGGCTCTGCTCAACCTGCTCCCGACTCTGGTGTAACTGCTCCTGCAACTCACCGACCTGAGACACAGTCTGTGAGCTCATCCTCGTGCTAGAAGTCCCCATCGATCGATAAGTCTGACTAGCAAGTACATGCCCAACAGCCTTCCTGTACCCTCAACGAGTGTCAAACACCTCATCGGCAATGGCAGCCTTATCTAACTGTACAGGAGTTGTAGGCAAGCTAGTGGATGATACACTAGACTGTACATGCTGAGTCATGAGCCTCGCCTTAAATTATTAAAAAAAAGCAATAAGAAATCTATCTTAGAAGATATATTTGTAAAATTTTATTTAAAATATGAAATTCAAATAACTTACATGTTACCTCTGAGGGATCGGATGCACCCACTCCCTCGACCTGTATGTGTGTCGGTTTCTAAAGTTATCGGGCACCGACTGCAGCTCACCAGTATCTCTATTTCTCTGTTCAATTTTTGTAACAGAAAAAAAGGATGAAGGGTAGTAATGTTATTTAACAAATGGATATATTTAAAAAAGATACAAAAAAATTAAATTACCTTATCAAAGCGATGTGCAGCAATAGACTTTGACCCATGCCGGTCATTCACGACTTTCTGTGCTCTATTATTTGTATTTCTTACAGACAACTCCTGCAAATTAAGAGGAAAAAGTTAAATTTTTATGTTCATAATTTACTAATTATGAAATACTGACATAATACCATAAAATATCATACTTACCCTATACTCGTCACTATCAAAGAAGTCCACACACCTCTGCCATGTCTGCAATGAGACAGATCGAGGCACACAACGTCGAGCTCGATCCAAGTTATACTCCTGGTATCGATCACCTCCATGATCTAAGAAATACTTATTCAACCTGTACTTCCAATCTCTGTACAGGTCGGCAACAGTCCGCATCAAACCAGAGAGCGCTCTATCCCGATCACCCTCAGAGATACCCTGGAACTCGAAATGGGACTGCATTAAAAGATATTTAATAAATTTATGAGTCATATATTTAGAAATTTCAATCTCAAAAACATTAATTCAAAAGGAAATGGATACTTACGCAAACCTCCTACACAACTCTATCTCGAATCTCCTGAGGTACAGCCCACCATGACTTATAATAGGGCGGCACATGGGCGCGGATCATGCTGCCAATATCACGAGGGAGATGACTGGCATTCTCACCAACCGCATGTCATGTACCAGTCGTATCAAACTATACAAGCACCGGTCTGCCTCCACCCCTGCCTATCTTCTCGTGCAGTCTTAGGGACCTATTCGGTCCCCTCTTTTTAGCAAGTGCTACTTCATTTAATAAAGAAAAATATTAACAAAATAAACATAATATTTAATCAAGCTTAGGTATGCACAATTAATAACAAATACCTGAGCCCTCACACTGAGATGGAATACGGGTGGGTCGCCTCCAGCGTCACCTCTGTGGCATCATGCCTCGACATCCGCCATAACTAAAATAATACACATCATATAAGTAATTAAAAAGAACTCAATGTCCAATTGAACGATGAAATGGTTCAACTTTTTACAATCACATTTATTATTTTAATAATCATGTTTACACAATTATGAGTTGTAGTTCGAATATGTTATTTTATCCCTAGTCAGAATTAGTGTCAATGAACGTAACAGACTGATGGTCATCGGATTCTCCTTCATTATTGGATTGTGTGGGCTCCTCATCCATGTAATCATCAATTATTTCATCTTTAAGGCTTTCGTCATCATCGATGAAGGTGTCTTCTCCATGAGCACTAGGTCCAACATTCCTGTACATTGGAATGATTGAAGAACTATTTCTTTCATTACCTAGATGTACTAGATCAAAATCTCTCAGATCAACCGTGAGGTTGAAGCTGGACGAGTTATTATCCTGCAGAAATAACAGGTCTTATGCATTATCTCCATCACTTGGTAGATCCTATATATCGCAATGCACCATATTATGGACGACCCTCCAATTTGATCCATTAAGGAGATCCTCAGTGTAAAACACTTGTTTTGCTTGAGTAGCAAGTATGTAAGGATCATCCTTGTACTATTGTCCATTGATGGAGATACTTATGATATTCTTATCAATATAAAGTTTCTTCTTTGTAGGATCAGTGTCATACCACTTGCATTTAAATAAAGTCACATTGTACTTATTTAAATAAGTCAACTCAATTATTTCTTCCAGTACACCATAAACATGTTACCATCAATCCCCGGAACAGAAATGCCACTATTTTACGTTTTATGCTTCTCATCCCAAGCTTTGGCTACAAAGCGTACTCCATTCACAATACACGCAGAGTATACCATGTTAGTGAAACTAGGACCGGATGCTAATGATAGTAACTCATCGGTGGCCTCTGGGGAACTGTTCCTATGTAAATAGTACATCTACAAAAGTAGTAATTATTCCAAGAATCAAATTAAAATATCAACAAGAGAAATAAACAATATTTAAGATATCCGTTCAATGGATTTGGGAAGAAAATAATCCTTACCTTCGAGTAAAACCACGAGGCGAATTTGGTTCTGTGTAAGTTATCAATATCTTCAGCACCACTTCGTTCGAGTTCCAATCGATGCTCACTGTAGAACATAACAATCTTAGTCTATTATAATCACAAAAGGGAGAAGAACACAACTAAAGTAATGTTGGATACTCACTGGAGATATTTTTCAATCTCAGTACAATTATTCAAGATGTATCATACTGCAATATCCCGATCCTTCCTATCGAAATGAGAAATAATCTTCTTCCCTATCGGTCGACATTGGGATCGGAACACCGACAATATCCTTCTTGTTTGACTAGGTGTTACATCTTGATTTCTATCAGAGCGGTTGAATCTAGTTTCCACTCCTTCCAAATACATGGAGAAAAACGTTAATGCCTCATCAACAATATATCCTTCTGCAATTGAACCCTCCGATCGAGCACGATTTTGAACATAATCCTTTAACTTTTTTATATACCTCTCATATGGGTACATCCACCGAAAATGAACGGGTCCTCCTTCCAATGCTTCGTTTGGCAGATGCATCACCAAGTGAACCATTATGTCAAAAAATGTTGGGGGGTATATCCTCTCAAGCTTGCACAAAATTATGATAATGTCTTGTTTGGCTTGTAGAATATCCTCCCTGTTGAGAGTTCTAGCACATATTTGACTAAAGAAATTGCATAACTCGACAAGTGGATATGATAATTCCTTTGGCAAAAAAGCCCGGACACCTGGTCCTAATAGTCTTTGCATAATAATATGACAATCATGTGATTTCAACCCCTTTAACTTCAAGTCACGATCTGTGACATTCTTACTAAGACTCCCAGCAAAGCCTTTCACATTCTTTATATATTGGGAAAATCATTTTCGCTTTTCCTGGTTAAGCGTATATCCAGCATGTGGCTTAAAAAGTTGACCCCTCTACTCATACAGATGCAAGTTAGGCCTTATCTTCATGTCTGCCAAATCTCGTCTTGCATTGTCTGTATCCTTTGTTTTGTGCTCAATCTCCAATAATGTACCCAAGATGTTATCACAAACATTTTTCTCAACATGCATGACATCAATGTTATGCCTTAAGTTCATTGTTGGCCAATAAGGAAGATTAAAAAATATACTTCTCTTACTCCAATTAAGTTCGTCGGTACCTCTCTTTCGCTTTACACCACCAAATTCAGCATGTTTTCCTAGAAATCTCTGTGGCACTTTGGCCAACTGTTCCATGATAACATTATTGGTAAGAGGCCAAGGAGGGGGTCTCCTCTCTGACCTTCCATTAAATTCCTTCCTATTCTCCATGTGTGACTTCTTGGAAGCCAACGACGATGACCAACGTAAGCTATTTTTCCTCTAACTCAAATTGACAGAGTATCCGAATTACATGTAGGACATGCTTTGTATCCTTGCCCGCTCCACCCGGATAGACTACTTCGAGCAGGAAAATCATTAATAGTCCAGAGCAATGTTGCCCGCATATTGAACACCGTATTTGTATTTGTATCTCGAGTTTCAACTCCTCTCTCCCAGAGATCCCTCAACTCTTCTACGACCAGCTGTAAGAACACATCGATATCTTTACCTGGCGACTACGGCCCTGGGATTAATAGGGTCAACATGAAAAAATATTGGTTCATGCATATCCATGGTGGCAAGTTGTAAGTAGTTATAACCACTGGCCACATGCTATAAGATAGGTTCCTATCACCAAAAGGATTAAATCCATCTGTACATAAACCCAATCTGACGTTTCGTGGGTTAGCAGAGAAATTAGGATACCTCTTATCAAACTCCTACCAAGCTTTTCCATCCACGGGATGTCGCATTACCCCCTCTTCTTTTGATTTTCCAGTGTGATGCCATATCATGTTTTTTGTAGTATGTCTTGACCGATACAAACATTATAGTCGAGGAGTTAAAGGAAAATATCGAACCACTTTTTGGGGAACCTTCTTTCCTTTTATAGTTTTATTTACCCATCGGCTCTCCTCACAAATTGGACAATTATCTTTAGAAGCATGATCTTTCCAAAAAAGTGCGCAATCATGTTTGCATACATGGATTGATTCATACCCTAACCCCAACTTGTTGAGCTATTTCCTTGCACCATAGTACGATTCAGGCAATTTATTATCATTTGGAAGTGCTTCTTTTAATAATCGAAGAAGAGCATCAAATGACTTGTTTGTCCACTTATGCAGAACCTTCAAATGCATAAGTTTCACCAAGAAGTTCAATGCTGAAAATGCTGTGCAACCTGGATACAACTCTGTTTCTACTTGCTCGAACAGGTTATCACAGTTACTATATTTTGTTCCAATGTCTTTGTCAACCGCATTCTCAGCCCTGTACTTGTCATCGTGAAAATCAACTTCAGTTGCCTCAGGGCCAATGAAATCATGTATAATATCTGCCAACTCATCTCTATTGTTAGGAGATATCTCACTAGTTCCTCTAGAAGTTGAAACATCTACTTCACCATGGTGTACCCAATTTATGTATAATGGATGAAATCCATTATCTATAATATGCGCCTCCAATGTTAGTAATGTCTAGAATATTAAATTCACACACTTTTTGCATGGACATCTTACCATACCCCTTTCATCGGTAAAGTTTTTAGCTCTTTGAACAAATCTTACTGCACCATTCCAATACTCATCTGACAATCAATTTGGTAGATGTATCCAACTTTTATCGACAGACATTGTATCACTGAACAGGAAGGAAATTGCTTTTGGTGAAATAAAGTATGTTGATTAATATTTGACAGTCACCCTAAATGCACCTTATCACTCCAATTTTGAAGGGTAGGTTCCTATCCCATTCGAGATATTTCTATAGTTATTATTTTTTTTCAATTTATCCACGCTCATCGATTGATTTGTGCAGAAATTTCGGCAGCATCTCCCTATGGTTCTCCAAGTGCCTAAACTATACACTTGTATAGTTTATACCCGGAGAACAGTTAGGATGCTAACATATTTCCACAATATCAAACAAGAACCCGATAAATTATTAATAATAACTACATGATAATATCTCAAACTGTCCAACTTTTCAGGATAATTCAAGGGTTGATTGATGTTCAGAAAATAATCAACCCTTGAACGAGTCTAAGCTTAACATTTAAGTGTAAATATAGTTCTAATTTTAATTATGGTAAAAATATATTTACAATAATTAAAATTTTACAATAATTTAAATTAACGATACAACAATTTATAAGTATCATTGTTTAAGTGTCAGTACTGTTATTTACGTAACCTACTTTACTATATTGATGAGGTGCACAATTCAGCTTCTTTATAGAGATGTCTATACTATGAATACGGACTTCCTAGTTGTAAATTTAAGTAAGTTTGGTTTTATAAGGTGTATATTATTTATAAGATGCACAATGTCAGCTTCTTTATTTAAGTAAATGTAGTTTTATCAAAGAGGGGTGTGATTTTCAAGCGAACTTCCTAGTGTTTTGAAATTTTTAATTTTTATGAGATGTAAATATCCTAATTTGAATTGTTAGGGTTTCATTTTTATCTAGTCTCTAGTTTAATTGAATTTTTCTTAGTATGTGGTATAAATAATAGAATTTGAATTGTTAAGTTTCAATCTCAATTAAAAAATAGACTATATTACTGTAATCTCTTACTGAACCTAAGATAGATTTATATATTTACAATAATTATCTATCTTACATTATTTCATTAAATCTAATAAGTTTGAAGTTTCCTAAATTGCATCACAAATTTTAAATTTTTAATACAAACTTCCTAGTTGTAAATTTAAGTAAGTTTGATTTTATAAAGTGTATATTATTTATCATATGCACAATGTCAGCTTCTTTATTTAAGTAAATGTAGTTTTATCCAAGAGGGGTGTGATTTTTAGGCGAACTTCCTAGTGTTTTAAAATTTTTAATTTTTATGAGATGTAAATATCCTAATTTGAATTGTTAGGGTTTCATTTTTATGTAGTCTCTAGTTTAATTGAATTTTTCTTAGTATGTGGTGTAAATAATAGAATTTGAATTATTAAATTTCAATCTCAATTAAAAAATAGACTATATTACTGTAATCTCTTACTTTCTAAGATAGATTTATATATTTATTATAATTATCTATCTTACATTATTTCATTGAATCTAATAAGTTTGAAGTTTCCTAAATTGCATCACAAATTTTAGATTTTATGAATAAAATATCATAACTATTTTATCTTACATTAGTCTAAATGAATAATCTACACATATATTGTATACTTCAAAATTATAAATTGAGGGATGCATAATAATAATCAAATTTATATTTATAAAATTAATGCTAAGTTAAATTTACATAAATAAATTTAAAATTTACAACATACAAAATTAAATAATACAAAATTTTGTATTAAATTAAACACACTATCAATTCTATTAATTCAAATTAAACATACTATCAATTCTATTAATTCATTGTAAACTATTTGAGTAAATTAAATATATTAGTACACAAAAAAAATTATAATTTTTTATTTACGTACCTCAATGGTAAAAATCTACTAATCAACTCTGAATACTCTCCGCAAATTTAGTCAAGTCCTAATAATAACTAACAAATTAAAAGATACAACATACAAAATTAATACATATTAACATATATAAAAAAATAAATACACTAAAATTAAAAAAAACTAAAATAGAGAGAAAGTTTAGAAACTTACCTTAGGTCCAGAAACTTCAAACGCGCAAATGAGGGGGGAGGAGGCAGCACAAATAAATAGCCTCTGGCTTTCAGCGACGACACAAAAAATTTAATCATCGCTGAAGCTTTCAGCGACGACCGAGTTTTTTTTCAGCGACGACAAAGTCCACCCTTCACCGACGACAATGTCATCGCTAAAGCCTTGCCTCGGAATTCGAACAAAGCTTTTAGTGACGACACTATCGTCGCTAAAAATGGGAGGACTTTCAGCAATGACATTGTCGTCACTGATGCTTCAACCTTCAGCGATGACAGAGTCGTCGCTAAAAATTGGCACTTTCAGCGACGACTGTGTCATCGCTGATGGGCAAATTTTTTTGTCGTAATTTTTTAGGGCTTCAGCGACAACCGACTCGTTCGTCGCTGATGGTCCACCCTTCAGCGACGACACTGTCGTCGCTGAAAGCCTTATATTTGTCGTCGTTGAAAGCCAATTTCTTCCCGCCGAAAGCCAAACTTTGCTGCCGAAATTTTTTTAGGCTTTTAGTGATGACTTTTGTCATCACTAAAAGCCTAAATCTTCCCGCCCACATTTTCGTTTCCCTCTAAAAAGTTTTAGCTTTTTTACCGACGACTTTGTCATCGGAAATACCTTTAGCAACGATCGAAATTTTGTCGCTGCTAAAAGTGTCGTCGTTATTGCTGCTTTTTATTGTAGTGTTTTTCTTCGTAGTAAGTAGTTAATTTAGAATACATATTATAAAAGGATTTATAATTAATATATATAAATGTATTAATTAATCTTAAATTATATACATTATTTAAACCAACTCATGATACAATCAATAATATATCTCTAAGCTCAAGCTCAACTAATTTAGCATATGAGTCAAATTATTTAATTTGTATAATGTTTATTTGGTTCATGAGCTTAACTTATAAAATTTTTAGTATTTCACGATTTGGCTTGACTCATTATCAACCTCGTAATCATGATGGAGGAACAAGGATCTAAATATCCTCATGCAAAAAAAATCTATAACAATTAGAAAGTAATTAAACTTTCACCAATAAACTCCCTTTTTGTAATTGTTAGAACTACTAAATTGTCATATGTTTATTTTTCCCTTATAGTTTGAAAGATAGTCTAGCCATATACCAATATTCAACAATGCAATCCTCCTCTTACAATATATTATCTAATCCAATATTCTAATTATATGGAATTAGTGTAGCGGTAAATGTGGCCCTTATTTCTATTGAATCGCTCTGTACTAGATTGAAGAATATAAGATTGTGTAATATAATATGAAATGTTAGTTTTTGTTTCATTTAGAATGTTTAGTATATATTTTAAAATTCGAGTATTGTAGACTTAGATTCTATTTTATTTAGGAATTTTGTATGTATCTAAAATTAGAAGTAGTGTAATAAAAAGTATTTTGAGAAGTTTTACAAAATGAGGGTTTACAAATGGGAACAGAGAATTTTAAGGAGGTGTACATTAGGGAACCAAGGGTTTTAAGAAGAGGACATACCACATTGATTATTTAAGGGGCCTGACATGATTATAAGATATTATATATGGAATTTTTAAAACCATTTATGTTTAATATTGATTTTTAACAACAATCCCTTGGTAAAAACTGATATTTTATCTTACTATATTGTATGCTCATGAGAAATTGACAATAGTTTCACTAATTTAAGGACCAATATTTTTTTTAATTTTTCATATCAATTATAATCAACATTATAATAAATATAAAATAATACTCGATTAAAAATCAATTGAAAATTGATATATAATTCACTAAAAACCAACATTTATTTCCAATTTTATAGTAATATATAATAAAAAGTTGGGCTATTATTGAATGATCCAGGAAAAGCTGTCGCATTCGATCTTGGCATAGGGTTATAAGTCATGTAACAACGCAGCTGACAAGGGATTTTGTATATTGCTTAAAGAAACGGACTTGAATGAAGTGTTTTCTAATGTTTATGTTGTTTCATTAACAAATGTATTAATTGCCCATCTCATAATGACTCGGTGGGAGCTAAGAGGGAGAAGGAACGTGAAACCTCAAACGTCAAGGAAGCTTGCCACTTACATAAGGATGCAAACAAGTTGAATCAAATTAAACATTTATATATTTGAATTCCAATTTAACAATATTAAACTATTTTGAATTTTTTAAATTTGAGAAAGTCTTGAAGTTGATTCAAATATAAATTTAATTGAATTTATTTGAATTTAAATAAATTTCAAATTTTTTATTACAAATTTCTAATCAAGTCTTGAGCTCGAACTTAAATTATAGTTAATCTTAAAAGAGTTTAAATAATTCTAAACAATTTTATATGAGTTTATAATAATTCATTTCAGTTTATATAATAAACGAACTTAGATTATTAAAATTTGGATTCCAACTAAATTTGTAATGATGATTTTAAACTATTTTTGAATAATTCTATTCATTTGCATCCTTATACTTACCAAGTCGATATCCAATAAAATTGGAACTAAATCGATACCAGCAAGCTTACCAAACACACCATCTTTGTCGAAAACGTTTAACATTACAAGGTACGACGTTCATTGGAATAATTAAACCAACAAAAGAAAATTTTTAAAGACAACATGTGAATCATCATTAATCTATACAAAAATCCCCACTTTGCTAACTTCCACACAAGTCAAACAGATTCATATATATTCATCTGATTTGTACAATTTTGCATTTGCACATGCATAGAGACTAAACTTTATCATTAATCTTTTTTTTTATTTTTTGAAATATATTTAATATAAAAATATTTCATTTTTTATATATAAATTAATGAGTATTATATATCTTTATATTTCATGATTAAAAAAATGATTTCTAGAATTAAGGTAAAAGATAAAACTAATTTTCTTTTTGAAAAAAATTATATTTCACCAAACTACATTTAACATTGAAAAAATTATTTTTATTATGTTAATAGTTTATAATTATATTATTATGAAAAATATTTTTATCAAAACACTTAAAATCAAATACTTTTGGCATATGAAAGAAAATTAAATATATCGACAAGTATTTCCCGGACGTACATACTTTAAATTTAATCACATTATTTAGAATCAATTATATATATATATATATATATATATATATATATATATATATATATATATATATATATATATGTATGTATGTATTTACGTATATATATTACACAATTTAAAAGCCATATGTATATCATCACCCTTATTTTATCACATAATATCCTTGCTAGGCAAGTATAAAATATATGAGTGCTGATCAGTACAAGAATTTAGAATATGAAGATTATATGTATACCTTATATGTACGGATATCTTTGAAGGAGGCACATGCCGTAAAATTGGATATCCATATATGCAGAATGGAGGAAATTGACCATTGATTTATTGGCTGTTCTCACTAATGAAATATAATTTTTTTTTCATTTTTACAGTAAAGGTGACTAAATTACAAGTCTGGTACATGCAGAATTTCGAAATCAAATTTGGAATAAAAAAATATATTAAGTACCACTTGAATAAAAAAAATTTAACAAATTTTTTATTAATATATTCATTTTTACGACAAAATATAAAATTAAAACTTATAAAATATAAAATCCATTTATTTTAACAAAAAAATATATTCTATAAATATATAATCTAATTTATTTGTGATTATAATTATAAAATATTAAAATAAAAATTTATTCCTTGAATGTTAAACAAAAAATTATGATAAAAAACAATATCCTCTTTTTTAAAATAGAAATTTTTTTTTTATTATCATGATATTATTTTTAATTATAAAATATATAAGTGAGATAATATTTATATATTTATATACAGATAAATAAGATTTTCTTAAAAAAAATTCTTTTAATAAAATAAACGGGTTGAGAATATCATATAGTCAAGTTTGTCGTTTAAAGGATAACGATGACTTGAGCAAACTTACAAACATCGTGCTTGATACGTGCATCTAGATTAGATACGCTGTAGACGACGTGACTTGAAATTATTCCTTGATTATTATTTTATTTTTTTTATTACATATCATTCCCTAAATTTCTTCCCAATATATATTCCTTTTCATAAATTAATCAATTAATCGATGACAGAAAAATAAAAGTAAACGAATAGCAGATATATAAAGCCACCCCAACATTGGTGACTAACATCATGAGAACGACATATTTTTGCTCATAAATTCTTTGAAATTGGCTTATTATATTCCAGCCCTTTGCCGTCAGAATGAAGAGAAATTCTAGAAAAGAAAGAAAATAATAATCAGAAGGTGCTATTTTGAAAAAGGAAAGCGAAGGCTTCTAGAGGAATGAACTTAATTCATTTTCTAAATCTAATTAATTGAACCGTTGCCCTTTCCCTTTCAGTTTTCTTCTTATAAGGTTTTGCTCAGCAAAAACCAGATGTCCTGTTATATGTATGTATTTGACCAAGGGAATTCCAATATATATCAAATGTAAATTAAAAAACAATATACTTCATCCTTTCCTTTTTTAATATTCTTATTTTCTATTACCCCCCTATATTAATATTGTACAAAGGATAAAACAAAGAAAAAAATTAAACAAATATTTGGTAGTGGATAGGCATTTCCTTATTAGCCTAGCTAATCTATCAGTTTATACTAACAATAAAGAAAACTGATATCTTTAAGATTTAATCTAAATTATTGTGTGACAAGCCAGCATAACTCATATTGATAACAAAATAAAATTAAATGATATATAATTTTTTTATAGACAAAAATTTATGAATAAGATAGGTTGCTCCACTGCTACAACCATCTCAATATAATATATTGCCTAGTGTTCATAACATTTCAGGTGGGCATTAATTCTTAATTTAAATAGTAATAAAACGATGCAATACTTCCGTCCGTTGAAAATATAGTGTATTATTTTGAAGTTTCCCCATGTTATAAGTCATAGAAAAATATCCTATATAAATTCGAAATTTAATTCTGAATTTTTTATATCTATTGAACTGAATTTCATAAATTTATTAAATCATTTTATGTTTAATAATAACTTTTAATTTTTATTTAAAATTTAATTTTAAATCTTATTTTCAATACATATGATATTACTATAAATCATAACATTAAGGATATATATATATATATATAATGAAGAAAAATTACATATTAAATAGTATTAAGTTAATAAAAATTATTATTTACAAGTGTTAAGTTATTTTTTAATATAAATTTCATTTTTTGTTTAAATAAGTGATATTAATTTGACCTAATTATTATATGAATCATTGCATTTTGAGTTCGATATATATATACATTTAGTAATTAGTAATTGTTGAAACCAATATATTTGTTAATAATATTAGCAGCAAAAAATGAAAAGAAATTTGTGGAGAAGAAATAGAAATAAGAGAAAATATTCTTCTTTGAAAATTATAATAACTTTTACAAATATAAATTATAATTTTTCTCACAAATTATTTTTTTTTCAAACAAAAACCTCTCTCTGTTTCTCTCTTTGCTCTGCGGAGCAAAAAACTTCACCGTTGCACACACTGTGGAAGCCAAAAAACTTGAAAACAATACCGCATGAGATAACCCCTTTATATAGCCTTCATAAGTCGGTAATTGAAAGCCATTTGCAATAACATATGAATTTTCGGCTTTCAATGACTGACCATTTCATGCGGCTTTGTTCATTTCTCCAAGGTTGGCTTTTGTTACGGGCCGGCAACTCAATAGTCAGGACGTGCGGCGCTTAAACCTTCACCACTTGAGGAATAAGCCAACTTACCGATTAATACACCAACCAAACTTAGAATAAACGAGTCAAACATATAAGCACAGCACAATCGGGGCAACCGTAAGCACATAAACATCATATAAAGGCAACCAACACATATAAAAAGACAACAATAGTGCATAAAATGTAATTCAGACACATGCGGGCAAATGCAACCAAAAGTGGTAAAATTCGAGACAATCGATTTATAAAAGAGGGGCTACTTCTTTTATTAATATGATTCTTTATTACAGTATTGGAAATATACAAGGGAGGCACTAAGCCGCACATTCCATCCCCTAAGCTACTGTCGGACTTCCACCAAAGTTACCAGGCACTTCCCCCCTAAAGAACTTTATAAGTCAAACCTAAAATTATCTAAGATGACATATTTTTTTTTGAGTTATCATAAGGGCTTTTCAACTTGCTCCGAGTGAAAGGTTTAAGCGCCACACGTCCCGATTATTGAGTTGCCGGCCCGTGACACTTTGCAGGCTTTGCATTAAAGCCTTTCAATATTTTCTGCTACCGTCTTCATGCTTTGCCGTCATTGTGTTACTGCCATGTATATTTCTTCACCGTCTAATAGGTTTCCGCCTTGTATATTTTTATTTTTTTATTTTAAAATTAATTTAATTATTTTCAACAGTAATTACTCCTACTATTAAATTTATTATCTATATAAAACTTCTTTAGCACATATGATACATAATCAAAATTTATTCTATATAGTTATTTAGAGAGTAACAATTAATGCTCTAAAAAATGTATGACAAACAGTACAATAACCTCCATTAAATGATTTTAGAAGCTCAGTATAGAGTCATGAGCCAGATGGCCTCTGATTCGCAGAAATATTTCTCATCATGTCGTGATTACTTCAATTTATATTTGAACTAGTAGAATAATTAATTTTTAAATCCTAATGATCATTCAATTATAATATTAAAATATTTTATTTGTCAAAATACATATTAAAATATTAATACCACTTCATTTATATAGCCGACTGGGGGAATTCGATAACGACTTTCGAACTAAATTTGTTTGGTTGCATATAATATGTGATCTGCTTTGCGTATGGACATTAAAATGAAAATTTATTTTACAATTGTTAAAAAGAATCAAAATAAAATTGTATATCTTATGATCAATTCCAATATTTTGCAAAGAAAAAATATAGTAATCAATGCTGGTGGCGTTTACAATCTCTTTTCATTGGAGAGGGAAAAAGGGAAAATATATATCTATTGATTTAGGGTAGGGTTTTAGTGATTTCAGTTAGTGTTAATTTATTATTAACCACTTTCAATGTATCTGAAATAAAATCTCCTTTTTTTTGTCAATAAATGGAGAAAACAATTTACTCCCTCCAACTATACTTTGACATGCAATTTAGTAGTTTTTTAAATGAATAAATCAACTTTTATGAGAAGTAAATTGCACATTCTACAACGTACAAATCAATTACAAGAAGCAGAAAAATCAATGTTAAAATCGCAGTCGATTTTTTATATCACAAATTAAATGTAATTAGTTAAGATTAATTATAGAGAAAAAAACGCAAATCACTTCACTTAACTTTGCGGTAAATTGCACTTACATAATATCTTTATTCATGACTTCAGAGAAAATCTAAGACATACGACAATGTGAAGATATAAATGTAAAGGTCGCAGCCTTTTGCTTTTGTTATTGCATTGGAGAAGCGAATCTTATTGGAATTACTAAAATATCCTCAAAATAAAAATAAAATAAAATATGATACAAAAATTGTATCACATCTAAAATTGAGCCATAAGGTAAACTGTGCTTGATTTTTTGTTTTTTTAATGAAGTTTCATATCAAATCAAATATGTTTCGCCTTACAAATCACTCCCAAGATAGACATGGATATAATTTATCATTTATGAATATGTTTTTGAGAGGTGATTAGAGAAATTAATAAAAGCAGATGTAAAATGTAACTAACTCAAAGTTAAAGAGATCATTTATATTTTTTAATTACAACGTTGACTTTATAAAAATCAATAATTTTT
Organism: Sindora glabra; assembly: GCA_020226215.1. Taxonomy (NCBI): domain Eukaryota; kingdom Viridiplantae; phylum Streptophyta; class Magnoliopsida; order Fabales; family Fabaceae; genus Sindora; species Sindora glabra. The sequence goes on from CM035231.1 coordinate 57,202,691, forward strand.
TCCTATTAATCTTTTGTTGAATTAAAAAAATAAAAATACAAATTTTATTTTGAACCCATTACTTTTTTTATTAGGATCCATAATTTTAAATAAAATTTTATATATATTTCTTCAAATTTTATTTCATTCATTTTTTAAGAAACGGAGAAAATCCTAGTTCTTAAAAAAATGATGAAACTTTCCAGGCTTCGTGAGTCTAGATACACGCTGGGCAAGTAGTCATAGAATATGGACACCGGAAAGCCCTTGACAAACAAACAAGTATCTTATGCAAGAGGACCTGAAGCATGCGTGTCGAACAGGCCCAAGTTCGCTGGGTTCTATGTGCAGCCCAAAATTCGATTTTGGGCTGGGCTTCCTCAGACCCAATTCAAAAGTGCAGACTGCAGAGGATAAAAGGCCTTGGCCATTCTGGATTTAACGAAGAAAGCGTCCAAACTTAACAATTGGTTGGCCAACTGGGTCGCGCCATGGAATGGGAGCAAAATGATGAGTGATGTGTACATTAAATAGTTTAAAATATTATCACCGCATTGTCTCGCTTAAAATGTTTTCGAGGGCTCATCGTAAAAAAATATGGTCGCCTATGAAGCGTGAATATCCTCTTTTGCCCTGTCAAACACAACAAGGGCAAGGGTTTGCAAAAAGGAGTTGAGGCGACGATGAAAAGTATTTTTTTCATAAAACAGTACTACTTATATGTGTATTAATAAATAAATGGTATATATTATATAGTTGTGATAATAAATAATACTTAGAATTATAGTAATTAAGAAAAATAATTTTTTTTATAATAAAGGGAGTTACTTTTTTGAAATTCTTCTTAATTAGTAAATTATTTAGCTATAAAATAATCAACTAACCTATCATAATTAGTAAATTATTTAAGCAATCATTCAAAATAAAAGTAAAAAATAATATATAATTAAATCAAAAATAAAATTGAGAGTAATATCTCAAAATTAAATCAAATTAAAGTGTTAATTTTTTCAATTGATGTAGAAAATTAGTCACATGGTGGTTTACAAGAAAACTTAGAGACAGTGAAAAAGTTATCAGTATCTAAGTACTATACTTAGAAGCATAAAACCCCATTATCTAATCTTCAAGGTTAAAATAAAATAATGGGATAAGTTAGACTAACTCTCAAAGTTATAATGACTTAGGCCTTTCTAAATTTAGAAACTTAAAACTTAACCAAAACCCAAAGATAGTTTATAGCAGTAAATCTCATAATTCATCCTTTTAGCCACTAAAATAATGTAATTCCATTAAAATAAGACTTCAAATATGCTGCTCTATATCTTAGATAATTTTGGACTTTGGTTTGACACTATTTAAATGCTTGGAATTTCATTTATACCTAAATTAGTGAGATTAGGTCAAATTGGATTGCAATACTATATCATCTTGCCAGCCAAATTCTAACCTTAAAACAACTAAATTGGGGTTTATTGTCTTCATAACATTTGTAGAGCATCCTCTTAACTTTCTAAAGACATAAAGGTTATTCCAATTCAACATATAAAACTTATGTTATGGTTAAAAAACCTAAAGTAGTGTTGAAATCTAGTATTAATCAAATAATTCAATTACATTTCAAAATTTTGACCCAATCACAAAATAAGGTGAGTTCACCGAATTAAGCATATGTAACATCCTAAAAGCCACAATATAGGATGAATAATATAGAAAATATTTTCACATCAAATTTTTTCATACTTAATCTTTGCGTATCCTCGAGTAAATCTAACTTTATTCCAAACTAATAAAAAAAAACTTACTTTCTAATAATTTCAAGGTCACAAAGTTCATAGGCAACAAAAAAAAAAGCAAAGTCCTTAATAATCATAACACATCATGAACAATAATAACCTTGACTAACTCAAAATTAATTAATATAATAACTTCATTAAAAAAAATAGATCAAATTGTTAAACTTTCACAAAATTTACTCTCCATCTCTTAAGTATTTAAGACAAGTATTTTACTTAAATTTATTTCATGAAAATGCCTTACTATAAGCTTACTTATCATCTAATATCCACCATTCAAACCACATACAAAACATAAATTAAAAAGACTTTATTAAGGAATATAATGGGCATAGGGAAAAAAGAAAGAAAAAATGAAGATATGGAAGTTTGAAACCACAGAAATCAATGAAACTCTTGAAACATAAATAGAGGCAAATTATAAATAATCACAATTCAATACAACACCCTAAATTTAATTTCAATTGCTCATTAACTTTTTTCCTCTTTTTTTTCCTAAGTCTTTCCTTTTGCCTTATTCTTTCTTCTTTTTATTTTCCACTTTTCTTCATCATTTTTTATTTTTTTAATTTTTCATCATTCTTTTTTTCCTTTTCTTTCATTTTTTAACTAAATCTTGAAATTAAAGTTAATATTTTTTTCATATTTCTCATACATAACACACACATATATTTCCATACTTATTTAAGAACTCATCACATAAATATTTTTAATGTTATACTAATCTTTAGGGTTAGATAAAGATATTTATTTTTCTTAGGAAAGTAAGTTAATGAGCTAAACATCAAAGAAAGGATAATTAAGCCTAAGGAGCTAATTAAAGATAAAATTCCAAGATTTGCTCTTTGGCAACTAACTCATTAAGGAATGCCTTCATCATATTTGTATATGCATGTGTGTATGTAATCCTAAGAAAAATCAAAATAGGTTCTAAATAAACAATTCCATGGAAGAAAATCATACAAGAATAAAAGAGAATAGTAAAAATGCTCAATAAAAGGTTCAAAAGCTTAGAAGGCAAGACATGTTACTAAAATTCAATCTATCAATCTAAAATTTGTCATTACCCTAATCAATTTCAAAAAGCAAAAAAAATTTATTTAATCATGTTATAAAATCATAAAACTCAGTTAATTCCTATTTATGAAAAATTGCAAACTCTCAATCATTGAAAAATAACTAAAAGGACTTAAATAAAAAAAATGAAAAACATATTTTTTCTTTTTTTAAAAAACCTAAAAGTATTAAAAGGAAAATATAAGAGAAATCCTAAAATTATCCCCTTACTCATAAATCTTACATTGTAATTAATGTAAAACATATGAACTTAGGATAGGAATGGACAAGCAAAATAAAAAAGTAGGAAAAAAGAGCAAATCTAAAGTGGCAAATTAGCCACACTTGAATTACCTCTCAAGAAGTACTATTCTTTTATATCTTTGGCTAAATGTTGCAGCTACTTCAATTTGGCTTTAATTTGTAAGATATTGCTTTAAATAATTCCAATAAAGTACAGTTTAAGTGGTTATACAGTGGTTCCATTGCTAAAATTATTCCATACATTAACTCTTTGCTAAGTGTCAATCTTAAATCATTTTTTCTTTATAATTGAGAATCATCCTATGTTGTGAAATCAATTGGAACAATAAAAAAATAGAATGAATTTTGGGAAGAAGTTTTTGGAACTTTAAGAATATTAACTTTGTTAGTCACTCCATCAAGCTCTATGGTAGGTGTGACATACATCAATCTTTTCTCTTCTTTGTTGTGCTTAGTCAATCTCCTTTTAGGGTATATTGAATTCCACTTTCTCAATATTAGACTATCTAGTTTCTTTTTCTTTTAGTAATTCATTTGTTAGGTGGAAGGTGGAAGGTAATTGACTTGTATATTAGGTCTCCAACTTGCTAACAAATAAGGCAAGTTAGCTTATTGAAGTCTCTAAATTTTATATGTCTACCTTTGTTTCTTGCTAGAACTATTTCATATCTTACTAGAATTGCATTGTATTTTGTTGAATTTGCACATTATTTACAACTATATTCTTGATATTTTCCTAAAGCTCCATATTTAAATTTTAAGATTAAAACACTAGTTGATATTCTTCATTAAAAGATTGATATTAACTACAATCCATTTAGTTACTATGATTAAAAAGTAAATAATTTTGCTAGTGTGGGATGTAAGAATAGGAATATGGAGCACAGTAGTGTTGGGTGGCCTTCAAAAATTTCTTACAAAAAATTTAGTTTCCTACAATTGTATTATACTTAATTAACCAACAAAAGATGTCAGTTTAGAAAGTTATTGTTCAATTCTATATGCAAATACCTTATTAAAATTACTATAAAAGTCATATTTTTTTAATTCTAACATCTTATTTTATAAAGTTACTTAAATTTTTAAGATCAAAGTTTAAATTAAAATTAGGGGAGGAATAATTCATATACCATGAGAAATAAGAATTAAAGAAAATAGGAAACTAGGAAAAACAACAAATTTGAAACATTACTAAAAAAATTGAAAAACAATATTGTTTAATTGAAAAATGTCAAGATTAGTAGCTATGCCCCTAATCTTGCTTAAAATGTTGAAAAACCTTAAAATGGAAAGTTTTGTCTCTAAGTTTCACATAATATTTTTGTTACCTAGCACCATGGATAAACTTGAAAAACATAAAAAATTGAACAAAAGGAAGGTAAAAAAATAAAAATAAACACAAATTAACTAATTTAATCCCCAATAATGGTACTAAAATTTTGATCTATATCACTTACATTAAAAATTAATTATTGAATTTATTCTAACATGCAGTAAGGTTAAGTCTAAGTTGAACCTAAGGAAATAGTAGTTAATTTATGAAAGAAAAATCTAAAAATAAGAGATTTTGAATTCAAATTTAAATAAAGCAAATAAAAACATAATTAAAAACAGAAGTACCAAAATACGAAAGTCTAGTTCAAGGAAAATCACGCTCAAATTCTCATATTTATCATCAAAATTTAACAAATTTTACTACTAATTCTACTATTTAACTAAAAATTACTCTTAAATTACTAGTAATTAAGTTTCTAAAGTTAATTGCTTCAGAAAATTAGTAGTAATTAAGTTCCTAAAGTTTATTGCTTCAAATAAGTGCTAAACTAATCTCTTGCTACTTATACAATCCAAAGCAAGAGCTATGAATCTCCCAATAACAACATTAAGTAATTAGAATGGGGTTAAGACTAACTTAACAATTCTATAACTAAAAATAGCTAATTCATCATCTATTTTTCTTAAGCAACTAATGATTCACTTAAGCATTAAATCATAAAAATCTAATTGCTACTAATTACAATCAATTACAACTAACCTACGAGTAAGAATTAATTATAATTAATTATTTAGTTATAAATTACAACAAATAATTAATTAATTGATTGTAATTAGCTGATTATCTAAGTAGTCATTCATAACAAGAGTAGAAAAATAAAAGATAATTAAGTCAAAAGTAAAATTACGAGCAAAGTCCTAAAATTAAACTAAATTATAGTGCTAACCCCTTAAATTAATCTAAAAAATTAGTTACTCATGGTGGTTTACAAGAAACTTTGAGAAGGAAAGAAAGTTGTCTAATGTCAAAAATTGTCATTACAGGCACAAACCCCTATTAAATTTGATCTCCAAGGTAAAAAAAAAAAACCTAATAAGCTAAGTTGAACTAACTTTTAAAGCTACAATGAATTAGGTTTTGTTTAATTTGGAAGCTCACAACCTATTCTACAAACCAAAATCGATTTTGTTTAATTTGGGAGCTCACAACCTATTCTACAAACCAAAATTCAAAAATAGTTTACAATGGTAAATCCCATAATTCATCTTTCTAACTATTAAATGGCCACTAAAATAAGGTAGTTTTATTAAAATGAGTCTTGAAATATATTGGATTGGATCTTAGGTAACCATGGACTTTAGTTTAGCACTTAAATACCTTTGGCAAAATCATTTCCAAATTAGCATATAAACTTATTACAAGTAATCAATAAGTTCAACATTTGCAATTCAGTATATGACAAGAATTATGGAATTTCAATATCCATAACAAATATAAGTACACAATAGGGAGACTGATTAGTGGTGTGCTGCCTTCTAAAGCACAAATGATGTACTTGACAAATTTTGGCAATAATTTATGCATTATATGCATTGTTAAACCAAAGAATGAAATCCATTTCTTTTAAAATTACAAACTAGTCTAGCAATTGTGGTTTCAAGTCTGGGGAGTTTGAATTGAAGCTATTGTAGCATGCTCTATCTAGGAGTTTATTATAGAATTCCTAGCAGGTGATTCGACATTAGGCATAGTAGGTAATCTTCCCTCTTTAGCATTGTCTGCTACTATTTCTCAAGTTTTTATTGTGGTGCATTGAGGAGGCAAGAAATGTTGTCATCCATTGTGGTGTTGTTGTTGACCCAAAGTGCATCACATGGTTGGTAGATCATGATGTGTATAGAGAAGAACACCAGGTGCAAATGGAGAGAAAAGGTGTTAGGCTACGTGATTTAGGAGTCTCAGGACAAGTTGGTGGTCCAAGTTTTAGCTCTTAAAAGGCCCTTCCCAACCTAAATGATTTTCAATTATATTGGGTTGCTCCACCTTATGTTGCTATCAAACTAAATATGGATGTAGGATGGTCAAGAGGTGAAGTTTTATGTGCAATTATGACTGGCAATTTCAATGGTGATTTCTTTGGCATGAGATATGACAATTTTGAGAGTATTTTGGTTTTGGAGGTTAAGCTATTGGCTATCCAAAAAGGAATTGTAATGTCATATAATTACTCACAAATATGGAAGTCATAATTAAAAGTAATTGTAAAATGGCAATTGATGTCTTGTTAGGTCACATAGATTATCCTTGAAGCTTCTGTCCAATTTTTAAATTTGTTCTTAGTCTTGTTTCTTAGTTGAATAATATTATCTTGAAGTGATACCTTTGGAGTTGCAACAAATTTGTCTATAAATCTATTAAATGAGTTGCATGTATTATCAAGAAAGGTTCAAGATGCTTATCTTGTATTCTTATTACCTTAGAGGTGTTCATTCTCAAGGATGCTGCCATTTTTGTGCCTTTAATAAAAATGTTCCTACATGAGAACGAAAAAAAATAAAAAGCAAAATTCAAGATAAATCAGTATATTAAATGAAAATTAATCCATTTCACTGCCTCAACCAGTGATTTGAGAGTTAAACTCATATATAAGTACTAATTTGGCTAATAATATCCAATTATTAGCCTCACCATTCATTCTTACTTTTTTTATATAAATAAAATACCTATGGGAAATTTTAAGATATTTGGAGGGTTTTAGAACCCTAAATGACGTGACATAATAAAATACATTAAATTTTCTTTTTATCATCACAGACGTAGATTAAATTTGTAATTTTCCATGGTAGTGAAAATTTATGAAAAAGGTTACAAAATATGGAAAATTGCAGATAGGACTCAAGAGATAAGATGCATGAGTTCTTGTTGTGTTGTCGGGAGTTCTCTCATGGTGTGTGTGCAAGCTTCGCCAAGCGCAACTCTTTGTCATCCCAATGGATTAGCTAGCATTCCTTCTCTTTACATTGTGGATCCTCCATAGGTTTTGCCACTCGTTGAATCTCCATTCCAAGTGACGCTAGTTCTTATTTAACGAATTCATCCAAACCGCTATTAATTTCCTCAAATCAAAACATACACAAATTTTGAAATTTTTGGCTATTTTCATTTTTAATTATAGTTTTGCCACCTGTCCAAATTGTTTGACAATATTATTTCTAGGATCATGTTATTTAATTGCAAATTTGATTCAGTCCTTTTTGACAAAAAGTTTAGAGTTTTCTGGCTGTGTGAATAGTACATACTTTTTTGTTGAAATTTTGCATCGTGTTGGATTACAGTGAAGATTAGATGACTGGATTGTTGGGAAGGAGTTGTCTTGGAAAATTTTGAAATCTCATATCCCTTCATCTCTTGAATTTGGATTATTTCTGTAATTTTCCTCAAATTATTCAAACAACTTAAAATAATTTCTGATATTCATCTTATACACATGGCATCTCCACAACCTGCCACATCTCCTAGGTTTCAAAATCCACACTTCCCTTCCCAGCCACCCTTTTTGTCTCTTAAAGTTCTTTTCAAGTTGGTTGTATCCTGGTGATTATTTCTTCCTTGAATCCAACTTACATGACGTCTCCATTCATAGTTCCTTACGTCCTTTCATGCGTAATGTTGCACATTCCGTAGAGGTATCTCTCTCTCTCTATATACAAATATCGGGTGGAATTGTGGCTCAGCCCACAATTGGCGGGAAAATTTTTTTCTTTTGTTTCAATACAATTTAAGATAAGTTCTATAATTTTATAAAAGAAGTTGTAGTTTCCTTTTATAAAATTTGTAACCTTTTTATGAATCATGTAAATATTCAGAGCAATATTTTTTTTATAATATCTTACATTTTCTGTAAAAAAAAAAATTGCAACACGAAGAAGCATGCTTACAACATATATAAAAAATATTTAGATGATTTATAGGTAAATGTTATTAATATTTTTATTGATAATAAAGAAATGATTAATTGAATATCCAAAACTTTTATACTTTATGATTTGTTTGATTGGTTAAAAAAAATTCATCTAGTTAATAGAGGGTTTTTATATTATTTATACACATTGTAACTAGCAAAATAATGCATAATATGTAGTAACAGTAGGAGAAAAAGAAAACAATTTATAATGCTTTTTAGCTTTACCAATATTAAATAAATAGAATATTTTTTATATGATGTTAACTTTTCATAATCATAAACATAAATAAATATAATTATTTATATAAAAAATATTTTTTCTAGAAAATAATCAGACATTATAAGGCTTCGTTTATTTTGTGACAGAAATAATTTCATCTAGAGTTTATAATCATAAAAATCTTATTTGATGAACATTGCATATTGAAAACGTATGAAGGAAATGATATTCATTATTTTAAAAAAGTAGTTACCATTATATATTATTTTATTAACTATAAAAAAGCCCCATACTCAAATTTCATCTATATACAAACATGGCATTATCCTTGGAAAAATTTTCGGACAAAACAAAGTAATTTAAACTCCCCAGAAAAATTTCGCCTCCCGGTGCCTAACTGGACTCCATGACCTGAATAATACCGTAGAAGAAATAATTTTCAAATGTAATATTACTTTCAAATTATTTCTAATTATAATATTATTTTCAAAAAATAAATTAGGGCTGGTGTTGAGTAAAATAATGGCATCCCTTTTTTTTTTCTTTTTCCATGTAACCCTTTGAACGAATAGTCAATAGTGATTTAGGAGGGGAGTTACAAGGGTTAATGGTTACCGAAATTACAAGGGTTAATTCTAACATCTTATTTTATAAAGTTACTTAAATTTTTAGGGTCAAAATTTAAATTAAAATTAGGGGAGGAATAATTCATACACCATGAGAAATAAGAATTAAGGAAAATACAAAACTAGGAAACATGATAAATTTGAAAAATTACTAAAAAAATTTGATAAACAATACCAAACAATATTGTTTAGCTAAAAAATGTCAGGATTAATAGCTATGCATCTAATCTTGCTTAAAATATTGCAAAACTTTAAAATGAAGAGTTTTATCTCTAAATTTCATAGAATATTTTTGTTACCTAGCACTAAGGATAAACTTCAAAAACATAAAAACTTGAAGAAAAAAGTTAAAAAAATGTAAATAAACATAAAATAACTAATTTAATCCCTAATAATAGTGCTAAAATTTTGATATGTATCACTCACACTAAAATTAATTATTGAATTTACTCTAACATATAGTAAGGTTGAGTCTAAGTTGGACCTAAAGGAATATTAGTTAATTTATGAAAGCAAAATGTAAAAATAGGAGGTTTTGAATTGAAATTTAAATGAAACAAATAAGAATATAATTAAAAACAAAAATACCAAAATACGAAAGTCTAGTTCTAGGAAAATCACACTCAATTTTTCATATTTATCATCAAAATTTAACAAATTTTACTATTAATTCTACTATTTAACTGAAAATTACTCCTAAGTTACCAATAATTAAGTTTCTAAAGTTAATTGCTTTAGAAAATTAGCAATAATTAAGTTCCTAAGGTTTATTGCTTCAAATAAGTGTCAAACTAATCTCTTGCTAATGATTCAATTTAAAGCAAGAGCTATGAATCTACTTAATAACAATATTAAGTAATCAGAATAGGGTTAAGACTAAATTAACAATTTTATAACAAAAAATAGCTAATTCATTATCTATTTTCTTAAGCAACTAATGATTCACTTAAGCATTAAATTATAAAAACCTAATTGCTATTGATTACAATCGATTACAACTAACCTATAAGTAAGAATTAATTATAATTAATCATTTAGTTATAAATTATAACAATTAATTAATTAATTATAATTAGCTAACTATCTAAGTAGTCATTTACAACAAGAGTTAAAAAACAAAAGATAATTAAGTCAAAAGTAAAATTATAAGCAAGGTCTTAAAATCAAACTAAATTAAAGTACTAATTCCTTAAATTAAAGTGTTAATCTCTTAAAATTAAATTAAATTAGAGTGCTAATTCCTTAAATTAATCTAAAAAATTAGCTACTCATGGTAGTTTGCAAGAAACTTAGGGAAAGGAAGAAAGTTATCTAATGTCAAAGGTTACCTTTTAGAGGCACAAAATCCTATTAAATTTGATCTCTAAGGTAAAAAAAAAAAAAAACCTAATAGGTTAAATTAGATTAGGTCTTAGAGTTACAATAAATTAGGTCTTATTTAATTTGGAAGTTCACAACCTATTTTACAAACTAAAATTAAAAAATAGTTTACCATGGTAAATCCTATAATTCATTTTTCCAACTATTAAATGACCACTAAAATAAGATAGTTTTATTAAAATAAATCTCAAAATATATTGGATTGGATCTTGGGTAACCATTGACTTTAATTTAGCACTTAAATACCTTTGACAAGATCATTTCTAAATTAACATATAAACTTATTACAAGTAATCAATAGGTTCAACATTTGCAATTCAATATGTGACAAGAATTGTGAAATTTCAATATCCATAACAAGTATAAGTACACCATATGGAGACTAATTAGTGGTGTACCACCTTTTAAAGCACAAATAGTGTACTTGACAAGTTTTGGCAATAATTTGTGCCTTATATGCATGGTTGAACCAAAGAATGAAATCCATCTCCTTTAAAATTGCAAACTAGTCCAGCAGTTGTGGTTTCAAGTTTGGGGAGTTTGAATTAAAGTTTTTGTAATGCGCTCTATCTAGGAATTTATTGCGGAATTCTTGGTAAGCGATTCAGTGTTAAACATAGTAAGTGATCTTCCCTTTTCGACATTATCTGCTACTATTTCTCAAGTTTTTATTATGGTGCATCAAGGAGGCAAGAAATATTATCATCCATTATAGCATTGTTGCTAACCCAAAGCGCTTCAAATGGTTGGTAGATCATGATATGTATGGAGAGGAACACCAAGTGCAAATGGAGAGAAAGGGTGTTAGGTTATGTGATTTAGGAGTCTTAGGGCAAATTGGTGATCTAAGTTTTAGCTCTTAAATGGCCCTTCCCAAAGCAAATGCTTTTCAATTATATTGGGTTGTTCCACCTTATGTTGCTATCAATCTAAATGTAGATGTAGGATGGTCAAGAGGTAAAGTTTTGTGTGCAATTGTGACTAGCAATTTCAATGGTGATTTCTTTGGCATGAGATATGACAATTTTGAGAGTGTTTTGGTTTTAGAGGTTAAGCCATTGGCTATCCAAAAAGGAATTGTAATGTCATATAATTACTCACAAACATGGAAGTCATAATTAAAAGTAATTATAAAATGGCAATTGATGTCTTATTAGGTCACATTGATTATCCTTGAGGCATCTGTCCAATTTTTAAGTTTGTTCTTAGTCTTATTTCTTAGTTGAATAATATTATCTTGAAGTGATGCCTTTGGAGTTGCAACAAGTTTGTCCATAAATCTATTAAATGAGTTGCATGTATTATTAGGAAAGGTTCAAGGTGCTTATCTTGTATTCTTCTTACCTTGGAGGTGTTCATTCTCAAGGATACTGCCATGTTTATGCCTTTAATAAAAGTGTTCCTGTATGGGAAGAAAAAAAAGAAAAAGCAAAAATCAAGATAAATCAATGTATTAAACGAAAACCAATCCATTTCATTGCCATAACCGGTAATTTAAAGGTCAAACTCACACATCAGTGCCCACTTAGCTAATAATATCCAATTATTAATCTCACTATTCATTCTTGCTTTTTTTATATAAATAAAATATTTATGGGGAATTCTAAAGTATCTTAAGGGTTTTGGAATCTCAGGTGATGTGGTATAATAAAATTCGTTGGATTTTCTTTTTGTCATTACAACCACAGATTAAATTTGTAATTTTTCATGGTAGTGAAAATTTATGAAAAGGGTTACAAATTAATAGAAATTGCAGATGGGACCCAAAATATAAGATGCATGAGTTACTGCTGTCCGGAGTCGTTTCATGGTGTGTGTGCAAGTTTCGCCAAGCTCAACTTTTTGTCATCGCCGTAGATCAACTAGCATTCCTTCTCTTTACATTGTGGATCCTCCACAGATTTTGCCATTCATCGAATATCCAGTCCAAGCGGCGCTAGTTCTTATTTAACGAATTCATCCAAACCGCTGTTAGTTTCCTCTGATAAAAACATACATAAATTTTGAAATTCCTAACTCTTTTCATTTTTAATTATAGTTTTGCTAGCCGTCTAGATTGTTTGATAGTATTGTTTTTAGGATCGTGTTACTTAATTGTAAATTTGATTCAGTTCTTTTTGACAAAAAGTTTGGAGTTTCTAGCTGTGAGTTGATTTACCAAAGTGAATAGTATATACTTTTTTGTTGAAATTTTGCATCGTGTTCAATTACAGTGAAAATTGGACAACTGTATTGTTGGGAAGGAGTTGTCCTAGAAAATACTGTAGTCTCATATTTCTTCATCTCTTGAATTTAGGTTATTTTTGTAATTTTCGTCAAATTATTCAGACAATTTTAAAATAATTTCTGGTATGCATCTTATGCACATGGCATCTCCGCAGCCTGCCACATGTCCCAGATTTCAAAACCCATGCTTACCTAAAGATACCGTAGCCTTCCCAGCCACCTTTTTTGCCGCTTAAAGTTCTTTCCAAGTTGGTTGTATCCTGGTGATTATCTCTTCCTTGAATCCAACTTATATGACGTCTCCATTCTTAGTTCCTTACGTCCTTCCATGCGTAATGTTGCACATTCCGTAAACGAATCTCTCTCTCTATATACAAATATCTGGTGGAATTGTGGCTCAGCCCACAATTTGTGGGGGAAAAAAATTTCTTTTGTTTCAGTACAATTTAAGAAAAGTTCTATAAATTTATAAAAGAAATTGTAGTTTCTTTTTATAAAATTTGTAACCTTTTTATGAATCACGTAAATATTCAGTGCAATGCTTTTTTTAATAATATCTTACATTTTTTGAAAAAAAATTTGCAACACGAAGAAGCATGCTTACAACATATATAAAAATATTTAGATGATTTATAAGTAAATGTTATTAATATTTTTATTCATAATAAAGAAATGATTAATTGAATATCCAAAACTTTTATACTTTTATGATTTGTTTGTTTGGTTAAAAAAATTCTTTGTAAAAAAAATTCATCTATTTAATAGAGGGTTTTTATATTATTTACACACATTGTAACTAGCAAAATCATGTATAATATGTAGTAACAGTAGGAGAAAAAGAAAACAATTTATAATGCTTTTTGGCTTTACCAACATTAAATAAATAGAATATTTTTTTATATGATATTAACTTTTCGTAATCATAAACATAAATAAATATAATTATTTATACAAAAAATATGTTTTCTAGCAAAGTAATCAGACATTTTATGGCTTTGTTTATTTTGTAATAGAAATAATTTCATCTAGAGTTTATAATCATAAAAATCTTATTTGATGAACATTGCATATTGAAAACGTACGAAGGAAATGATATTCATTATTTTAAAAAAGAAGTTACCATTATATATTACTCCCTTCCTTCATTTTTTTTTTATCTGTCATATTTTTAAAAAAAAGATTTTGTTCTTATTTATTTATTATTTTAAAATTTTAATGAAGTATTAAATACTTTTTTAAGTTTATTATTATTTTTTAATAAATATTTTATTATTTTACACTATTAATTAATTTATATTTTTTTATTTATTTTTAATTATTTTAAATTTTATATATAAAAAATAATCTTATAAAATTTATTAAAAATAAATAAATTAAATTATTTTTTTAATATATATAAAATTAGTTAATAATGACACGTAAATAAGAACGAAATGAATATTTTATTAACTATAAAAAAGCCCCGTACTCAAACTTCATCCGTATACAAACATGGCATTATCCTTGGAAAAATTTTCGGACAAAACAAAGTAATTTAAACTCCCCAGAAAAATTTCGCCTCCCGGTGCCTACCTGGACTCTATGACCTGAATAATGCCGTAGGAGAAATAATTTTCAAATGTAATATTACTTTCAAATTATTTCTAATTATAATATTATTTTTAAGAAATAAATTAGGGCTGGTGTTGAGTAAAATAATGCCATCCCCCCCCCCTTTTTTTTTTCTTTTTCCATGTAACCCTTTGAACGAATAGTCAATAGTGATTTAGGAGGGGAGTTACGAGAGTTAATGGTTACCCAAATTAGACGGAGTTACTCCATGAAACTCCACCGTTTTTCATTGTATTAAATAGTGGTGGAACTAAATGGGGTTTAGACTTTAGCAATGGAGTAACTCCACCGTGGAATAGGAATAACTTCTTTCATCACGTAACTGAAGCAAGCACACAATAGTAATAATATCATTAATTATTTAAATGTTTTTAAATTGTCTACAATAACTACAAATAATTCATTGTTATTTTTTATTTAAATGCTTCATGTATAAGGATATTACAATAAATATATAAAATTATAAATAAATAATAATAACAAAAAAGGCTATATGGAAAATAAATGCATTTATTCTCTTTTTTTTTATTAGAAGGTATTTTTTATAAAAAATATCATTTGTATATATCTATATATATCAGTAAAAGAATAATATATTATTTAATTAATAATTTTAAAAAAATGATACTTAAAGATATAGTAATGAAGGAAAGCAAATTTATTATTAAAAAAAAGTTAATTTTCTTCCAACTCTTCATATTTAACATTAAATAAATAAAATACTTTCTTCTTTCTTAACATTTTAAAATTATATTTGATGAAAAATATTTTTATCAAAATAAATGAAACCAAAATTAATTTATCTCTTATTATAAAATGTAGAATATTTACTTCCCTTCCTTAATAAAATGAAACTTTTACATGGGGCAATGAAATTAAAAAAAAAAAGGCATAAGTGAGAAATTAATGAAACAAACAGTAAGAGATGAAAGAAGAAATAGAAATGAGAAATGAGAAAAAAGAAGGAGAAGCGGATTTATATATAAAAGCTGAGTGAATAGAAAAAATTTTATGCTAAGAAGAAAAAAGAGGATAGGATGAAATACACGGGGAATAAGCGGAATTTGTAAAATTCCTAACAAAAGGGACGTGTGCATGAAATTGCCATAGCTGATACTATTATTATTGTGTATGTGAAATTGCTTCAGTTACGTAATGAAAGTGGGTATTACTGTTGTGTGGTGGAGTTATTTGCAATAACTTCAACCCTAGACTACCATTTTAGAGTTATAAAAAAGAGGGATGACATTATTTTATCTAATTTCACCTGTAATTTATTTATTTTTTAAAATAACATTACTATCAGAAATAATTTTAAAGTAATATTACATTGAGAAATTGTTTCTCTCACAGCATTGATCAAGTGAAAGAACTACCTAACTGCTGATATACAAATTTATAAAACCAGAGTAGGCATGTACACCACTGAATTTTTAAAAACTGCTATTATTATATATCATCTAAAATATTTCTATTGAATTTCAAGTTTATCCTCACACCAAAATATTGAAATAAATATTAATTATTTATTCTACTATTTTTATTGGACTTGATCATATATTTTTAAATTCATTTATCTGGTTATAATAATTGAAAATAATACTAATTAAAATAACACATATAATAAATATATTCAAAAATTGGATCTAATAAGATTAATTTTTCTTTCCAATGAAAAGTCCTAACTGTAACAACATAGTCTTAATTTTACATTAAGCTGCAACAATTAAGGGAAAGAAAGAGTATTTTAATGAACATTGATTACTTTGTTACATATATTTGGTAGTGAATTAATTATATAACGATTAAAAATAATAAAATTATGTTTAAGATAATAGTATAATGTAATTATATATTTGTTAAATAATAATACTGATAATTTAACATGTATTATAATTTAAATTTATATATCAACTAAAATAATATAAAATTATTTTTTATTTATTGATTATATAATTTGATTCTGTCGACTGATCTTTGAATACTAACTTCATTGCTATTAAATGTGTCTTTAACATAACAAATCAGTTAATTTATATTTTATTAATTTAGTCAATAGTTTATAAATTAGTTTGTAGAGATATTTAGCACATTAATAAATACTAGTTTATAAGTTTTGATCTTATAAGTTACTCAAAATTGTTCATTTTCTTTTTTTTTTTAAATTTATCCCTTTATTTTTAATTAAATGACATCTAAATCCTAATTTTATAAGCCTACATTTTTTAATTTTTTTAAAAAAACGCTATCTATCTCCTAGCTACCTCCTTCAACAAAACTTTTGAAGCACTACCAAAAATAAAATAAATACTATTTTTGCTTCGAAGTATATACTATTTTTGAGAAATTGTTCTTGTTTAATTTCAAGTACAAATATGTTATCCTTTGCATTGAAGGCATTTAGTCAATATTATATTTTTTATTCTTTAATTAATGATTTGACTATACTAATTTTATGATTAAGCAAAATAATAAAACAAATAAATATATGATACTATAAAATATAATTAATTAAATTTTAAATAATTACATTCTTATTTTGAATAAAATTAAAAATATAATTATTTTTAAATAATTATATTATTATTTTAAATATTTTAATTACACTTATATAACTTAACTTTCAAATAAAAATGAATTAATTTATTTTGTATATCTATTTATATAAATATGTACTTTTATATTATTTTATATTTTTTAACTAATTTAACCATTAATTTTATTAAATATTTTTAATATAATTAATTAATTTATTAATTAATAATTAATAATTAAATTATTAGTTATAAGTTAATTTATTATATAAATAAATCTAAATATCTTATATTTATTTTAAGTAAATTTTATATCTATTTATCAAACAAGGAAAATATCAACGCCACAGTCAATTGTTTACAACTAACATCTTTGTCTGGGTCCCCCGATACCATCACGTAACGTCTGCTTTCTTGAATAATTCTTGCCCACTTGTCAGTCGTCCCCGTTCCTTGATAACTTCAATTTTGTCATTTATTTGCCTTTTGTCAAACTGTTTCCTTGTCAGCAAATTGGAATCCAATAATCGGAGAGATATGTAAAGATATTATTATTATTATTAAATTAAAATGATTTTAAATAAAGACAAATTATCAGAGAGAACAAAGAAATATGAAGACGACTAATAATTTTTCATTAAGAATAAAGAATAAATAGATGAGAATTTTTTATTTAAGTAATATTTTACATTCATTAAAAATTTCATATTATCTATTATATTTGAAATTTAATTCTTGATTTTTATATATGTATATTTAATACTTTGATTATTTTAATTTATCCAAAACAAATAATTTTCCGGTTAATTTTTGTATTAATTAAGGAAGGCATTTAGTTAATGCTAAAAAAAATGGGCTTGAAAATTAACTAGGATAGGATTGGATTTTACTTAAGAGAAAAGTAAATAAGAATATGATAAGATCAAAATTAAAAGGACAAAACCATAATATACATGATGTTATCTTATAAAACTATATCGGACTTAATCGCAATTTTATTAGTCTTGCATTTATAAAATTAAAATACTTGTTCATCAATTTAATCACAATATCTTATTCTAATTATCATGTCGCTTGTCACATCATGGGAATCTACGTAACATTTTTTTTTCTTTTTTCTTCTTCTAAACTCAATGCTTTTGTATCTACATTCAACTTACACGGTTCTACTGAGGAGTAAAATTCGGATAATAGTAGGTAGGTGGTTAAAAAGGGATTATTACGGGTTTATATGAAATATTCATAATTTTCGTAGGAAATAAATTTAAATTCTATGAGAAATATAACAAAAATGTAAGAATTTCTTTTTCCAATTTTAGAATGGTTAAAACTACCTAAATAAAAACGTAACTTTATCACTAGTCTCATTCATGAAAGAAGTGTGACTCATGAGTTTCTTGTATTTTTTAAGTGAGAATATATTGAGTATGATGTAAAAAATAGGAAAATTCACTGTTACTTATAACATGTGCTAATTCTTAGATATTAGAGGAAGTAAATTATTACTCTGATTATTCATATATTAATTTTATAAAATTCATTATACTTTAAAAAATTTTAAGGCAATTAAATTGTAATTACTTCTTTTTTATTAATTAAAAGTAAATTGCTATAATTAAAATATATAATTTTTTTAAAGGACGTGGATCTGAAGCAACCACGTCAGCTTTTTAATCCATGTAGTTTGCTGCCTAGGATAAGAGATAGATTATTGCCATATCAAAGGTGGAGGACAAAAGAGTAAATTCAAAAATATCACATTAATATTATTATTTTTTGTGATGTAAAAAATATAAGCCATTTATCACCATTTTCATGATGCAGGATATTTAATATTATTTTAAAAATTTTATTTTTTATTATATCTAAAATTTAAATACAAAATTGTATATACATAAATTAAGTTAATTAATGTTAAAAAAAATAAAAATCAACCAATGCAAAACCATTTGATGCACTTGATGAGGTGGATTCGAATAGAGCTATCAAAATGACCTGATCCAATTCTATCATATTAATTCAATAGATAAAAATTATACATTGAACCAATTGTAGACTGAATTATTTTTTTATTAAATTGTGTTAAGTTGTTACAATACCAATTCCAATCTTAGGTGGACTTTTATTAAGTGGTCCTAGGCAAGTTTTGTAACCCATTATATTATTATTATTATTATTATTATTATTATTATTATTATTACTATTATTACTACTACTACTATTACATCATTTATTTATTTTTAGTTTCATATTATTAGTTAGTTAAAATTAATTATTATTTAAAAATTTATTATTATTATCATCATCATTATTAATGGACATAATAGAAAAAATAAAAAAATCAAAGCACAATATTTTTTAATATGTAAAACCTCTGATTAGAAGAATAATTAAAAACTATGGCACCTAGATTAAAAAAATTTAGTATTAATTAAAATAAATATAAATATTTTGTTAAATAAATTCATAACATATATATGAATATATCACTCTTTTACTATAGTAATAATAATTTATTACTTTAATTAATATATTTATTTAGTTACAATAATTTTTTATATATTTTTAGTTATAATAATTACTTTATGTAATTATTTTTTATTAATTTTTGAGTTTTATGATGATAAATTAAAATTTTCACATAATTTTTATTAATTTTTAATTTTAATATAATTATTTATTTTAATAAATTTTTGTAATATATATTAATAATATTAAATATAAATTTATTAATTTTAATATTAAAAATTATTTAATATTACTTATATATATAATTTTAATATTATATATATTAAAGTATAATTTTAATATACTAAAATTATTATTTTAATACATATAAATATATAATAATGAATTAATTATTTATTATTTATTACTATTATCAAATTAATGAATTAATATAATAACTTAATGAATTAATACTTATTAAATTTAATCCTTTATTAAATCAAGCTAACTAATACTGGTATCTTTTCAAATTGAACCCTATTATTATTTTTCATATTAATTTTAATTTCAGGTTCAGTCTTTAGACTAGATGAAAATATACTGATCTCAAACTAATTCATTTTAACATTCCTAAATTTGAAGCCAATAATAATAATAATAATAGAAAAAAATTCCTCGCAGGACTAAAAAAAATTCAGGTAGACTGGTAAAGGGTCAATTCAGTCATTTCAGCACAGGCGATCCACCAATCGGCATCCCTCAAACCCATCCACATGTACAAATAGGAACGGAAGCAGAATCTGCTTTGCAGAAACGGGGAATCTCACCATTTATTTTGGAGAGACGACGACAGAGAGAAGCATGGAGCGGTTAGCACTTGTCTCCTTTACACTCCTCTTGGTATGCTGCGCCGCCGCAGCATCAACCTTCGATGACTCCAACCCCATCCGATTAGTTTCCGATGGCCTCCGTGACTTCGAAGCTCAGGTCCTCCAAGTCCTAGGCCAAACCCGCCATGCCCTCTCCTTCGCTCGTTTTGCCCACAGGTGAGTCCCATCTCAGTTTGTCTCCGTTCCGATCACTACTCTCTCTCTCTCTTGTTGCTGAGCTAAGTGGTTGTGATGATTAAGGTATGGGAAGAAGTATGAGACCGTGGAGGAGATGAAGTTGAGGTTCGAGATCTTCTCTGAGAATCTGAAGCTCATCAGATCCACCAATAAGAAATCCTTGTCGTACAAGCTTGGTGTTAATCGTATGTCCTAACTTTCTGGAATCTCTCTGATTTTTTTTTCCTTCTTTCATATCTGTTTATCGATATATGCAGTTGGATATGATAATTTTTTTTTTTGATAGGACGGTTAAGGATGAGTCGTAATTAAGCCACACCTGGTCACTCAATGATTGACAGAGATCGCTGTGTTAATTGGATATGAATGAATGGATATGTTTTATTGTTGACTTCTCACACTATATCAACGGAATTAGCTGATTAATGGTTTATTTACTTATTTTCAATTCAATTTTTAGTTTTTTATTTTATCATTTTGATCTGTTCGATTGATTATTTAATTATCAAAAAAATTAACTTTGAGAATTCATCGTTAGTTCATCACATTATCATCTGAAGGTGAAAGTAGTGACAATTAACAACTTAGAACTTGTTGGATGACAATTGACAAATAGAAAAATTACTTTTGAAGAGAATTAAAAACGGGGGGAATAATTTTGCAAGAATAGGTTTTATTTTTGACTGTGAAAGTTGAAAAATTGCTTTTGAGTATTAAAATACTAAAAAGATGATATAAATGTGTCTTTGAACATCACTAAAATGGAGAAATTAAGGGCCAAAATTAAAATTCTTTTATTATTTCTTTCCTTCAAGACAATTGTCAAACTTGTTTCTCTTGATTACCAAACAATCCGATTCACGAAGGAGAAGTAACTCTGGTAGAGCAAACTAATTTAGAGGTTTTGCCCACAGTAATGGCTAATGAGTTTAGGGTAGAGACTCTGCTTCAATCCTCAAACCTATGGACAGCAGAGCTGACAGTGCCCATTAACTCACCAAAAATGGAACAAATAAATTGAAGATCGTATAATGTCCTTGACTCCTGCATTGCTTTTGGACACTAAGCTTTTACATAGAATAATATTTTTATTGTTAAACAAAGATAAAAGAGAGGACGAGGAGTGTTAAAAAAAAAAGTGATTAATAATGTCTATTTATGAAACAGATTTTGCTGATTGGACGTGGGAGGAGTTCAGAAAACACAGATTAGGAGCTGCTCAGAACTGCTCAGCCACCCTTAAGGGCAGCCATAAGTTCGCAGATGATGTTCTTCCTGAGACGGTAAGTTTCACAAGCACACACATATTACCAATTACATGAATTACTCCACATCACTTTCATTAATTCTATTTGATTGCATTGGCCTTGTGTGCAGAAAGACTGGAGAGAACATGGCATAGTGAGTGCAGTTAAAGATCAAGGCCACTGTGGATCTTGTTGGACATTCAGGTTATTTAACAAGAAAATTTATTTCAACTCAAGAAGTTATTCTACGGTTTCTCTTATCATCCTTCTAATTTTTTTATTTCCACATGCAGCACCACTGGAGCCCTGGAGGCAGCTTATGCACAGGCATTTGGAAAGAATATCTCTCTTTCTGAACAACAGCTTGTGGATTGTGCTGGGGCTTTCAATAACTTTGGCTGTAGTGGTGGTTTGCCATCCCAAGCCTTTGAATATATCAAATACAATGGTGGACTTGAGACCGAAGAAGCATATCCTTACACTGGAAAAGATGGTGCATGCAAATTCTCGTCTGAAAATGTTGCCATTCAAGTTCACGACTCAGTCAATATTACTTTGGTAAATTATGGGATAGCTCTCCGGTTTGCTTAATCATTGTAACTTTTTTGTTGACTAAGGTTATAGATAGTAAAATAAAGTCTGACTAATCGTCATACCTCTAAGCGAACCCTTTAAGATGTTCTAAATGTTGCCTTATTGTTGAATGCAGGGTGCTGAGGATGAATTAAAGCATGCAGTTGCTTTTGTCCGTCCAGTAAGTGTGGCATTTGAGGTGGTTAGTGGTTTCAGATTCTACAAGGAAGGAGTCTACACCAGTAACACTTGCGGCAGGACTCCCATGGTGATTTCTTCTATTGGATATACCAGTTGTTTATCTGATTCTATAGTTTTTATGGATTGTTATTTTGCCTTACTTAGATTCAATTTATCGTATCATCAAAAGCACGCTGGCATTTTTTATTCCATGAATGCTTTCTAGTGCTTTATAGACAGTGTCTCATCAAAACTAGATTTTGTTAGTTATATCAATGTATATGATATTCTTTTGTCAGCAACAACACTCGTCAGACAATCCTTTTAACAAAAGCCAAATTTTCTTCGCAGGATGTGAATCATGCTGTTCTTGCAGTAGGGTATGGAATTGAAGAGGGTGTTCCATATTGGCTCATTAAAAACTCCTGGGGTGAAAGCTGGGGTGACCATGGCTACTTTAAAATGGAATTAGGAAAGAACATGTGCGGTAAGTAATCTGTAGGAAACTTTAATTTTCGAGGACCTTAAAGAATCCAAACAAGAGGAACCAGAGAAAAGGATATATTAACATTTGTCAATCTTTTGGTCTTTATAATCTTTACTTTGTTAGCCTAAATTGGATTGGATTAATCTGCAGTACCGTGTCTTCTTCTGATCTTTTGTTTTGAATGTCAGGTGTTGCAACTTGTGCATCATATCCCATTGTAGCTTAGGCTATATGAGGAGCAATGTGGACCTGGCCACTACTGTGTAGCAAATCTTACTTCAAGGCAAGGTGTCATTGTGAGATAATGTGGGTTACTGCTTCATGTGTAAAATAAGTTTGATGTTGGGATGCTGTTGTTATACTCGTCTCTAGGATTCTATCAAGCACATAAAAAATTGTGTATTCCTTTTATTGCATAGACATAATAATTACATTTCTGATAGCCGTTAGAAATAGCATGTGGCTTGGCAATGTCTTATTACTGGATAAGTAGATTTGTTTTTGGGTTACTTTCCACTCTTTGGAACTATAGAAGAAAAAGTGAAATTCGATTCATTTGCAAATGGCATGAATTGAATTCCACTTATTTTCTTATGATTCCACACAAGGGGCTTATGCCATTTCCTTTTATTTGCCCCAGCTGCATCTGAGTTCAGTTCAATAGCCTTCAAGTGCCAAACTATTTTACAAATAAAATAAATGCATTCGCTTGGAATTGAAGAATGAATGGTGTGTTAATAGATGAAGGATCTATTAACAATTGGTTAATTCAATAAAACCAGGTTAAGGCCCAAGAAGTTTTAGACTCAATAAAGGATTATTGGGGGGCCTTTTGTATAAAGGGTTTTTAAATCCATGCTGGGGATTCTAGTAGTTTATGTTGTATCCCCCGAGGATATAGCCGATGTCAACTTCTCTTTTACTGTCTTGCAACATTTTAATTTTAAATTTCCTTTTTTCAAAAAGGATAATGTACAAGCACTTTTGAGTGTGTTTATATATATTTTTATTTTTTAAAAGAATTATTATAAAACCATTTTTGGGAACTATTTTCAAATTTAAAAAAATAATAAAAAATAACTGGTGTTGCAACTTAGAAAATTTTTCCTTTAAGATAATGCTACAGAAACCTCTTAAAGAGATTAAATATTTTATCTTTATACCTTTTTTTGAATCTCAAACAAGTGATTTAAAATTTAAAATATAAATTTAAATAGATTAAATACAATTCAACAATAATAAGACTCAAACTTCTAAAAAGTTAAACTCTCCATAACATTGCCCTTAATTAAAAAAATGACATAAAAAACTATAAAAAAAAAAGGATTAAAAAAAGATATAAAAGTCATTCACATCTAAAGTTGTAACTTTTAAAATAGATTATGAAAATAATTATTAAATAAGAACTTTTGTTTTTAAAAACAGATAAACAGAAAACTGCTGTTTAGCTGCTGTTTAGCAACAGTAAACAATCAGATCTTTTGTCTTCATATTTGTGTTAATAACTAACCATCAGCCCTTTCCGGAAGCAGCAATGCATTATGCATTATGTATATTCAGGAGTTCTGTCGTAGCCAATTCAGAGCTACGAAACTATACATTGAAGACGTTGTACATCATGAATTAGACAGAGTGAGACTACATTAAATCAACCGTTCAATACTTAGCTGTATCTTACAGGGAAGAGAGAACTGTATAACCAAAAACAATGGTCACCTGATTTGAACAATCAAAATTTAACCAAGGGTGAGCTTCACGCTAGGAACCTCATCATCATGTTATTACACCCTCAAGAAGTTCCATGGTTAGGCCAACACTCATTCAATATTTGATCCGCATTTAAGCCTTGTCAGAAATAGTGAAGCATATTCCACACGTGTGCCTTTTTCAAGTTCCACCAATAACTAATAGGCGTGCATGGTCCTGGAACCTGCAAAGCCATCAAAACAATGCAATTCAATATTTGTTTTGTGAAAGGCTTGGGGGGGGGGGGGTTCAATAAACAAATCCTCAGACAAGTGTATCATCAAACTTCAATGGTTTCTATAAGGATTTAAATTTAATTCATTGTCAATGTAAAATATTTTATACTATCACTGAATAAAAAATATATACTTAAAAAATAATAATAGTTAAAAAAATTTTCATTGCAATAGAAGAGTTTTGATGGTTTTTTACTGATATGGTAATATATAATTGAATGATAATATAAAATTAATTTATACTAACATTGAATTAAATTTAAATCCTTCCTCTAAATGGCACTCGGGATTCAAGTCACTGGAACTGTTTCAAAGAAAAAGGGGCTTTCACATTATTTTGTATTGAGCCCTACAAATTCCCTCGATCTTGCCGAGCAGAATTAAAGATTACCTGTGGACAGACTCAATTCGCAAGCATAGTGACTTGTCATGACTTTAGGAATGGCAGTACACAAGGTTATAAGATCCCGGGTTCCATTCATCCAAGACCTCTAACGTGATTGTTCCCCATCTCATGATAGAAACATGTTCCATTTCCCGTTTAGTTACAATCTATTGACATCTTTCCCTCATTCTGGGGCCATCCAGTTTTATGCACAATTTAGAAGACAAAGGTAACGACGACCAATGTTTGTATCCCAACTGTAAAGGGCTATAAGATTTGTACATTTAGCAGAGCAAATAAGCCAACAAAAAAGAAGTGGGAATCAAGAGCACATGGTGAATGGATCCTCTCCAATAACTATAACTGCAATTGCTGCATCTAGCCATCCAAATAAATGGGGCTTCCTATATTTTCATGAAGTCCACACTAATCAACAGTTAATGCAGCAACCACAACTACAGATACTGGAGAGGATCCAAATCCTAGATAATGAAGGTTATGAATGCATCATAACTGGGAAGAAAGGACTGATAAATTAATAGAAAAAAGGCTTCAAAACTCTGTTTCTGTACAACAATAAGTTGCTACTACCTTCTCACAAGAGGAGGGCAAGGAAGATGCTTGTGGAGATGTATAAAAGGTGAAAAATTCTACACAGTAAATAATTCCACACAAATTTATAGTTAAAGAATCCTGCACTACATGCACCTTTTCTATAAATCACAGAGCCAACTGTGAAGCCATAAGAGTTCTTTAGCCTCTTTCTTGATTATTTTTATTCCAACTCTATAATTCCTAATAACTAAACATATTCCCAACATACTACAGCATTAGATGTCTATTACGAATTTTCAAATAATTATAATTGTACATTATAATATCAACTTCTAGATAAAATTTATAATATCAGCACTTCCATTGTGATGGATGACAAAATTTGATGCTAGAACAAATTTGACTAGGTGAGAAAAGGAAATTTAAATTTAAAATTATAATATTTTAGCAAAAATCAAAACTAACATACCTAACTACAAGTTCCATTAAATCAGTATAATTTTTGGTGGGAGTGGCAACAAAACAGCCATTGTAGACAGTCCCCAAAAAGGGAAATGATACCTGACGATTCACTACTTTGTGCATAGTGCTGGCAGTATCCACCTGGTACCCAAAAAAGAAAAAAAAAATGGTGGAAATCTTTCCACAACCCCTGGTTCTGTGGTATCACTTCAATAAACAGAAATTGGAATATCTGCCTTCAACCTTTGATGATAAGATGTTGTCATGGACGAAGTGACCAATATCTGATTCTCTGACAGAGCTTTTCTAATGCAGGCAGCTTCACCAGGCATTCCAGCCTTTAGAAGGCAGGAGCTTATAGACCTTACAGCTATATCATCTGGGGCACAACCAGCTGCCAACATCTTATAAAATATAGCTATAGCTTCAGGCATTCTTCCTTTCATACAATTCCCAATAATGAGAATGGTAAATGTTACCTTGTCAGGTTTGCACTTCTTCTCCTCCATTTCTGCTACAATTAGGTTTGCCTCATCAAGATTTCCAGATTTGCAATAGCCATCAATGACAGGATTGTAAATAAATGCTTGTGGAATAATTCTACTGTGTTTCATTAGTCTCAAAAATTCGCGAGCTTCATGAAGCCTATTGTTCTTGCACATAGCATTAATAAGAACAGAAAAGGTATATAAACTTGGACAAATATTTCTTGCATTCATTTCATGCCACAGGTCTAAGCCACGGGTTACTTGTCCAGTTCGACAATAGCCATCAATTAGGGAAGTAAAAGTGACAACATCAGGAGTACAATTATGCAAAAGCATCTTGTCATACATGGCTAGCGCAGAAGCCATGTCATTGGCCTTACCAAAGCCATCAATAAGAACATTAAATGTAACTGCATTAGGCTTAATTCCAGATCTCATCATTTCATTCAAAAGAGAAACAGCCTCCTCCATCTTACTCAACTTGCAATAACTTGATATAATAGTTGTGTAACTAACAACATTAGGGGAAAAGTCACAATTAGAATAAACCTCTTGTAGTAGATCTCGTGCTCTGTCAACCTCATCTAATTTACACAATCCATTTATAAGAGTACTATATGTAAATATATCTGGAGAACAACCGAAATCCTTCATATCATTGAGAAACTCAAAAGCTTCATCAATTGCTCCTACATTGCACAAACCACTCATTAGAATGTTGAAGGTGCAAGCTTCTGGACGAGAAAGTGAACCCATATGCTCCCTAAAAATTTGAATAGCATCACCTACTTTATTTTGTTTTATCAAGATGTTGAACAAGTCATTATAAACAATAGCATTTACTTCAAACTTCTTGGCGTGGATCTCGCTAAGCAATTCCTTTGAAACATCAATCCTGCCTGCCCGAGCATAAGATGACACCAAAAACCTCAACAATAAATTATCCGGCAATTTCCCATCACACCTCATACAATCATATACCATTTTCGCTGAATTGTAGAGACCAGTTTGACAAAGGGACCTCAAAAGAAAATTATAGGTCCAAAAAGAATGAGAAATGTTCAACCTTTCCCTACTAAACACAAAGAATTTCAAAGCCAAATCTCGATTGTCTAGCCTCTTAATAACCTCTAATGCTAGCGAAGGAGTTAGGTTCTCACTAAAATAACCCGATAATCTATCCAATGAGTTTGAGCGGACAAAAAGAGTACATACAATCTTAACCAGCCAAACTTCAGCTCTTCTGGTTAACTCTCTTTCATAGCGGCCAGATACTCGCTCTGTATGAAAACCACAATAATGTGCAATGGCTATCTTGAAAGCTCGAACACCGGACGAACGGGCTCTAAAGAACAAGAGGGTCATCTGTTCTCCACGCCATGAATTGAATTATCTGTATGTCCACATGCATAACAAATTCTTATTTTCAATGCATCGCCGCCATGATTCTGCGGCTCTCTTTAGAGACTATGGCAGCTAATTCAAAGTCTGCTATGAACTCGTGTCTTACAAGGATTTACAATGAATCTTGCTGAACAGAAAACGGTGCAGGGATGCTTGCTGCTCAAGGGATTTTAGCTACCGGTAGCTCCGTCACTGTCACCGAGCTGTTGACACAGATAGAGAACTAATTTTCTCCGGTCATCTGGCACTCCCCAGTCTTCCTCGACTCTGGAAGTAGGTAAACGGAAATCCAGATTTATGGGCCTGGGTTTGAGCTCATTTCTAGTAGTTTCGACGGCTCACTTTGTTAACTTTGGTTGATAACCAGTAAAGGCCCAAATATAAGGTCTGCAATATCATCCAGATTAGTGATAGTGATATATATTTTATATAGAAAATTAATATAAGGGAGGCTTACTCTCGTATTAAGCTCAATTCGATTTAACTTCAAATTAATTGGTATAGAATATCGAAGAGTTTTAAAAAGAAAAATTTTTCACACACTTGTGGTGTGATTTTTTTTTGGAGTAAGAAAATTATTAAATTTAAATAAAAGTAAGAATTTAAGATGTAAAGTAGAACAAACTTTTTTAAGAATCGTTAATTAAAAGTTTTATAAATGTGAATTTAATATAAAATGTGTATAATTGTTAATATTAGTTTTAAAACTTTTATTAGTCATGTACACAATTCCATCCTCCGTAAATTGAATAGCATCATTTTACACTTTATATCATATTATTTCTATTTTTGAAGAAGCATTTACTATATAAACAACATTTTTTTTTCTAGCTTTGACCCTGCAGAAGTTTAAATTCTAAATTATATTATGTTACATATGTTATGCTGGATTCTTTAGAAAAGGGCACATGAATTAATTTTTGTTCTTTGTATTTTTAAGAGTTAGGCAAGGTTGCAAGACTTTAAAGCTCTACAACGATTTTTACCTTCATTGAAAATATAATTTATTAAATTGTAATGTGGGAAGCACTAAATAGAATAACCTCATCAATTTAAAAGAAATTTGAGATAAACTACCTTCACACCCTTTAATCATTTTAAATATTCATTTGGCTGCCTCATAAATCATCCTATTATAATTTCTAAAACATTACAAGAATATAGAACATATTATTTAATAAATCAAAAACAAACTTAAAAATAGAAGAAAAGAAGAAAAATTGTTTAATTGGAACGAGGGTTACTCAGGTTTAAACGGTGACTTTACTAGCGGTAGAAGTCATAATTTTCCCGGGAAATGCCTTCAATTTCTTTTAAAAAATTGAGACTACAATTTTGAAGAAAAATATATACAAGTAAAATTTTATATTAAAATAACAAACTCTAATAAAAAAAATGTTGTATTATCCAAAATGGAGCGTTACACTTTATATCTATTAGATATATTTCTCAATTTTTTTATTTGCATTTAGTATTCTTAGGCTTAATAAAACCTTGTTAATAAATGTAATTTTCAGGATTAAATTCAAAATTTTTATCAAATTTGAAACGGTAAGAAACTTAATCTGTCATTGCTAAATCAATTAATTATTAGATGAATTTCTATGATACATATGCATTTCTCAAACAGGTAGCAAATTTTACGTTGACAAATTAACGGTCATAATCTCTCCTAAATTTTAATAAAATTTCATAAAAAATGAAGATAAATAAAAATCATACAGCAATGCGAAAAACAAAGATAGATTAAAAATATATGGAATTAGCCTTTCCTGAGTTTCTGTAAAATTATATAAATTTTTTAATTTCAAAATCTACATAAATTTTTTAAAGCATAAAATAATGCTATATTTAAATTAATTTTTTTTAATAAAATGATGATAAAATATGATTATAAATTTAAATCAAATAATATATAATAATTAAAATATTTTATTATTAAGGACACGTTATAATTAAATTCAAATGATTAAAAATTTATAACAATTTTATTAAAATTTAATTTTTTATCAATTATGTTTTAACTGTTCATGTTTTAATTAAAATAAATTTTTATTATAAAATAATTAAAATATTTCATATTAATATATATTATTTGATTTGAACTTATAATTATTATTTTTATTATTTTATTAAAAAAATTTGAATTTAAATTTAAATATAACATTATTTTATGTTTTAAAAAAAATTATAATTTGTGGAATAAGAGGAGAAGTTCGTATAATTAATTTTAGAGGGTCAATATATTATGGAGGTTTCTATCGTACTAAATTGTTAGTACTCATGATAATCCTAGTAAACAGAGAACTGATGAACAATACACGTAGGCGTATCCTTTAAAATCAATTGCAATTTTTGCTTAAAGGACCCTTTTGTCCTTCAAATAAAGTTGACCTCAAATGATTAAAATAATTGACTTATTTTATAACTTACACCACGCATAATATATCATGCCATATTTAGTTCGTGATTTTAGCGTCCTACCAAAGTCATTCTTTTTTATTTTTCCCTTAAACTTATTTTTCTTATTTTAACCGCACATTTTAACTCTTATTATTTATATTTTATACACTTTATTTCTCTTTTTTATATTAATTTCTTCTTTGCATTTTTTCTCAATTATGTTATTTATAATTTATATATTAATATTATCAAATAATATAAATACAATATGATATAAAAATATTAAGTGAAAAAAATATCTTTATATAAAAGTGAAAGGAATATATTGTAACTACTAAATTTCACATTAAAAAATTAGGATTATATCACTTTTCTAAAATATAAAATTATATTATTTATTTTAATTGATTATATCACTTTTTAAGTGATTATAATTTTTAATTATATTTTAATCCTAACTATAGATAATGGCAATAATTTTTCTCTCATCAAAGCTGTCTTCTCATTATATGCTTTTTAATAAAGTTGTACATGGGTGGAGCAATCCGTCCAACCCAAAAATATATAAAATTTAATTTTTTTTATAATCTAATTATTATTTACACTGAGCTTGGATCATGAAAATAAAAAAATAGGCCGAGTTGGCTTGACTAGGCTCCATTATATTAATTTTTTAATAATATAATTATATATTATTAAAAATAATTATATTTAATTATTTTTATATGAAAATTTTTAATTTAATATAATTAAATATTTTACATATTTAAATATCTTATTATCTATTTAAATATATAATTTTATTTAAAAAAATATTTTTACTTAAAAATAAAAATACTAATATTTGAGCTTTTAAACTGAACCTTTAGGCTAAATAAAAAGAAATAAACGGCCCAAGTAGGCTAAATTTTTTAAAAATTATACAAGCCAAGCTTGGCGGTAACTTAAAGCTCGATAGTCTAACTCATTGTTTATCTTTACTTTCTAACATAGTATATCTTAATTTCAATAAGTTAAGATTTAATTCAATTATATATTATAGTTTTAATTTTTAATATTTGATAATTCAAACTCTATATTTTTTTATTTAATTTATTGTATTTTTATATTAATTTTTATTATTTATAACTTAGACATTAATATTTTTAAAAATATAAATATAACATAATATAATTTTTTATTACAAGTATACCTAAAATAATTTAAATGTTTAATTTAATTAAATTATTTAATTATATATATATATAATATTTTTAGCTATTATTAATTTTCAAGATTGACACTTTTTTCTTTTTATTTATTTCATTACATATTTTTTCTTTTTACATATCTAATCCTACTATTTGTAGTTCATACACTAATATTACTAATATTATGCTTTATACAGTAAATAAGTTTTAAGCTAATATTTAAATGTATTTTACATGTTAACTTATTAGAATAAATAAATTTTGATTTATAAATTACCTTCAATAATTTATAATTTATTAGTTGATAGTTTTTTAAATTTCTTCCAAATTTATCCTCTTCTTTTTATTAATTTATAACTTAAGCTATTAATTAATAATTATATTTTTATTTTAAATGATAAATAAATTAAAATTAAGTAAGTAAATAAATATATAATATCATAAATTTATTATAAATAATTAAATAAAAACAAGTAAGTAAATAAATAAATATATAATATCATACATTATATTTAATTCAATTTTATTTAATTATATCCTTATTTTGAAAAATAAATATATAAAAATACATAATTAATTAAATATGTAATATCATAAAATATAATTAATTTTATTTTAAGTACTTATATTTCTCTTATAAATAATAATTAAATAAAAATTATATAGGTAAATAAATATATAAGGTCGTAAAATATAATTAATTAAATTTTAGGTGATTATATTTTTATTTTAAATATATTAATTATATTAGTATAATTTATTTTTAATTAAATTTAATTAATTTAATTTATGTATCTATTTATATTAATACATTATTTTATGTTCTTTAATATTTTTAGTTAGTTTAGTAATTGATTATATAAAATAATTTTTATATAATCAACTACCTTATCAACTGCTCTATCAATTAGTCGTATGAAATATAACCTAAATAAATAATATAGGTAAAATATGATATATTTTAATTTTACATTAAAACATTTTATGTGAATTAAAATTTTATATTTCAAGCATCAACATTATGAAATAGTATGATATAACATAATTAATTTACTTTTAATATAAAATTATTTTAAATAATTTAAAATTTTAGAATAAATATATTGATTGAATTAATTAATTATTTGAATTTTATCATTATTTTTTGCGTCAATAATTAAGTATTTTATTTCAATTGAAATTTTAATGTAGCTTTAAAGCTCACGCATTATTTTTATTTTTTTATCTACTTTATTATATACATATATTAATCTATTCTTATTGTTTGCAACTAATATGTTAATGTCATTAAATATTATTAAAATTTTACAACTCAACTTAAATATATGGAATGTTAAAAATTTGTTGTTTGCAAAATTCAATGTATAATTGTAAAAGTAACATAATAAACTAAACTAAAACATTATAAAGGTGTATTTTTTATTACATAATGATAACTTAATTTCATTTGAAAAAAAGTTTAAGTCTCTATGTTATTAGGTATTTTTATTTTTGTAATTAAATGTTTTAAACAATTATTCATATAGATTGAAAATAAAAATAAAATATTTAAAAGTAACTATAATACCGTTCAGTAAAATGGAAGGGGTACAATAGACAAACTACTACTATATTCTCTTTTTCTATTTAATACATAATTGATAAAGGGTATTTATAGTGAACGGCTAAGATGCATTTCTTATATTTGAACGGTTGAGATTGAGTTCTGCTATAATACTAATGATTTTGTTCTTAGTACCACAATTTTTTCAAATATATGAAAAAATGATAAAGTAAAACCTGCCATAGCTTCGTTGTAGTCGCCGCAGCTTAACAGACAAGTCAGGACAGAGCCAAACCAAACGTTCAAACGGCAGAGGGCCTGAACGATGCCGTTTTGATCCCTCCAAACTGAAAAGAGGATCTGAGAGTCCAGTTGACAGCGGAGTACAAAGCTTTGCCGTCTTCTTAAACTCCGGAATCAAACGCAGCGTAAAATGGCAACAGAGAGATACGCTTCTCCTCCAGCAACTTCGCCAGAAGAAAATGCTCTGTAAGAAACAATCTCTGTTTGTTGCCATTTCTAATTTTCAGCTCAATTTTCTGCTATATTAATCTGATATTGCAAAATTTCTCTTGTTCTTGGGAATCTGGTTATGTCTAGTAATCGTGCAAAACTGTGCTGATGTTTCATCTTTTGTGCTATTGTAGGTTTCTCGATATACTGCACGAGGCTCCGCTGTTTGCTCACAGGAAGGCTGCAAGGGTTGTGGGCAGTGTTTTTTATTGTTTGCTATTGGCAAGTTCAAAATTTCCTTCCTCTCAATTTTTGGTTCATTGTCTCTCACCATTTCAATTCTCTTCCAACTTAATGATGTTTCTGGATTTTCAATTTTAGGCAGGTTATGCTGCTTTGGCCATAGGTGCTCCATGGATATTCCGTCCCATACGAGGGCTCATCTCTCCGTTGCTTTGCAGCTGTGATGTTCTTCTTCTGCTAATTACAGGTTTTTTAATTCAAATGGAATTAACCAGCTTCGCAGACTTGTTACGTAGTAGGATGTATTTTAAGATGTTATTGCTGCTTATGTCACTGGGATAATATTTTTAATGGCTTCAAAGTCCTGTACAAAAATGCAATTTTTTTTTGGTAGGCCTGTAAAAAGCTGTAAATTGTTTGTAGTATTATTATAGTACTTGCTTGACTTGAGGTCCAATATTTCTATTCCTAGCTTCATTAAGATTACGAATAGATCTGATCCCATGGATCCAGACCTGTTCAGAGACAAATGTTTGGAGAGTTAGATTGTTATCATTTTCATTGATGCTAATTTGCAAATTAGCAATGTTCTGTAGATCTTGCAATACAAGTGTAATCACTGTGCATTGTGAGGCTATGTTGATCCTCCTGTTCCTTGAATCTTAATGTGTAAGGCACAACAATTTATAGGATTTGAAAATGACATTTCTCTATTTCAGGTGTCTTTCAACAATATTTGGTTTACCAAGTGCATAAGATACGCTTGCAGGTAATTGTTTTAACAAAAAGTATTCAATCATCATTCTAGTTTTTAAATTTCTTTCTTTCTCAATATGGATATTATTGCGAGTTTTGAACTAAATAAATACTGAATATTCATTAATGTAGTGACCAGTGAGACTGTGAGAGTCATGAACTGCTGACCAGCATTTTGCTGGTCTTTTGATGTCTGATGTTATGTTTTATCACTGACCTGTTACTTGAGTGTCACATTACGGAAATGTCAATTGTATATCTCTATTGCAGGGCTACTATAGTTTCAGCCAGAAGTTGAAAGTTATTGTTCGCATACCCTTTGCTATTACTGCTTATGGTGTGTATTTCAGAGTTTCAGCTGTTTCCACTTTCACATCTTACTTAATTTGTGAGTATATTTATAAGACTATTGATGTCAATTTCTTCATTTATTTGATTGAACATTAGGAACTGCTGCAATGTTACTTGTTATGGTCTGGAAACCCCACATCAGCTTTCTCTCAATCTCTGCAATATTGAGGTATGCTCATTACTTTAGTGTGGCTATATTGTTTTCTTCAAAAAATTAATTTTTGAAGGTGTTGATGGTAATATGAGGTGCAAAAAGAAACTGACTCCCCTTGTACCTTTTCTTTTTTATTTTAAATGTCCTAATGAAATTTATTTTCGGCTTTACCATACATATGAAATATCCCTTTCTAAGTGAGTGAATACATTATTCTTCCAATAGAGAAACCATTCCTTCTCAAAATATTATGTTTTCTAATTTGGTCAAGAAGCCTCATATTTTTAGTGATAAATTATCTGACAGTAGTGTGTGTACCTATGAGGAGTTAAAAGAGTTTTGGTTGATAGCGCATGAGTGTTTTTCTTCCCATCTTTTTTCTAGTTATGTGAATTATTATGTTTTTGCCATATTTATTTACAGCATATGACTCACTGCAAATGGCATTGCACTTGGAAATTTCATTTATGTGCATATTAAATTATAATATTTCATATACTCCAAATAAAACAATAAATTAAGAATATAGTAGTAAAACATTAAATTTAAACATAAAACACAATATAACATTGAATTAAGCCAACTTAAAATACAATGTAACACTGAGGCAGGGAGAAAGAACAAAGCACCTAACTCAAAATCCCCCTTTCTTAACAGAAACCTAAAGAGCAAAAAGAACAGAAAAAAACAGCAACATGAAGAGAAGAGAACAATGGAATCAGAACATAAAAAACCAGTCAGTTTAATGTATAGTTGAATAAAGCAGCAAGGTTAAGCCAGTTTTGATGATTATATCAAACAGTTTACTGATCAAAAAATAAACACGGAGCAGAGAGAAGAGAAGAGATTTGGGAGAAAAACAGGGGATAACTTACAAAGATGCTGCTCCAGAGTCCAGTCATCGGAGGGCTGCTGGAAGTTGCCGGAGAAGTGTTGGACAGATGCAAGCCTCACAGTCGACTGAGTTCAGTTGCAAAACATAGTGAGAAAAATAGGAAAAAGAGGGTTTTTTGTCAAAACATTTCAGACAGATTTTAATTTATACCATTGCAATGGAAAGGTGCACATGGTGCTGCACCTTGCTATTGCGCCAATAGTGCATAAGGCATATGCCTTGTTGGGCAATTTCATCCTCACAACGCAATGACCATTGTGTGGTGCAACTAGTCCTTGCACATTGCAATGTGCCATGGCACACACAATGGTGCAATATTTAATAACTATGGTTTATGCCAGGTGTCTGGTCATCTTTTTTAACTTATAAATATACAACGCATACAATCTTTAATATGCTGAATTTTTTTCCATCTTACTGTTCCATGCTTTATTTGTTGTTTACTAATCTGATATACAGTTGATCACCATCAAATTATCCTATAGTAGACATCTTTAATTCCTTTTTTATGCCATTATTTTCACGCATGTTTGAAATAAGTGGTTTCCTTTGTCAAGGTTTTTATAGATGAGAAATTTCAATTGCCGTTAAAATCTGCAGGGTTATCATGGTAATTGAAGCAATTTGTGCTGTATCTTTCATGAGTCTTTATATAAGTAAGTATCCTCTTTTTCTAGAGGGGGGGTTATTTAAGGAGTTGAAACTGGAGCAATAAGCTTCTTTTCTCTTATTTCATACACACACACACACACATATATATGTATAAATATTGGTTTTACTGACTTGGTAAATAAGAGATGTGCAAATCTTTAAGTTAAATTTCTTTTAGTACTGAATTATTTTGAAAGTTAAACTAAATTCATCTCAGTTTGATGTTTGAAAATCTTTTTCACATACATCCTTACCTTATTTTTCTTGAAGTAATGAGATTTAGCTATATGAAATCAAAGGTTCCCTTAATTCTATGACAGCTATCTTGACTTCCCCAAAAAGAATTCTAGTAGAATGGCTTTATTAACGTCTTATGGAAGATCACATGCCATGCTGATTTCTCTTCTTTCACCTAATACTTTACCTGTGTTCCTTCATGGTGCATGCAGGTTACATACACCAATACAATTCATTAAATTCCCATCCTGATGTTCTTAAGTCCTTATACTCACCACTTCAACCATCAAGTTCTTTGGAGGGCTTAAGGTAGTGAGTAAGTTGTAATTTAGTTTGTTTCTTATTTTACTTCATTAGTTCAAATCTATACTTCAAACGGTAAAGCCAGAATATCAATGTACTAGTGTTAGTGGAGTACACAACTTGCGAATCCACCTTTCATGTGTCCAGTAATTATGATAATGTCATGTTTATGGAAGCCAATTAGAATCTCAAGTACAAACAGAAATGAACTCATAAACTAGTGTGTTCTGCAGTATTTAACACTTACTTGGTACCACAGGTACCATGATGCTGGTCGGCTTTCTGACCAGCAAATGGCTTTGCTCCAATACCAGCGTGAAAATCTTCATTTTTTGAGTGAGGAGGTACATGACATTTTTAAGTGCACATTTAGTTGCTCACTATGTTTCTCCACTTATTGTAACTTGTACTATGAATGATATTTCAACAAAATTTGGTCTTGCAGATTCTAAGATTGCAAGAATGTTTGAGTAAATATGAACGAACTGATGATGGGAGCACTCCTCAGGTGACACTAATCCTGAAAAAATTGTTCTATTCTTTATTACATCATGTTAACCCATTCTAAAATTTAATTCATAATGTCTTAGTATTATTTGTAGTGTTCATGTGTTGTGAATGTTCCCAGTTGGAACGGTCATGCTTGTTCTAGTTTGTGTTGATTTTGATTTTCTGTTACCTCATAACATGGAGTCTGAGCAACTTTAGTTTGACGGTGCCAATTAAGGTAGACGCATCCTCTATTCCTACAGTAATTTACAGAGTGAATTAGTTCCTATGTATGGAAGTATTGGTTCAAATACATCCCTTTTTTTCCTTTTATCATACAGAACTTAAAGAAATGAAAAAAATTACTTTCTAATTTTTCAAAGGCTAAAATGCAATCGAAGGATATTACATCAACCTGCAGTTATTTCTTCTCTTCTTTTGTTATAAGTTAATTTTTCTGCAGGTTGATCTTGCCCATCTACTAGCAGCTCGTGATCAAGAGTTACGGACACTCTCTGCTGAGGTAAAAAGGCATGAAAGTCAACTAAATGCGTTCACTAGTAAATAACTGGTCATTCCTGTAGTTCTAAAATGAAATTCCAAATGACATGCTTGTAATGTCTGATGAGTATTTATTCTATTCTATTTTTATAGAAGATTTTGCTGATTACTAAATTTCTATAGTTCTGGACCTTCTGGTAGCTATATTTTAACCCTACATCCACCCCCATACTTGTGTTTTCCTTACTGAGTTTGCTATTTGTTTTCTTTCTTTTTCAACTATCATTTTGTTAAGAGTTAGAGATATGATTCCTATCCACATGATTGCATTTATAGAATCAGCATGAAAATAAAAAGAAAATTGGAATAGGGTCAAGGAGGAGCAAAACAGAACCCTATGCTTTACTTTGTCCATGCTATGCACAACAATTTATCCAAATAAAAAAATTTCCCTTTTTTGTACACAATCCTTGCTTTTTGCGGGAAGGGGGTTTTAAATTTTTGGTTCCTTTTACTCTTTTTATTCTCTTGGCCTGAAAACAAAAAGTGGGTGTGCTGGGATCCTCACTGGGAATTCTCTGTTACAGATGAACCAATTACAGTCTGAACTAAGGCTTGCCCGGTCTTTGATTGCTGAAAGGGATTTAGAGATCCAGCGTGTTCGCACTACTAACAATCAGGTATCTTATACTAGTTTCTTCAATCAAAAATTACATGGCCTTTGACTATGAGTTGCATACAGTAACCGGTTTTTATTAATGTAACAGTATGTAGAAGAGAACGAAAGACTAAGAGCTATTTTAGGCGAATGGAGCACCCGAGCAGCCAAGGTAATCATCTCATTCATAACTTGAAAATCTCAACAGATTATCGAGTGTTCTACTGTGCTTTTCGGGATTCATTTTTCCTCGTTGAGATGCCTTCTCCTGATACAACCTCATATATGATGCAATAAAAAGCTTGAACGAGCACTAGAGGCAGAAAAGATGTCTAATGTAGAGTTGCAAAGGAAGATTTCTACGCTCCGAAATCAAGCGGAATCATCAGCAGAACCACCTGAACAGGGAGCTTAATACACTTGCCACGCTGCTTCATCTATTGATGCGTCAGAGACTTTTGTAAGGCGGTTAGCTTCATTCTAAGGGGCAAGAAATGAATAGAACCAGCAATTGCTACTGAGAAGCTCCAATGTACATAGAAGTTTTGCACAGGGTTGTTTGTTAAAAGAATATTCCCTTTATTGCACTTATTTTTGCATGTGATCAATTTTTTTCCCCCCATGCTTCATTGAAGAATTTTCACGGCCATTTTTCTTCAGCTTCCGAATTTACATCACCAATATTTATACACATATAAAAGCAGCCATCCTCTCAACCAAACCTCTAATTTCTTGCGGTTGCAATTGCTGAGAAGTTTCGATAAAACCGGAAGCAATAAAAAAGGACGTTAATTGGGCTATGAATTTGGGCCTCAGAAGCCCAATATATATAATAAATGTGGAGGAGATGGGGACAAAGGTATGAGTAGGATTTGGAGATTTCGACCAAGAATTATCCAGAAAAAAACACGTGGGACCGACCACCGTTGCCTTGTAGAAGTTGAAAGTCGCTGTCATAGGACTTCGTGCTCGCTGACATCGTGGATTCATATCTTGTGCAAGTATGACACGTGGCTGTTCAAGACAATTCCCTTTCCGTCTCCTACCACCTCGTTTTGACGTTTTCGGCATAATTGTTGATTAAATAACATAAAATTAAACACAAGCCTCGAAGATGTTTATGCACCCCTATCTTATATCTTATGTGACGATTTTTCTTTAAATTTAAATTAAAAAAATGGTCCTACTTATCTCGCCAAATCTTGCTCTGTTATTTCAGTAGACTTCATAAAAAATGTGGTGGAATCTATTAAAAATAAAGGGTTAAGATTTAATAATATTTACAATGCTATTTTATTAATTCTATGTAAGTCATCACTTTTTTTACAGCTTTGAAAAATGACGTCATGTAATAAATCTTTCACAAAATCTACAATTTTTTAAATAAAATTTATAATTTTTTTATAAAATCATTTGATTTAAGTATTTATAATAAAACGTTAATTCAATTTAAAGCATGCTAATCCAAAGAAATTTCATCAAAAGATCCAAATTTTGAATACCACCCTTATTTAAAAGAATTCTTTTATTATTTAAATATTGGAATAGTTGTTTCATACCATCATTTCATATAAGAAAATTGGATATGATTTATAACTTTTTTTATTACATTTTATAATTTTCTTATAAATGTTACAATATAAATATTCATAACTGTAATATGAAAACTTTGGAAAATTTTATAAAAATAATAAAATTATGTAAAAAATATAAATTTTATATAAAAAGTTGCAGAATTCATACCGACCATCTTATATAAATACATATAAATACATATGTATATATGAATGTAACATTTTTCTTAAATTATCTCTCTTTTTAATTCTCGTCATGATTGTGAATCTTATTTGTTTTGTTGACAACAAAAGTTTAGTCTAGTGTCTTATTGATTCTACTAATACTGAAAAATTTGCATCTACTACGGAGACTTAAATAGTTCCATTAACTTGTTGATAAAATAATTGCATTTTTTTTTCCTTTTTTGCATTGGAAAATCAATAACAATTCAAACTGTTTAATATCTCATCAGTTAGAAAATTACTGTTTATTAAGCCAAAATTGCACTTTATGCTGTCATCCCACACAAAGAATTGTATCAATCATGATCGATAATCAATGCCAAAATTGTTATAAAAGAATATATTCTACCATTTAAAAACAAAATACTAGATACAAAAAGATCTTTCCCCGACACAAAAGAAGGAGAGAATAAGGAATAAAAGAAAGAGGAACAAATTACCAAAACAAAAAAAGAAAGAGGAATAAGAGATGGTTGGTCGGTGGTCCGCACGATCCACTGAATACACATCGTACACCTTGATCCAGCCATCCAAGTCAACCCATTCCTGCTACACTCCCCAACACCAAATTCTTCCTCTTTGATTTTTTTTGTCCCAAACAAGAGGAAAATGGTAACTTTCTTTTTGCCTTTTTATCTGCTGCAAAGAAAATTAAAAATTGAAAATGAAATTATTTTAAGATTATTTTATGAAAGATCTAATCTCTTGAGAAGATTGTGTTCTATGTAGAATTAATTACCTATCATTTTATTGTGGAAGAAGATAATATTCTACGGGGCACAAAAGAAAAGGATAATGTTCTCTATTTTTCCATTCCCCATGTTCTGAGCCATTATTATTCAATTTGGTGTGGATAAGGATAATGTTCTAGACTATTCGTTTTTTCTTTATAAAATTCAACTAAATTTTATTTCTATCCTGATGATTCTCTTATTAAATTCAACTATTTGATTAATTATGCTATTAAATTTCGATATCTATCCTATTTTTCTCTCTCCATGATTCCATGGCTTAAAAAAAATCTCTTACCCATGTGCTCCTCACCTTCTAATTTATTTATAGCCCCATTTCGGTCCGGTTCTTTTCCCCGTTGTCTGATCCCTTTCAAGTTTCAAACTTCATCTGTTATCTGTTTCAGAGAAATCAATGCCGATAGCTTTGCATAGAAATCGTGGCGTTACGACTGAAAAGTCCAACGTCGTCCACGGCATGCCCTGCATCTCGATCTGTGATCGGGGCGTTCCGCCGGAGCGACAGGCGGATTCCGACTCTAGTAGCTCGTCTTCGATCGGAAGGAATAGCGAATCGTCGGAGGAGTCATCGGACCAGGAAGATTCCGGCGAAAATGAAGTTCAGAGCTCGATTAAAGGACCCTTGGATAGCATAAATGATTTGGAAGAGGTTTTACCTACGAAGTAAGTATTTTTGTGCCTTTTTTAATCTCTCCTGGGTTTTATCAAGTTTCAAACTTTTGTTAAGTGGTATCATCAGATTGGCACTTGGGTTTATTGTGCTCTTTGATTGGATCATTGATTGCTTTCTCCAATAGCTTTAGCAGCTGCTTGGGAGAATGGAAGTTACTTGATATAGAGCTGGGTGATTTTAAATAACGTTAAACACAGAATAGAAGATTAATTAGTTAAGTAGTTAGTTATAAAGGGGCAGATGTTGAGATTAATTCATTCCTTAGAAAGCCTTGTTTCTAAAGAAGACTGCAGCTCCTACACTGAGAAGAATGACTTCATCTGTTATGGATGCTAGGACAATGGACCTTTGAACAATGTTTTATCTACTAAGATAGAATCCTGACTGAGAGATTGAAAATTTAGTTAAAATTTCATTTATTTTGTAGAGATTGGATGTAGGAAAACATGTTCTGTGTTTTCTTAAAAAATGATTATTTTATGTAAATCGCAATATCTTTTCTGCTAATATGCAAACTGGAGATGTCCTTTCACCCGCTTGAGGGTGAAATATGATTGATGAAGAGGCTTGAGTTGAACACAAAGAATAAAAAGGATGTCTCTAATTGAAGCAGTACTGATTTTCCATGTCTAAATCTCTGGAGTAATGCTAGCCTCACTTCTCTAAGCTCACACTATGCTCACTCCCTTTTCATACACTATGAAGTTCACAATTCTGTAAATCTCAGATTTCACTATTTATTAGAGGAGAGTGCATCAAGCATTTTCCAGATCTCTCTTTGTACTAACTACCATTGTTCTGTTTGTGTAAGCCAGGAAAGGCATATCCAAGTTTTACAGTGGCAAATCAAAGTCTTTCACAAGTTTATCAGATGCTAACTCTGCGAATTCCATCCAGGACATAGCCAAACCAGAGGACCCTTATGCTAAAAAACGCAAGAATTTATTAGCTCACAACATCTTGTTTGAGAGGAGGCGCAGTTGCTCAGAAAATATCAATGGAGTTCCAAAGCGACCAGCTAACTTCGGTGGTGGAAAAGCCTGCATTCCCTCAAGTACCTCAAGTAGCAGTACTAATAGTGATGAGGGAAATCCTTCCTCAATATCACCACCTTGCAATCGTCCTCCTCTCCATCCACATGCGAAAAGATTACCCAGAAATGAATCATCACTGCCTCCTCCAGGAAATCTGCCTTGGCGATCATTCTCCTGGTCTGATCTCCAGTCTGCTGACACCGAGGCTCAAGACATATCTGGCTTGACAATTTGTGGTGTAAACAAAGGCAACAAAGTACATTGAAATTTTGACAGAGATTCTGTAGTTACATGAACAACACAGAGTAGGAAGAATGTTGTGCCTTAGTTCACAGTCATGCTTATTTTTATTCGGATATGGTTGGAGTTACTGTCTTCCTTCCGTATCTGACGGCTGGGTCTTGTGTGTGATCTGCCCATGAGTATTGTATAATGTATAAGACCTTTGTGTTCTCTTTGATCATCTGAGCCAATTCATGAATTTTTACGGTATTTTGTTTGCTAGTAGTCGGAACATATTCTCAAGAATATTAGGGTTACCCCAACTGAAGTTCTAATGTTACATATGCTTCTGGCAACTTGGCGTTTGCGATGTCGTCACTTTCGCAATAATGGTAATGATTCAAACCTGAAAAATGTTATTATGGTCCATTTTATTTTTTCCATTTGAAAGTGGGATACCAAAACGGGATAAATTGCACTTCTGATATTTTGTGATCCCCCCTTTATTTTAACTTAATTTACTTATAATTTTAATTATTAAAATTCACTTATTTATATTTTTTAAGTGTTAATACTTTAAATTATTTTTATTTAAAATTTAACTAAAGATACATGTAAAACAATATGCTTTTAGGTGAGCTTCATGTGTTTTTCACCGAATTTTAGATAAAAATAGTTTAAATAAATAAAATGTTAATACTTAAAAGTACATATAAATTAGTTTATGGTGTATTATTATACATTATCAAATTTAATTGCATATTAAATTGATAATTTTTTAAGATATATTATATGATAATATATTAATAATTAAATTTAATTCTTTAACTGTGCACCACTTGCATTATATATATATATATATATAT
This sequence comes from Sindora glabra, assembly GCA_020226215.1. Taxonomy (NCBI): domain Eukaryota; kingdom Viridiplantae; phylum Streptophyta; class Magnoliopsida; order Fabales; family Fabaceae; genus Sindora; species Sindora glabra. Next base: position 57,247,074 of record CM035231.1, read on the forward strand.
ATATATATATATATATATATATATATATATATATATATATATATATATATATATATATATATATATATATATATATATATATATATATATATATATATATATTCCCCTCCTCCTAAATGTTAATACTTAAAATTATACATAAATTATGTGAAAAACTACAAAGTAACGTGAATATTTTATCTCATAGAATTTTTGATAATTTATTTAGCCATACATCACATGAAAGATTGTATTTTAAATATTGCATTTTATTTATGGTAGCAGTGTTATTTGGTAATTATTTTATTATATTAGCAATTAGTTAATTTTATTAATTATTTATTAATAATTAATTATTAATTGATTTGATTAATTGAAAACACTAATTGTTCACTTATAAGATAGGTAAAATAAAAGATTTTTTAGTCCCCTTCCTTCCTTTGGTTATTAAAATCAATATGGATGACTCTCTTAAAAGTTAGTACTAATCTAGTATGATGTGGTGAGATTTAACTAGTAATTGGTTACTAGGATTTGCAAAACCTCTTGATTGTTGTTTAATTTTTTTCAAGTAAAATATTAGGGGAGTGAATCGTGATCTCAATGTACTTGAAATTTAGGTTATTGAAAAATTCAATTTGAATACAATTCCAAGTCTATGGTTAAAGCTATTTGTAATTGAGGGCACTATAAGCATCATCTTATCAAGGTAATTAAATCCTTCCTTCAAAACAATGGGGAAGTTGATATCAGATGTAATTTCAAAGAATAGAATGTTTGTTTAGATAGACTCACAAATTATAGCATGGCTCTTCCATTGAGTGTTCACTAATTTCAAAGATCCCTTTCTCAAAATGATTGATTTTGTTCTTATTGATGTTTTAGGAGTTTCAAAGACTCAACATGCATTCATTTTAGTCCTTTTTTTGGTGTTGGCACTATTTTCTCATATAAAAATATTTGATAAAATTAGTTACTTATTATTAATTAATTATTTATAAAATAATATATAAGGAGATAAATTTGTTTTATGATTTATTTGAATATATATATATTTACATATATATTATTTATGTATATAAATTAATTATATTAATTTTTACTTCTATTGTAAAATATACCAAAATTTATTAAATAATTATATAGCAATATCTTTAATACATTATAGTAATTATTTTATTAAAATATTAATTTTATTATATAAATTTAATTGATAAAAAATTAAAAATTATTTATTATTTATAAAGAACTATTTTATTCTAATATATATTAAGTAATACATATAAAATCAATGATGCATAGTACCATAATGGTTTAGTCATAGGTATAATATGTGAAAAGAATAAGGTTTGACTCCTTCTATTTGTAATATTTACAAAACAATGGACGGAGATAATCATTTAATTTGAGAATAATTTTAGCTTTTTATAGACATTTAATTGATAAGTTATTTGAAAATATGGAGTTTTTAAACTTTTTTAAATTAACTAATTGAAAGTTAATAAATTAATTGACCAAATTAACTAGTCAAAATGGGCCTAATCATGTAAAAGTTGAAAAAAAATTAGTTGTCAAACAATCTCTATAAATATGAATTTAGCATTTTCTATTGTTTTAGGGGTCGTTTGGTTCATACGGGAACTAAGTTCCCATGGGAAATGGAACTTCACAGGAAGTTGATTTCCCGTATGAACTTCCTGGGATATCCAAATTTTTGTTTGGTTAACATGGAGTAAGTTCCATTTCCCGCAAAAGAACTTCCTATATTTTTGTTTAGTTCAACTTTGTATTTCCTACGATATAACAATGAAATGACCACAATAGTCTCCAAAATAAACATTAACAGATATTAATTGATTTCAATTTTTTATGTGAAAAATACTGTTCTCTAAGGCGGGAAAATGAAAGGACACGACCTCGAAGTGACAAAATGCAATGGCCTGAATACGAAACGACACACGCGAAGGGCGTTTCGGCGGGCACAAAAAGGCCGAAACAGTAACAGTAACAACACTTCGCATTCCATCTCAAAGCTCACCAGTACCAGTGATCTCAAGATGCAGGAAGACACCGTGCAAATCATCACCGAATACAGTAAGAGAAGATACCAAACGACCCTGAACAACCGGATAACATCATTTATCGACATCGGACGCTGAAAGCAAGATCAAACAGCAACTCCGCACAAATGGGTCGTCCACAGGTAAACTCACCTCCTCTTTAGCATTGACTCTAATACAGGCATTATACTTCAGTTATAAGTGCAACAAAAATGCCACAGCTTCCTTGGACTTGTGTTCCTATGTGAGTTGAAGTGAAATCCTAGTAGTTAGTAGGACCACAACATGCCATGTATTTTGTTGTATGTTACTGTCACTCCACATAATATCTGTTTATATTAGGGAGTCATCTGATGCCCTAAAGTAAAGTGCTTTTCCATCGGCATTGCCGTTGATCATGTTTGATTTGTAGTTTAACATAGCTCTTCCATGAGGTTGCATTGTTAGTTAGACCTCACGGAAACTACTTGTGCATGTTTTGGTTCTTTTTCAATACAGTAGAGTGCTGTGAAACTCGCATAAGTTCCATTTTCTGGGTCATGTTACTGTTTCTTGGTGAAACAGTAACACATAATTTCTTCGAGGCTACGCTGTTAATAATGCCTCATCTTGTCAAATTACATTCCCCGTGTTCGTTATCAAAGCAGTAGGGATTCGTAGAATGGTTATTTCTCAAATCTTGGCTCATGTTACTGTTTCTCGGTGAAACAGCAACACAGCTCTACCACGCGGTTGCATTGTTAGTCAAACCTCACGGAAACTACCTGTGCATGTTTTGGTTCTTTTCCAATATAGTAGAGTGCTGTGAAACTCGCATAAGTTCCATTTTCTAGGTCATGTTACTGTTTCTTGGTGAAACAGTAACACATAATTTCTTCGAGGCTGCGCTGTTAATCATGCCTCATCTTGTCAAATTACATTCCCCGTGTTCGTTATCAAAGCAGCAAGGATTCGTAAAATGGTTATTTCTCAAATCTTGGCTCATGTTACTGTTTCTGGGTGAAACAGCAACACAACTCTACCACAAGGTTGCATTGTTAGTCAGACCTCATATTGTCCACTTGTACATGTTCTTGTTCTCTTTCAACGTAGTAGATTGATGGCAAACTCGCACATCTCGATTTTCTGGCTCATGTTGCTGTTTCTTGTTGAAACAGTAACACATGGTTCCTTGGAAGCTTCAATGTTGACCATGCCTCACCTTGTCAACTTATGTTCCTATTGCTCGTTATCAACACAGTAGAGATCCGTAAGACAGTTATATTTCGGTAATTGGCTCATGTTACTGTTTCTCGGTGAAACAGTAACATACCACTGCCACGATGTTACATTATTATTCATACCTCACAGAGTGGCACTTACCCACGAGTTTTGTTAAACATGTATATCTCATTTTTTATCTCATGTTACTTTTTCTTGCTGAAACAGTAACATCACTAGGAAGAATTGGATGTTGCATTAGTAATCATACCTCGTTTTGTCTATTTATGCTTAAGCTAACTCTTGATTTGACGTTTACCTGAGCAGAAAGGCGCTAAAGCACTCACACAAGGAGACGATTCTGATGAAGAAACCCAAAAATTCCAGCAATATAAGTCCAATCTTTTGGCCTGCATTAGGCAGGTTGATCAGCTTCAGTTGGATGACAGGCACACAACGGTGCTACGACACAACCCATTTTGGGTCCTAATTAACGCAATAATAACAAAGGAACTGGATCGCAGCATGTGTCGGAAGAGCGATGTTCAAATTCAGTCCATAATTGCTACCTTCTCAGACAAGAATAATTATTTCAACATTGGGGGTGATCATCTCAGAATAACACCAACATCAATGAAGCTGATCTTTGGAATAAGAGATGGAGACCAGCCCATCCAGACAACGTCTGGCAAGAGGACACTGTCAGACTTTGACATAAGATGTTTCCGTGACAAAGCACGGATGAGCAAACCAATAATATTCAATGCTCTCGAAAGAGCAGTGCGGGGAACATCGGAGACTGATGTGCAGGATGTCTCCTGCCTCATGACATTGATGCTTCTAGTCACCCTCTTCGTACCAAACAGGGCCCACACATTGGCCTAGTCATATATCAAATACGTAGAGGATGTAGATGAAATAGCACAATATGGGTGGTCACAACACATTTACGACCAACTCATGAATTCTCTCAAAAAGGACAGCACCCCCAATGTAACCGGGTATGTCATGCTATTGCCAGTAAGTTAAAGATGTCAAAACTGCTCTTTACTTCATGTCCGAATCCTTTACATTTTCTTCATTCATCTCCATTCATTTGAGTGAATGTTCCTGTCTCCTTATTGTATGTTTGTCGCAGGTCTTGGCACATGTTACTGTTTTAAACTAAAACAGTAACATGTCCCTACTTTGTCTTTGAATGGTTACCCAAAGTTTTATGGCATTTCTATTATTAGTGTGATCTCATTTGACAGTTATTTGTGAGTTCTTCGTCCTTATTGTATGTTTGTCACAGGTCTTGGCGCATGTTACTGTTTTAGACTAAAACAGTAACATGTCCCTGCTTTGTCTTTGAATGGTTACCCAAAGTTTTATGGCATTTCTATTGTTAGTGTGATCTCATTTGACAGTTATTTGTGAGTTCTTCATCCTTATTGTATGTTTGTCGCAAGTCTTGGCGCATGTTACTATTTTAGATTAAAACAGTAACATGTCCCTGCTTTGTCTCTGAGTAGTTACCCAAAGTTTTATGGCATTTCTATTGTTAGTGTGATCTCATTTGACAGTTATTTGTGAGTTCTTCGTCCTTATTGTATGTTTGTCGCAAGTCTTGGCGCATGTTACTGTTTTAGACTAAAACAGTAACATGTCCCTACTTTGTCTCTGAGTGGTTACCCAAAGTTTTATGGCATTTCTATTGTTAGTGTGATCTCATTTGACAGTTATTTGTGAGTTCTTCGTCCTTATTGTATGTTTGTCGCAGGTCTTGGCGCATGTTACTGTTTTAGACTAAAACAGTAACATGTCCCTGCTTTGTCTCTGAGTGGTTACCCAAAGTTTTATGGCATTTCTATTGTTAGTGTGATCTCATTTGATAGTTATTTATGAGTTTTTAGTTCATGTTAAAGACTGCGTACAAGAATAACTTGTTTACCTTCAATTGTTCTTCATCTTTTTATTACTCCGTCTTAGATGCAGCCTCCTAAGGAAATTAACGTGACAAATTGTACGTTTTATTGTCGACAGTATTGGCTGTGTGAGATTACCAGCGTGCTGGGCGGGCACCACATCGAAAGAGTTCCAAGGTGCCTCAAATGGGACCTGAAGCTCTTCACACGCCAACTGAGGGATCAACTTATCAGCCAGCTTCAGGTAACAGTATGAAAATATCAACTTATTATGATGCCCGATACATGTCAGTGCAAGAAAGCATGTTACTGTATTGAAACCTGGAGAGAAGGACCTGTTACTGTTTCATGTGTAAACAGTAACATCGAACAAGATGTTACTGTTTACACGTGAAACAGAAACAGGTCCTTCTCTCTAAGTTTCAATTGTTATTTTGATACCCATTCCAGCAATTTATTTTGTTTTATGCATGGTGTTGCTGTTTCATAACAAACACAAGCATGCCGTAGTCACAATGCAACATGTTACTGTATTCTCTGAAAATAGTAACATGCTCCCTTCATCGGTTTTAAGAGTCAGTAATATTGCATTTGTCAATTTTTTCCATTTATTGACATTGTGTCAGGGTTTCCACCTAAAAGAGTAGCATTGTGTTATGGTTTCCACGTAAAAGAGTAGTATATCGTGGGATTCTCCTGTTCTGGAGTGGAAACAGACACATTTTTTGATTCCAATTTCTTTCCATTAACCATACACTATTTTGTGCGTTTATTGTATTTTATAGTTAATAATTTACCCATACTTATTGTTACGCTCACACTTTATCCTTTTTTTTTCATGTTACTGTTTCTCATCGAAATAGTAACATGCCGATTTCCCACACTAACAGTGGAAATAATGTTATGATTCAGGTCGTAAACAGAGAGATTGAGCCCACTGTACATGAATATGACCTCCTCTACACAGATGAGACAAATCTACGGTTGATTGAATTCGCTGACTCAACAAAATCACATGACACACCCTCCTAATCGGAGGATTCGGAGGGCGATAATGAGACAGCATCGGCCTAGTACGTGATCCAACCCCGGCCAACAAAGCTGGACCAATTTGCCGATATTGCGCTGTCCCAGAAGGAGCAACAACAACAAAACAACGATGAAGTTATACGGCTTAGGGATCAACTCACCAGTGCAAACACAGAGTTACTCAAACTGAAGGATGAGTTGATGTCCCTCACTAAGAAACTTCATTCGTTAGAACAATAGAAAGAAGAAAACGCAGAGACAATATTTAAACTCAAACACGATAACGCACTGCTACAGGAGGAACTGTCCACAGCAACAAGTGAGGCAGAAAACCTCAGGGCGGTCAACATTAGTTTGGAAAATCATAATAAACAGCTCAATGCACAGCTATCAGAATAGATTGTGCAGGTGGTTGAACAAGCTGAGGTAGAAACCACCAGAGTTGATGAGCAAGTTATAGACGAGGCAAAACAACGATCGATGATAGCGAATATAAAGAAAAAACCAAGAAAAATAAAATGGGACGAGGAGTTCACGTACTCTGGTCCTTTGAAAAAATGAACGAGACAAGCATATGCACGTCAGCAGATAACAACCGCTGAGGAGGTCTACGGGCAGACCAAAGAGGCCCCTGTTGTAATTGAGGATGAAACACCCACAGATAAAAACAATAAAAAGCAGACTCACAAGCCACCCCACAGTCCAAAGTTTCCAACTGCAAAATACCTGACCAAGGATGTCAGGAGTAAGATGATGCAATTAAAATTGGCAGGAGATCCACAGTAAGTCATGTTCTATTTTCTTGTGGATGCTTTGCATTTACTAGAAAGTTTTATCTATCACCTCATCTAATCCTTTTGCCAAATCACCACATGCAATATTTTTGTCCGGTTAATCCCCGAGCAGGATTTGTTCATCACATTTAAGGATTTGGTGGGAGTTATGAAGGAGGCATCAATCACGAACAATATGTATCATCTGGTCGTTTAAATGCATTGTTGTTTTGTCATTAATCACACCAATATTCCTGTTATTGTTTCTTTCCTAAACAGTAACAGGAATATAGTCTAATCGGTCTCGAAGAGATTGTTATCTCAACTTTATTTGGACTCTTGTGTTACTATTTGAAGTTTGCCACCCTTATCAATCATATAACAAGAACTAAACAATCAATGCAGATCATAAATGACCATGCCTACACTCTGAGCCTGGCTTCCAGGAATAGTGAAAGGAAGGTATTTGCCTTCAACAGCTGTTGTTGGGTAAGATTCTAAATCCATCTCGCTTATATGAATCACAGAAGGCATCATTGATTCTGACTTAGGTTAAAACTATGTTGACAGTCTTACATTATGAGCGACCTCAAGTTTCTCCAGGAAGCCAGGCAATACAAATTCGATGCACATATGGAGGAGGCAATGGCTGCAGATGTTGTTATCTTCCCACTGAACTCCACGGGCGTCAATGACTTCAGCAACCCCAACCACTTCACTCTTCTCGTCCTAGATAATAAAGCAAACAAGTGGACACACTATAACTCGATGCGGCCGAGAAGAGAGGGGACACCGGATCCATACTTTCGTGATGCCATGATGGTGGTGAGTGATATTAAATACCTTGTTATTTTATTGACGTTACTCTTTCCATCAGACACAGTCACATCACATAAACACAATGAGACAACGGTATATCTCTCGTATGTAGCTCATTTCATGGTCTTCTGTTGGAGAAAACATGTCAAGTGTGATTCTATTACAAACATAAGCTGTTAATCGTTGATGTTTCTGTTTCTTGTAAAGACAGTCACTGTTTATTTTCTGGGAGTTCCAATTTATTCTTAAACATCATTAGGTTATTTGTATGGTGGATGTGTTTTTGTTGCTGATGTTACTGTTTCCATAACAAAAACTAATAACTCATAACAATACAAGATGTTATAGCCAGAAATGTAGACAGTTGCATGGAGTATTCATTTTTCATTTTTGTTGGTTTGCTAACAACAGAAGGACTACTACGAGAAAAAGATAAATGAAGTCCTTGCACGGGGTGAATTGGATAAGAGGGTAGAGTGAGCCACCTCAGGTCCACTGTTTGATATAATATCATACGAACGGTCACCTCAACAGGAAGAAGCATCATAAGTAGCAAGGTCCTTTTTTATCAAATGTTAACATGTCTAGTGGGTACCAAACTAACTTGTTACTATTTTCCAGGCAAGACTGTGGGATTTTCGTATGCTTCCATATAGAGAATATATTCAACAATAACATGTTTCAGGAACAATTTCCCTTGGAAGAAGTGAGATAATACAGAGCAAAATTAGTTAGTAAATTCCTCCAGGATTTCACTCTTTCCAGCTGAAGTTGATTAACATGCACATATATAACAATAAAGTTGATTATTATGCACATATGTAAAGCTAAATTCATGTTAAACCATTGTCTTAATATTTAAATTTCAAGTGTATGTATAACTCAATTGTAAATGTAATTCTTCTGTACAGATTAATCTTATATCCAGTTTATGTTAGCACTCAGACATCAGGTTGCCATATGAATTACTCGCACATGTGTTGATATTACTCTTTTTTAACGGATACCTCTCCCATCCAGTTGTGCGATACTATTCTCAAAACCTACCACCAATGTTTGTATGAATGAAGGACAATCTTTGAACAGTCATCAGCAATGAACATGCACCTCTCACACGCACACGGGCTAGTTCCCTGGGTGTTATTGTTTTCGTCCGAAACAGTAACATCACATAAACTGTATTTTCTTGGTTCTAATCCTGAGAGGGACTTGTCAAGTGACATGCACAACCACTCAGACGCAGGTCTGAGCAACCTCGAGGATGTTACTATTTTCGCCCAAAACAGTAACATCCGATGTGAAGACGTTTCTTGGACATAATCCGGATAGCAACTTGTCAAGTGACGTGAATAACAACCTAGACCTGGCCCCCAGCCAACCATAACCTCCAGGACTCAATACCCAGCACCCTCGATGATGTTACTATTTTCTCCCAAGACAGTAACATCCGATGTGAAGACGTTTATTGGACATAATCCAAATAAGAACTTGTCAAGCGACGTGAATAACCACCCGCACCCGCCCTCCAGCCCATCATAACCTCCAGGGCTCAATACCCATCAGCCACGATGATGTTACTGTTTTTGTCCAAAATAGTAACATCGCATAAACTGTATTTTATTGCTTCTTATCCTGAGAGGGACTTGTCAAGTGACATGCACAACCACTCAGACGCAGGACTGAGCAGCCTCGATGATGTTACTGTTTTCTCCCAAAATAGTAACATCACATATGAACACGTTTCTTGGACACAATGAGGATAGGAACTTGTCAAGTGACAAGAATAACAACCTAGACCCGGCCCTCAGCTAACCATAACCTCCAGGGCTCAATACCCAGCACCCTCGATGATGTTACTATTTTCTCCCAAGACAGTAACATCCGATGCGAAGATGTTTCTTGGACATAATCAGAATAAGAACTTGTCAAGCGACGTGAATAACAACCTAGACCCGGCCCTCAGCCAACCATAACCCCCAGGACTCAATACCCAGCCACCTTGATGATGTTACTATTTTCTCCCAAAATAGTAACATTGCATGTTACTGTATTTTCTTGCTTCTTATCCTGAGAGGGAATTGTCAAGTGACATGCACAACCACTCAGACGCAGGTCTGAGCAGCCTCAAGGATGTTACTGTTTTCGCCCAAAACAGTAACATCCGATGTGAAGACGTTTCTTGGACATAATCCGGATAGCAACTTGTTAAGCGACGTGAATAACAACCTAGACCTGGCCCCCAGCCAACCATAACCTTCAGGACTCAATACCCAGCACGCTCGATGATGTTACTGTTTTCTCCCAAGACAGTAACATCCGATGTGAAGACGTTTCTTGGACATAATTCGGATAAGAACTTGTCAAGCGACGTGAATAACCACCTGCACCCGCCCTCCAGCCCATCATAACCTCCAGGACTCAATACCCATCAGCCTCGACGATGTTACTGTTTTCGTCCAAAACAGTAACATCGCAATAGACTGTATTTTCTTGCTTCTTATCCTGAGAGGGACTTGTCAAGTGACATGCACAACCACTCAGACGCAGGACTGAGCAGCCTCGAGGATGTTATTATTTTCGCCCAAAACAGTAACATCCAAGATAATGTGTAATCAATAGCATTCGATGATGCACGAAAAGGACTGAACTGTACTACAGGAGTATCAATGGAATTGCCATGAGAAAAAAAAAGGAATGTATTGTTATATTCAGCCACATCATCTAATACATTATGTGATCCGATGTCAGTGTCCAAAAAATAGGTGCACATATAGAAGTTCAACAACATAGTATGAATTTAGTGAGTGTCTTGACTCCTATTGACTACTAATTTTTCTAGAACTTCACTGATCTGAAAGTAACAAACTATGCACATAAGCAGATCTGTACTCTTCTGGAAGGCTAAAAAAGAAATCAACTTCTAGGGGGTTGAGAGCAATTTTCCTTGCCATAGTCATAACTTGGGTAGGAGTTAACCCATCAATCTTCATAATCTCACTTGTCACTTGCATCCTTCTTCCTGCAGAATTAGATTCATGTTGGAAATAAGAAGCCAAGCGGCCTATATGTTTACTTGCATCCTCCATCACATCGCTCATTTGTGCAAATGTAGAAGAGAATTCTCTCAGAACTTCTGAATGTTCTATCTTTGCCTTCTTTGACCTACGGTTTACTGGGGTGGTTGAGGAAGAAGTTCCCATCGGGGCACATGGAGGGACTGGGTAAGTGTCCTCCACGGAAAAGGCAGGAACATTTTCTTCTTGCTCTTCTTCTTCTCTGTCCCTTACTTCGTCTTCTATCCCCTCTAATGCATCTTGTGGATTTATAGCCTCGTCTCCAATGGCTCTGTCCTTCCCAAATATTTTGGCCAAATCATCAAAAAATGGAAATGGCTTGTTTCTTAAACCCACGGCATTTTTGTGGCTCTAGCATAAAAGAAGGGAAAACATAATGAGAGAAGGTAAAACTTTAAAAGCTGTCACCAATAAATAGAAATATACACAATTACACTTATGTGCATAGAAGAAAAGGCATAATATAAAATATTACCTTCACCCATTCATCCCACACTGGCTTTGAGCAAGTTACGAACTTCTCTTGATCATTCCATCCAAATCCGCTGGCAGCTGGACCAAGCATCTCCGCAATAGCATTATATTGATTCCTTAAATACTTGATACGGGACTCGATGTGTGGCTTAGCCTTCATACCACACCCAGGAATCTTCTGATCCATAAGTTGTTCCAACATGTTATAAGCACCATTCTTGAATTGGCCATTATTCGTTTTCCAACCACCCAGCTCCACAAGATCCATCATTGCACTAATTAGTGCACGATCCTCAGCGCTTCCCCATCTTGTGCATCCTCTAGATGGGTTCGCACCCACACTACCTTGGTTAGCATTTCTCTGAGCTTTTGGTTGACTTATCTGTGAAGAACGAAAGATGGAAAGACAGGAAACATAGGAATTCGTTAGAGCGGCATTCTGCTCATGATTTAGCAATTTAGGATGATCATACTACCAGTTCAATAAAAAGTGAAGTCATTACTCCCATCTTATTACAAATTCAGATAAAAATAATACAAGAATAAAGTGCATATTGTCTACTAATCCATAAATGCAATACAAGTGAAACATGCTACATAGTTTTAGCTAAACCCTATTCAATGACGTGGTGTCATGTAACCATGCATTGTACATCTCATTGGCAAGATCATGTCTGAAGGTAGTCTATGCAGCACTAGATTCCATAATCCCAATATTAAGTTCACCATTGTCTTCTTCCTCACCATCCACAAGCAAGGGCTCCATGGGATCCACAATCATGAATGTTCGAATGAAATTATGCATCAATGCGCAAGCCAGGATAATTCCACCCACGGTTTTCCTAGGGTACCAAGTTGTACATCTTAGAATACCCCATCTCATTTTTAACAATCCAAAACACCTCTCGATAACATTCCTTGCTTGCGAATTCTTCATATTAAAATATTCCTCAGCAGATACAGGTTGCGCACCACTCTTCCACACACTTAGATGATATCTCTGGCCTCTAAATGGTGTTAGAAAACCCTCACAATTCATGTATCCGGCATCATACAAATAGTAGTTGCCTATAATTAACCAACATAAGTGTTAGGTACTTTCATCTCAAATAAGCTCCTTAGTTCAGATTGAGCAATGTCAAGGTACCTATGGTATTACCTTGTGAAACTTGCAAAGCATTTTTTCTAGAAAGTGCATCTCGAAGCACTCTATTGTCATGTGCGGACCCCTCCCAACCAGGAAATATATAAATAAATTACAAATTCCGCGTGCAAGCAGCTAACACATTAGTAGTGAGTTCTCCTTTTCTATTCCTGAATCTGGCTTTATCTTTATCCCCAACACGAACCTTAATATGAGTTCCATCCAAAGCACCTAAGCAATTCTGCAGTGTGTATATATATAACTTGTTAATAGATACTGTATATATTTATAAATATTTACACATTCATCTAATCTTCCTAGAAATTCTAACTTACCTTAAACCATTTCCACCTCTCATCTTGGCAATTCTCAGTCATTGGCTCAGGTTTCTTTAGTAGAATATCATGGCATCTAAGGACAGCGAGGAGAACTGAATTGAAGTGCCTAGATATTGTCTCACCACTTCTCCTAAAGTACAATTGAGTTCTTCGATTTTTTGTGTCATGAGAAAGTGTGAATAGAAATAAAGCAACCATCTCCTCTAAACTAGTATTCCTATTTCCTTGTAACTTACCGACATCTCTAAGCATATCACATAACTTAGAAAAACAGGCTCTATTCATCCTAAGGTTGTCCAAGCATGCTAAGTCACTTTCTTGAATCATTGGCCTGAGATTTAAAAGCTTAGCATAATATCTTTTTTCAGCACAACTGTCAAATATATAGGATATAGGCTGAGGCAATCTAATGTCCAAAAAGGACAAAAGATACAAGAATTCAGAAATAGCCTCCAAAATCATGAGCATCATCTGTGTGTATAATGTAACAAATGTAGTAGCAATCTTCTTCTTTTTACTCAACGGTAAGCGAGCCATAACTGTATGACATAGACAAATTACATGCAAGAATGTTATAAGTTAGAAGAGCAATAAAAATATGGTCAGCCACTTTGAGTAATTTGAATTCAACAAATACTATTCATCTTTTTCAAGATAGTCAACAGGAAAACAACAACGATATCATATCCAGAACCTCTTAGAAGCTCTGTCGTTGTGGTTGGATTAAACATCCCAGTTTGCTAAACCATAAGCACACCCTTTTTTGTCAAATTCCACCATTATTTTATAACGGTTCCTATTCCGACGATTCAGCTCCGCAAAGTCAGGAAGGAAGTCCAAATTTCAAATATGGAGGCCGTAGTTTACTTAATACAAAAAGAGGAAATATAACGAGCAATGTCATCAAGGCTTACCAGAAATCAACTAGTGCCGTTGCTCGGAACTGTTGCTAGGGTTTAGAGGAGATGGCAGAAGCTCGAGAACCAGAAATCGCTACTACCGTTGCCGGAAACTGCTGCTAGGGTTGAGAGGCGATGGGAGATGCTCGACAAACAAAAAGGCATACAGGAAGAAGTGAATCCTGATATTCAAATTATAAGGGTAAAATTGGTATTAAGTAATTTTAGCAGGGTCATTCTTATCTATAAATTAGTTAAAAACGCAGGCAATAAAACTTACCAAGGGGGGTGGGTAAGTGACCTCTTGTGTTTTATGGGAAATACAAGTTCCTGGGAAGATCCATTTCCTCCCATTTGGGCAACCAAACAACTCTGGGGTCGTTTATTTCTTGGAAAGTCCAGTTTCCCACGTTATTACTGCGAACCAAACGACCCCTTAATTTCAAATGGAAAAGCTATTTTGCTGAGCTTTTTGGAACTTTCCCGAACCCTAGCGCAGAGACCTTCCATCCAGTTTCTTGCGTGGCGGCCAACAACAAAGAAATAGCCATCCCTTTCTCATTTGGCTCGGGACACCTCTTGTGTTTGATATTCCCTTCTTTATCCGATTGCCACAAAACTTTTTTTTTTCTTCATTATAACGCCAAACACTATCGACCTAGTTGCACCTTCTAACATCGATTGTCTTTTGCAATTGATATCCTTATCTTGATGAAGATTCCTTCATGTGGACAAATGTAGATCCATGGCAGAACAGCAATAGACCTTTAATTTCTAATTTTCGACAAGATCTAAAGGTGGTGGGAGTTCTTTACATTGCAGTGGAATTGGTGACACCATTGTTATCGAATCGTGAATCGTATCGCGAATCGATAGGTCAAAATTTTGACTCGTGAATCGAAGCGAATCGTGAATCGGTAAGATTCACAAAATATATAAAAATAGTATATATTATCCTATGTATAACAAAATATAAGCATTGATAATGAAAAATCATAAATTCAAGTCAAGAAATATAATATTTGTCTAATATCATAAGCTCAAAAAAATAAAAATTATAAATATGAAGTTTTAAAAAAGTTAGGATTTATTTCTGAGTTGTTTTAAAACTTTTAAAACCATTTACGACACTGTAAAGGGTTACTGGACTGTAAAACCATTTCCAACCTTTTTCTAAAAAAAATTGGGCTTATTTTAAGTTGGGTCGCGCAGAACCCGGGTTGGGTTCTGTTGGCGACCCGCTTTGCTAGATTGCTCCAGCTTCCCTCCTTCATGTCAGCCACCTTCACCAGAAAATAAAGACGCGACCGATTCAGTGCTTCGATTTGATTTTTCGATGCGATTCGTGCGGTTCATGCACGATTCGTTACTGAATCGCACCGATTCAGAAGTCTTGGCAATTCATTTGAAGATTCGCATCGTTTTCTTTTTGCATCAGATCGAATCGTGCGATTTGAATCGCGAATCGTACGATTCCGACTACACTGGGTGGCACACTTTAAGCATTCAACCATTGACAAGTATTTAGCACTAATTTTGATTGTGTTTTTACTAAATTTGGTCTCAATTTAGGTGGTTGTGGAGAATTTGTATTAAATTTGATACATAAATGTTAAAATTGATTAGGTGATACACAATATATGAGAGTGAAGCTACTAAATGAATTCATCCAATCCATGTGTAGGCCAGTTTGTGTAAATGAAACATAAACAAAGTAGATTAGATCTGGTTTGCAAAAGTTGTCAACTCCTATTTAAGTCGTCCAAGTCCTAATATATGTAGATTGTGAATTGGGTTAGTGAACTTTTTCCCTTTTTTTTCAAAAAATAATTTCAAGGTTTTTAAAATAATTTTAAGACTAAAATAATAATTGCAAATTTAAATATCACACATTTAATACATTTTTAATCCATACCAATAGTTCAAGATAAAATAAATTATAATAAAAATTTGTTACTTTTGAAATTATTAATTTAGAAATAAAACCATTAATTTAGAAATCATTTATTTAGATTGGATTAAGTTGAATTGGATTAAATGGGTTAAAATTTGTGCAGTATGTTAATTTAATTTAAATATAAAAAGGAAAAAAAAAGAGAAAAAGATGTGGACCTATCCAATTTGATTTGTGTGGACTAGAGACCTAATGGATAGAAATGCTTTAGGTATATATTTAAATGGATCTATATTTTACTAGTCTTAGTGTATATATATATATTGCAGATTTGCAAATTAGTTTGCAGACCTGAGTTCATTTCAACAATTCTAAATGAGATAATTCAAATCTTTTAGATTGAAAAAAGGTCTCTTAGCTCAAAATAAATGCTTGTTACCTGTTAAGGAGGAGTGTTTTGTTGTATTACTCATAGAGAAATCTCTCAAGCAGCATATGTCTTATGTGATTGAGAGCATCTTTGTGTGAATGTTGACCATTTTTTATGATTGAATTGCAAGAATTTAAGAATGAATGTATTGATATATTTGCATCTATATTAAATTAATCCTCCTTTTTTAGACATAATAAAATTAGTCATTGATCGAAAGTTTAATGCTAAAATTGTGATTGTAGTAGAATTGAAAACTAACATAGTTGCTCACAGGGAGTTGAACAAATTGCATAATAAAAGAAATACTCAAAGAGAATTATTGGAACAAGTTAATATTTTAGGAGAGTAATTAAATCAAATGCAAAAAGAAATGGAATTTGCTACATGTTCATCAAATTTGAAAGATGAATTTCAACAATTATGATTTATAAATTCATATTTGAGCAATAAATGAAGGAGTTGATGGCTATTTCAAAGGATGAGAGTTATCTCTTTTAGTTTAGTCAATTTAAATAATAAAAGAACAAATTATTTTTGGCATATCATTTTGGTACTTTCATGCCTACTACTACCCCAAGTAACATGGTCCAAGCCTTATTTAGAAAGGAGAAGAACATTCATATTTATCTCAATTGTGCCCACATTGGGCATTATAAAAGTTAGTGTTTGAGACAATAGTAGAGACCTTGTCTTCAATGACTACATGAGATGTTTATTTTATTTTCAATCTTTTGCAGGACATGTTTTTGGTTAACTTATTTTTAGCCAATTTGTCCATCTCTTTGCCATTTAGCTAGCTAGTCTTTCATGGAAACATAGGAGGTCTAGAGGGATGATTTCAATCTTAATGTATCACAAGAGCCGGTGGATATTGAATTGAGTAAGCATCATAATTTGAAGGATGCAAGTCATATTTAAAACCGCACTTCCTCTTACAAATCTCATAGGAGAAGTCACTGTAAACTCTTCAATATGAACGATGACTTTCATTTTACTAATATAAGAGAATTGGACCATATCTCCAGAGTAAGTTTCAAAAGCAATAAATGCTTATCTTCTAGATTTGTTCCAAAAAGAATAAAGAAACACAAATTTACTTTGAAAGATCTTGTTCAGCCACTTGACATAGAGAAAGAGAATCATGCTTAAAGGTTTTATTAGTAGATAAAACAACATTTTATTGTTGTCTTGGGCTATATTAGGCTTTTGTACGTGTTGTTAGTCATATTAAACTCTTGGCCTTGTATGTTGTTTTAAGATTGCTTTTTTCTCCCTGTAATTGTTTCAAGTATAATAGGGGAAAATTTTTACATGTAATTATTGAATTATTCTAATACATAATTCAAATGTAGTTATGAACTATATTTGATGGCACCATATTATCTTTTAATGTGTAAGGAAAAATTTATAATACATAACTTTTTCGATAGTATAAATTTATGTCATTAAATCAATAATTTATCATTTAATTAATTTTAAAATAATAATAAATTTCATT
This sequence comes from Sindora glabra, assembly GCA_020226215.1. Classification (NCBI taxonomy): domain Eukaryota; kingdom Viridiplantae; phylum Streptophyta; class Magnoliopsida; order Fabales; family Fabaceae; genus Sindora; species Sindora glabra. Next base: position 57,264,595 of record CM035231.1, read on the forward strand.
GAAAATTTATTTAATTATAACCATTAGTTTAGTAATGTAAATTTAACCACTAAAAAAATGTTGCAATATAAACCATCCTAATGGGTACATATTTTATCTCAAAGTGTGAACATTTTCTTCTAATGTTTCCCTCGCCGACGTGGTTGTCTGGTTGGCGTCATGTTTTGACGGTAATAAATCATAGCAGTGATTGTTAACCATGAGCTTATGTCATTTGCTAAAAGACTAATAATAGTAGCATTTTAAATGTTCCTTCTTCGTGAAAGCAAGTACTAGCTTGTTATTGGTGCATTGTATGGATGAATATTTATTTTAATAATATAATATTATTAATATTTATGTAAAAATTAAATAAAAATTTGATTAATATATAGTTAATAGCTTTAAAAAGAAAGATATTTCTTTATTAATTTTGTTCAATATTTAAATAAGTAATTAATTTTAAATTTAAATATTGTATTAATTAGATATTATTTTTAATATAATTATCATCATTAATATTAATATTTGATAATATAATTTACAATAAAAATAATTTTTTAATGGTAGTATATTTTGTATTTACTACATTACAATATAAGATAAATTTTTAAAAAATAGTAATTTCATATAAAAATAAATATTTATTTTAATAATATAGTATTATAATTATATATTAATTATTTATAAAAGGGATTAGATAAAAAATGAATTAATATATAGTCAATAACTGTAAAAGAAGTAATTTCTCCAATTTTAAGATATTTAAAAGAGAAGATATGTAATAAAAAAATTTAAAACAATATTAAGAGAGGAAAAAGTCATTTTTTTGCTCATTTCATTCAATATTCCAATAGGTAATTGATTTTAAATTTATTTTACCAAAAAATTGATTTTGAATTCAAATATTACATTAATTAGATATCATTTTTAAGATAATTATTATCATTAATATTAATATTTAATAATATGATTTATGATGAGAATAAATTTTTTAATGGTAATATATTTTTTTATTATGTTATGGTATAAAATAAAATTTTAAAAATAATAAATTAAAATTCATAAATTATAACATACATATTGACTAAAATTCAATATTCTGATATTAAATATTTTATATTTTTTAATTCACATAAAAAGAGAAATAATTTTTGATTGAAAAACATTAGTAATTGAGTCATATTTAATATTTTTTAAAAATTATATTATAATAAAGCTTCTTTTCCAAAATATAATAAAAATATAACATAATAAATAAATAAAAAGTATATAGTGGATAACAAATCTTTAGAAGAAGAATTGATGTATCCTTTAATCAAAATTTAAGAAAAATATATTAAAGAAATAGATGGAAAAAAAGGTAAGAGAAGTAATATAATTATTTAGGAACATAATAATAATAAAATAATTAATTAGATTGTGAAAAAAATAAATTTATAATTACTATAATGAAAATCTATCAAATGAAGATAAAAAATAAAGATTTTTTAAATAAAATTAAATGAAAATAGGGGTAAAATAATTTTCAAATTTCAAAATAAAAAATATTGCATTTGTTGATTTTAATATTTTCATACAACTCTAAAATAATAAAAAAATGGCCTATGTATATTATCAATTGTAAATTTATAAATTTCATAACTAATAGTTTATATGTTCATATGGCAATTCCCCTAAAAAAATTTACCTAATTAAATAAAATATATAAACTATATAAAAAATATATATTTTTACAATTTTATATATAAAAAATCCATCAAATTAATGAGAATTGATTAAGTTACAATTTTTTTTGAAAATAAAAAATTCAATAAAATACAAAAATTATAAAAAAAATCAAAATTTAATAAGAATATATTAGAAAAAGCAAAAAAAATTATAAAAAAAATTTTACATGATAAAAACTTTGGATTGAATAATTGCAAAAAGTCGAAAGTAATGAGAAAAAATGCTTATAGATATTGAAAATGAGGATGAAAACTCTCATTTCAAAGAAATGATTATTTTGAAGTAATTAAAGATGAAGAGAAAAAATAAATAAAACTTAAATATAATTTAGAGAGCTTTTTATGAGAATAAAATAATTTTTATAAGAATAAAATAATTAAGTAATTGTAAACTTATAAATATTGAAGATGAACACGAAAATACTCATCTTACTTAAAATGATCATTTTGAAATGATTAAAATTAGAGAGAGAAAAAAATAAAATATAAATGTAATTTAAGAAAATTTTTATGAGAATGAAAAAAATAAGTATTTATGAATTTTAGTTATAAATAAAGATTTAAATTTAAATTTTTATTAAAAATTAATAATATTAAAATAATAAATAAAAATAAATAATGAATAATTTTATATTTATTATTTATTGTTGATGATTAATAAATATAAAAATTATTTTTTTCTAATTTAATTTTCAGGTGAAAAAAATAAAAATTTAAATTTTCATAAAAAATAATAAATTTATATATAATAAATTATAAAAATAATACTTATTATAATAAAATATAAAAAATATCGCATTTAATATATCACAAATATAAAAATTATACTAGATAAGTTGTGCATCGCAAAAAGTTCAGATCAAGCCCAACGATTTTGCATTGTTACTGTAAAATAAGGGGTCCGATGGAACAATATAAAACTTTAGGACCAAACTGAATAAGTGGTAAGGTAAGGGTTGCAATTGCAATTTAATAGAAAAAAATTGTAGATCGAACAAAAACAGTTGTGGTGAAGGTGAACCCACTTGGGATATTCTCCGCCATCTACCGGAGAAATTAGAAGAACACCGTCCACGGTATGTATGCTTAGTGACTCTTTGGCTAAATCGGTCGTCTCCGCTTGTTCGTTTCTCCATCTTTGTGCGGAATACTGACGCGGAATTTGAATCCTCTTCTTTTCGAGCTCGCAGTCGATAATATATAAGGTAATTTCTGGAAAAGATTAATTGCTTTTTCACTTTTGGTAAATACTTCAAAAACAGAACCTTTCATAGTTCTTTTATATTAAAAAAAGAGATTGCTTTGATTCGTTTTATTTGGGTTTTCAATTTAGGAGTTAGAAGGGTCTGACTTGGTTTATAAGGTGATTTTGCAGTTGTAGTCGTTTGAAATGGATTCAGGTTCAAATGGGGAAGAACTCAGATCGTGGGATGAGCTATATAACATCAATTTGATGCCATCGGAGTTTTTACTCAAGTTCCGGAAAGAAGTACAGGGTTTTCGAGTTGGTCTCAATATGGAGGTAATTTTCTATTAGTCTAATTTCGTACTGTTTTGAATTTCTTAGGTACTCTATTGAATTTAAATTGCTGGTAATTTAGTATTCCATTTGCGATAGAAATGCAATATTTAATTTTGAAGTAAAAGCTTACTGTGACAAATCGAGCGAAGGAAAGAATTAAATACTCTTAGCTGGTTTTTGGTTATTGAACTATTAAATTCCAAAATTATCTAGATATCCATTTTGATTTTGGTGATACCGCATTGTTCATTACAGTGGTTCTTATAATATATTGAGGTTTAGATTAATTTTAAACGGTAATAGAAACCAATTTACTCCGTAGATGGTCCTCATCTATCTTGTAATTTTTCACTTTAGTTATTCTTTTCACAATTAGCTTTAGCTTTTGAAGTAGTAACTAGTAATAGATTATCATTAATCCATGATATTGGGTGGGAGATTTATAATTATAGCTTATACTGTTTCCTCCAAGTTTGATGTTTGGCAAGCTAGCATGCTATGTTGAAGTCCTGTTTTGTGATGACTGGAGACAATGAGATACCCTCCCCTGTAAAATTGTTGGCTTAAAAACCTTTACATGGTCTGACAGTTTGTTTTTTGTTCATAGCTTAGATCTACCAAACTTCTAGGATCGTTACTTATATATGGTATCTGAATTAGACTACTTTTGGTTCTTTTGGTTCTACATCCAAGGCCATTTAGTTTGATAGTTTTTCCTAATTCTATCTCTGTTGCTAATTTTATGTGCTGCTTCTTCGTTTGTGCTCATTTGTTCACTTCACTGCATGTGAGAGGAGTGCAACGAGAATCCAAGATTAGTAGGAGCAGTTCTTTTTTAAATTTTTAATCATTGAGTCAGATTTTTTGGCTATATAGGTTGGTAGTTTGGAATATCTGATAACTGATTAACTTTTCTTTATATAGGCTGATATCTAATATGCAGATATTGTTATTTTAGTGCAGTTCTATAATGCTCCATGCAATGAATATCAAGCAAAACTTGTATTGAAGCCTTTAACACCTGAATGGAAGTGGAAATTTATTTATGAGCCTATTCATTGTGATGTCCGCCTTCTCTCTAAAAAGATTCCGATAACCAAGTTTCTAAATCTCCAGGTTGGATGTCTTCTTACTCATTCATCCTCTTGGGCTCCATATTGTATCTATCTTAATTGTAATAGAAAATGTTTGAGAATAGTGCGAATATAACATTTGAAATGTCTCTGTGTTGCCTAATATTGTTGATCTCAGAGAAAGTGTCTCCCACTGTTTGGTCTCTCTAGCAATTTAAACTGAGCTAAACAGTGCAGGTGGGTGTAGGACACAATTTTCAGTTGCAAGCTACTGGGTGGAAATGGAAGCTCACCACATGTTGGGGTGGAGATGGTGTATCCCGAATTCGGAATAAAACATCAGTTGGATTATTTCCTGGCTTTGATTTACGGTTTGGGTGGAGGGCCGATTATGTTCTTCCAGAGATTACTGGGCAAGTTTGCTAATCTCTTGTCCTCTGTCAAAGAATCAGTTGGGATTATAATCTTGAATCCGAAATATATTTTCCTGTTTTCCTGTTGCTGGTCACCGGCTTCAAGATCAATTATATTTTTTATACTTCAAAAGTGATTTTTTAATCATAAATAATAATTTAAAAATGTTGATTTAATAATTTCTTTTTTACATGCTGCTTTTAATTTATTTTTGTGTGCAACTATATGATGATTGTAATAATTAATTTAAAGCTTAACAGGGCTCTGGGTACTGGTGAGCCATTGTTCAACATGAACTCAGGACGACTGCAAGCATCACTTGATAGAGTCGAGGCCGTCCTAACTCACAGGGATACTGATTAATTTGGGCGAGAAAGATATCAAAGGGAATATAAACCAGGTAATAATTAAAAAATTAAAAATTAACTTAATTACATAAACAAACCAGACATGGGTGTGAATTTATGTTACTTATTTCATATTGGGTGGTCTTCTAAATTTTGGAGAAACTTGTATTTATACAAAGAAAGACAATATCTAAAATGATGGTTTATATGCACCCCAGTTCATAATCTCGTTGTTTGTGGAGAAACACATACTATTCCGTGAGTGCTTAATACAAGATAAGGTTTAGGAAGCTTTGACAAAAGAGAGAAGTTCTAAGAAACTATCCTCTATTGTTTCATCGGGCATTGACACTTACCTTTCCATTGATAAATTCTTGTCACCAAGTGACATGCAATCATGAGAGGCTTCTATTGTTGTTTCTTGAAATTCCTAGTATTTCTAATCTTACAATTCAGCAGGATGTGGAATCCGGTTGTAAATGAAGTCACTGCCTTTTTTCAGATGCTCTAGAAGCCTGAAAGTGCTGATACCCAGATACTTAACTGCAATTCGTGAAATGGTCCTTGAAAATCGAACTGACGGAGAGAGACAGAGGCACAATTTCTTGTATCGTGGTCAATCGTTTTATACGCTTTGTGTTATCATTGTTTCGTCATAATCAAGTGTTTAATGATTATGCTAGAATGCTGATTTGTACATGTCTCTAAAATTATCATTTTGTTTCAGAGGTCAGACTAAAAATTGAGCTATTGCAAGTTGTCTTGTTATTCCAGATTATTTGGTTTAGATTATGCTGTGTTTCGTGCAGATAATCATTAACTTAACTGATAATTAATAACGGATAAGTAAATTAATTGTTTAAAAAATATTTCATAAAATTAGTTATTAAATTAAATAAAATTGCAAATGATATAAAAAGATATATTAATAAAAATAAATAAATAAGTTAAAATAATTCATATTAGTGAAGGATGTAAGTTATAAATTAATAAAAAGAATGAAGATAAATTTAAAAAAATTTTAAAAATTAATGATTTATAAGTTATTTAAAGTAATTTATTAAATTAAAATTTATTTTTAATAAATTAGTGTACAAAATATATTTAAAAGTTATCTTATTTTTTAATAAATTATAAATTAATTTATTTGATGCATGGAATTTAATTTATGTCAAAATTAAATTTATAAATTTGTACATAATCTTTCCATTAATTTTCTTGTTAGTGGTTAATTAGAAGAGCTGGATGATCGTTGGAGGCCCAGAGGGATTTGAATCCTGGGAGTACGCTGTAATTGTGATTTGACCACGCCGTTTCATCTATCCAAATGGACTGTTGGAGGAGAAATTTTGGGGGTTTCATCTCTCCAGCTGGATCCCAGAGAAATTTTTGCATATGGTTGACACGCTGTCAAATTGTCTAAGAAAATTCATGACAAAACATTCGGTCCTGTAAATTTGAGTTTGTCTCAATTTAATCCTGATTGAAATTTATTTCAATTTAATCTCTATAAAATTAAAAATATTTAAATTTTAGTTCTTTTGTACAGTTTTTTTTAATCTAAATTTTGTATATAAAAATTAAAATTTGAAAATTTTTAATCTTATAAGACTTAAATTGAAATAAATTTCAATTAGGAACTAAATTGAGACATTTAATCTTATAGAGATCAAAAAGGTTATTTAGTACCCGAATTGATTTTTTTCTTCTCATGTGCGATCGTGATTGGCTTAATTTCATATCGGTTAAACAGGACGTAATTTTTTTCTTCTCAAGTACATTCACGCTGTCTTCAATTCGCTTATTGTCTTCAAGTGGCTTATTTTGCTAAAACTTATGTACGACGGCATTCTTTCAATTTCTTTCCACTTTCTGGGAACTTAATCAGTTAAAATTTATGCTTAAAATAGTCACCACTATAATCGGAGGGGTCAAAATTCAATTGGATTCACTTCTTCAGCTAGTTGGCTCCTCTAAATAGTGATGTAGATAGGAATTAAGAATTAAACAATTTCAATTCGTGGATGGGAGATGAGAAGATGAGGGGAAAGAATTTTAAAATTTACTACAAGGGTGAAGAAATAAAGAGAATGAAATGAATTTGGGTCTATGGATGATTTGTGAATCTGATATAAAAAAAAATAATTACGGATTAGATCTCCAAATATTAAGGCCCATTTAAATATGGATTTGAACTAGTTCAGTTTGTTGTGTTTGTAGTTTAGTGAATTAAACCTGACGATCTGTAAATGGATCCACTTTTATTTTATATATTTTTTTAACAATTATCACATTTAAATTAAACTAACTCACCACTCTGATTTTAATTTAAATAAATTATTTCTAAATTATTAATTTTATCCTTAATCTAATTATTTTAAAGCTAACTATTTTTTAATTATAATTTATTTAATCTTAAGGTGCTAGTTTGGATTAAGAGTTATAAATATGTGATCTTAGTATTTACAATTATTATTTTAACTTAAATTTTTTTAAAAGGCTTAAAATGGTTTTATGAAAAAAAAAAGTTCACATAATCATCTATTGGGTTTATGAACTACGAGTTTTAAAACTTAAACATTCATCTGGGTAATTCACAATTTTTATAGATTCGTCTGGTCCAATCTGTATATGAAAAGTCTGATTTATAGATAAATTGGATAGATCCATTCAACAGCTCTAAGTAAATTTAAGGAGAAAAAAAAAGTGATATTAAATTTGTGAATATTGTATGAGAAAGTAGATGATTAAGGTAAATAAATATCAAATTAATTATAAAAATATTATTAAATAAAAAGCAATAATTGGGGACAGAATTTCGATCGGAGATTAACTTGAGTTAATAACTTTGAAAAAATTAAAATACTTAGTCAAACATGAATGGTATATGTTGGAAAAAAATAAATTATTCAAATAATTTTAAGAAGTTACCTAAAAATGTGAAAAATATTATGGATAAAATTAAAAATTATTTATAAAATTAGTAATTATTATGAATACATATAATTTTTGTCATTAGAAAGGCATGTAATTTAAATAATATATTTTATGTGATTAGTGAAAAAATTGAATAAAATATTTAATGTAATTAGAGAAGGAAAACTTATTTAAAAAAATATATTTAATTATAACTTAATTTAAAACGGAAATTTCTTGGGCTGATGTGAATCAAATTTTTAATTTCTATTAAGTTAATAAATGATGAAATGGCACGTTGAGACATTTTGAATGCCTTAAGGTGGGAATATTACACCATCCAAGAGTGAAATTAAAGTGATAAATTATTCTAGCCGTTGCAGCCACTGCACACCAACGGCAACTTCTCAGTTTCAATTTCTTATAAATTCAAATTCTTCGTCACCTTCAGAGCATACCCTTCAAAAGATCTTGACATCAACACCAGAATTCAATGGCTTCTTCCAAGCGCGGAAGCGCATGCTCTTTCACCACCCTCCTACTTTCATGTCTTAATTTCACTCTCTTCATTCTTTCCGCAGCGTCTCTCTCTCCCACTATTCTTCTCAAGATGCCCCCTACTTCGTTTGGAATGGCATTCCTTATGGTCTCTGGCATCTCAGTGCTTTCATCCTTCGTTGGCTTCTACTCTCAGCTCACACACTTCTGCTTCATCACCCACATTTCGCTCATCCTCGCATCGCTGATCGGGCAACTTCTCGGCATCTTGGCTCTGTTCACCAAAGAGAAAGCCAGCCTCTCCATGTTCAAATCACAGAGGGATCCGAGAGAGGCCAAGCTTTTGGTAAGACTGGAATGTGGGGCTTTGATGGCTATGTTCATGTTACAATTAGTGGTCCTCATACTGAGCTGTGCTGTCCATAGCTGTTGGGTGAAAGAGTACGAGGAATTGGAAGCAGAGAAAGAAGCCACAGCAAGGAAGAGAAGTAGAAGGATTGCTAAAGTGCAAGAAGAGTCTATAGCAAATGCTGTTAAAATTCAAGAAACTAAGGCCAAGGAATTGGATGAGAAAGTGAAGAGCAAGTACGGGCAATGGGTGAAGACTGATTTTGAACCCTGAAGGAGGCTCCTCAATATAATTTCCTATGTTCCTTCTATTGATGTCATTTGTTGGGTTCACTGTGTGTGTGGCCACTAGATTTGTGATTATGCAGGAATTTTTTTGTTCCTATAATTTGCTTGTAACTCTTTATGCAAGCTTAGTGATCATCTATTGCATGTGTTAAAACCTTATTCCTTTATATGGTTAATAGTGAAAAAAAATTATATTATTGAGATAGTGTATATATTTTATAAAGAATCTGACAACTATGGAGCACCGATTGATAAACATTCAAAATTTCACTGCGCCTTAGAGGAGTTTGCAGCGGCCAAAGGATACAGTTTTAATGTGAAAAACATCTGTGCACTGTCATAGTTCAAATGTTCAATTTCAACATTCTCAGAGAGCAAAAACCAGAGTCTCCACAAGAAACCACATTTTCTCCAAGTAACGAGTCCACTATGCTTGAAGCAAATCTAAACCTCCATGGTTCCAATTCATAGTAAAATCAAGTTAAAGTCCCGCAAGCAAGATGTAGATATATGAGATGTGAATTTCCTATTTTTCTTTTTCTTAAGAGAGATTGGTGGTAAAAATTTAGGAAAGATGGAGATATATAACTCTATTTTGTATTTAAATTATAGATCTTAAAAAAGTAGTGAATCTCAATAAAAGAAACACATGGGACAAAGCTAGCGCTGCACGAAGACTTTGGTTTTAACGAAGTTTGGACCCACAGCATGTGAGCTCTAACTTATCCATTTTTCTGAATGTAGTGATTTGCTTCTTCCTAGGTAACCACATATCGCTTCTTTCTCAGTAACCACATATCATCATACCCAATCATTCTTCTTCGCTAAGGACAAAGAGGAAGCCGTTACCAATGACATGGAGAATAAAAGTACACAATTCTTCACTTCTCTCCCTTTTTAGTTCAACTCTCTTAGATGAATTATCAATATTGAAAAGTTCTGATTTTGCATAGTGTTCTTCCCCCCCCCCCCTCTCAGATTAAGCTCCTAAATTAGGAGTAAGCATGCCTTCAATGTCAACAATTTCAACCCGCGGAGCTGAATTTCAGAATCATCTCTTCAGTGGGTATCTAAGTTGCTTTAAGTGCAGCAGAAGAACCACTGCCTCCGGGTCCATGTGAGTTTCAAAATTTCCATTTTTGTTGCAAGCTTGTTGTTTTTGCAGCTGAATGGGAACGGTAATTTTGGCCTCAAATAGATCTAAGCTTGTTTGATGTTTTGCTTATGATAACGAACAGGTTCATGGATTCAAGATTTTCCTTCACATTGAATAATGAGAAGGAAGAGCTTGGAACTCGGCTTTCAACACCATACATTCCTAACAAGAAAACTTTGAAGTCGGGCGACCTTCTTTTCGACCGATTGCAGCCATCATATCAGGAATGGGGTGGAGCGAATAAATTTGAATTTGGGCCATTTTTTGCAAGAGAAGCTATGCTTGATGAAGAATATTGGGTATGCATTGAAGTGTAAGATGATGAAGAGGAGCCAGTTTTCTTACTTTTATGGGTAGTTTATAGTATTAATCTTTGAATTCTTGTTTGTTATTTTGATTTGTGATAGAAAGCAGCTTGGCTAAGGGCAGAAAGTCATTGGGAAAATGGAACTTATGAAAGGTATGATATGTGATAAGAAAGTATGTGAACATCAATTTGACCAACTTCCTAAATGCAAAAAACCGAACAAGATGAGTAAAGCACAACTTTTGTTATATTATCCCAACTTCTAGGAAATCTTAAGGACTCTGCCTATAGCAGGCATGACTCATCTGTATTGATCCTTATTACTGGGGGAAAGATGGAATACTAATTCTCGCTCTGATTTTTTTGGATATGTAGAGAACTACAAAAGGAAATTTGCAGACCAGGTAGGAGCAGATGCTGATAAGTTTGGTTCTGTGAGCATACTGTGTACAATGAAATGACATTCATGAAATTCTTATCTCCAAATGCTTAGGAATTTAATGCCTTAAAAAGACGGTGCAGAGGGAAAAATGAGTATTGGTGTAAATGCATTATCACGGTAAAGCAATCTTGTGATTCACTCAAATTGAGATGTAAACTGATGCTTTAATTTGATCACAAGAACAATACTACATCGTTTTAGTTTCTTTCGTTAGAAGATTGTGGTTTTAGAAGCGTTTCTCACAATGGTTTCTTTATGGTGTATGGAGACAAGTTCAACAGGTGAAGAAGGAGCAGGAGAATGTAAAACACACGATATTGAAAGACGTTGTGGGAAGCCTTGATTTGAATATTCGGTATTTCCTGCAAGGGGAGACCTTCCCTGGGGTACAGAGCATTTCATTTGATGAGATGCAAAAGCATATATCTTTTATTATGTCGCTTCGATGATTTTTATTCTCTGGCAGTGTTATCATGTTGGCAGGAACAGGTGAAGGCTCGTCCATTTTGCAACATCAACAGAACACTGCCACAAAAATATGGCTATATTGCAAACTTATGCGTTGCCAAATATGCTCGTCGCCAGGGTATTGCAACAAACATGATGCGATTTGCTGTGGAATATGCAAAATCTTATGGTAAGTTGGAGGGAAAACGATTTGTATATTTTTCATTCGTCTGTTTTATCACATGAAAACAAGACACAGAATTGACCACAGATTTTTGTATTCATTTAACAGGTGTGGAACAGGTATATGTGCACGTGCACAGAAATAATAGAGCAGCGCAAACATTGTACCAAAACATGGGCTTTGAGGTAACTCAGCATGTATTGCTTCTCTAGTCTCCTTGTTCTATATATTATGTTCCATTCATTTATTTGTGAAAATCAGTAATGTAGTTTCCCCATACTTTTCAGATGGTTGAGATGGCAAACTCCCAATTGTTACTTGAGCAAACATACTTATTTTATTTACAGACAAATTATAGATCAGAACCAAACGATCTGTAAGTTTTCCCGATTACTCAAAACAGAAAAGCACTTGAGTGATTGGGGTAACTCTGCACTCTAAAATAGCACTTCGACTCTTGCGGGATTCTTCTCCTTCTTTCGCATTGTGGGTCATTACTAATTGATGAATTAAACGTCCAAATTCCGTTTTTCTTTTTACACTGGCAACTAGGAAGTATCAACATAAAACCTTTATCATTTCTCCATTTTTCTTCTCTTTTGCATTAGGGACAAATAGCACGTGATTTTTGAAGACAAATGAGAAAAAAATTTAAGAAAAATGATGGAGAAGGAAGTGCTTGAACTCTAGGTCACAAGACCGTGCTATAAGAAAAACTGGTTCTATTCATGTTTGCTGATACTAAAAATTATAATTGACGTCAAATTAATTTGAATTGAGGATGGGAAACTCAAATCATCTGAAAACATACATGCAGGAAGGAAGCAGTATCTCTGAGCACTATCAAGGACCGAGAGACTTCCAGTTACCCAGACACAACAAGGCTGGGTCATTGCTTCCGGGTATGGAGAAAGCAGCGGTAAAAACAATTGTGGCAATGAGAGTTGCAACCAACATGCGTGAAGTTGATGTTCCCTTCATCCATTTCACTCCTTCTTTGGGCATATCTTTGTGCTCCACCTTGAAAAACCCCCAACCTGTGTTGCCATTTGTGTCTTGGGCTTCCCACAAGTCAGTATCTCCATTCCCTACAAGCCAGACACGTAAAACTCAACATATACCTATATGTATGTATATAAATATACACATGCATATATACAAGTATGTATAAATACAAATACATATATATATATATATATATATATATATATATATATATATATATATATATATATATAATATACTTTCATATGTATATATTTGTATATATACTAAATATATATAGATACATAAATATATATGTATCTACATATATACATATAAGTATATATATAAATACCTATATATATACACATGTATATATATATCAAGGCTGTTCAAAGACAACTTTAATCAATTTAATATTTCATTCATGTTTCAACTTTGTAAGTTAATAAATAGCAATAGCATATATATATATATATATATATATATATATATATATATATATATATATATATATACACACACACACATACATATATATACATGTATACAGGTAGATACATATATATTTATACACACACATACACACAAATATACACAAACATATACACATATATACAGGGCCATATCTAAACATTTTGGGACCTTAGATAAAATTATTAAAAGAACCTAATATAATATAAATAATCAAATTCTCATATTATTCTTCTAGTTTTTTGAGTTATAAAATCACTTATTAAAATTTTTATAATTAAATAATTCTAACATTTCACTCTCAATAGAAAATATGGTTAATCCATTTAATCTATCTCATAACATAGTTGATCTCAAATGGGATTTAAGTAATTTTAAATTTGAAAACTTCTTTCGGCAATAGTAACTATTACATGTATTGTCAATAATATTCTATAAGTAATACATACATTTAGAAATGAATCTACTCTTTTAATATAGTTTAATACTTCTATTGAAGTTTTAATTTCTTCTGTTAACACTTCTCTCACTATCTTTAATTTTGAAAATAAATCTAGACTATCAATATCAAAATATTCACTATTAAAATTTTTTCAAGATTAATACAATATTTTTGCAATTGATCCTCATCTAAATTTTTGGGATTCAAATAAAAAATCAAAAATAGTTTCATATTCTAAAAATTATTCGAATGAAATAGATTGATCTAATATGTATAGAAAATATTTAATACAAAAAGAATCTTTAACTAAATGTGTGATCTCATTACTAACATTTTCATCAAAATTTTGTTTTATATGAATTACATCCTTTTCATGAAATTTTGACTCTATATCCATTTCAATAGCAATTTTTTTTGTGGAGTCCAAAGCAAATGCAAAGCTATTTTCCCTATAACTTTTCAAATAAGTAATAAAGCCTCTTAAAAATAGAATAACAATAACAATAAAAATATAAATAAAATAAATGTGTAAAGTAAATTAAAAAAATGATGAAAGGATAGAACCTAGAAACTTGGAAACAAAGAGAATTGCATATCAAACTATCTATTGCAATAATTTGATATCAATTCACTTTGAAAATTCACTTTTAAAAAGTATGAAGATAAGAGTGAGAAGAGAGAATAAAATGTAAGAGTTAAGAAAATTTGAAGAAAAAATGTTAAAATTTTGTGGTATATATAGTTAAAAAAATGATTGTTATAAACTATAATATTAAAAATTATTAATTAGTAATAATGTGCAAATTTGTAACCAATTAGAAAATAATCTTAAAGAGAATAATTACTATTGGATTACTAACTATAATTAATTTTTTTATAATCATTTGTTATTTATTTGTATAATCATACAAAAAATTTGTAACTAATTAAGAAATAAAATAATAATTATTCCTCAATTAGTTACAAATTGTATAGTTAATGATAATAATTATATAAATAATTTCAAAGAGAGCAATTATTGTTAGATTTGAAGTCCAACTAATTAACTAATGACTATATAAAATAAAAAAAATTATAAGTGGAGCCTAGACAAAATTGGAGGCCTAAGGCAAATGCTTTACTTGTCTACCCAAAGCTATAGCCCTACATATATATATACATATATGTATACATCTAGATATATATACATATGTGTGTATGTGTCACGACCTGTTCCTACAGTCATTGTAACCAGCGTAAAGATATCTAACTGATAATGATGTATTAATTAGACACCTTTACAAGCCTTTACCATCACAATTAATTTATATGTACACAAATATTCATATACAACTAATATTTTTATTAAACACAAAAGGGATAATACTACATCTTATATACATTTTTAAAGTAGACATAAGACTATATAGATAAGCAGGTATCAAAACAAACATGAACCAAAATATTATACAAATTAGTATATTGATTAACTAAATACTTATACTAATGTATAACATAGTATCGGAAATAAATAATGTATATGGTGACAGATAGGTCTTTATGCAAGTATCAAACTGTCGGTGTCGGCCCAGGTTTTTTATCTGTAAAAAGGAAGAAAAATAATACAAACAAGAATGAGTATTTATAATACTCAGTGAATGACAATTCACTTTTACCATAATTTCAATGTATTATGAATTTCTTAAATTTAAATTAGTTATTAAATGGGTCATTAATTTTAAGCATCTAATTGGAATGAAATTTAACTACACAGTTAATAAATGATTAGTCTGAATATCAACAAATGGCTGATAAGGTATAAGTTTCCCTTTATATCATCAATTCAACCTTATTCCCCACCACCCTAAGTTGAAGCCACCATCCTTATTCCTTCAACCCTTACCACACCTCACCATTCTATGTAATACTCCCCCACATAACATATCTGAAATAATACTCCCCCACATAACATATCTAAGAGAGATTCAGAAACATTATAATGTTTCAGAATCTAATAACTTTTATAAGCATATTTATAATCTAATAATCAATAGTAAGGTCAAACATACCCATTAGCCATTTAGGTAATATCCATTCTAATCATGCCATATAATGACACACACACATGCAAAACAATCATTTTAAGTTTACACATGAACAACATACATTCTAATAATGCATCTACATATCAAGAATTTAGAAAGAATAGCTTAGTTTATGTTTCAATAAAAGTTTACTAATCTTATACTATATCCCTTTTCACTAAGCCCTTAACTTATGTTTAATTAATTCTAATTAAATTTTCAAAGTTTGCATTACTTAACTAAAGCTCTAATGGTGCAATTCCAACTAACTACAATTGAATTTGGGCTATAATCTATTACACTATGGTACTGTTCATGTGCTGGCTCAAAACAGGGCCAGTAAAGTGTAATAAAAAGTTTGGCTCTATTTGGCTAACTAAATCAACTCTAAAAATTTCCATTAAATTATAAAAGTTCATGTTGTGTTTTTTCTCATAATCCCTACTAAATTTGCCCAGAAATTCGCTCAATTTCACCCTCCCAAATTGTTTTTAGATTTGGCAGCATTGGAGTCTCAAAATGTTAAGAATTTAGTCAATAGGCAAATGAGCCCGAATTGCCATGAAAATTTTCTATGTTTAAATGAACATATGCAAGGGTTTCCATGAATTTTTGTAGAATTTTTAGAGGCCATATTGTGCCTCAAAAAAATTAAAATCCGAGACTAAATGCCAAGGCGTTCTATTTTTGAGAATCTGAACTATTTCCCAACAAGGACCCCATTCCAAAATTCTAACTTCTTCTAAAAATTCTCAATAAATTATATGTTGATCCTAACATCACAAGAGACCATAGAGTGTTTAGTTTTGAATTTTTAAGCAGTCATATAAAGCCCAGAAAATTCGTGCACTCGAAGTCACTATTCTAGGTTTTCCAGAAATTTTTCAGCAAGCATTGTCCTTCATGAATTGGATTCACCACTCATTCCCAACATCAAAATTTGTATTCTCATGCATTCCTCATGCTAATATCATGCTAATAACATTCAAAATACATGTCCAAAGGTTCGGAACAGCACCATGCCCCTAATTGCATGGTCTCACATCAAGTTAACAAATTAACCAATCTAGAATTCAAAATCTTATAATTCTTGAATCAAAATTCTAAGAAAATGGTAAGGAATTGTCACTTACCTCTAAACTTGGTTATTTCAAAGCTTCAAACTCTTTTCTACAGAGATGGATTTCTAGTTTTTGGAGGATGGAGATGAGATCTTCAAATTTGGAAAGATTCTTATAAGAAATCAAGAAAAAGGAGGTAGAGAAGTAGTTTACCTTAAAATTTTATGATCAAATCTTCTTATTTATATGTTTGGATTAGCTTGGAAGCTTGGTTTCTTCCTCCTATGGAAGCAAGGAGTTTCAACTGGTGCAAGAAAAGAAGATGGTGCTAGAGTTTCTTGAATTTTCAAGAAATAATCTATATATAGAGAGAGAAGAGCCTTTTTGAAGAAGTGTGGAGAAATTTCTAGAGTTTTTAAGATTTTTCCCTTAGTTTTTCTTAAAGTCGACAACAAAAATTGAGCTGATCCACATGCATCTTTCTGTCCAAAATTTAGGCAAAGCTAAATCTTTTAGGAAAAATTATAGTTTGGCTCCACAATTTTTCATAATTTCACTTTTTCCTAACTTCCTTTAGTCATTTTTTAATTTAATCTTTGGGCTCACATATGGGCTTCTTTTTTTCTTTTTTTTGAGATACTACCTAGGGATATTACAATATGTGTGTATAAATATATATGTATCAACATGTATATATATATACATACACGCACATACATATACATGTATACACACATACACACACACATACACACACACACACACACATATATATATGAATATGTATTTGAATACATACATACATATATATATATATATATATATATATATATATATATATATATATACATATAACCATATGCATATAAATATAACAATATGTATGTAAACATATATGCACACACACATATGTATACATACATAAATATACATGTATGTATATAAATATATATGTACATGCATTTATATATTTACATACACATATACAAACATATATCCATGTATATATATATATTGCATATACATATGTACATCTACATATATATGTGTGTGTGTGTGTGTGTAAGCATATATATATAAATATATATGTTGTATTTAAAAATAAAATAATTAATTTTATTAGAAATATTATATGGATTAGCATTAATCAATTATTGAAATATTTATTTAAGTAATTAGTTTTGTGTTTTAACATTAAGCATAGAGCAGATTGGGCCCTAGTTTAATGTGTATGATCCATGATAGGTTGGATCATGCATAAGTCCATATGGGTAGAGGTCCCAACTTATAGCCCTTTAGTGGTCAGTAATTTCCTATCACAAGTCTGACCTTAAATAGAGAGATCAGGGTTATTATTTTGACACACAGAAAATAAGGATTCCCACTTGTTAAATTTTTCTCTCCCCTTTCTTCCTATCTTGATAACTTAAGGGGTCAAGTAAGTTGTAATTCTACTAATCATTATTCAGATCAGTCATGGCCTCATCAAATTATACTTCAGGTACGCTCATAATTTTATTATGATTAACTTCATATTTTGTGATTTTAATTCATACTTCCAACAATTGGTATTAGAGCATGTTGATAGTATGAATTATTTGATTATGAGCAATTTCGACTATCATTGTAAAATTTAAAAAATCTTCAATTTTTCTCTTTTCTTTCTGGAACATAAAATTATCAAAAATTGAGGATTTTAATTCTAACATGATTTGAATTTTTTTTGATTAAATTATGAATCCTGTTCTTATATACATCAAAAATACTACTTTATTATTTGATTGTATAAATCTTGTTATTATTGTACATTAGTGTGAATTTTTTTTCGGAAAACAATTTTTTGAAGTTTTTCCTTATGGTAAATACATGAATTTGTGTTTAAAAAAAATAGTTTAGATAAATTTTTTGTGGCATTAAAAGGGCCAACAATTATTTTTGGATCTTTAAATGTTTATTAATGGCAGAAATCCACCATGACTAAAACTGCCAAAAACAGCTGGTGAAAGGTTGAAGGTAACTAAACTCCAGCCAATTCCACGCACGTGTTAGAGCGTGTGATTCATACGCTGGACTTTTCCTGCGTTTTATCATGAGTTGACAAATGTTTTAATTTATTTCAAAGTTGACTTGTGAAATTTCGCACTGCTCGTTCTTATAAGTTATTTTGTCTCATTCACTATTGATTATCTGAATTGTTATTGGGGAAATTTTATTATCTTGACTTGGCACCATACGGCTGGATCGCTAGAATTAATGTGCCAGATCAAGACAAAAGTGGAATTGGGTAAGAAAACAATTCATGCGGTCATATGATAGACGATTCACTGTGGTTAGTCTCAGGAAGAATTTAATTGTTAAACATATGCAATCTCCTCGAAGGTGGTGCACATGAATCATGATACCACTTAACCGGCATTTAACTTTCAATATACTTTCGGTCCACTTAGGCCTAGTTTGCTTGAATTTTATTTATTTTTATTTATTACTTTTCAAAATTTTTTATGATTAATAAATATTTATTTTAAATTTTATAAATTTTATATGTGTAAAATATATAATATTATTTATGAAATTTTGGCCCAATCGTATAGAGTTCAATTTTCTATCCATATGTATTTTTTTTCTAGAATTTTTATGGTCAATAATTTTTTTTTTTACCTGTGGAATTTTAGCTTAAAAAAATTTTGTGGATATTTTTCACATTTTTTCTGAATTTGGTAAGAAGTTACTCTCTTTGGTTGTAAGCATAGCTTTATTAAATTAATTTTGAGCCCTTAATTATGTTATTTTAGTACATATAAAACACTTAAAGCCATTTATTTCACGCCAATGATAAGTTAAGGATATAATAAGGCTATTTTTCATAAAATACTATCCTTCTAAGATTTTTAGGAGTACATTGCATTGATGATGGATACACCTTATCAGTGTAACATTGTTAATGTAATTTTAAGGTTTAGACTCCTTAGAATAGGCATGCAGTAATTATAATGTTTTAATATTTCTTGTACCCTATCGGTATGGCTAATTGATTACATTTTTATGTAGGCTCTTGTACAAGCGAAATTTATGGTACATGTATTTTGGATACCACTTTGTAAGATAGTTGTTTGACTGATTTGTTTAATTGGGAATCTTGTGTTGTAATTATGTTGTGCACGCATAATTAATAATTTTCCAATCCTGTTGCATCAGTCTCGGCCTTTTAACAATTATCTGTGGTGAGGACTCTTAATGGAACAAACTATGATAAATGGAGAGAGTCCTTGAACATGTATCTGACAATATCTAAGTAGAATTTGACTCTTTGAGAATCGAAGCCGGCTAATCTATTACTTGAATCTAGTGCTGTAGATAAGACTTATTACAAACAATGGTATAAGTCAAATCAGATCTATTTAGTAGTAATTAAGTTCACTATTGAAAAGGGAATTAGAGAGAATATCCCATATAAGAACACTATTGTGGAGTACATGAAAGTTGTTGAAGAGAAATTCAATTCTACCCATTTAACTTTAATGTGTTTTAAGTCCAATAATCTTGAAATATCTTCTAATTTTTGTGGTTGGATTATGGTGAAACTATTCATGTTATAAATTCTTTAAAGGGGCTCAAGAACCAATGAATCCCAATTAAGAGAAAGAAAAATGTCTTAAGAGTAGTAGGTAGTAAGGTTGAGGTACAATGCATAGGATCAATTTCTTTATGTTTATCCTCTAGACATATTTTGAATCTGAATGATGTTATTTATGTGCCTTCTACTAGAAGGAATTTGATTTCTAATTTTGTTTTGGATAATTGTGACTATTCCCTTTGGCAAGGGAATGGAAAGATTAAGATTCATTATGATTCTACTACTATTGTTGGTATTGCCACTTTACAGAATGGTTCATATCACTTGAATTTAAAAGATTATCCTGTTGTATCTTCTGATATTGCCATCAATTGTGATTAGGCATAAATATCCTAGAATGAGTAAGAATTCTTCCATTTTATGGGATCATTTTTTTTGCCCTTTTTCTAGAGAGATTAGAAAAATTGGTAAAATAAAGGTGTGTTGTTAAACTTAAATTCTCATATCTTAAAACTTTTAAGTGTGAAGTTATAAAGGAGAGATGAGACTCTATAATCCCTAGTTAAAGAAATTAGATTAGATCAAGAGGTTGCAGATTTTCTTGTCCCTTTTATAGTACCAAGGTCATCAGATTTAATTGGATATTTTATTTTGAGGATGACTTGGATAGTGGGAGTTTGATGCTTAGAGTTATCAATTTTTATAACAAGGCCACCATTCTGCCTGTACCTATTTAGATTCCCTTATCACTAGAGGAGATGATATTGATAGTTCAGTTCAAATAAATAAAAATCCTCATGTTGAAGAACCTAATCGGTTAACCATTGAGTTTAGATCCATTGTAATAAAACTTATAATATTTTAGGTTTGTATCAAGCTAATTGGATTGAACAGATAGGATAAGATTTCTTACACTTTTGCTATTGATAATCTTATGTATGCACTGGTCTGCATTCGTTAAATATAACTTTTTGCTATTAGTGTGCTTGGAAGATTATCAAGTAACCCTAGGATGGATCATTGGAAAGCGACCAAGATAGTAATATGTAGTATTTTTAAGATACTATGAATCATATGTTGACTTGTAGACAATCTAATTTACTTGAAAGTATTGGTTATTCAGATTTTGATTATACCTTGTACATAGATGATCGTAAGTCAACATCTAGATACATATTTATGATGTTTGGAGGAGCTGTTTCATAGGAAAGTGTTAAAAAGACACTCACAGCTACCTTAACAATGGAAGTAGAGTTTATCGCATATTATGAGGCCACTTGACAGGCTATAAGCTTGAGGAAGTTGATATTTGGCATGCAATTAATTAATTTTATATCACGATCTCTACCAATTTTTATTACAATAAGGCTTATGTTATGTGCTTTTCTCAAAACAATAGGAATTCTAGACATATTGAATATTTTTGATGATAAACTCCTATTTGTTAGAGAGAAAAGATTGTTGAATTTTAGACTCACATTAAACATAGCCCTAGTGGAGACATGCAAGGGATCCGTTGACTTAAGGCTTACCTATAGGAGTATTTAAAATCAACTAACTCATATGAGTCTTGTTAAATTCTTATGAAGCCTTAGTTAAGTGGGAGACTGAGATATGCTTATTTTATTTTATTAGTATTTGTGACCAGTAATTGCTCATTTTGAAACATTGGTGATATGTTTTATATATACATAAATCATTTGCTTCCCTATCATATTCAATGATTTTAAGTTGTTTATCTTATGAGCTGTGGTCAAAAGTTTAACTTTATATATATATCAAGTTCCTTTGAGATTATGAGACATTAATATTAATTTAACATCACTTGTCTCCCTATCGGATTCAGTGATTCTGTATGGTCTCATTCCACTTATGCAATAATTGCTCAGTAACCTTATATATATATATATATATATATATATATATATATATATATATATATATATATATATATATATATATATATATATATATATATATATATTCAGTTCTTTGGGATTATGAGACATTAATTTAACATCACTTGTCTCCCTATCGGATTCAGTGATTCTGTATGGTCTCATTCCACTTTTGTAATCGTCACTCAGTTTGGATATTGAAACATTGGTAATATGTTTTATACATATATAAATCATTTGTTTCCCTATCGGATTCAATGATTTTAAGTTGTTTCTCTTTTGAGCTATAGTTGAAAGACTAAACTTTATTCTGTTCCTTTCAGATTATGAGATATTATATCACTTGTCTCCCTATCGAATTCAGTGATTCTGTGTGGTCTCATTCTCTGAATTAAGTTTATAGCTTAATGTATAACTAATTGCTTAATTATTGATATTTTAATTATTTCATATAATTAATTAATGCTATCCAAGTGGGAGATTGTTGTATTTAAAAATAAAATAATTAATTTTATTAGAAATATTATATGGATTAGCATTAATCAATTATTGAAATATTTATTTAAGTAATTAGTTTTGTGTTTTAACATTAAGCATAGAGCAGATTGGGCCCTAGTTTAATGTGTATGATCCATGATAGGTTGGATCATGCATAAGCCCATATGGGTAGAGGTCCCAACTTATAGCCCTTTAGTGGTCAGTAATTTCCTATCACAAGTCTGACCTTAAATAGAGAGATCAGGGTTATTATTTTGACACACAGAAAATAAGGATTCCCACTTGTTAAATTTTTCTCTCCCCTTTCTTCCTATCTTGATAACTTAAGGGGTCAAGTAAGTTGTAATTCTACTAATCATTATTCAGATCAGTCATGGCCTCATCAAATTATACTTCAGGTACACTCATAATTTTATTATGATTAACTTCATATTTTGTAATTTTAATTCATACTTCCAACAATATATATATATATATATATATATATATATATATATATATATATATATATATATATACACACACACACACACACACACACACATATATATGTATATAAATACATATGTACATGCATATATATATTTACATACAAAAATGTACTCATACATCCATGTATATATATACATATACATATATATGTATACACACACACACACACACACACACACACACACACACACACACACATATATATATATATATATATATGTACATATACAAACAAATATATATGTATTTATGTATATACATATATTCACATACATATATACATATATACAAGTATGTATAAATATATATGCATACATATATATGTACATACATATATATGTATATACATATATACATATGTATACGTATAAGTATACATATATACATATGTATGTATGAATGTATGTACATACATACATATATATATATATATATATATATATATATATATATATATATGTAGTTCATGAACTAAAAATGGTGATATGAATACATATATACATATATGGTGTATGAATTTATTATGTGTATACACACACACACACACACACACACATATATATATATATATATGTATATATGTTTACACATATATATATATATATATATATATATATATATATATATATATATATATATATATATATATATATATATATATATATATATAGGAGTTCATCAAGTAGGAATGGTGATGTGAATTTATTATATTTACTTTATGAATTTTATTCTAGATTCTAAGTATAAATGAAATTTTCAAAATTCGATGGCACATGGTAAGTAACATGAGTTCATAAAGGAGTGTAAGTCCTGGTTAAGTCGTTTGTGGCAAGGCATTTGGATAGCCTTTGTCACTCGTGCTCTCTTCTGAATAGTAAGTTGGGATTAAATAATCTAAAATAAATAAATTATGTTGAGGCTTTAGCATTTTGTTCATATTGTAAATATCATAAATTCTTATAATTACTCCTGTAAACCCTTATGACATCTAATATTAGTCCTTATTTTCATATATCATGAACTCTTGTAATTATTCCTATAAAACCTTATAAGCTTTAATATTAGTCTTTGTTTTTGCATATTATATTTATGTCATTCTTTTTTGGCTCTTTTTCTAACCGTTTTTCTCTAAGGTCTTTTTGCAAATCTCTTATTAAATTTGAAGATGAATCTAGCTCTAAAATTGTTTTCAAAGAAGAAATCAAATTTGAAAATAAAGATTTTGATTATTGGGAAATGTCAAATATCCCAGACAAGAGATTGAGAGATAGAGAATAGGAGAGCAAAGAATCGGAGGTCCAGATGGGAAGAGCAGAGTTCCACTATAGCTCAAAAAGTAAGAGATTGAGAGATAGAGAACAGGAAAACGAAGAATTGAGGAAGGGCAGAGCTCCACTAAGGCTCAAAGAGCAGATGTCTGCTAGGGCTCGAAGAGTAGAGAATGAGAGAGGAGACTTCTAGTCATAGAAGATTTTTAGAAAATAAGGACCTCTATTCGTAAAACTAGCCTTTACCCCATGATACGTATAGGGCTAGAATTATTTTTTATAATATAAAGTAATATATATGATCAAAAATATATAAAAAGTATTAAAATTTATTTTATGATGACTATTAAAATTATATGTTTATATTTATGAATAATTTTTTTTTAAAATAACATATACAATTAAATAATTTGATTAAATTTGATGTTTGATTTATTTAAAATAATTTTTAATAAAAGAAAATATTTTATGTTATATTTGTACAACTTATTAATATTAGAATTTGAATTTAAATTATAAATTATAAGAGTGAAAGGTTTTTTTAGCAAATTTGATTATGTGATAAAAATTGTTGAAAAACTTGTTAGGATAAAATTTGAAGATAAGAACTTCACTCTCACCTCAGGAGTAGAAGCACTCAATCACAAGAAGAAATATAACTTCATGCACATTGGACGTATTACAAAATCTACTTTAAGGAAAGGATTAAATAATGTTATCCTCTTCTATTTGAAGGAAGGAAGGGATAGTGATTTTAAAAATTTCTTCTTAAGAGTAGTAGAATCTAATATGTTACAAGGACTAATTTATTTTAGTTACTTTTTAAACATAAATATTATCCTTGCAACAGATCAATTTCCTGATGCATTACTTAAATTTCATGTTAAATTGCATGGATGCACAATGGAGCTTGGACAAATTCCTATTGTGATTATCTATCGAATCCACTACAAAATACACAATTCTTCATGATCTTGGTGTATTAAACCACTAACTAAGAAAGGAGAAACTGTCTTCTTTCTTACTGATTGCATAAAGGTCAATTTATTAACCCCCAAAGAAATAGTTTAGGATATAGATTGACATGAAGACTAGGATGTCAAAAGTGCTATTAAGCCTAAAGAAATCCTAATGAAAGATATATCAAGGATAGAAACTAGACTAGATGGTTTTGCCTCTATCTCAGGAAACCAAAAATCAAGGAGATTGAAGAATCTTCTGAGTAGGTAAGTTCCAAAAATAGGGCTATAGGACTCAGGAGATCTTCCACTGGAAGATTTAGATCTAGAAGAGGCTTCAGGCTTGAACCTCCTAGAAAATCAACTTCATCTACTCATTCAATAATCAATGTTGATTTGAGAGGAGTAGAAAATATCCCACAAATCCCAAATCTAATATATGGTTAAACCAATTCAAATACCCAAATGGAAGATGCAATGGTGAACAAATAAGACTTGATAGTGACTATGATGAATCTACTAAATCTATTAATTCATTTACTATCTTATGACTTTGTCCTGATGATAATCCTATTTTACTATAAATTATGAAAAGGGGTTTTAGATAGATAAGGATTCTTTAAGAAGAGAATTCTATTTGAAAGAATTCACTCCTCAAAGAACCTATTTTTTAAATCATTTTAAAGGAGAATCAATGATAAATATCCAAGAAAGATATTACAATTTTATGAATTTGATACATACAAATATATCTTTTTTTGAATGATTTGAAGCATATGCTGAAACTAACCAAATTGATTACCTTTCTAAAGGAACAAGTTTTGTTAGTGTAGTCATAGCAAAAAATCAAGAATGGGTCACAACAAAAGGAGAAAGACTCATTTCTGAGCTACCACCAATAACACTGTTTCAAATGAAAACAACAGATCCTAAGAAGCCGATTGTTGTAGCTCCCTTTAAAACAAAGGTAGCAAAAGATGGCAAAACTGCTTCAATAAAAGATATTATAGCCATAATGGAACAAAATAACTACACTAATAGGTATCTTTAAACTCTTGAAAATTATATTGTATTTGCTAGCGTTTCTGAAAAATTTGTAGGAAAATCTTCTAGCACAAAGAAGGTTGAAAGCCCTTTGTTCAAACCTTACCAAATTCCTTCTAACAAACAAATAACTTGGTCCAAAAATCTAGTTATAACTAGGATAAATCAAATGTTAGATGAGTTGAACCAAATATTAAGAAAGGTATATGTTGAAGAGTCACCTACACCCAATCAGCCAAATCTGTTACTAATAAAATAGTAGGAGCTCTTAACAATAACTCTAAAATATCTTTAAAGGAATGTAAATAGCTAAATCTTGTCAAAAGAGAACCTAGGGAAACTAATTAGAGAATACCTAAAAAATTGTATTATTCAATAGTTGTTATCTTGACCAAATTATAAAAACCCCAAATTATTTAGAATTCTTATAACAGGAATAACATCTATGAATGGAAATGATATGATAGTATTGCTACCTAGTGGTTAGTATAGCCTATTAATTAAACTATAACTATAATGATATAGTAGTACTGCATTACTTAATGATAGGATTTACTAGTCAGCTTAAAGGATGGTGGGATGAACACTTTACTAAAGTGAAAAAAACCCAAATAATAGAATTAGTTAGGCGTGATCAAAATAGGTATATTATGTGTTAGGTAGCTACTTCTCAAACACACACATATGCTCTCCATCAATTTATAGATTCTATCTTAAAAGGATTTATCTCGCTCATCACGTTTAATGAACTCTCTCCCAGGATTGCTCCTTACTTCCTTTATTACTTAACTTACTTGCTATACGGACTGGTACTAATGATCCCGCATAGATCCATGAGAAGATAAACCTTTAGTAAGGAAAAAGGATCCCCCTCGTCTTTTCATCTTAGCTACTCTTAGGATACTAGGGGTCGGCGTGTTCTGATTCTCACACAAGAATCACCATCCTCATCATAATGATCAACTCCCTTGTTCCCTCTAAATCCCTCACTTAGGAGTCTGGCTTATATGACATTTAAGTTGGCTTTCATAGAGCCCTCTACCATATTGTGTGATCCTTGACACAAGAAATAAGACAAGGTCATCATTCTCAAAGTATTGTTAGTTAATAAAGACACAGCTGAAGCTTTCATATAGGTAGGCATTATCGAAGCTGCACCCATACTTTTAGATTCATATATGTATATACATAGATTTACATAGATATATATATATATATATATATATATATATATATATATATATATATATGTATACATATACATGTGTATATATGTATATATACATACATACACGTATATATATATTATACTTATATACATATATATATACATACATATATATATTATAAATATATATACATAAATACGCATATGTATAATACATATATATATATATATATATATATATATATATATATATATATATATATATACATATATGAGTATGTATGCATATATATGACATACGTATACATATGTATACAGACACATATATGTGTATGTATACATATATACATATACATATATTTATACATATATATGTATATATGTGTATGTATACTTGTATACAAGTATATGTATATATAAATATACTTATATACACGCACACATATACATATATATATGTAGATATATATATATGTATGTATACATACAGATATATGTATACATATATACATACAAATGATTTAGGTTTTAGACATATACGTATATATGTATACATATACATACACTATATATACACATATATGTATATATACATATATGCATACGTATACATATATGTATATACATATGTATATGTATACATATATATATACACATGTATACATATGTGTACTACATATGTGTACATATTTGTTTATATATATACATACATGCACATATATGTATATGCGCACATATATACGTATATCAACATATGTAAATATACATATATGTATACGTATACATTTACACACACACACATATATATATGTATATATATATATATATATGTATGTATATATATATATATATATATATATGTATGTATATATGTATACATATATGTATTTATATGGATATGTATACATATATATACATACGTATAAATATGTATATACATATATACATACATATTTATATATGTATACATATACATATAAATATACATATATTTATACGTGTGTATACACATGCACATGTATATGTATATGTATACGTATACATATAAATATACATATATGTATGTACATGTATGTATATATATAAATATACACATATATATATATGTATATATACATATATATATACTATATGTTTACGCATATATACACAACATATATACGCCATATATAATATATGTACACACACACACACACACACATATATATATTTATATTCTATGTATACTATTTATGTATAGTATATGTATACATATTCATGTATATACTCTCTCTCTCTCTCTCTCTCTCTATATATATATATATATATATATATATATATAGGGTTTAGGGTTTAGGGTTTAAAAGTTGTAAAAGTTTTACACCATCCCTAAACCCTAAACCCTGATACCAACTAGCCCCGGGGAGACCCCCTAAAAGTTGTAAAAGAAAAGAAGTAAAACGATAAAATATTTTGGAATAGGGATCGCAAACGAATTGCCAAAAATTTATTGCATAAGAAAGAAAACTTACAAAGATTTTGGGAGAGGGTAGAGAGAGAGAGAGAGAGAGAGCTTATATCAATGCTCGTCTTTCGAATCCCCCTCTGAACAAGGGAAACTGCTTTAAATAAGCAGAAAAGATTTCTACAGTAGACAACTACAGTTTTAACCCGTGGGTAAACAGGAAAATAAACAGTAAAAGTGCTACAGTAAAGTTTTCTTTTGGTTACCGAAAGGGCAAAGTGACAGAAAGCAGCAGATTTGGCCGGGAATCCCGCAAAGATGTTTGCCACCAGGAGAAGACTAAATGTCCTCTAGTGCCGACACTTTGGTATTGACTTGGTAAGATGATCTATCGGTTTAGATTAGATAAGGAGAATCTGGTGGACTGCTACGGTTGAGATCAATTCCGAAACAGTCATCTTCATTTGATTGGGCGAAGTCTTCTTCTTTAGAATTATTTGTAAGAATTTCTTCAGACTTTGCTGGAGAGTTGGATGAGGCTTCAGATTTGGCTTCTGCCTTTTGGAGCATGAGAGTACGAATGTCCTCAATCTTTGAGAGCCATTCATCAGGAGTGGATGCCGTGGCAAGAGTAGCCATGAAATTTGATCTTGACTGAAGAAATTGGCTTGTTCCCTTCCTAATATTCTTATTGAACTTAGGATGGCGCTTGTACCATTTCTGAACTTGATTGACTTCAGCCATATAAGCAAATTTAAAATTATCCCACCATTTAACAGAACTATGCCTTTGGAGGATAGGATAATTTCCTTCAGTGTTCTGAACAAGTTTGTACTCCCAATAATAACACCATAGGAGACCTATTTTGAGGAAAAATTGTAATAATATAGGAAAATTTCCATGGGCTTCAGAATTGAAGTTGTCACGGAAGAATTCCCATCCTTTCTTGATTTTTTGAGGGAAAATTTCTTCAACTGGTCCGAAGGTGTTCCACCATCTTACGAACCAATTGGGAATTTGATACTTGCCATTATATTTGAAATAAATAAGCCAAGTATGCCGGTAGATTTGATTTTGAAAAAATAAGGTATTCATCCAGGCTTCTTGATAATCCCAGTATGAATATCCTATTAAATTGATATTTGAAAAAGGTTTTGTAAATTTTTTTATTTTGAATGGCTCCAAACCCCATTCAGCAGAAGTAATGAGTTTTTCAATTCAAAAATTTGAATGGGTTATAAGATCAGAATTTTCTAAGCTTTTCTTTTGTTCAATGACCACTGAACCAGAATCTTCTAAAATATGCTAATAGAATTCTCTGGTGTGGAGGAAAGATTTTGGGACAAAATGCCATCCTTTTGGGAAGATTTTGGGTATGAGATCAATGGGATCACTTGCCCAATATTTTGGTTCAGTGTATAGCAATTTTTGACAAAAAGGATGTCTGACATATTTGGTATATTCTGGTTTAGATTTTTGATTGGCTAAATTAATGGCCTTAGATTGGGTTGGAACAATAGATTTGGACGTTCCAGGTTTATAGATTTGTTTCTTCTGCTTTTCAATGGCTTGCAAAAGTTTAGATTGGCTTAGGATCAAGGATTGGGCATCTTGGTCTTCTTCGGCCATATCAGCCCAAGATTTTTTCTCAATTTTGAGGGGTTTTTGGATTGAAGTTGCAAGGGCTTGCAAGACTTCAATTGGGAATTCCTCAGCAGATTTTGGTTTAGATTTGGTGGAGGAGGGGGTAGCAATTTGTTTTGCTTTCTCCTCAGCAGTGGGTTTCCGCTTATTTGGATCTGGAGGGTCCTTTTTGTTTTTTCTCATCACAGATTGCTGGATTTTCCCTGCAAGAATTCTTTAGTTAGAAAATCAGGAAGAGAGTTTGAAGAACCTTTTAAATGTTCAATTTCAAAATCGAAAACACTTAAAAGACCTTGCCATCTAGCAAAAATTTATTTTGAAGCAATATTTTGAACATCCTTTTGAAGAATAGATTTTGCTGAACTACAATCAACTCGGATAAGAAATTTTTGATTTAAAAGTTCAGATTAAAATTTTTGAACACACAAAACTATTGCCAAAATTTCTTTTTTAGGAGTAGAATAGTTTTGTTGTGCCGAATTCCAATGTTTAGATGCAAAAGCAACTATATGCTCTTTGCCATGCAGAACTTGTTTTAAAATTCCTCCATATCCTAGATCAGAAGCATCTGTTTCAACAATTTTTGGAGCTGAAGGATTTGAAAGTTGTAGGCAAGGAAGGCTCTTAACTTGGGCCTTAACTTGTCTAATGATTTCAGTATGTATGTCAGTCCATGGGGGTGGACTCTTTTTTAAACGATCATGCAAAGGTTTTATAAGATTTGAGAGGTTTGGGAAGAAATCAGAAACATAATTTAAGCAACCCAAAAACCTTTGAAGTTGAGTTTTATCAATCAATTGGTCAGGAAATTTATCAGCAAAATCAATTGATCTTTCAATTGGAATAATAGTTCCCTGATAAATATTATGACTAAGAAATCGGATTTTTAACTGGAAAAGAGAATATTTAGTTTTTGAGACGGCTAAACCATTTTTCTGAGTAACATCTAAGAATATATTGAGATGTTTGAAATGTTGATCTATATTTTCTGAGAAAACTAACACATCGTCAATATATACTATGATGAAATTTGTAAAAGGATTGTAAATATCATTCATAATCCTTTGAAATTCTGAGGGCGCATTTTTTAAACCAAAAGGCATTACATTCCATTCATATTGCCCAAATGGAACCGTAAATGCAGTTTTATAACGGTCCTCAAGTTTTATTTGAATTTGCCAGAAACCAGATTTCATATCAAATTTTGAAAAGATTTTTGCCGAATAAAGTCGATTTAAAAGATCTTTTTTATTTGGTATAGGATACCTGATCCATTGAAGTGCTGTGTTTAAAGGTTTGTAATTGATTACAAGCCTTAGCGTGCCGCGTTCTAACTCAGCATTTTTATTAACATAAAATGCTGCACAAGACCAGGGACTCTTAGATTTTCTAATGATTCCTTTAGATAGGAGATCATTGATTTCTTTTTGGCAATAATCTAGGAGTTCATGACTCATCTGTATTGGTCTTGCCTTGGTTGGGATTTCTCTTTCAAAGAAATCTTTTTCATAAGGTAAATCAACCATATGCTGCTTCCTATTCCAAAAAGCATTGGGAAGGTCAGAGCAAATATTATTGACTATCCTTTTTTCTAAATGTTTGATACGAGATTGAACAGTAGGCATTTGAAGCTGTTGTTCAATTCGCATAAAAGAAATTTCTTCAGTAAGGAAATTGATTTGGGTTTCCTTGCAGTTTATTAAATTAATTTTGTCAGATTTTTTAACAAACTGAAAAATGATTTTTTCACCTAAACATTTTGTTGAAATTCCTTTATCTGAAACCTTATAAGGAATTAAAGCTTGAATGAAAGGATTTCCTAAAATTAATTTACTAGATAAATCTTTGACTAGTAAAAACTCCTGATTTATTTGAAAAGAAGAATTTATTATTTGAACATTTGAGAGTTTAAAATTTACCGTTAAAAAAGAACCATTTGCAGCTTTAATTTTGGCCTTAGTCTTTTCAAAAAACTTTGTTGGGACAAGGCCTTCTTAGATACAGTTAATATCTGCTCCAGTGTCAAATAAGGCAATTATTTCCAGTTTCCAATCATCTTTTTTCAAAGTTATTGAAATGTGATATTTTGGAACTGAAATTCTGGAGATAAATCCTAGGAAATCATCATCATCTTCATTGCTTTTTTCTTTTCCTTTTAAAGATAAAGGAGAATCAGGAGGGATTTGAAGTGAAGAAATAATTTCTCCTTGAAGATTTTGAATTGATTTAAGATTTTTGATTTCTTTTTTGAGCAAATTTATTTCAAATTGTAAGTCTTGTATGGAAACAGGCTTACTTATTTCTGACTTGAATTTGTTCAAAATACTTTTAAAATCATAAAACACAGGTTGAAAATTCTGTTTTGAAGTAGAAGGTTTTTCCAGATTTTTTGCAAGATTTTTGAGAAGAAATTCTTGTTTTTCTTTATCATTAGGATAGTCTTTAATGAGATCTAACCATACTTCTTGTTCTTCGGAACTAATCATATTTACTCCAAAACTAGAAGTAGCATCTGAAGCTAAATCATCTTGAGGAAGCTTTTCTAGATGTTGAACTTCTTCTTCATGTTCTGAATCAGAGGATTCTTCTTGGGCAAGGAGGCAGACTATTTGGTTTAGAATGGTGTCATCTAAACCTAATTGCCTAAGTTTCTTATTGAGATTACAAAACCGAGAGATGTGACCAGATTGACCACACCTAAAACATATGGGTTTAGCATCTGGGTTTTGTCTAGGCTGATTAGGAGGAAAGTTTTTGCCTCTGGCTTTCTTCCTAAAATATTTGCTATCATGTTTAGATTTTTCTTTAGAGTTAGGTTCGGATTTTTCTTTTCGAAATTTATGACTCTTAGGTTTCAGATTTTTGGTGCAAGGAAGGCCAAATTGTTCACAGAAAGATCCTAGTTCTTTTCTGTTTTGGGCTTTTTCCTTGGCTAATTGATGTTGGATTTTGTCATCCTGGCATATTTTCATAGCTACTTTATGGACATAACTGACTAACTCTCCATAAGTTAATCTGTTATAAGGAATTTCATCACCATAAATGCTTCTTATTTCTGCACGGACCTTGTCTCCTAAGGTTAGAGGAAGTCCTGCTAAGAATTTTTCTTTCCAAAAGGACTGGTTGCTATCTTCTCTGGTAAAGATTCTAGAGAAGAACATATCTTTATACCACCTAAAGTCTGAAAGTGATCGACATCTTAGGTTGGAAAGGAGTTCAGCAGATTTATCTCTCCAAACATTAGGATTTCCAAGGAAATGTCTAACTATGGTAAAGATTAGAGTTTGTGTAGCATCAGGAATTGTGTTTCCATCAGAGTCAAGAATGGGTTCTCTGTTTGCATTACCTCTGATGGCTCCTAAGATTTGATCCTTTTCTAAGGTTGTGAGATGATCATCCCACCAACCTTTGAGCTGTCCTGAAAACCCAGCTATAAGGTAATGGCAGATGGTAATATCATCACATTGGTAACTAGATTGATAGGCCATGCAAACCATTCCCATTTGTTGGAGCATATTGATAATTTCATACTCAGATTTTCCATCTATGTTCCATTCATAGATGTGGCTTCCACTATAGGAGTTCTGGATGATTTTGGGCTTTTCTTCTAAAACCATATCAGGAGGAGTAGCTCTAGGGTAATACAATTTCTGAGGTTGTCTCCAATTGTTTTCCCTAGGTTCTCTTTTAATAGGGAAAGCCTGATAATCTTCAGAAGATGATTCTGAACAGTTATCAAGAACGCCTAGATTTTTAACACTAGACTTGGCAGATTTTGGAGTATCAGAATCACTATTGAGATCTGCTAATCTTTGTGTGAGTTCTGTAATCATTTGATTAATAGAACGCTTAGATTTAAGGATTTGCTTTTCAACAGGTATTTGATGAGGTTTAAATAAAGGATTTATAATCCTATCTTGGGTTCTAGAGGTTGAAGATTCACCTGCAGGGTTTTCAGAAACACCAGAACCTATATTTCTAGCAAAAATATGACTATTTTTATCAGATACTAACTCAGTACCAATTGCTTGGAGATACCTGTTAGTATAATTATTCTGTTCAATAACAGCAGCTATGTCTTTTGCGAAAACAGCTTCTCCTTCTTTGGACTCCATAGTCTTGAAGGGTGAGGCTACCACTGGTTTCTTTGGATCAGTAGTTGGAATTTGGAACGCCTTCTTAGGAGGAAACTCAGAAGAGACCTTTTCGCCTTGAGTTGTTGTCCATTCCGAAATACCATTAATAAATCCAATATTTTTGAAAGGAAAATCAATCTGGTTTTTCTTAGCATAATAGACAAACCAGTCAAAGAAACTAATATTTTGTTTAATAAGATTTAGATCAGCATAATATTCTTCTTGAATTTTCTGCCTTTTTTGTCTTTTGAAATTTTTGAAAAACCAGGTTCTTTGATGGAGGAGTTCATAAGAAAAAAACTCCTTTCTCAAAGGTTCTTTGTCAATAAAAAAATTGGTTTTCTGACTCATCATAAAATAATTGGATGATCAGGGTAGATTTGTGAGGCAGTAGGAGAGCCAATTGATCCACCAGTTTCTCTTTCTGGATCGATTGCTTTGCCATCCTTCTCATCTTCGAGAGTTTGGCTGGTTTGACCATATACTGGTCTTGGAATTTGTGAACTATTATCAATGCCACATAAATCAACATTGATAGTAGAAGCGGTTTGGAAGGATTTTCTTGAAGAAATTTATCCTTTTAAGGAGTCAGTTTCTGAAAATGGTTTTGAACTGATCCTTGCAGAGCAAGATCTTCTTGGTCCTTCAACCAGATTTCTTTCAAATTTTTGAAAAGACTCAGATTCAATAAAATTACTAAGCCTATTTCTATTTTCAAAAGAAATAAAGACTGAACCATCTGGCATGGTTTCAATCCTCGAGATTGGCTTTGCAGCAATCTCTTGGGGTTTAACAGCTTGCCTAAAACCCCAGTTATCTGGCCAACTTATTCTTTCCCAATTTGTTTCCAAAGGGATAGATAAGTTTACCTTTGTCGCATCAGTTTGAAAAAAGATTGTTTCTCCTTTCAGTGAAGGTGGTTTTACGCAAAGTGATGCGTAAGAATTGTGCAATAGATAATGCGATCCTTCTCTGTCTTCGTGATGGGAGGGATACAGATTTTAAAAATTCTCTTCTTGGAGTAGTTGAAACTAGCCTGTCTCAAGGACCTATCTATTTTAATTGTTTTCCAGATATGAAAATAGTCCTTGATACAGATCAATTTCCCCAAGCACTTTTAAAACTTCAAGTCAAGTTGTATACTTATACCATGGAACCTGGCCAGATTCCAGTAGTGATTATATACAGGATCCATTATAAACCATATATATGTATGTATACTCTTGCCCACCTAATTGCCCGCTCTTTTGTTGCTCCCCCCACTTAGATTCTTGCCATTGTTGTAACCACTCCATTATTCCATAAAAGGTATTAATAACAAAGTCAAATATGATGGTTAAAGTAGGGTTCAAATAGAAATTAATTAAATTAAACAGCAGACAAAATCTTGATGATAATCATCATAACTAAATCCCATGTCTTCTATATCAAAACTAGAGCTCCCAAAAACATCTTGTTGTGCCCCCCAAGGATCTCGATGTAAGCTTTGCTCCCCAAATTTAGCACCTTCTACATCAAGATTGGAGTCTTCAATTGTGCTTAATTCGAAAAGTAAATAAATGATCAATTAATATATGCAATGTGATGTGACAGGGGTTAATGATTTGATCGTTAACATAAAGTTTACATAAGAAATGAATAATAACCTGATTGGGTAGACCTTAAAAGTCTAATCAAGCTTTCCAGCGATGCCACCTTCCCTCCCAATAGATCGACTTCCTATTCTAGGACTTGCACGTGTGCAGTTAAAACTTAAATGCGGTCCTCATTATTGTGGCCCCCTCATAGGCTCATTGGTGCTAGGACCAATATCAGGACCATTTCCTAGTGCAAATGGCTTAATAACAATGGCATTTTGCTTCTCACTAGGCAAGGGAATCAATTTTTTCATGATCTATAAATTAATAAAATAATATTAATGAAATGAAAAATAAAATTTAGTAACTTAGTTTGAAATATAAAAAGGAACAAAGGAAGAAAAAACTTTATTTTTCTCAAATGCAAGCTTCACTTAGGAAGTTTGTAAATATTAGCTAGACCACTGCAAAATTCTAGGAAATAAACTCGCTAGATGTGGTTTCGGCAATTTATATAGACCCAAGTGTTCTAATGCCCATATCTACAAATAAAAAACTTCTCATTAGATATAAAATCAATATAACCAATATATAATAATTAAAAAATACATAATAACACTTACTTGCAAGATTATAACATAACTATTTATGCGCGGCTGGTTATCATTCTTCTTTTTTAATGATTTATTCAACGCTTAAGTTAACAAATCATATACAGCTGTTCCCTAACTAAAGTCATCAAGTTAATTTATATCATCAAGTAACTTTAGTGGGCGTGAGTAGATTTTTTTGTTGGTGACTAGAAAATAGAACTTTCCAAAATAAAATGTTATATACAATTGACAAAAATCATTTACTACATCATCAGCCATGTTTTTAAACATGATATTTTCAACAGAATTAATTGTAATATTTTGATTACATAACTCATGAACCCTGAATATGTCAAGGTCTCCATCAATATCGACAAGTCTTCCTCCAATGCATAAACTAATTATTAATACCACATCCTTAAGAGAAAAGGGAATTATTTTATTTTATATTTTGAATCTGCGCCCTCGGATGTCCTACCTATCATATGAAAAAATTAGTCATAAATTTTATATATGGTCAAATTGAACATAACGATAGAATATAATTAGCAAATACGCAGTCAAATATATTGTAAAATACATGAACCACCTACTTGGTTGTGTAGAAAACAAGAGGGATAGAAAATTGGCCAAAGAAAATGGAATCTTCTTTTGCTTGGTTACAGGAGAAATTAATAGAGAAAAGAAAATGGAGGAGAAAACAGACATGGGTCCTATTTATTTATTTTTCTCTCCATCAGTGGGAAAATTACAGGGAAGAAGTGGCACTGTATTCTCGCTTTTGTAATAGTTTAGAACCATATTACTTCTGTGATTGCTATTTCTGCATCTTCTTTATGTCCTTGCTTCTCTTTCTCATTATTTTTTTTTATTTCCTCTGCAACAAGAGTTTGTTTGTTTCTATTTTCATTATATGGTTTTGTAAAATAGTTTTGAAAAATTGTTTTGGAAACAACTTTTAAAAAAAATAAATAGTTAAAAAAACCTATTTGGAAATGAAAGCATGTATTTTTTCTCTCTCTCCTTCTCTCCGTTCGATACTTCTACATTTTGCTAAGTCATTTCTTTTTATTACAAAAATGCCATTAATAAGAAAATAGAAAAATAAAAAACAACTTGAAGTTGTACTGATTTTTTTTGTTTTAAAACACTTGTTTTAGGAAACTATTTTTAAAACTTGATTTAAGAATACTTATACAAACAAGTTTTCTTGCTTTTAAAAATAAAAAAAATACAAAACTATTTTTAAAAACATAAAACAAACATACTAAATTTTTTTTCTTTTTTCTTTCTCTCATATTTTCTCCTACAACTAAGCACATCTAGGAAAAAGTATTTCTCTCTCATTTCCTTTCTCCTATAATATCTTCTCTAACTAAGCAAAGCAGAAAGGATTGAAATAATTCAAATGTCTCACCTTTAAAACATCTCTTTAAGTAATGTATTGCTAACTTTTAATTCTTTAAGATTAAACATCGAGCTGAAAGGAGTTCTTTTAATTTTTTCATGCTAAATTTTGATCAATTGATTGTTTAAATATGCTATGGTTTTTGCTCGCAGAGTGTGCCGTACTCGTACCTAGAGGAAAAATGAAACATGTTAGTTACAAGTCTAACGACAAGTATTAAAGCCATCAAAATGTGAATAATACATTAAATTTATCTCATCATCTTGCCCTCTCTGTGCTTGAACTATTATTAGAGTTTGTCATGCTTCTTCGACCTGCTTGCTCTGAAGCAAAAGTAAGACAAAGGGCCTGTTTAGTTTAAGAGAAAATGGAATTTCTAAAAAATACTTTCTTAAGAATTTATATGAGGAGGAAGTTGTAAGATTCAATAACAAAAGATTTAGATTTATTGAAAACATCTTTGTTAAATGTTCAATATGAATAACCATTTAGAACATGGAAATGACTTAAGCAAGTTTAACAATTTAGATTAGTCAAACATAGAAGATTTGTAAGTGTTACAATTATTTAAAAATTCTTGCACCTTCCTCTTGCATGAGCCTATTTCTTATTTTAAATGTCCACCAAGTCTATTAAAAATTAAATTACTAAATGCATATAATATGTAAAATGATGAAATGATGAATTCACTTTTTCTTATGAAACTATTTGCACTAATTAATGAATGAGAACTAGTACCAACTTATAATATATCATAATCTTCATACTTTCATAGCAAGATAATAATATCAAAATAGAATTACTAAAGAAA
This sequence comes from Sindora glabra, assembly GCA_020226215.1. Classification (NCBI taxonomy): domain Eukaryota; kingdom Viridiplantae; phylum Streptophyta; class Magnoliopsida; order Fabales; family Fabaceae; genus Sindora; species Sindora glabra. The sequence continues at coordinate 57,303,784 of CM035231.1, forward strand.
CGATAACGATGAAGATAAACACAAATCCCCTATTTTTCTAAACTTTTTGTAATGATATGTTTTTTTATAATTGATTTTCTGATTAGAACAAGCCTTAGGCTCAAAGGCTATACAGATTAGTCCGCAGTGTCAGAGCAAATTGGATCGACCAAATATCGATCTATTCAAATGCTAGCCTAAAGAGGATAAGTCCATTTAGGCCTGATTCAATATAGGTCGGTCTGTTGATCATGTGAACTGGCCCATTTTATTTTATTTTTACAAATTATAATATATTATAAAACTTTTTTGTATACTATGTAATTTACCTATATAACCTAATTTACTTAATATTTAACTTAAAGTTTATTATTTCAAACTTCAAATTATATATAGATTCAAAAGAAAAGGCAAATAATTTAAAAAATTAGTTTTAAATTAAAGTAATATATGTATATAGTATATATATATACACATATATATTTGTAAACTTATAGTATATAAATATGTGTATATACATGTATACATATACATATGTATATATGTATAGTTATATGTATAGTATATACATACATACATACATACATATATATATATATATGTATGTATATACATACATATATATATATATATGTATGTATATACATACATATATATATACTATATGTATATTTATATACACATATATGTCTATATATACATATATATGGGTATGTATACACATACACATATATGTATATGTGTACATATATATATATATATATATATATATATATATATATATATATATATATATGTATATGTGTATGTGTATATACATATATATACACATATATGTAGTATATATAGGTATGTATATGTGTATATATATTTATATATCTATGTATAATTATATATATGTACATATATGTATGTATAATTATACATATATATATATATATATATATATATATATATATATATATATATATATATATATATATATATATATATATATATATGTACATACATGTGTATGTGTATAGATGTATACATATATGTGTATATGTCTAATCCCTAAATCATATGTATGTATATATATATATATATATATTTACATTTGCATGTATATGTATCTACACACATATACATATATATGTGTACATATAGATATATAATATTTATGTGTATATGTATACGCATATATATATGTATATGTATATGTATATATACACATACACGTATATACATATAAATGTATATATGTGCATTTGTATACATATTCATCTAAATGTATATATGTGTGTGTGTGTGTGTGTGTGTGTGTATACATATAAATGTATATATGTATATATGTACACATATTCATCTAAATTTATATGTATACATATACATGTACGTATATGTATATATATATATATGTATACTTATATATATGTATGTATATATATAGATATATACATTTATATATGTAATAGACATCTACTGAATTTGGTTTTCTTTTTCTTCTTCTACTTCGAATTCTTGTTCAGTTTGTGAAGAGTCCTTAGTAAGAAGGTTAATTATTTGGTTCAATATGGATTCATCCAAATTCAGTTGCTTTATTCTTTTTCAATCTATAATTTTTGGCAATATGCCCAGGTTTATTACATTTATAGCATACTGACCTAATATCTTTAACTTAATAAGGAGGCGGAGCATATCATGATTTGGATTTCTTACTTTGGTAGTAGTATGAAAAATGTTTAGGCTTAGGTTGAGGTTTTGGCTTAATCAATTGCTGCCTAGCTCGTCTTCTATGTTTTGGTTTAAAGGATTTTGAGCTAGTAAAGCCAAATTGTTTATAGAAGGTTCCTAACTCCTTATTTTAGGCTTTTTCTTTAGCAAACAGCCTTTAAAAGTGTTACAGTAAACTGTATTGTTTGCTATCAACTTTAGTCACTGAAAGACTTAAAGTTAGAAAATTGTCAGGAATTTAATAATGATATTTCCACTGAAATTTGAATTTATCTTTAGGTGCTGACGGATTAAGTTTGACCTGGTATTTACATCTAATGGCTTAGAGTAGATCATCAGAGTTTACTTTGTCAAGATTTATTCCTAAATAGTCATTTTCATTTGATTGGGCATAGTCTTCAAATTCTTTAGACTTCCTTGGTGAATTTTTTGAAGCTTGTGACTCAACATTAGCTTTTGATTTTAACATTAGTCGAATATCTTCTATTTTGGAAGACCATTCTTCTGGATTTGAAGTTGAAGCAAGTGCAGCCATGAATTGGGATTTAGTTTGTAAGAGTTGATTAATTCCTTTCCTAGGGTCCTTGTTGAACTCTAGATTTTTTTGAACCATTTGAGTATTTGTGGTTCTTCGGCCATGGCATAGAATTTGTATTTGACCCACCATTTGATAGAACCTTGTCTCTGAAGGATTGGATAATTTCTTTCAGGATTTTGAACTAATTGATATTCCCAGAAATAACACCATGGAAGGCCTATTCTGAGGAAGAATTGTAAAAGCATTGGAAACTTTCCATAATTTTTTGAATCAAAGTGGTCACGAAATGTCTCCCTTAATATTTTTTGATAAAATTTATTCAATTGGCCTAAAAATGTTCCACCATCTTACAAACCAACTAGGAATTTGATACTTGGCATTATAAAGAAAGTAAATTAGCCAAGAGTGTTTGAAAATTTTATTTTGAGAATATAGTGTATTCATTTAGACTTCTTGGTAATCCTAGTAAGAATACCTTATAAGATTTGAATTAAAAGGTTTTGTGAATTTTTTCCATTTTGAATGGTTTTAGACCCCATTCAATTGAGGAAATGACCTTTTTGATTTTGAAACTCGAATAAGTTATCAAATTCGGATTATCTTTGCTCTTGTGATGTTCAATAAAGATTGAACCAGAGTATTCTAAAATGTGTTAGTAGAATTCTCTGGTATGGAGAAAAGATTTAAGAATAAAGTGCCAGTCATTTGGGAAGATCTTTTGGTATGAGCTCCAAAGGATTGCTAGCCCAGCATTTGAGTTTTGTGTATAACAGATTTTGGTGATTGGGCTTTTTAATGTATTTGGTGGTTAATTTGAGTGGTTTTGGTTTAGCTGGAACAACAGCTTTAGAGTTAGTTCCGACTTTAGTGATATGATTCTTTTGGTTGGCAATAGCTTGGAGAATTTTGGATTAGCTAACGATGAGTTCCTTAGCCTTTTGATCTTCTTTAGTCATATTAGCCTAAGATTTCTTTGCTATTTGGAGGGGTTTTGGAGTGAGGCTGCCAAGGCTTGGAGAACCTATATTTGAAAGTTATCATCTTTTATTTATTTAGATGATGAAGATTTAGGCATAGATTTGGAAGAGGAGGAGATAACTTGTTTGGCTCTTTTTTCTAAAGAAGGTTTTTTCTTATTTGGATTTAGAAGATTTGTATTTTTTGATTTCTTCATGATTACTAATTTGTTACCTATAAAAATTCTCTGGTGAAAAAATCAAGAAGAGAATTTGAAGAACTTTTTAAATGTTCAATTTTGAAATTGAAAACACTTGAAATTCCCTGCCATTTGGAAAAGATTTATTTTGATGCAATATTTTGAACATCTTTTTGAAAAATAGGTTTAGCTAAGCTGTAGTCAACTCGAATAAGAAACTTTTGATTTAAAAGTTCTAATTGGAATTTTTTAACAGACAAAACAATTGCTAAAATTTCCTTTTTAGGAGTTGAATAATTTTGTTGTGCAGGATTTCAATGCTTTGTTGTAAATGCAACTATATACTTTTTGCCATTTAAAATTTATTTTAGGATTCCGTCATATCCTAAATCAGATGCATCAGTTTCAATGATTTTAAACATAGTGGGATTTGAGATATGCAGACAAGGAAGACTCTTAACCTGAGCTTTGACTTGCTTAACTATTTTAGTATGCATGTCAATCCATGGAGAAGGACTCTTTTTGAGATGATCATGTAAAGGTTTGATGAGATTTAAAAAATTTGGAAAGAAATTTGAAACATAATTCAAACATCCTAAAAATATTTATAATTAAGTTTTCTTAATTAATTGATTAAAAAGTTTATCAACAAATTCAATTAATCTCTCAATTGGAATAATAGTTCCCTGATAAATATAATGACCAAGAAATCAAATTTTTGTTTGAAAAAGAGAGTATTTAGTTTTAGAAATAGCTAGACCATTTCTATGAGTTACATCAAGGAATATATTGATATGTTTAAAATATTGTTCAATATTTTTTAAAAATATCAAAACATCATCAATATAGACAATGATGAATTTAGAAAATGGATTATAAATATCATTTATAATCCTTTGAAATTTTGAGGGAGCATTTTTTAAATCAAACGGCATTATGTTCCATTCATACTGGCCAAATGGTACTGTAAATGTTGTTTTATATCTATCCTTAGGTTTTATTTAAATACGCTAGAATCCAGATTTCATATCAAATTTGGAAAAGATTTTTTTCCAAATAAAGATGGTTTAATAAATCTTTTTTATTAGGGATAGGATACCGGGTCCTTCATAGTGCAGTGTTGAGTGGCTTGTAATTGATTACAAGCCTTAGTGTTCCTCATTCTAATTCAGCACTCTTATTAACATAGAATGCTACACAAGACCAAGGGCTTTTTGATTTCCTAATAATCCTTTTTTTCAAGAGATCATTTATATTCCAAAAGTTCATGGTTCATTTGGATAGATCTTGCCTTGGTAGCATTTTTTCTTTTAGAAAAATCCTCTTCATATGGTAATTCTGCCATATGTTGCTTTATATTCCAAAAGGCATTTGGTAAATCAGCACATACATTACTAACTATTCTATTTTCTAAACATTTGATTTTTAATTGAACAATTAAATTTTGTAAAAATTGTTCAATCTTTTTCAAAGAAATTTCTTCAGCAAGATAATTTATTTGTGTTTTTTTACAGTCTATCAAGTTAATCTTTTGTGACTTCTTGTCAAACTAGAAAGTGATTTCTCTCTATGAACTTTGGATTATGTAAAATAATTTTACTGGACAAATTCTTCACTAGTAGAAAATCCTAACTTATTTTATAAGAAGAATTTATTATTTGAACATTAGATAATTTGAAATTAATTTCAAGTGGGGAACCATTGGTAGATCTTATTTTAGCCTTAGTTTTTTCAAAAAAATTTGTTGGAACTAGGCTTTCTTGAATACAATTGATGTTTGCCCCAATATCAAATAAGGCCATTATTTCCAATTCCCAATCCTTTTTAATAAGTTTGATTGAAATATGATATTTGAGAATTGAGATTTTGGAAATAGATCCTATAAAGTCATTTTCTTCTTTGTCCCCATTGGTTTTAATTTTCCCTTTCCCTTTTGGGGATATCTGAAGTTCAATAATAATTTCTCCTTAGAGCTTTTGAATTGCCTTTCGCTCATTAACTTCTATTTTAAGTAAATTTATTTTAGATTGCAAATCCTATAATGTAATAGGTTTGTTTTGTCCTATCTTAAATTTATTTAAAATATCTTTGAAATTGTAAGTAATTGGTTAGAGAAAACTTTTTGATAAGAAGGCGAAGCATATCGTAGTTTGGATTCCCCCCTTTTGAAATTTGTCTAAAAGATGTTTAGGCTTAGGCTGAGATTTTGGCTCAATCAATTACTGCCTAACTTATCTTCTATGTTTTCTTTTAAAGGATTTTGAACAGGTAAAGCCAAATTATTCACAGAAGGTTCCTAACTCCTTCCTATTTTAAGCTTTTTCTTTAGCAAGTTGCTTTTGAATTTTATCATCCTCACAGATCTTGAGAACTACCTTCTAAACATAACTTACTAGTTCTCTATAAGTAAGCTAATCATAAGGGATTAGGTCACTATAATGGCTTCTAATTTTTTCTCGAACTTTATCTACTAAAGTTATAGGGAGGCCCGCAAGGAATTTTTCTTTCTAGAAAGGCTAATTACTATCTAACCTAGTAAAGATTTAGGTAAAGAATATATCCTTATACCACCTAAAATTAGATAGGGTTTTACACCTTAAGTTGGAAAGGAGTTCAGTTGACTTATCTTTCCAAAAGGTTAGATCACCAATAAAGTGTCTTCCTACAGTGTAAATTAGTGTATTTACAGCATCAAGAATAGGTTTATTATCAGGTCCTAATATTATTTGTCTATTCCCATCTCGCTTAATGGCTTTTGTTATTTGGATTTTTTCTATTTCTATAAGATGATCATCCCACCATCCTTTTAATTGTCCAGTAAAACTTGCAATTAGGTAGTGGCAAAATTCCAAATCATCATAGTTATGGTTTAATTGGTAAGTTGTACAGATTATGACCATTTGCTAAAGGGTATTTAGGATTTCATATTTAGATTTACCATCTATGTTTCATTCATATATGTTATTCCTATTATAGGAATTCTAAATAATCTTTGGTTTCTCTTCTATAGTTAGGTCAAGGTAATTGACTTTTGGATAGTATAATTTTTGAGTTAATCTCTAATTAGTTTCCCTAAATTCTGTTTTGATCGGGTTTACTTGACAATCTTCTGAATATATTTCAAAGTAATTATTAAAGACTCCTACTAATTTTTCAATAATTGATTTGGTAGACTTAGGTGTTTCTAACTCATCAACATACACCTATCCTAATTTGTGATTTAGTTCTTCTATCATTTGGTTCACTCTAGTCAAAACTGAATCTTTGGAGAGGGTTATTTGTTTTTTAGAAAGGATTTGGTAACATTTAAATAAAGGGTTTTCAACTTTCTTTGTATTTGAGGTTCCTCTTGCATAATTTCTAGAAAGGCCAGAATTTCCAACAGATAGTATATGAGTTCCAATCGTTTGGAGATACCTATTGGTGTAGTTGTTCTGTTCAATGATTGAAGCAATATATTTAGCAGCTACTACTTTTCCTTCCTTGTAATGTTTAGTCTTGAAGAGAGATGCTATCACTGACTTCTTTGGATTTCTTATTGGTATTTGGAATGATCCTTTTGGAGGAAGGTCATAGATGAGCTTTTCTCATTTGGTAGTAATCCACTCCTCCATTTGGTTGGTGATTACATTTACTGAATTCATCCTTATAAAGGGATACTTTATTTGGTTATTTTCATCATATGCCTCAAATCATTCAAAGAAAGATACATTCTTTTGAATGAGGTTCATGTATTTGTAATATCTTTCTTGAATATTTGCCTTATCTTTATCCTTGTATTTATGTAAAAATCAGATTCTTTGATGAAGGAATTCTTCTGAATAGAATTCTTTCCTCAAAGATTCTTTATTAATTACAAATCATTTTTCATAATTCATAGTAAAATAGGATCATTAGGACATATTTGTGAGGTGGTAGAGGAATCCATAGAATTAGAAGAGATATTATATCCACTTCCATGTCCTATTATTCCACCATTTTTCTCTTCTTCATCGTTTGGATGGTTTGATCATAAACTAGTATTGGGACCTTTGAAGTATTATCGACACCTCTTAAATTGATGTTGACTATTGAAGGATTTGAAAAAGATTTTCTATAAGATACTGATTCTCTTAAAGACTCAATTCTTGAACTTCTTCTAGAACCAATTCTTTCAAAGCAAGATCTTTTTCATCTATCAACCAAATTTTTAGGTTTTACCTGATTTTTCTAGGAGGAAGATTCAATAAACTTTTTAATCCTTAACTTTCTTTGATTTGAGAAGGAAATAGAGGAGGAACCATCTGGCATGGTTTCAGTCCTTGAAATATCTTTAGTAGGAATCTCTTAGGGTTTAACAGCTTTGTTAAATTCCCAATTTTTAGGCCAACTTAAATTATCGTATATTGTTTCCTTTAGGATTAATAAGTTAAGCTTTGTATCATCTGTTTGAAAGAAGATAGTTTCTTTTTTCTATGAGGGTGGTTTGACGCATAGTAAGGCTAAAGAATTATGCAATTGTAATGGATTTGGTAAATGATCATAATAGGGCTCTAGCTTGGTTCCATTATATAATTATTCAATTTGACTTGAAGCTTAAGAAAAGCTTCTACAAATTGATCTGTTGCATAGACTAATTTTATTTTTGGAAAATAGTTGAAGTAAATTGGTTTGTGTGATAGGCTGGTTTCAACTACTCCTATGAGGGAATTTTTGAAATCAATATCTCTTCCATCATGAAGACAGAAGAGAATAGCATTATCTAATCCTCTTCCAAGAGTTAAAATAATACCTATTTGAATATAGCCAATATGCATATAATTATACTTCTTTTGAAGCTTTTTTGCTTCTTGGCCAGAGATAAGAGTGAAATTCTCATCATTAGGTTTCACCTCAATAGTTTGTTTAACAGTTTTGATTTCATAATCAGTCTTGTCGAAAAAATTTTCATTTTTCATGAGGTAAAGTTCATGATCTGGGATATTCGACATTTCCCAGTCATTAAACTTTGATTTATATTTTAAAATTTGACTTCCTCAGAAAATAGAGTATTTGAGTGGGATTCTAATCTAAATTTGATAAGAGATTTGGAAGAACTTAGTAAAAACTGATTTGAAAAAGAGCGAAGGAAGCGGTTAGCCATTTAAAAGTAAATAAGATAGACAAAGTATAAAAATATGTATGTAAAAACTAGGAGACTAATATCTAACCACAAGGTTGATTATTATCTGAATTTATTATGTTTATAGTATGAACTAAATGTTAAAATCTCAACATGAATCATTTGTTTTGTATTATCTAGCCTTAACTTACTATTCACATGAGAGCATAGGAGATAGAAGCTACCCAAATGCCTTCACTCAATGGCTTAACTAGTATTTATACCCCTTTATGAACTCATGCTACTAAATGTGTACTATCGAATTTCCAAAAATAAATTCATGTTCAAAAATTAACATAAAGTTCCTCCCTTAAACATCACAAATTCATATCACTATCCTTACTTCCCTCGAGCTTTGATACTAGCGAACCTCGAAGGTTCCCTAGACTAAGAGATTAAAAGGAGATGCAAAAATGTATACATATACCTATATATACATGTACATATACATATATATATACATATATATATATATATATATATATATATTTATATATATATATATATATATATATATATATATATATATATATATATATATATTTGTTAAGCTATTGATTTTGCAGAACTTCATTCATGCTTAGATGTTAACATTGAGTTCATAAAGTAAATATAATAAATTCATATCACCATATCTACTTCCTTAAGGCTTTGATGCTAGCAAACCTTGAGAGTTTCCTAAATACAAAGAATTAAAGGTTGAAATGGCAGTATAGGTCACAGACATACTACAATAAATTTTATTGAAAGATAAAACTTATAAATTATAAGAGAACTTGGGGAAGAATTAAAGTGATTTTGTGAATGGATGTGTGTTCTTATTAGAATGCTTTAGGTTCATTACATTTGAGATTGTCTTTTTATTGACGAATTCGGTAGTTCACAATGCACTGTTACGTTATATAGTAAAAATGCTACAATGAAAGTTACAATCATTTGCTATTAACTTTAGTCACTGAAAAGAAAAAGTAAACTTGACATTGACAAAAGTTAACACGAATCTTTGTAAAATGTCTCCACTGAATTTTAATTGGTGTTGATAATCTATAGGCATTTGATTTTTGATTTGGTATTTTCCTCTGATAGCTCAAGTGAGATCATTTGAATTTACTTCATCAAGATCAATGTCTCTTGAGTTTTATTTAGACTCTTCCCTAGAGTTGTTGGATGCTTGGAATTTGGCTTAATTTTTGGATTTGATTATAAGGTAGATGTCTTCAATATAATAAGTGCATTCTTCCTTATTTATAGTTGAAGCAAGGGCAACCATGAGTTGAGATTTGGTTTGAAGGAATTGATTTGTGTCTTTCTTTGGATCTTTATTAAATTATGGATTTTCTTTATACTGTTTAAGAATTTGAGGCTTTTTTGCCATGGTGATCTATTTGAAGTTTGCCTACCTTTTTATAGAGCTTTAATGTTGTAGAATAGGATAATTCCCATATGAATTTTGGACCAGTTAATATTCCTAAAAGTAAACCCATGGGAGACCTATTTTGGAGAAAAATTGTAAAAGCATAGGAATATTTTCATGGTTTTCATTATCAAATTGGTTGCAAAATTTTTTTCATCCTTCTTTAATATTTTTTTAAAAAATATCTTTAATTGGTTTGAAGATGTTCAACTACCTTATGAACTAACTAGGGATTTGATACTTGGCATTATGGAGGAAACAAATTAGCTAAGTGTGTTTAAGATTTTTATTTTGAAAATATAAAATATTCATTCAAGTTTCTTGATAATCCCAATATGAATGCCCTAATAAATTTAGATGAAAAAGTTCTTTAAATTTCTTTGATTTGAATGGTTTCATGCCCCATTCTTTTAAAGTAATAATTTTTTTAATTTTAAAACTAGAGTGAGTGATCAAATTTGGATCAGTATCACTCTTGTGATGGAAAATCTCCATTGAACTAGAGTCTTTGAGGATATGTTGATGGAAATCTCTAGAATGAAGTGATGATTTTAGGAGAAAATGCCATCATTCAGGGAAGATTTTAGTAAAGAGTTCCTTTACGATGTTGGCCCAATCATTTGGTTCGACAAAGAGGAAATTCTAGTGATTTAGCTTTTTGATATATTTGGTAGTAATTTTAATTAGTTTTGGTTCTTTTGGAATAACAATTTTAGAGGAAGTTCTTATTGTTGTGATTTGTTTTTTCTAGCTGGTGATAGCCTAAAGGATTTTAGATTGGCTAAGGATAAGTTATTTAACTTGATCCTTTTCTTCGATAATATCTGCCTAAGATTTTTTTGCTATTTGGAGGGATATTTGGAATGAAGCTGCAAGGGCTTGTAGAACTTTAATTGAGGAGTCATTATCATTAATCTCTTGAGGAGTTGAGGATTTTAATCTAGATTTGCAAAAGATTTGGATGAAAAGGCAATTTGTTTGCTTTTCTTTTCAATAGTTGGTTTCGACTTTGTTAGTTCCATTTTTCGGGTTGGATTTGGTGGTTTAGGATTCCTAGATTTTTTCAAACGTATAGTCATTGATTCGTTCCCTACAAAAATTCTCTTGTAAGAAAATATAGAAGGGAGTTTGAAGAACCTTTTAAATGTTCAATTTCAAAATCGAAAATACTTAAAATGCCTTGCCATTTAGTGAAAATTTATTTTGTTGCAATATTTTTTACATCCTTTTCTAAAATAGATTTAGCAGAGCTATAATCTACTTTGATTAGGAATTCCTAATTTAGAAGTTTAGATTGTCACTTTTGAACATACAAAATAATTACTAAGGTTTCTTTTTTTTTAGTAGAATAGCTTTATTATACATAATTCCAATGCTTTGATGTAAATGCCACTATATGCTCTTTGCCATTTAAAACTTGTTTGAGCAAACCTCCATAGCCTAAATCAAAGGCATTAGTTTCAACAATTTTGAATGCATTAGGATTTAAAATATACAGATAAGGAAAACTCTTGACTTGAACTTTGACTTACCTAACTATTTTTGTATGAACATTAATCTATGGAGGAGGATTTTTCTTTAAACACTTATGCAAAGGTTTAATAAGGCTTGAAAGATTTAAAAAGAAATCTGAGACACAATTTGAACATCCCAAAAATTTTTGAAGTTAAGTTTTCTCAATTAATTGGTTAGAAAATTTATTAACAAATTCAATTGATCTTTTGATCGGAGTTATAGTTCTCTAATAAATATAATGATTAAGAAATCAAATCCTAGTTTGAAAAAAGGGCATACTTGGTTTTTGAAATAGCTAAACCGTTTCTTTGAGTTACATTAATGAAAGTATTGAGATGTTTAAAATGTTGATCAATATTTTCTAAAAACATTAAAACATCATCAATATAAATACTAATGAATTTGGAAAATGGATTATAAATGTCATTTATAATCTTTTGAAACTCTGAGAATGTATTTTTTAAACCAAATAGCATTATGTTCCATTCATACTGACTAAATAGTACTGTAAATACTATTTTATATGAATCCTTATATTTTATTTAGATTTTCCAAAAACCAGATTTCATATCAAATTTTGAAAATATTTTTACTGAATAAAAATGATTTAGTAAATCCTTTTTGTTGGAGATAGGATATCGAATCCATTGGAGTGTAGTGTTAAGTAACTTGTAATTGATCACAAGCCTTGGTGTGCCTTGTTCAATTTCAACACTTTTATTAACATAGAATGTTGCACATGACTAAGGACTTTTTAATTTTCTAATGATTCCTTTCTTTAAAAGATCATCTATTTCTTTTTGGCAATGCTTTAGAAGTTCTTGACTCATCTAGATAGGCCTTACCTTGGTTGAAATTTTTGTTTCAAAAAAATCCTTTTCATATGGCAATTCAACCATATGCTACTTTCTATTCCAAAAGGCATTTGGAAGGTCAGCACATATATTGCTAACAATTCTTTTTTTCCAAAGATTTAATCTTTGCTTGAATAATTGGACTTACCAACTGTTGTTCTATCTTTTCTTGAACAATTGGACTTACCAAATACTATTCTATCTTTCTGTAAGATACTTCTTCAGAAAGATAGTTGATTTGGCCTTCCTTACAATCTATCAAATTAATCTTTTTAGTTTTTTTAACAAATTGAAAGGCGAATTTTTCTTTAAGAACTTTGACAATAATCCCTTTATCTAAAACCTTATAGGGAGTTAAGGCTTAAATAAAATGAGTTCCCAAGATAACTTTGCTAGATAGGTTTCTTACTAATAAAAAACTTTGTTTAGTTTGATAAGAAGAGTTGACAATCTCTACATCAAAAAATTTGAAATTAATTTCAAGTGGGAAACCTTTGGTAGATTTAAGTTTGGTCCTAATTTTTTCAAAAAACTTTATTGGAACTAGGCTTTCTTGAATATAATTACTATCTGCCTCTATATCAAATAAGATAACTATTTTTAATTCCTAATTATTTTTAACCATTTTAGTTGAATATGATATTTTGGAACTGAGGTTTTTGAAATAAAACCTAAAAATTTTTCTTCATCCCTATTTATCTAAACTTTAGGGTTTTGTTTAAAAGAAATTTGAAATTCAAAAAGTATTTCTCCTTAGAGTTTTTGAATTTCTTTGAGCTTCCTTACTTTTATTTTGAGAAGATTTATCTCAAATTGTAAATCTTGCAACGTAATAGGCTTATTTTGTTTTAGCTTAAGTTTTTCGAAAACATCTTTGAGATTATATTGAAAAAGATGGTTTATCTAGACTTTGTTTAAGTTTTTGGAGATATTCTTACTTCTTTTGATTATTAGGATAATCAATAATAATTTCAAGGAGTAGGTTTTGCTTCATATTGAGCATATTTACCTCACATTTAAAAGATGATTCTTTTAAGGTTATTTCATCATCTTCTAGAAGTTGTGACATTTGTTGCACTTAATCTTCTTTACCTTTTGGTTCCTTTTCATATTGTGAAGATTCCTCGATAAGAAGATTAGTTACTTAGTTTAAGATGGATTCATCTAACTCCAGTTGTCTAATTTTCCTATTCAATTTGCAATATTTGACAATATGCTCAGGTTTATTACACCTATAGCATACTACCTAATATTTTGTACTTAATAAGGAGGCAGAGTGTATCTAGGTTTGGATTTCCTTCTTTGGTATTTTTTGGATTGATGTCTAGGTGGTGGTTAAGCTTTTGATTCAATAAGTTATTATTTGACCTTTTGTTTATGCTTGGGTTTAAAGAACTTTGGATAGGTAAAGCCTAATTATTCACATAAAATTCCTAACTCTCTTTGGTTTTGAGCTTTCTCTTTAGCTAGTTGTCTCTAGATTTGATCATCCTGGTAGATCTTAAGGGTAACTTTTTGGACATAACTTACTAATCCTCCATAAGTAAGTTGCTTATAAGGAATTTGACCACCATATCTACTCTTAATTTTCTCTTTTACTTTATCTCCTAAGGATCTAAGAAGATTAGCAAGGAATCTTTCTTTCCAAAAAGGTTGGTTACTATCTAATCTGGATTAAATTCTACTAAAGAATATATCTTTACACCATCTAAAATCAAACAGGGATTTACATTTAAGATTTAACAACAGTTCAGCTAATTTATCCTTCCAAAAGCTTGGATCACCTATGAAGTGTTGCATAATGGTTTAATTTAAAGTATTTATGGCATCAGGAATTAGTTGGCCATTAATCCCAAGGATTATATATCCTTCTCTATCATGTTTAACAGCTTAAATTATTTAGGTTTTTTCTATCTCTGTAAGGTGTTTATCCCACTAACCTTTGAGTTGATTAGTAAACCTTACTATTACATAGTGAAGTACTATTGTATCATCACAATTATGGGTTGATTGGTAGGCTATACTAACTATAGTCATTTATTAAAGAGTACTAAGGATTTTATATTTTGATTTACCATCTATGTTCCATTTATAAATGTTATTCCCAGTTACGACCTGTTCCCACAGCCATTGTAACCAGCGTAAAGATATCTAATTGATAATGATGTATCAATTAGACACCTTTACAAACCTTTACCATCACAATTGACTCATATTTACACAAATATACATATATAACTAATACTTTTATTAAACACAAAAGGGATAATACTAAATCTTGTATATGTTTTTAAAGTATACATAAGACTATATACATAAGCGGGTATCAAAACAAACATGAACCAAAATATTATACAAATTAGTATATTGACTGACTAAATACTTATACTAATGTATAATATAGTATCTGAAACTAAACAATGTATATGGTGACAGATAGGTCTTTATGCAAATATTAGACTATTGGTACTGGCCCAGGTTCTTTATCTATAAAAAGGAAGAAAAATAATACAAATAAGAATGAGTATTTATAATACTTAGTGAATGACAATTCACTTTTACCATAATCCCAATGTATTATGAATTTCTTAGATTTAAATTAGTTATTAAATGGGTCGTTAATTTTAAGCATCTAATTGGAATGAAATTTAATTATACAGTTAATAAATGATTAGTCTGGATATCAACAAATAACTGATAAGGTACTGGTTTTCCCTTATATCACCAATTCAACTTTATTCCCCACCACCCTAGGCTGAAGCCACAATCCTTATCCCTCTAACCCTTATCATGACTCTCCTTCCTTTAGAAGGATGTAATACTCCCCCACATAATATATCTAAAAGGGATTTAGAAACATTATACTGTTTCAAAATCCAATAACTATTATAAGCTTATTTATAATATAATAATCAATAATAAGGTTAAACGTACTCATTAGCAATTTAGGTAATATCCATTCTAATCATGCCACACAATGACACAAACATGCAAAACAATCATTTTTAAGTTTACACATGAACAACATACATTCTAATAATGCATCTACATATCAAGAATTTAGAAAGAATAGCTTAATTTATGTTTCAAATAGAGTTTACTAATCTTGTACTATATCCTTTTTCACTAGGCCCTTAACTTATGTTTAATTAATTCTAATTAAATTTTCAAAGTTTGCATTACTTAACTAAAGCCCTAATGGTGCAATTCCAACTAACTACCATTGAATTTGGGCTTAGAATCCATTACACTATGATACTGTTCACGTGCTGGCTCAAAACAGGGCCAATAGAGTGAAATCAAAAGTTTGGCCCTGTTTGACTAATTTTAAACAACTCTAAAAATTCCCATTAAATTTTATTTTATTCTTAAAATATCAAAAAACAAAGTTCATGTTGTGAGTTTTCTCAGAATCCCTACTGAATTTGCCCAGAAATTCGCTCAATTTCACCCTCCCAAATTGGTTTCCAGATTTGGCAGCACTGGAGTCCAGAAATGTTAAGAATTTATTCAATAGGAAAATGAGCTCTAAATGCCACGAAAATTTTATATGTTTTAAATAACATATGGAAGGGTTTCAATGAATTTTTTTAGAATTTTTAGAGTCCATATAGTTCCTAAAAAAAATCAAAATCCGAGACTAAATACCCAGGCGTTCTGTTTCTGAGAATCTGGACTACTTCCCAACAAGGACCCCATTCCGAAATTCTAAATTCTTCTAAAAATTCTCAATAAATTATATGTTGATCCTAACATCACAAGAGACAATAGAGTGTTTAGCTTTGAATTTTTAAGCAAACCTATGAAGCCCATAAAATTCGTGCACTCGAAGTCACTGTTCCAGGTTTTCCAGAAATTTTCCAGCAAGCATTGTCCTTCATGAATTGGATTCACCACTCATTCCCAGCATCAAAATTTGTATTCTCATGCATTCGTCATTTTAATATCATGCTAATAACATTCAAAATACATGTCCAAAGGTTCAGAACAGCACCATGCCCCTAATTGCATCACATCAAGCTAACAAATTAACCAATCTAGAATTCAAAATCTTATAATTCTTGAATCAAAATTCTAAGAAAATGATAAGGAATTGTCACTCACCTCTAAACTTAGTTATTTCAAAGCTTCAAACTCTTTTCTACAGAGATGGATTTCTGGTTTTAGGAGGAAGGAGATGAGATCTTCAAATTTGGAAAGATTCTTTCAAGAAATCAAGAAAAAGGAGGTAGAAAAGTGGTTTACCTTAAAAATTTATGATCAAATCTTCTTATTTGTGTGTTTGGATTAGCTTGGAAGCTTCATTTCTTCCTCCTATGGAAGCAAGGAGTTTCAGCTGGTGCAAGAAGAGAAGATGGTGCTGGAGTTTCTTGAATTTTCAAGAAATAATCTATATATATAGAGAGAAGGGCCTTTTTGAAAAAGTGTGGGGAAATTTCTAGAGTTTTTAAGATTTTTTCCTTGATTTTTCTTAAAGTTGGCAGCAAAAATTGGGTTGATCCATGTTCAACTTTTTGTCCAAAATTTAGGAAAAATTTGGGCAAAGCTAAGCCTTTTAGGAAAAATTACAGTTTGGCCCCTCAATTTTTCATAATTTCACTTCCCTAACTTCCTTTAGCCATTTTTCAATTTAATCCTTAGGCTCATATTTGGGCTTCATCTTCTTCTTCTTCTTTTTTTTTTTTTGAGATACTATCTAGGGATATTACAAGTTCTCCCCCCTTAAAAGAAAATTCATCCTTGAATTTTCATATGTGAATATTGTAATATAATATTACTAATAGGGTGTATTATAAGGTAAGAGTTTAGAATCTTATCGAATAGATGTGGGTATTTCGCCTTCATATTAGTTTCCAGTTCCCACATAGCGTCTTGATCGCCATGCTTTTCTAGATGACCTTTACCATTAGCAGTTCCTTAGATCTTAGTTTCCTTATTTGTTGATTAACAATCGCTATTGGTTGCTCTTCATAAGCTAACTTCCTGTCTAACTCCACTGGTACTTTTGGTAGAACATGAGATTCATCTAGGATGTACTTCCTTAACATTGATACATGGAAAACTGGATACATTGCTTTCATCTCCTCGAGCAATTCAAGTTGATATGCTACTTTTCCTACATGCTTTGTAATTAAATACGGACTGATGTAACGTGGTGCTAGCTTACCTTTCTTTCTTAATCTCATTACTCCTTTCATTGGTGAAACTTTCAAAAATACTTGATCTCCTTCTTGAAATTCTAAATAAATCTTTCTTGTATCTACATATGATTTATGTTGATTTTGAGCTACTTGCAATCTTTCTTTAATGATTAGTACCTTCTGGAGAGTGTCCTCGATCAAATCTAGGCCAAAAGCTTTTACTTCACCTAGTTCAAACCATCCAATAAGTGATATGCATCTCCTGCCATATAATGCTTCAAAGGGGGCCATCTTGATGCTAGAGTGGTAGCTATTATTATATGCAAATTCCATGAGGGGGAGATATTTATCTTAGGTTTCTTCAAATTCTAGCATGCATGCACGCAACATATCTTCCAAGGTCTGAATAGTTCTTTCTGTCTGTCCATCTGTTTGAGGGTGGAAGGCTATACTAAACCGCAACTAGGTGCCTAATGTCTCTTGGAATGTTTGCCAGAAGTGAGAAGTAAATTGTTCCCCCTATATGAGATAATCATAAGAGGTACACCATGTAGGGGTCTAATTCTATCTAGGTATAATTTAGCATACTACGAAGCAGAATAAGTTATTTTAATATGTAGGAAGTGGGGAGACTTTGTAAGTCTGTCTATAATAACCCAGATAGAGTCATATCTTTTGCTGGTTCGAGGTAACCTAACTCTAAAATCCATTGTTACACTCTCCCATTTCCATTATGGGATATAGATATTCTAATACAGACCGGTTGGTCGCTGGTATTCTGCCTTCACTTGTTGGCAAGTTAGACATTTCATTACATAGTTGCTTATGTCTTTTTTCATGCCTTACCACCAATACACGCCTTTTAAGTCTTGATACATTTTCACCATACCAGGATGCATTGTATAAGTAGACTCATGGGCCTTCTTCAAGATTTTTTTTCTTAATGCTTCAGGTACTTGTAACTGATTCTTATTTCTAATTACTTCTTGATCATCAACACATAATCTTGTCTCTACTTCTTTTGTAACTTTTTTCTTTAAGTGCTTATACCTAGGATCCTCCTTTTGTGCTACTTTAATTTGCTCCATTATTGTAGATTGAATCCTTATACAAGCTAATTCAGGAGTACTTTCAGCGGGCAATTGCTTCCTTTCTTTTCTTGGCATCTTTCGACTGAGTGCATTTGCTTTTACGTTCGGCTTCCTTGGATAATAGTGGATGGAACAGTCATAATCTTTCACAAATTCCATCCATCTTCTTTGTCTCAAAGATATACTTAAGGCTTTTATGATTTGTATATATTTCACAAGTTGCACAATATAAATAATGCCTCCATATTTTAAATGCAAACACCATCGTTGCCATTTCCAAATCATGGGTGGGGTAGATGACTACGTGCTTTTTTAGCTGCCGGGATGGATAAGCTATTACTCGTCCTTGTTGCATCAATACACATCCAAGTCCTATCCTAGATTCATCACAGTACACTGTGTATCCTTTAGCGCTATTAGGCAAAGCTAGTACTGGGGCTGTAGTTAAACATTCCTTTAAATTTTGGAAGCTTCTCTCACATTCTTCATTCCATACAAATTTAATTCCTTTTCAAGTTAATTTGGTTAAAGGAGTGGCTATCTTTGAGAAATCTTTCACGAATCTTTTATAACATCCTGCTAGTCCAAGAAAACTACGTATCTCAATCACCGATGATGGTTGAGGCCATTGTAATACAACTTCCACCTTTTGAGGATCTACTTGGATTCCTATTTCTAATATTACATGCCCCAAGAAATAAACTTTCATCATCCAAAATTCACATTTCAAAAATTTTGCATATAATTTATGTTCTTGTAATGTTTGTAACATGGTTATCAAATATTCTGCATGTTCATTTTCACTTTTTGAATACATTAAGATATCATTAATGAACACCATAATAAACCGATCTAGGAACGGCTTGAAGATTCTATTCAGTAGATCCATAAATGCTGTAGGGGCATTGGTGAGCCCAAACGGCATAACGAAGAATTCATAATGTCCATACCGTGTCCGAAATGCCGTCTTGGGAACATCTTCTTTTCTAATATTTAATTGGTGGTATCCCGATCGTAAGTCAATTTTTGAGAAATATCGGGAGCCTTGTAGCTAGTTAAATAAATATTCAATTCGAGGCAAAGGGTATTTGTTTTTAATTGTGACTTTATTCAACTTTTGATAATCTATACACAATCGCAACAACCCATCCTTCTTCTTAACAAACAATACTAGTGCTCCCCACAGGGACACACTTGGTTGAATAAATCCCTTATCTAGGAGGTCTTACAGTTGCTCTTTTAGTTCCTTTAATTTTACGGGGGCCATACAATATGGGGGTATAGATATCAGGTCAATCCTAGGTATAGTTTCAATTATAAACTCAAATTCTTGATTAGATGGAAGTTTGGGTAGTTCTTCTAGGAACACATCTGGAAATTTACTTACTACTGGTGTTGTTTCTAGTTTCCTTTCTTCTTTTTCTACTTCCTTAACAGAAGCTAACCAGGCAGCACATCCCTTTTTTAAAAGTTTTCTTGCTTTTGTACAAGATATAAGAGTAGGCATTCTTGCTCTTTTTTTTTCCTATAGTAAACTTGGACTTCTCTAGCTTATGGATAATAGGTAATTATCTTATTATAGCAATCAACATAGGCATGGTGCTTAGATAGCCAATCTATGCCTAGGATAAGATCATAATCCATCATTTCCAATAGGATTAAATCCCTCATAGTAATGTTTTTGCCTATTCTAATAGGATAATTGTTAATACCTTATGTAGCTATCATAATCTCCCCCACTAGTGTATTAACTATTAAAGTATTTTCCAAATTTTCTATTGGTTTCGATAATTTTATTGCTAAATTCTTAGAGATAAATGAATGGGTAGCACCAGGATCAAACAATACTTTAACTTTAAGGTCATCAATAGAAATCTTACCTGTCACTACTGCATTGAAAGCTTGTGCTTCCTAGCAGGTCATAGCATACACCCTAGCTTGACTTCCAGCAGGTTCTTTGCCTGCATTTCATCTACTTGATGCTATTGGGGTTCTAGCTAATGCTGCATTAGAAGCAAGGCGTACACTAGGTGCTGTAACATCCCTTTCAGGCTGAGTAATCGGGTAGGTATTAGCTCTGTGTTTGATGTGACCACATCTAAAGCAAGACCCACAAGGCCCAACATGTCTTAAGTGACATCTGTTATAAGGGGAAGGTCTACTAAACAAGCTAGGAACAAGAGGATTCTACATTGAACTTCTCATACTAGTTTCCATGCTAATCCTGGGAGTCATTCTCTGTGTGTTAGTTCATTCTTATGTCCAGCTCCCATTGGTAAATTCGCTTCTTGGAGGTAGATTGGTTGTAGCTACTATTTTTCCTAGATCTCTGCTACTCTCCCCTTGGAATTTAGCTTTTCTTTTTCCCGAACTAAAACCCCAACTTTGGTGCTCCTTGAGACATAACTTTACTTTGAGGGCTTGATTCAATGCCAACTTATAGGTGGTAGTCCCTTCTGATACATCGACCTGATCATAAAAAAAGCCTCTTAAACCATATACAAATCTTTTAACTCGAGCTTG
Organism: Sindora glabra; assembly: GCA_020226215.1. Lineage (NCBI taxonomy): Eukaryota > Viridiplantae > Streptophyta > Magnoliopsida > Fabales > Fabaceae > Sindora > Sindora glabra. The sequence continues at coordinate 57,324,851 of CM035231.1, forward strand.
CTTTGTGGATACCAGATGTTCTACATATTAAGATAAGCGAGTAAACTAAGCATCATACTGGGCCACCATCATATTACCTTGCTCCAATTTTTTAAATTCCTTTGCCTTTGTTTTTCTAATGTTAGGTGGCAAGAACTCATCTTTTATTTTGCTTGGAATTGTTTCTAAGTTATTGGTTCATTTGCCATGATGATGGGTTCTATGTTGCGAGTGTACCAAAAGTGAGCCATATCTTCCAACTGATAACCCACCAGCTCCACCATCATATTTTCACTGCATCCCAACAACCAGCAGGTTCTTTCTACCTGGTCCAGAAATTAATATAAGTATACTTCTGGATCCATCCCATCATACTTTGAAGGATTTAGTTTCTGGAACTCATCTACCAGTTGTAGTCAATCTTAGGAGGCAATGGTTGAATTGTCTATCTAGTTTCAGGCTTTGGTGTAGGAGTAGGTGCTAGTACTGGTGCTGGTGGTGGCGCAGGGGTTGGTTGTGTTTGAGCTAAAATTCCTTCCAGAGTTTGTTGTAATACAACAGCCCAAGCTGACATTTCTGGCTAGTTCTGATGCTGCTTTTCTGAGCACTAAACTGAAGGTACACTGACTAGAAGCCTCGTGCTCTGACATCTTTGGTACCTCAAGATATTCCCTTAGTGGGTTCTCCCTAATCTTCTACCCTGATTTTGGCTTTCTTTTTACCATTATTACTTATCTATAAAATCAAACCCAAGTAATAAAAATAATTTTATTAATAATTTGTAATCATACCTAATTATTTTCCATAGGTCACGCCATTAGGCACTTGCATCTTCCTTTATCTGTCACCCTTCAACCTTATTAAGCCCATCTAATGATACACCACAGGTTCCTATTAAGAAACCTTTGCTCTGATACCAACTCTGTCATGACCTGTTCCCTACAGCATGTGGTAACCTGACATAAAGATATCTAACTGATAATGATGTATCAATTAGACACCTTTACAAGCCTTTACCATCATCAATTGACTCATATTTACACAAATATACATATACAACTAATACTTTTATCAAACACAAAAGGGATAATACTACATCTTGTATATATTTTTAAAGTATACATAAGACTATATACATAAGTAGGTATCAAAACAAACATGAACCAAAATATTATACAAATTAGTATATTGACTGACTAAATACTTATACTAATGTATAACATAGTATCTGGAAATAAACAATGTATATGGTGACAGATAGGTCTTCATGCAAGTATCAAACTGTCGATGCCAACCCAGGTTCTTTATCTGTAAAAAAGGAAGAAAAATAATGCAAATAAGAATGAGTATTTATAATACTCAGTGAATGACAATTCACTTTTACCATAATCCTAATGTATTATGAATTTCTTAGATTTAAATTAGTTATTAAATGGGTCATTAATTTTAAGCATCTAATTGGAATGAAATTTAACTACATAGTTAATAAATGATTAGTCTAGATATCAACAAATGGCTGGTAAGGTGTGGGTTTCCCCTTATATCACCAATTTAACCTTATTCCCTACCACCCTAGGCTGAAGCCACCACCCTTATCCCTCCAACCCTTACCATGCCTCTCCTTCTTTTAGAAGGATGTAATACTCCCTCACATAACATATCTGAACATATTTGAAAGGGATTTAGAACATTATAGTGTTTTAGAATCCAATAACTATTATAAGTATATTTATAATCTAATAATCAATGGTAAGGTCAAATGTACCCATTAGCCATTTAGGTAATATCCATTCTAATTATGCCACACAATGACACACACATGCAAAAAAATCATTTCAATTTTACACATGAACAACATACATTCTAATAATGCATCTACATATCAAGAATTTAGAAAGAATAGCTTATTTTATGTTTCAATTGGAGTTTACTAATCCTATACTATATCCTTTTTTGCTAAGCCCTTAACTTATGTTTAATTAATTCTAATTAAATTTTAAAAGTTTGCATTACTTAATTAAAGCCTTAATGGTGCAATTCCAACTAACTACCATTGAATTTGGGCTCAGAATCCATTACACTATAATATTATTCTCGTGCTGGCTCAAAACAGGGCCAGCAGAGTATAATAAAAAGTTTGGCCCCTATTTGGCTAATTAAATCAACTCTAAAAATTCCCATTAAATTCTATATTATTCTTTACATCTCAAACAATAAAGTTCATGTTGTGAGTTTTCTCAGAATCCCTACTGAATTTGCCCAGAAATTTGCTCAAGTTCACCCTCCCAAATTGGTTTCCAGATTTGGCAGCACTGGAGTCCAGAAATGTTAAGAATTAATTCAATAGGCAAATGAGCTCTAAATGCCACAAAAATTTTATATGTTTTAAAGAACATAAATGAAGGGTTTCAATGAATTTTTGTAGAATTTTTAGATCCATCTAGTGCCTCAAAAAAATTAAAATCGAAGACTAAATGCCCAGGTGTTCTATTTCTGAGAATCTGGACTACTTCCCAACAAGGACCCCATTCCGAAATTCCAACTTCTAAAAATTCTCAATAAATTATATGTTGATCCTAACATCACAAGAGACCATAGAGTGTTTAGTTTTTAATTTTAGGAAATCTTATGAAGTCCAAAAAATTCGTGCACTCGAAGTCACTGTTCCAGGTTTTCTAAAAATTTTCCAACAAGCATTGTCCTTCATGAATTGGATTCACCACTCATTCCCAGCATCAAAATTTGTATTCTCATGTATTCCTCATGCTAATAACGTTCAGAATACATGTCCAAAGGTTCAGAATAGCACCATTCCCCTAATTGCATGGTCTCATGTCAAGATAACAAATTAACCAATCTAGAATTCAAAATCTTATAATTCTTGAATCAAAATTCTAAGAAAATGGTAAGGAATTGCCACTTACCTTTAAACTTGGTTATTTCAAAGCTTCAAACTCTTTTCTACAGAGATGGATTTTTGGTTTTAGGAGGAAATAGATGAGATCTTCAAATTTGGAAAGATTTTTGCAAGAAATTAAGAAAAAGGAGGTAGAAAAGTGGTTTACCTTAAAATTTTATGATAAAATCTTCTTATTTGTGTGTTTGGATTAGCTTGGAAGCTTGATTTCTTCCTCTTATGGAAGCAAAGAGTTTCAGTTGGTGCAAGAAGAGAAGATGGTGCTGGAGTTTCTTGAATTTTCAAGAAATAATCTATATATATAGAGAGAAGGACCTTTTTGAAGAAATATGGGGAAATTTCTAGAGTTTTTAAGATTTTTCTGTTAATTTTTCTTAAAGTCAGCAGCAAAAATTAGGCTGATCCATATTCAACTTTCTATCCAAAATTTGGGGAAAACTTGGGCAAAGCTAAGTATTTTAGAAAAAATTACAGTTTGGCCCCACAATTTTTTATAATTTCACTTTTCCCAACTTCCTTTAATCATTTTTCAATTTAATCCTTGGGCTCATATTTGGGCTTCATCTTCTTTTTTTTTTTTTGAGATACTATCTAGGGATATTACATTCCTATTGTAGGAATTTTGAATAATTTATAAATTTTCTTTTATGATTTGATTAAGGTAATTAGCTCTTATGGTATTCTCCAGTTAGTTTCCCTTGGTTCTCTCTTAATTGGGTTCAAATCTTGACAATCTTCTGAAGATATTTTAGATTATTTGTCAAGAACTCCTACCATCTTACCAGTAATTAATTTAGTAGATTGAGGTGTAGGTGATTCTTTTACATACACCTTTCTTAATTTTTGATTTAGTTCTTCCAACATTTGGTCTATCTTAGCTATAGTCGGATCTTTGGACAAAGTTATTTATTTACTAGGAGGGATTTGATATAGTTTAAAAAAGGTTTTGTAATCTTCTTTGTATTAGAGAATTCTCCTACAAATTTTTTATAAATACTCGCAGATAGAATATGATTTTCAATAGTTTGAAGATACCTATTAGTATAATTATTTTGCTCCATTAAAGCTATAACATTCTTAGCTGAAGTATATTCACTTTCTTTTGCTTGTCTTTGTTTGAAAGGAGATGCAATAATCAGCTTCTTAGGATCCATCTTCTTCAGTCAAAATGCCACTTTTAGTGGTAGTTTAGAGATAAATCTTTCTCTTTTAGTTGTGATCCATTCTTGAGTCTTTGTGTGACCATACTAAATGAGCTTGAATCTTTTAAAGGATAGTTTATTTGGTTGTTCTCAGTGTATACTTCAAACCATTTAAAGAAAGATATATTTGCTTGAATCAAGTTCATAAAGTTGTAATATCTTTCTTGAATATTTGTCCTGAAATCTCTTTTAAATTTATTTAAGAACCAGGTTCTTTAAGGAGTAAATTATTTAGAGTAAAATTATCCTTTTAAAGAATCTTTATCAATCTAAAAATGACTTTAACTATTCATAGAAAAATAGGATCATCCGGATAGAGTTTTAAGTTAGTAGGTGAATTAATAGATCTAGTAGAATCATCATAATCACTATCAGGCCTTGTTTGTTCATTATCTTTCTCATTTTCTATTTGAGTGGTTTGAGCATATACTAGATTTGGGACTCTTAGAATATTTTCAACGCTACTTAAATCAACATTGATTGTTGAATAAGTAGATGAAGTTAATCTCTTAGAAGGTTCAAGTTTAAAATTTCTTCTATACTTAAGTCATCTAGAAAAAGATCTTCTTGGTCTAATAGTCATATTTTTAGGATTTACCTATTTAGATGGTTCAGTAATCTCCTCGTTTGTTGGTTTCCTTTGATTTGAAAAGAAGATAGAGGCAAAATCATCTAGCATAATTTCTTTCCTTGATATATCTTTTGCCGGGATTTCTTTAGGCTTGATAGCACTTTTGACATCCCAATTTTTAGGCCATTATATACTATCCCAAACTCTTTATTTAAGAATTGATAAATTGACTTTTGTACAATCTATAAGAAAGAAGATGATTTCTCTTTTCTTAGTTAGTGGTTTAATGTACCAAGATCATGTTGAATTGTGTAACTTGTAGTGGATTCAATAAATAATCACAATAAGAACTTTCCTAGGCTCTATTGTGTATCTATGTAATTTAACATGAAGCTTGAGTAATGCTTTAGGAAATTAATCTATCACAAGGACTAAATTTATATTTGGAAAACAATTGAAATAAATTAGTCCTTATGACAAGTAAGTTTCTACTACTCATAAGAGGGAATTTTTAAAATCACTATCTCTTCCATCACTCAAATAGAGGAGGAAAACATTATTTAACCTGTTGGTGTATGTCCTAGAGTCAATCATATAGATGGTTAAAGTTATATACAATGTATTATGTTTTAGGTAATTTAATTATTATATTTTGTTTTTATTATTATTATGCGCAATTTATAACTTAATATAATAATTATCCTTGGAATAGCTTTGCTATTCCTAAAATGCCCCTAGTAAAGTATTATTACGAAAAGGATAGTAATAATACATCGAGACTAGCATGTATAGTGACTGATGATTACGAATCATGGATATGTGATATCAAGTCAATACATGAGTACATTGCTAGTGAACAATGTACTGGACTGACCCACTATGAGAATATTGCATGGATAAATGTGTCATAAGTTATTCTCATATGATCACAAATACACATAAACTTTTGACCTGAAGTCACTACGGTTCCCTACATGAGGAATTACTCACTTTAATATTGTCTTATGTCACCTTTAATCAGGATGACAAGTAGGGCATTGATTGGGTGTGTCATAAATCGTGCAGAGGGAAGTGAGTGATGTAAATGGGATTTTGTTACTCTTGTATAAAAGAGAAATATCCTTGGGCCCCTTGATTGAGTGAGACTTAGAAATGCATGGCCATACTCAATTAAATTAATATGTGATATTAATTATTTTAAGTCTACTAGCATCAAGAAATATAAATTGAACATTGACGAGGATGACACATTCTATGCCTCTAGTTCAATTTGGATATTATTACAAAAGGGTTATGATGCAAAACGTTGATCATGTATTAGGTGGATGTCGAATCACAGACATTCTTACTACTTGAGTGGCAGTGATGTATTGCTAGATACCGCTTGCTGGCTATGGCTTAATAATAAGTCATTTTCAACGTAGTAAGAACCTAGAGGGTCACACAAGAGGAGTAGGAATAAGACAATAATTAATTGGACTTTAATTATATTAATATCTAATTAATTGGACTTATTTTCGTGCATATATATTATTAAGAATAATAAATTCACGTTTTATATATATATATATATATATATATATATATATATTATGTGATATTATTTAATATTAAAGTAATATCAAGTAATTATCTTATCAGATATTAGATAAATATATTATGAGATAATATTATTCTGATATTTGATAACAATATGTAATTATCTAATAATTAAGATATTTATATTATGAGATAATATTATTATCTAATATTAGATAATTAATAGATAAGTCTTATCTCTTCCCATTATCTCTAGGATAAGGATAAGATGAGTTGTTAAGTGTGATTAGGATTTTAGAAGCATTATCCTAGTAGGACTAGGATTATGGCTTGCCTAAGTTCTATAAAAGGGGACTTGAGGGCAGCACTTAATAATCACGTCCAAAGCTTCCATATAAACCCTAAATCACTCAGAAAACATCCGATCCTAATTCTTAGAGAGAAAAATGCATCCTAGCAGACGCGTGGAGGGTGAGAGGTCGTTGTTCACTCCGTGTGGATACCATAGAGACGCTGTGCCTTCCGGTGGGCGTTTGATTCATCCACTCTCAAGTTTTGATCAGTAGAAACACGAGTGCCCAATAGGTAAAACCCTAATCATTGACTTATGCTTTTTGCATGGATCCTAGGTAGAATTCGGATCAAAATTTTAAAATTCCGTTGCATGTGATAATCTGAATTCCCAACATAACCTTCGTTGAAGAGTAGATTTTGTAATAATTTGGATATATCTAGTGTGCATGAAGGTATATTTCTTTTTGTGATTAAGTGTTTTAGCTCCTAAGATGAGAGTGAAGTTTTCATCTTCAAGTTTCACCTTAGTAAGTTTTTCAATAGTTTTGATCATATAATCAGATCTGCTAAAAAAGCTCCCATTTTGGATTAAATAAAATCCTTTGTCTAGGATATTTGACATCTCCCAATCATCAAAATTTTGATTTATATTTTCAAATTTGATTTCTTCTTTGAAAATAATTTTGAAGCTGGATTCATCTCTAGATTTAATAAGATATTTAGAGGAAGAGTTTGGAGAAAATTAGCTAGAAAAAGAATGGAAAAAAGACATGAAAATATATGATATGCAAACTCAAGGACTAATACCAAAGCATATTAGGTTTCATAGGAATAATCATAAGAATTTACTATGCTTACAATATAAACTGAATATTAAGATCTCAACATAACTTAATTGTTTTGGTTATCTAGCCTTGACTTACTATTCATGTGAGAGAACAACTGACAAAGACTACTCAAATGCCTTTCCACATACAACTTAACTAGGATTTATATCCCTTTACAAGCTTATGTTACTTATTGTGTGCTATCAATTTTTCAAAACTTCATTCATGCTTAGATACTAACATGGAGTTCATAAAGCAAATATAATAAATTCGTATCACCATTCTTACTTCCCTAAGGCTCTGATATTAGTGAACCTTGGAGGTCCCCTAAATGAAAAAAATAAAAATAAAAATAAAAATAAAAATAGAAGTAGAGATTGATTTACTTGTATATATACACATATATATGTATGTGTATATTTATGCTTATATATATAAGTATATGTATATACATACATATATGTACATATGATATATTTATATATATGTATATATGTATACATATATACATTTATATGTATACATATATAAGTATATTTACATATATATACGTAGATATATTTATTCATATATGTTCATATATTTGTGCATATTTATATATGTATATATACATATGTATATATATTTAAATATATATGTATAAATATATATATGTACATATACTAGTATTTGTATGCATATATGTAGATATTTACATATATGTGTTTGTATGCATACATAAACATATATATGTATATATGTACATATTTGATTTTTTCTTTACCAGAAATCATAAATGTTTTGTTTAATTGCTTAAGATGTTGTAATATATTTTCAAGCCATTTCAATTATAAAAATCAATATAAGAATTGATTTTTTCTTCATATTTATTTATTAACGTTCAACCTTTTTCATAATCCAATATTATCTTATTTAATATCTTGTTTTGGTTAACGCTTAATGTTAACATGTAGAAGTTATTAGCTAGTAGGAAAAGTTTTGTTGTTTTATGTAAGTATCAATAATAAAGACAACTTGAGTTATATATATATATGTGTGTGTATATGTTCATATACATATATATACATACATACATACATATATATATATATATATATATATATATATATATATATATATATATGTATTTATTAAGTATATTTCCTAACTAATTAAGTACCAAACTAATGTTTTTATTTTTTATATTTCATAACCAATTGTTTGAAATACTTTTAAATGATGGTTATATCCAAATGTCTTAAGTTTTTGCAATTATGAGATAGGATGGGTATTTTTAGTTAGAATCTATATTTTTTGTGAATTTATGCGGATAAATTTATATGTGTTTAAGCTCATGTGAGTTTATATGTATACATTTTTTAAGTATATCTCCTAACTAGTTAAGTAGCAAACTAATGTTTTTATTTTTTATATTTCATAACCAATTGTTTGAAATACATTTAGATAATGGTTATATATAGATGTCTTAAGTTTTTGCAATTATGGGATAGGTTAGGTATCTTTAGCTAGAGTCTATTTTTTGTGAGTTTGTGCAAATAAATTTGTATGTGTTTAAGCTTAAGTGAGTGTAAGCTTGCCCACAAGTTTTTTGTGTTTGTACTATTGAAATTTTTTATAATCCTTTAAGTATTTGAGAATTTTTTTAACATTACTGAATTTTGAATTCAATATTCAATAATCCATTATAATTTTTTTAACGTTACTGGACTAACCTATTACATAAAATAAAAAAAGAATATAATTATCGAATTACAATTTATAAGAAAATATTTTTCAATCTAATCTTATGCAATATTCCTTAAAGGTACATTTCTTGCTTTATATTTAAGGTTCTTATGTGTAGCATCTAGTGATTTAATCATTTCTAATAATAAAAAAATTTAATAATTGTGAGCTGTTGTGGGCATCTATGAACACTTGTGAGCTTGATAAAATTTCTTCGTATATTTTATGAGCTTATGTGGATAAGTTTGCATGAATCAAAGCCCTTACAGACTAAGTCCAAACCATCATACCTATCCCATTTTACATGTATAAGTACTTTAAAGAGTAACAACATAAGTGAATATTAGCCCTTTGATGACAAAGAAAGGCCCTTTCATAGACTAAGGTTACATGTTGAAAAGTGTAAATTACCGAACCTATTTAAAAGGTTAAAGAAGAATGTGATTTTAGTATGATCTTTAACCAATGAAAATACATCATACAATTTAACAATTATGCCATATGAAAGTGATACCTTTTATTTATGTTGATGGAATTTTTAAAATATTTTTAATTGTGGATTGGATCGATTTTGAAATTTAAAAATGGCTTGGAGGAACTCATAAATTCATTCTAAATAAAAATTTGGGTTGATTTGTTCAAATTCAATAAAGTTTCGATTGCATTGGCTATTCAATTGCTTCGTTTACTTATTTTGGTTATTTTGTTATAAAGTCCAATTCAAAATTCTAATATAATTGTTATTATATTTATTTTATATTAAAATTTATATCAGAGGTAATATTTATATTTCTTAAATTTTAGAGGTTACGACTACATCATCTATTTATTTAGTATGAATGATTATTATATTTACTTTATATAAAAGTGTATATTAAAAGTGTGTTCTACTAGCATATTTGAATTTGAATCCACTAAAATACAAAATTTCAACAAATAATAGTCTTACAATTAGAATACTTTAGTTGTTTTAGAGGTTTTTGTTATTAGTTTTCCCTATAAAAACCAAATTTTTGTTATTTACTTTTTATTTGAACCAAAGTTATGTTAGATAATTATTATAATTGTATTAACATCAATATTTATTTGCATTTTTTATTTACTTTTTATATAAATATATGCAAAATACAATTTATTATATACAAAAAATAATAAAATATAGATATTGGTTTAACCATTTGATTTAATCCATTGAATTGATTTGATCTTAATTTACTTGCCTTATCCGATCAATGATTAAGTCAAATTTTAAAATATTGAACCTTTTAAATTTACATAGATGAGCTATATGGACAACAATTTGACCTATACTTAATGGGCACCTCCAATTTTTACTCAATGGGACATGGGCATAGGATCTTGAAAGTGAATATAAATATGGATAAAGAAATTTTTGTAAAAATTTTATCATACATGAGTACGAGCATGGAACTATACTATCTAACTCTCTCCATACCCATATTATACAATTAATAATTAAATAATATATACTAATGTATATTTATATATAAATTTAATTATATAATGAAAAGAAAAATTAAAATAATATATAATCAATATAAAAATTTTTAAAGATAAACTTTAATAAAAAACTCATGCTATTTTTCATACTATTAGTATTATTAAAATTTCAAGTAATTATTATTTTATTAAAAAATAATAAGATGTAAATAAGTACGATAAATATAATAAAATATAGATAAATTATAATTAATAAATAGGATAAAAAAATTAAATATATTTAATTTTATTAAAAATTATAATATGATATAAATAAATATACATAATTTGAATAAAATAAAAAATAGGGATAAATATGAAAATTCAAATGTTGGATAAAAATAATGAGTATTAAAAATCCTATCCATAAAAATATGAATATAAAAAATAAAATATTCTAAAATAAAAATAAATATAAAAATGTTAGTTCCGTATTCACATCTTTCTCATTGCAATTTCTAACTAAGGGTGATCATCGATCGGTTAAAGACGGTTAATGTTATTTTTTAAACCGATCGATTTTAATCGAAATGTATTTTTTTCAACCAATTGAAATTGATTACATAACTTTAACCGAAATTTCAATTTTGGTCGGTTAAATTCGGTTTAGAGCGGTTTAAAATTTTAAATTTTTTTTTTCAAAAATATCTAAATAAATTGATTTGAATGTTAAAAATAATTTATAAACACATATTAATACCATAATTTCATTAATATAAGTATAATAAAAAGTAATTATGTACTAAATTATAAAAATAATCAATAAAATTTTAAATATGAATTTTTTAAAAAATTAATATAAATTTTAATTAATGTTATTTAAATTTGGTTAATTGCGATTAAGAATTTTCATCTGAAATTTATCGACTACTCGAAATTTATAAATTTTTTTTTTTGATTTTAACCGATAGTAATATATTAATCGTTCTTAATCAACTAATTTTAAATTTGATCGGTTGGTTAAGAGTGATTGAGAAATTTTTGGCCACTCCTATTTCTGACCACACCTCGAATCCGTGCGAACGAGGTTGCGTCTCGGGCGGCCAAGGCTCCCCGGTATGAGTGTTTTTGAGTCTAGAAGCTAGAAAGCCTTTTTATCGGATTGGTAGGTTCAGAATTTTAATGTCAGGAACCCTGAAATGATTTGGCTATCCCACGTGCGTTGGATTTGAAGAAATTTGGCTACCATTGCAGATCAAAATCACATATTCCATGGCAGCTCAATATTAATCATAATTTTGTATAAAAAATAATTATCTCTTATTTTTAATTATTTTTAAATTATTTTTTAAATTTAAAAATATTTTAAGAAAATAGAAAGAGAGAAAATACTCAATATCAAATATAGAGGGGTTTTAAATTTACAGGATATATATATTTGAAATTTTTAAATATATATTTATTTCTCTCATAAAATATTTTAAATAAAAATAAATATAAAATTGATTTTATAAATTAATAAATTAATCAAATAAAATTTTATGATTAAATAGCTGTCAAATTAATACCTGTACTATCATAATCGCTTCGACGTTGTTGAAGCTGAGGGACGACTCTGAGATTAAAAAATAAATTGAGTCACTTTCAAAGTTTTTTTTTTAATCAAACATTATTTTATTATTCTTACATCAATCTCTTCTTTTACTTCTTTATGAAAAATCATAGTATATGTTATATAAAATAATAATAGTTATACAATCTCAATTAAAAAATTAATTCACATTATGAATATACATATACATATCTTATTAAATATTGATGTGATAATCACAGTCTATTTTGATAACCAATAAGGCATTATTTTAGTGAAAAATATGCTAATTAATCTTAAGCAGGTTTTATTTATTAATAAATAGAGATCCAAATCTTAAAAATAGTGAGAAAAGAAATTTGTTAATATTCTAGTGGTTATTTATTTCACTTGAAAATTAATTAAAAAATAAATGCTAATCTCAACTTAAGTTTAACTTTAGAGATGAACCAATGCTTAATCTATTCCAATTTCTAAATGAGTTACTATTGATAAAATTTTTTAATAAAAAAATGACTCCTACGTTTATCATAGATTTGTAAGTATTAGCATTTAAAATAGGTTAGCACACAACCACCCTTTGTTTATTCAGTGGACAATGTAGACTTTCGTTTCTATGCTCATGGAAAGAAGCCACAACATTATTAGCATATACCTCTACTACCCTTGCTCCACGTTGACATCTAAATTATACTTTAGTGATAAATAAGTAATATATGCATATAAACATAATATTTTGAATTCAAATTCAGGGGAATAGAATATAATAACATTTGTTGATATATTCTCACAACTAATTGAGTAAAAGTGGTTAGTGTTACTTATATATAGGTATAGTGGTAAAGTTAGGAAATTTGATTTGGGGACTAAATTGGTTATGAGTAAAATTTTATTTGTATGTATACTGTGAAAAAATTATGGTTATATAAAATCATTATATATATTTTTGATAATTTTGACTTAAAAAAATTTTATTATATAAAAAATTAAATATGAAAATTATGAAACATCAAATAAGATTATAGAAGTTTTTTTTTTATAAAAAATTTATAGAAACTTATTTACAAAAATTATAATACATAAATTAATCATATTTTTATAAAAAAGTTACAATAAAATTTATAACATTTGTACAAATATAATTAATTTAATAAAGCTCATATGTATGCATATTTTTCAGACATGTATAAATATTTTATTGTGAAATTTTTGGATGATAAAATTAAAATGGATAGTAAGTGAAAATTCCTTTGTAATTATATTTTTGTGTAATATAAATAAAAATATAAAATTAAACTTATAAAGGTTGTAATACATAAGTTATTAAGAGTTTTATAAAAAAAATGCAATAAAAATCTATAAAATTTGCAAAATGATAATTAATTTAATAGAATTCATATGTACATATACTTTTTATGCATGTATAAAGGAAAAATATATTTATTTAGCAAGAATAGAGAAGGGAAAAATAATATACAAATTATTTACAAATTTTAATTATAAAAAATTATGATCTTACAATTTGTATTTTAATCTATGTATTTTTTTTATGAAATTTATTATTATTATATAGATATATATATTTTTTATCATAATTGTATATATTTTAAAATTTTAGAAAGAATTAAAATGTATAATAATACACATATATGAAAAGAGAACTGAATTTTGGAGGTGAGGGCCACTGAAAACTTGGGTGTTGGTTCCCACATGACAACATAAGCTACATCCTAATTTATTATTACGCTTACCTAATTTTTTGTAAGTATTAGGAAAAAATAGATATGTGCAATTACTTTCTCGTTATTTTTTCTTTTAAGTGGACAACCAAGAATTTTGTTTATTAGCATTAAAAAAAGATGCCGTAAATGATATTTATTGATTTGAGCGGTAAGGAGTTTAATATTTTTTACCCAACTCAAATTCACATTAATTAGAGTAATTCAGACAAAAAGAAAAAAAAAAATGCCGTAGCCGTTATGATCACCTCAGAGTACCAATGTGTATTTTAATATGAACAAATCCTATGACGGGTGGTACTATCAAACAAATTTGCGCTGGGGGCTAATAGAAGTGGCCAATCTTTTGACCTTTTTCTTTAAATTTTGCTAAAATGCCCTTCCTCGTTTAAGGATAACAAAAGCATTTTGCACGTGTTGACTTGCATGCTTAGTACAAGTAACGACAAGTGGGTTCTTTTTTTTCTCTTATTCGGGAGATTTGTGTTTTTGGCACATTATTGGATAATTTTTTTTAACCCAAGGTTTAGACTTTTTAATATTTTAAAAAAAAATTAAACCTTGAAAAAGATCAAATTAATGTTATTAGTTATTATAAAATTAAACTAATATGAAAATTTAGGTGACAAATTAAATTATATTAAATCAACTTAAGAAATATTGATGAATATCAACAAAATTAATTAAGAAGTTTAATTGGCATCAAAATTATATATTCACTAAGATTATACTATATATTTTTATTTTATGTATCAAGTTTAATTAAATTTGTACGAGTAATGTGTACTTATGTCATATTTTACATTAGAAATAAATTCTAAGCAAATCTCGCATGAAGTTTGAATGGTTGTTGAGGTAAATTTAATCTAATTAAATTTATGTCTTTGTGATTTTTTTTTTTTTGCATTCAGACGTCCCTATATTTTTTTGATATGAAATTTGTTCAAAGCGAGATAAATAATAAAATCCTTTCAAATAAAGTTCTTTTAAAAATCAAATTTAAGATATTTTAGATTTAAAATGTGTTAAGATTAATCGATTTTACTATAATCAATCAATTATTATTGGTTGTAAAATAAAAGAGCAAAGTGAATTCAATTTCGCTACCTGTGAGAATGTAGAAATAAAAGTGGTGATTAGCAGCCAAAAAAGGAAAAAAAAAAAAAAAGGACTAACGTAACTGTACCACAAAAAATTAGGTGTAATTTATGTCGACTTACCGACTTCCTGCTCGCTAGTAAAAGCATTGGCATCCTCAGCATCAGTTATCTGGTGTTCAGTAAAAGCAACGATGGCATCAGTTGCTGGAGTTGCCATATCCCTATGCAGCGTTGAGCTCTGCTGCTTCAAGAATCATATCGTTGCCGTCCCTTCAAAAGTTTTTGCAATGATGTTGCGTTGTTGCTGTGGCTGCTCGTCGGACGTATATACGAGAGATGCAAACCAAAAAAATATTGGAAATGATAAGGCTCTTCCTCTTAGAATACTATATTTGCGTGGACCATATTATGATCGCGTAAAAGAAGTCAAAATTGAGATTAAAAAAATATTTAGATAAATTTTATAAGTATTTGTTATGAAGTAATGGATCAAAATTATATATATATATATATATATATATATATATATATATATATATATATATATATATATATATATTAAGTTTCGAGTACCTAATTAATAATTATATTTATCGAATTATAATTATTAGTGTTGTTCATTGAAAAAGTAATACATCATACACATATAAAATTTTGATTAGGAATTTTACAATAAACACTTATAAAATTTTACTTAAATTTTTTCATTACAAAGAATGTATTTTTCATTAAATATTGATTTATTAATCTTATATTTTCTGTTTTACTTTTAATTTTATTTTTTAAATAATTATAAAATATCTCCTTTAATTTTAAGATGGTTAAATTGCATCACCTTCAATTTTAGAAAATTGAATATCATCACCTAGAATATATAGAACTTGAAATTAACATTTAATTTAACATATTATTTTATCAAATTATGTGATTTTTTCATAATTTTTTTATATAACAATTACATTATTATAGAATATTAATTTATTTCATCAATTTTTATGCATAATTTCATAACTTATTTCAAGCATTTAATTAAAAATTTGTATATTTAATTTAATTTTTATTAATTATGTAATATAAAAATTATATAAAAATAATAAAATAAATCCATATATCATAATATTATAATTTTTATTTAAAAATTTATAAAAACTCACTTTATTTAATAAAATAGGAAATTCAATCAATGATGGGTTCTAATTTCAAATTTGATGCAATTTAAAGAGTTGATATCCATCTTTTTAAAATTAGAAGAAATAAAATCTAACTACCGTAAATTTGAAGGGAATATTTTCCAATCTTCTCTTTATTTTTTTAATATAAAACCTTCGTATATTATTTACGATAATTGTCATTGTACAGCTAACAATCTCCATTAGAAAAAAATTAATTAGATCACATTATAAATCTACTTTATTAAATATTAATGGTGTAATAATGAACTTTGAATTGTTAATGATAATTAATTGAATAATTAGTACATGTAACATAATTTAAATGAAAAATTTTACAATAAATATTTAAAAAAATTTACTTAAATTTTATCCTTACAATAAGCACTTCAAGAATTTTACTTGAATTTTGTCCTTCAATGATAACAAAACATTATATTTCAACATATATTTATAACTCTCATGAGCATTGACATCTTATTTCTCTCATATTTCAAATTTTGATCTATATGAATATTTATAATCCAAAAATATATGTTTGTTAAGAAATTTTAATTCAATTCTAATACAACCAATCTAATTTGAATAGGAAGATAATTTATAATAACAAATAATCACAAATTGATAACAATGTGAATTTAGGTGAAATTCAATCATCACAACTGCATCCTACAAAAAAAAAAAAAGAATATTTCATTTGGAAAATTTGTTTTTGTTAACCAGAAAAATAAAATAAAGATGCAATGTTCTTACACCTAATTTTGGATGTGAAATAAGGCTTCCTTTATTCATAATTTGAGCCAAGTCCAGTACGCCAATATTGACAACAATAGACATTAAAATTAAATAAGAATAATATTGTTACCTAATTTTTGTAAGTATTAGCAATAAAATTAATGGGTAAGTGTTACCTTTTCATTTTAAGTGGGCAATGAAGACTTTTGTTCATCAATATTAAAAAAAGAAGCCATGACATTATTAACATTTTTTTTAGGAGTAACATTATTAATGTATACTCCGCTGACCTAGCTCCACATTCACATCTATTTTTTTCAATAATCAAAGTGGCAGATGAATTAATATATATTTTATTTATACAATATCTTGAATTGAAATTATTACTTTTTTTGAGTTTATTTTGAATTACTCATATAATTTGACTTCTTACATTTAACAATAAGTGAAAGGTTTAATCATATATATGCTTGCACTAAAATTAAAATTGATCACATTTGGCTCACAAAAATAGAAATTAAATCAAATCAAGTCCAATTTGAGAACCTCCGTCGAAGTAAAACCTACATGGCTGTTAATATTCCATTGTATATGTTTTGTTATGTAGCTTCTATGATTTTGATACACATGATATTGATAAATGTTGTAGCAAGCCTTGATGAATAGGGTATTTCATGCAAAGGGAGACTTTCTTGGGGTGTGTGTGGAACATATCAAATAAGAGAAGTATTTTTATACGAAAGATAAAAAGAGTAAATTTTGATCATAAGATCTTTTATTGATAATTAGAATTAAAATATAATTCAAAGTTATGTCATCAAAAGTTATATAACTATTAAAAAAAGTTATATAACTTTATGTTTTAATTTTAACTCTTCATTTCTAGATTTAATGATCATAATTCATTTCTCTTACTCTCATATAAAAAATACCTTTTTCACTCAATATATACCCTATATATATATATATATATATATATATATATATATATATATATATATATATATATATATATTTCTGTGTGTGTGCATAGACATACATATACGTATAAAAAATGTTTTAGTCCTAACTCTTTATTTTCAGATTTGATAATTATGATTCATTCCTCTCTTTCTCATATAAAAAAATACTTTTTCCATATGTACCCCATATATATGTGTACTATGTGTATGTACACACACACACACACACACACACACACACACACACACACACACACACACACACATATGTATATTATGTAGCTTCCATGAATTTGATACTTTAGCAATGTAATCACTTTGCAAGAATGGGTGAAGGCTCATCCAATTTGCAACATCAACTGTACACCATCATGAAAATATGGCTATATTGCAAACTTATGCATTGCCAATATTGCTCATGGCCAAGTATCACAAATCGGTAGCTTTTTAACTAAAATTGTGCGATACATACTTGTCATTCTTAGTGAACATGTTACCCTTTCTATTAAACTCTCTTATGGAGCACTTGGAAAAGATAGCAAAATATTAAAGATTTATCACGTATATAATAAAATCTCATGTGCAACATGTCCGTAAGCCATAATTAAATATCGTCAAAGTACCTATACATATCGAGCCATAAGACAGTCCTATATTAGGAGTCTTTAGGCACAACAGAGTGAAAACAAGGCAAATTGAATCGGGAGAGGGATACTTTATTCGCATGGTATATGTCTCATTTCATAGTTTTGAATATGTAGGAAATGGTCACAAGTTAACATACTTTAGTTTCTTAGTGCCAAGGCATCTTTTTGGGCTTTCTGAACACTTTACTCCCTTAAAGAGTATTTTGAGCAAAAGTTTACCCAACATAAATAGACATACTTTTTTTGATTTTTCATAAGCCATTTTTTCTATATTTTGAATGTTCAATTAGCATTAAAATGTATTGATACGAAGATAAAAATATGAGAATCACAAATATAAGCTTTTCATTTTGGATTCTCCAACCGTGCCAAAATTATCAAAATACTTCTAAATTTGAGAAAATTGGAGAAAAAAAGTACACAAGTCAGATTGATCATAAATTTCAATCATAGGATTTCTATAACATGCTTAATTTTTTCACCAAGTCTTGTCTAGACCAAGCACATTTGCTTGTCAAATTATCATAATTGCTAGCTTGTGAAATTGGGTGTCACATGTTAGTAGCTCTCTAACTAAAATTTTGTGGTGTATATTTTCTATTCTTGGTAAATATACTAGCTTTTTCATTAAACCTATATAGAACTCACAAGTCTATAAGCCGTAATCGAATGTTATCAAAGCACTAATGTATATTGAGCCATAAAATTGCTTTATACAAGGAGCATTTGGGCAAAAATAAGCTTAAAAAGGGATAAATATGAATAATGAGAGAGACACTCCATTTACTTAGTATATGCCTCATTTTATAATTTTAAATGTGTAGGAAATGATTATAAGCTAACATGTTTGAGTTCCTAGCTTAGTGCCAAGGTGCTGCACTAGACTTTCTCGACATTCTATCCCTTTAAAGAGTATTTTTGAATAAAAGCTCACTTAGTATAAGTAGACATTCTATTCTTAAGTCATTATAAGCCTTTTTTGTAATATTTTGAGTGTTTAATTTACACTAAAACATAACAACACAAAAATAAAAGAGTGACGATCACAAATTTAGGCTTTTTAAACTCTTTTGAATTCTTGAACTATGCTAAAATTATCAAAATACTCCAAACTTAGAAAAATAAAAAAAATGGCATACAAGTTGGATTGATCCCAAATTTTAGCCACAATATCTTTATCACATGCTTGATTTTTCCATAAACTCTTATCCAAAATTGATTATGTTTGCCTATTGGACTATTACAATTGCTAATTTGTGAGATTTTCTACTATTTCAAATGTTAATGCTCTCATTAATAACTTAATTTGACATGACTTCGTGAAGGATCTAATTACTCTCTTAAAATTTCATGTTGATCTTTAGTCTACTCCTTTGAGTTGCTACCTTGACCACTTTGCCTGTCTCTTTAAGCATTATGAATTGTAACATCTACTAATAAGCATATAAAATAACAAAATAAATAAATATTGCACTCCATACTATGATGAAATTTTAGAAATAAAATAGTACACTATCAAAGAATTTTAAAATTTTAGCAATTTGAATTCTAAAGAATTCAAAATTTAAAAATATGAACCGAATTCTTAGTATATAAGGTGGGTGGTACCCATTTCAATTTGTTATTAAAAAAAGAAAAAATATGTTTCATCATAGATTATGATTGATAATACCCATATCAAGTGGATAAAAGACAAGCTTAAAATATATCCTACTAGATATAATAATAATAATAATAATAATAATAATAATAATAATAATAATAATAATAATAATAATAATAATAATAATAAAATAGATAAATAAATAACATATCAATATATATAGGTCTTATTTTAATATATAAAGTTATATTAGCACTAATAAAATTGTACTAATATCTTTTATTAGAAAATTTGGTCAAAGTAACAATAAATGTGTATATATTCTAGTGCACTTATCACACTTTATGATCAATAATGAACTATATGAAAAAAAATGATATTCTTGAAATGGGATAAGGTAGGGATTCTTTTTAAAAAGAAATAGTACATGTATACCACTCTTAAATGAGTGTTATCATTACATTACTTTTCTTGGTCTATATATACCTTCTTATCACTTCTCTTGTATACAGATCTAACTAATTCTTTCTATCCTCCTCCCAATTTGAGAAAACTATATTCAAACAATCAGCTTCTTTATCAATAAGCTAGTTTCCTTTATTAAAAAAGTTTCAAAGGTAAGAATTTTTTTCCTTTAACAATAATAATAATAATAAATAAATAAATAAATAAGATTTTTAGCAACAAGAGAGATCATTTAAGCGTTGAGACTAAAATTATTTTTTTAAATTTTAGGTTGTCAACCTAAGTCTTCTATTCGTGTATCTGAGTAATTAACTTTCTTCCCTTTATTTAATGAGTTAGATAGTAGAAAATTTTTCTTATATATATATATATATATATATATATATATATATATATATATATATTTCTCTATTTTTTTGTAAGCTTATGAATAAAAAATAAATAATATTTTCTTGACTGGTAATTATGAATCTAATTATCTGATTTGTCATGCTATTAACCTTTAGCGAATGAGCTAATGGATTCTTAAACTTAATACTGAGATTTGCTTGGTATAACTTTATGAGTTTGTTTTGGTTATGATTTATCATATTAATTTAGAATAGCTCATAGTAATTTAATAAAAATAAAATGGTTTGTTGAAGTTTTGTTATTTTCATTTATACCACCATAAATGTAGTTTCTTTTAATATGGTATAAGCTATAGAAAGTAGCTAATGATGAGAAACAATTCAAAGTAGCAATAAACAAAAAAAATACACTATATAACTTTGATTTTAATATAAAAAAATATAATAATAATTTGGATAGTATGATAGTAGTGGCATATTTTAAATGTTGAGTTCTAGATTGTAGAATAGATAAATAACATGAGGAGGGAGATATTGGCTAAAGGCCACTTGTAGCAAAGAGGGCAACATTTGTAAGGAGGAGTAAGGTTAGAGGAGAGATGGCTATAGAAGAAAGGAGTAACAAGGTGGAAATTAGGTACTCTTTATTGTCATTTATCTTACACTTTTTAAAATTGGTATAATATAATTTTATATAAAATAGTATTATATAACAAAATCATGTATTCAAAAATTTATTATTTATAAGGAATTTTTTTAGCTATAAAACTCACCAAAAAATGGGTTAGATAATTACTTACTGAATATTCATACTCACTTTCTTTGTTATTTTTTTTTTGGATATTGTAGATAAGTCTAAACTTGATGGAACTTAAGTTTAGCAGCTGGTACTGGGATTTCTTGGTAGCTTATGGTCATTATAAACTATAGTTTCAGTACATCCTAATGATTGATATCAATGGACCTTAATTAATACAATATGTTGAAATTATCTATATACCACCACCACCACCATTTCAGTTTATAAATTTTTATGATCTTAATACATTGAATTCCTTACCATCCTAGATGTGTTGTATAGGGTACTATATATATATATATATATATATATATATATATATATATATATATATATATATATATAGAGAGAGAGAGAGAGAGAGAGAGAGAGAGAGAGAGAGAAGGAGTTTTGTGATTGTAAATAAAAATCCATAACCACTCCGTTATCTTCTATAAAATTATCTAAAGTAAAATGTAACTAAAGTTTTTGTATAAGTCATTATATATATATATATATATATATATATATATATATATATATATATATATATATATATATATATATATATATATATATATATGATTCAATCAATATATGAATATTAATACATATGACTTATGACATATAGATATATATATGGGATTTAACATAATGAGAAATATTTATATATATATACACATATAAAAAAATATTTCACCAAGTTTTCTCATTGAAAAATTTCTTTTACATTATCTTCTTTAAATCATCACTAGCTTTATTACTCTTAATTCTAGTTTGAAAATTTTAAAATATCTCTCCTCATTATTGTATAATATTACTTTAAAAATATAATAATATATATAATAATCACTCAATTAAAATTCCTTAAACTTAATTTCAAATAATAGTATTATTGAAATCACGTAAATAAAATTAATGTATGAAAAAGGCTAGTGAAGAATGTTTGTAAAACACTCTTCACACTAGTCATAAACAAAGATAATTTAGGTTGTAACAAAGGTGGTATCAGAGCATGGTTCAAGCTAAGTACTGAAACTTGATTGTTGTAACTATCAAATCACAATACTCGTCATGAGATTTTTCACTTAAAAACTATTGAGAAACTCAAGTAATATTTTATGATTATATAATATTTTATATAAAATATTCTATAGGAATATGCCACATAAAAGAAGAAAACTTATAACAGTAAGAAATATCAGGGTAAATCTTGTAGCATTTGAATAAGAGGGGTTAATAGCTTCACTTCCTTAAAGCTCTAAGGTTCAAAATGGAAGGCTAGAGCAAGAACAATCATAGGCTCCTCTCTGGGTTATAAACTTGTAGTAGATAATGGAAATATTTATACAAGTGGCAATGCAGAATCCAAACTAAAATCAAGAATAAAACCTAGAACGGAATCCAGAATGAGCTTAGCAACAATCACTTCACCTTATACCATGTTAAGATAGGTTTCGGATTATGCATGAATTTTTGAAACTTAAACCTCATTGATATGTTGCTATAGATCTAACCATTAATCTTAATAAGTTTTTGGATTAAATTGAAAGAATAGGAAAAAAATACTAGGGTGTGATGAGGCAACCATGGTGGATTTGGTAGGATACCAATTGGATGATATGGTACACTTTTGGTTTGTTCAACATGTGGAAAGGAAATATATAGCAATTGCATTATTTACTTGGGAGTAGTTTTAACGAGACTTCATAGATCACTTCTTGCCATCAAGTGTCAAAGAAGCTAAAGTTAGGGAATTTGAATATCCAATATAGGCCATAATGGTGATGTCTCAATATGATGCTTAATTCACACACTTTTCTCGTTATACTGAGTATTTAATTCTAACTAAAAAAGCTAAGGTAGAAAGCTTTATCCATGGATTTCATGATTATCTCTTTGACTGAGTAGTAACCATTGACACCATTACTTACCTACAAACTTTGAACCAAGCCTTTTATGTAAAACTTCAATTAAAGGAAAGAAAAGAAAGAAATGGGGCCAATGGACAAAGGAAACCTATACTTGAAAATTGAGAAGCTAGTATGGTTAGAAAGCATTATTAACACCAGGAGAACCAACCATGTGATGATTTGGTAACTAAATATTTTCATAAAGAGCCAATACAAATCGCTCTATACTTTCTATAGGGGTACCAAGCCATCTAGCTTCTTATGTAATTAACTTGACTTAGCCAAATGCACCATATTGCAATTTATGTAGGAATTACCATTGTAGACCTTGTTTGTAGGAGATAAGATTATATTTTAAGTGTGGATAAAAAGGACAAAAATCAATAGAATGTCTAATGATGCTTTCTAGGAATGCTATCACCACACTAGGTACACTTATGACATAAAATACAATTTTTGTGCCATCATTATAGTGCTTGGCCATCGAATAGGAAGAGGTAACAAGGGACATGAAATAGTTAGATCACAAGTGAGAGTCTTTGCACTAACTCAATAAAAAGCCTAAGAATCAAATGTAATGGTTACAAGGACCTTACTTTTAGAAGATATTCCAATAAAGTACTATTTGATCCCAAAATTACATATTAATTTATAACAAAAGATGTATCTTTGAAAGTGGACAAACCTAAAAGTAGTTTACAATTAGTATTAATATTTACTACTTTAGTTAGGAATACAATAATAGCCACTTATGAAATCAAAGAGTGCAAAATTAAAGTTAATAGGTATCCTACAACTATAGATTTAATATTATTAGATATGGTTGATTATGATGCAATATTGAGAATGGATTGGTTGTTTAAATTGGTATGGATTGCCACCATAAAATGGTCACTTATAAGCCAATAGAAGGTATGATAGAAGTATTCCAAGGTAAAAGATTGGCTATGATGCCAAATTTCATTTCTTGTGTCAAAGCCCAAAAACTAGTAAAAAAAGGATGCATCATATGGATAGCATCGATAAGTGAAGTAAAAGTTAAGGCAACTAGGATAACTACAATTTCAATAGTAAAGGAATTCTAAAATGTGTTTCTTGAGGATTTTCCTAGGCTGCCACTAAATTGAGAAATTAAGTTTATGATAGACATTGTGCCTAGAACTAAACTAATAACCATATCACTATATTGCATGGCACCTACAAAACTAAAAGAGCTAAAGACACAATTATAACATTTAGTGGATAAATGATTCATCCAACCTAGCACATCACCATGGGGTGCACGTGTACTATCTATAAAGATAAAAGATAGGTCTTTACAATTGTGTATGGACTATCAATAGTTAAATAAAGTAACCATAAAAAAAATATCTACTACTTTGAATTGATGGTCTATTTGACTAATTACAAGGACCTTGCAACTTCTTAAAGATTGATCTTTGTATTGGGTATCATCAATTGAAAATTTGTAAGGAAGATGTCTTGAAGATAGCTTTTTGTACATGTTACAAACACTATGAATTTCTTGTAATGCGTTTTGAGTTAACAAATGCACCTACAATGTTTATGGACTCGATGAATTGCATCTTTAGACCTTTTTTTGGATAAATTCATAATTGTTTTTATTGATGATATATTGGTGTATTTAAAAAGTGAGATGAATGTGCACAACATTTACAAATCATTTTACAGGCATTGCAAAAAAATCTAATTGTATGCTATATTCTTAAAATGTAAATTTTGGATGACCAATATTAAATTCTTAGGACATGTGGTCTTATAAGATGGAATCAAAGTCGATCTTTAAAAGGTGGAGGCTATTGCAAAATGGCTAAGACCTATGGCAATTGCCAAGATATATAGTCTTCTAGGACTAGTAGGATATTATCATAAATTTGTGAAGGATTTTTTGAAAATAGCTACCCCATTGACCAAGTTGACCCATAAAGGAATAAAGTTTGTATGGAATGATGAATGTGAAAGCAGTTTTCAAAAATTAAAAGAATGTATAACTAAGAATATTTAACTACGAGACTGGTATTGTCCTTACCTATAGACATAGATGGACATATAATGTATTGTGATAGTTTAGAAATCAGCTTGGGATATGTACTAATGCAGAGCAAACATGTAATTACTTATGCATCCATCAGCTTGAGAAGAATGAACTAAACTATCTAACACATGATCTTAAGATGGCAATTATGATCTTTGCACTATAAATTTGAAGACATTATCTTTATGGTGTGACATGTGAAATTTACATTGATCACAAAAGTCTCAAGTGTATTTTTGAATAAAAAGATTTAAACTCAAAACAATGTTGATGGATGGAATTAGTAAAATATAATGACTGTTCAATCCATTACCATTTAGGAAAAGCAAATGTAATAGTAGATGCCTTAAGCAGAAAAATATTAAGAAGAAAAGGTGAAGTTTAAAAAGCAAACCAAAATAGAAGAACCAAGGTTAGTGTTTACTAATATTCAAGTTCACTCTATTGTAATGGAGCAAATAAAAAAAAAAGGTAATAAAAAGATTCTAAGTATGCACAAATGAAGCTCGAAGCCACTAGGGGTAATGAAACCTATTCAAGTATTGATGATGACAGAGTAATCAAATACTAAAGGCACTAATGGGTTTATAACAAGTTACAAAAGGAAGTAATGAAACAAGTGCATGAATCCTTGTACATGATGCATCTTGGAGCGATAAAAATGTATCAAGACTTGAAGGACACCTATTGGTGGAAAGGAATAAAAAAAATGTAAATAGTTATATAATCAAGTGTTTGACCTATCAACAGGTGAAAGTGGAATATCAATGACCTACTGGACTTTATTAATATATATATATATTCCAAAATGGAAATGAGAGAGTGTCACAATAGATTTTTTAATAGGATTACCATGACCTAATAAAGGATATGATGCCATTTGTGTTATTGTTGACCATTTGAATAAGACTGCACATTTTTAACTAATAAAGGGTGCATATATTGCATCTCAATGTGCTTAATTATTTCTAGAAAAAATAGTGTCACTACATGGTATTCCTATGTTAATTATCTCAAATAAAGGAAAATAATTCATAGCTTATTTTTGGAAATTATTCCAAGAGGCTATAAGCACAAATTTGCTTTTTAGTGTAGCTTTCCACCCTTAAACAAATGGTCAGTCTGAACAAACGATTCAAACACCGGAAGATATGTTGAGAGCTTGCGTAATGGAGTTTAAGGGGAGTTAGGATCGATATTTGCCTCTCATAAAGTTTTCATATAATAACTATCAGGAAAACATTCAAATGGATATGTTTGAAGCATTATATGGAAGGAAATATAGGTCACCAATAAGGTGTTTGAGCCTAGAGAAGCTAAGATGATTGGACCTGACCTAGCCAAAGATGCTCTTAAGAAGGTTTTAATTATTAGGGATAGACTTAAAGCTACGTAGGATCGCTAAAAGTCATATACAGATAAACAATGAT
Organism: Sindora glabra; assembly: GCA_020226215.1. NCBI lineage: Eukaryota > Viridiplantae > Streptophyta > Magnoliopsida > Fabales > Fabaceae > Sindora > Sindora glabra. The sequence goes on from CM035231.1 coordinate 57,351,883, forward strand.
AGGAATTGAAATTTCAAGAAGGTGATCAAGTATTTCTCAAAGTCTTACCTATGAAAGGCATGATGTGATTTAGTAAGAAAGGAAAATTAGTCCTACGATATAAAGGTCCCCATCTAATTATCATGAGAATAAGAAAAGTGGCCTATCAAATAGGATTGTTAGAAAATTTAAGGGTTATACATTCAGTATTCCATGCATTAATGTTAAAGAAATATCTCCTTGATGAAACACATGTTATAAAACCTGACAAAATAATACAACTTGATCCAAGATTGACATACGAAGAACACCCTATTGAAATCATTGATAGATAGACTCAAAAGCTTTCCGTCAATAAAGGTAGTTTGAGAAACACATGGAAAATAAGGAGCTACATAAGAGTTAGAAGAGAAAAAAAATGTGAACCAAATTTTAGCTATAATTTAAAAATTATAAAGGTATACAAGTTAGATTAATTGAGGAAAATTCTTAAGTTTTATCAAAATTATAAAGGTATACAAATTTTAGATAATATTCTCCAAATTCTTAAATCATGCCAAAATTATCAAAATACCTTCAAAATTGAAAAAATTGAGGAAAATAGTATACAAGTTAGATTAATCCCAAATTTTAGCTACAAGACCTTTACAACATGCTTGATTTTTCTATCAAGTTTTATCCAAAATCGAGTATGTTTGTTTATTGGACTGTCATAACTACTAACTTGTAACATTGGGGCATTTCAATAAACATATGCATTTTGTTGTTGAATAAGCAAAATCTTTTAGCAATGGACTAATAAAAGGCTAGAAGGGGAAGCAACTTGTAATATTTTTCATATTTCTGGTTTGTCACTTGAAAATAACACATGAAATATACTTTATATTTTTGTGTGTGGAAATGTGCACGTTCATAAGAATAGTAGAGAAGCACAAAAATTGTATCAAACGTGGGCTTTGAGGTAACTTACAATATGTATTGCTTCCCTAGTCTTCTTGTTCTATATATTATGGACCATTCATTTATTTTTGAAAATAAGTAATGCAACTTCCTCTCACATTTCAGACGGTTGAATTGGCAGACACCTAATTGTTACTCGAGCAAACATAATTGTCTTATAAAATGATCTCTGAATTTTCCTGATCACTCAAAACAGAAAAACACTTGAGTAATTTTGGTAACTATGGACTCTAAAATAGCACTTGACTCTTTTCTTTTCTTTATCATTGTGAGTCATTACTAATTAATAAATTAAAAGTGCCAATTCCATCTTTTTATATAAACAACAATGAGTTTTTGACATAAAACCTCTAGCCTATACACTATCCCCTCATTACTAGATGAAATCTGACTTAAAAATGTCAACTCCATCTTTCTTTTTTTGTTTAATTGGAAAATGTTTAATACAAGTTAAGCTATAATAATTGAGTTCTGATTCCTACACCAGCTTAATTTCCTTTTTTTTTCCCCATTCCCTTTTTACATTAGGGACAAAGATAGCGGTCTATATTGAATTAATAGTTTTATAATTTTTATGTATTTAAATATTATAAATTGATATTAATTATGTTCATTTTGCATGAACATGTTTGAATGTAAAAATATGTGTTTAGATTTGAGTGATATATGCATGAATAAATTCAATTTAATAATTTGAATTATTATTAAGTGATCTAATATGTTTTAATTTATCTCTTGAATATATTATTTTATTAAGAATATAACTAGATTTGTTTAGGAAAATTAGTAAAGCTTGCTGCTAAATCCATAATGAGTGGACTTAATTAAGGTTTACTAATATGAAGTTAGATTCTTTTTACATATGAAACTACTAATAATTTGCCTTATTAGAGACATTATGTGTTGTCATATGTAAATATGGGGAAGATCCTTATTTCTTAATATACATTTGAATATTGTTGAATTTTTTGAAGGATATTGTTAGTAAATCAAGAGGTGGATAATCTTTATCTCTTTTTTAGTTCTATTTCATCATAATTAGTGATTCTAAATTTAATACGAAGATCTTGGCAAATTGTTAAATTTCTTACATTATTGTTGGAGACAAAATATTTAATTTTTCTATGCTTCTTGATTGGGGATGAAATTCATCCCATTTCCATAGCTCATGGGATAATTGATCTGCACAAAAACTTACAAGGAATGATTAAAAAAATGAAAAAAATTAAGGAAAAATATAACTTAAAGTGTTACAACTTCACATATAATTATTAAATAATCTCAAAACACAAATAAATAAAGTTCTGAATTCACACATAATCAATAATTATTTTATTTTTTTTATCTCCAAATGAATGCTTATCCATCATGTAATTATTTATGATATTTGATGCATAAAAAAATAATCAATTCATAAGCATATAATTTAAGATTATTTAAGGATATTTAAAATATATTATATATTACAAAGTAAAAATAAAACAATATTCCTTAAATCTCTGTGCAGCATAGGGCGTAATAGGATGAGAACTATGAATCATACGTAATTAATTGGATGTATATAATAAGTTGAAATTCACACATAATTCATTTAAGTAATCTCAAAAAAAAAAAAATAGTTGATATAATCAACAAAACACTTTCTTTTACTTCATCTCCGGTGATAATGTCCTCCTCTTTCATTTTTAAAATAATTAAAATAACAAAAAAATTATTATACATATGTACCCACAAATATATGCATGTGTGAGTGAGGCAAAAGATATTATTATTCCATCTGCAACATTTTCTTCGACGTAGAAACTAATCTTGTTTTACAGGACAAAAAATTATACAATTCCCAAACCGCATCGAAAGAATCTCATGCAGCAATGCAAAATCTGGGCATTTTAGCGTCCTTAATAGCATATTCATATTCCAATTGCAATCACAAGAGACATCAGAAATATGAGCAAGGACTGAGGAAATTCAAACTTTTTAACTGATCGAATATCATAAATTATATAACTGAAAAAAGAAAAAAAGCAAAATTAATGGTTATCAACTTTACACAATTTTTTCTTTGAAGATCTGTAATCATATGATTCAAATGAGATTAATAGTTTCACCATTTGAATTTAAGAAACAATACCCAGAAGTTACTACTTCATAAAGTGATTACAAATACGAAGTCAACATTAAAGTCAAAATTTCCGACTATATCAAATTGATTGTCGGAAGAAGAAGCTATATCATTTGAGAAGTCATAGATCCTAAAGAAGTTTCAGCAATAACTACATCTTTCACTTATCTCTTTCCAGAATTACTATGTACCACCAACTATAGCCAACTCAACACGATTCCTGCCATCGAATTTATTTGGCAGAGTTCGAACTTGTGAGATAGGATCCAAACAAGAGATTGGTCTACATCAAGAAAAGAAACAGTTTAGGCTTAAGAACCAAACATAAGAAGCCACAACCTTTAAATCACTTATGCTATGCCATGTTTTAAGCTCACCGCATCTCGTTACTCTTTCAAGTAATCATCAATAAATTATTATATGATTAATAGTAAACTTTTAATTAAATTATTTTCTCCTCTTTATGACTAATTTTCTCCTTAAAAAAACTATCAATTAACTTATTTTTAATTATAAAAAAATTAATTGGTTGAATATAAGACAAATTAGTTCATACAAACATAAAAATAAGAAGTAATAATATAAGAAAATTATGCAAATGAAAAATTCAAACATTACTATTTCTATTTACTATATATGTATACATGTTTTAAGATAAAAGACAATTCAATGAATTTGTTTAATTACTTTCACAATTAGAAATCTTGTTAATTGATTTGAAATTTGTAAAATTAGAATCCAACCAAAAAATAAATACTTAATTAGAGTTCAATATATTGTTGTTATGGTAAAAAAACGTAGTAGGAAAAAAAATGAATAAGAGAATAACACTAAGACACACATCAAGTCTCAAAATTGGTTGTTAAGAAAAAATAAAAGTATTTAATATATATATTAAAAATATATAATAAGAATTAAAATAAATAATAATTTTAAAAAAAATTTAAATATGATTTAAAGAAGTTGAGTTTCACGGACTACGTTTGTACTCATAGAGGTTAGAGTTGTTTGCTATTTTTTTTTGTTTTTATTTAAGAGATTTAAATAAATTATAAATATTTTAAATTTAACACATCAAATAAGTTAACATAAGACAAAATGGCTATCGTATTTATTATTTTTCAACTAGTGAATTTGTGCAAAATGGCAAATTTATTAGTTTATAATTTATTTAAAATTATTTTTCATTTTTTCTCTCTTTGTGTGTAGCAGTGTTTTAAGTTTCAACTTTGCAAAAATTATTTTATATTTTGTTAACTTAACAAAGTATCATAATGATGTATATTAAATTTTACAAATTCTAAATATATAAAAGTGAATATTTTTGAGAAGCTAAATGACTTATATAAGAATTTTTTTAGACATAATTATATAATACTATTATAAAGTTGTAAAAATTTTTGGTGGGGCCGTGGCTCCCCCTGCCCCTACAATGCTCGGTCACTGATTCACGTGTGCGGGGCCACGGGATTTATAATCATGCAGGAATTTTTTTTGTTCGTATAATTCGCTCATGACTCTTTGTGCGAGCTGAGTGATCGTCTATTGTATGTATTTAAACCTTATTCCTTTCTATGGTTATTAATAGTGAAAAAAATTATATTATTGAGGGAGTGAATAAATTTTATAAAGAATCTGACAACAGTACTGAATGCTGAACATTCAAAATTCCACGGCGTCGCAGATGAGTTTGCAGTGGCCAACGGATGTAGTATCAACTAATCTGAAAAACATCTGTGCACTGTCATAGTTCAAATGTTCAATTTCTGATATTCTTACATAGCAAGAACCACAATCTTCAGAAGAAACCACATATTTCTCCAAGTAACATGCCCACCATGCTTTGCGCAAATCTAAACCCCCATGAGTCCGATTCTTTTGTAGTAAAATTAAGTTAAAGTGCTGCAAGCAAGAAATAGATATATGAGATGTGAATTCCCATTTTTTTTCTAAAAGATTGGAGGTATAAATCTAGGATATATGTTGATATATGACTCATTTTGTATTTAATTAAATTATAGATCTTCATGACAAAAAAAATAGTGAATCTCACTATAAGAAATACATGGGACAAAGCTAGTGCTGCACAAAGACTGTGGCTTTAGTGAAATTTTGACCCACAGCATGCGAGGTCTTACTTATCTTCAGGTTATATCATATAAAACAGCCAAATTAATTACATGGTTTCAGTGCTTATCCATTTCTCTGAAAGTAGTGATTGGCTTCTTCCTCAATAACCACACATCATCATACCCCACCATTCTTCTTCGCTAAGAACAACGAGGAAGCCATTACCAATGACATGGAGAATAAAATAGCTTCCTGCTCATGCTCTCTGTACTTGTTTCCTCACTTTTCTCCCTTCTCAGTTCAATTCTCTTCAGTGTCTTATCAATATTGAAAAGTTTTGATTTTGCGTAGTTTTTCCTTTTTTTTCCCCTTCAAGATTAAGCTCGTAAATTAGGAGTAAGCATGCCTTCCATGTCAACAATTTCAATTCGCAGAGCTGAATTTTGGATTCATTTTTTCAATGGGTATCTGAGTTGCTTTAAATGCAACAGAAGAAACACAGCCTCTAGGTTCATGTGAGTTTCAAAATTTTCATTTTTGTTGCAAGCTTGTTATTTTTGCAGCTAAATAGGGATGATAATTTTGGCTTGAAGTAGATTTGAGCTTGTTTGATATTTTGCTTATGATAACAGACACGTCCATGGATTTAAGATTTTCCTTCACATTGAATAATAAGAAGGAAGAGCTTGCAACTCAGCTTTCAACACCACACATTCCTAACAAGAAAACTGTGAAGTCTGGCGACTTTCTTTTCGACCGATTCCAGCCATCATATCAGGAATTGGGTGAAGCGAATAAATTTGAATTTGGGCAATTTATAGCAAGAGAAGCTGTGCTTGATGAAGAATATAGGGTCAGCATTGAAGTGTAAGATGATGAAGAGGAGCTAGTTGTATCATTTTTATGGGTAATTTATAGTATTAATCCTTCAATTCTTTTTTGTTATTTTGAATTGTGATAGAAAGCAACTTGGCTAAGGGATGAAAGTCATCGGAAAAATGGAACTTATGAAAGGTATAATATACGATAAATCTTAAAAGTTCTTTCAAGTTTCAAAAGCATGCTCGAACTTTATCTCGAGTCCCTAGATTAATGAATCATTAACATCTTTCCACTACTGATAAGAATCCGAGGAAAGAACTTATAAGACTCGAATTGGGGTTGAAATTCGTAGAAGTATGGCATATTATGTAAACACTGATTTGACCAACTGTTCTAAATGCAAAGAACAGAAATAGATGAGTAAAGTACAACTTCTTTTATGTTATCCTAACGTATAGGAAATCTGAAGGACACTGCCTCTGGGAGGTATGACTCATCGGTATTGATCCTTATTATTAGAGTAGAAGTTGGAGTACTAATTTTCCATCTGATTCTTTTAGATATATAGATAACTACAAAAGGAAATTTGCAGATCAGGCAGGAGATGATGCTGATAACTTTGGCCTGGCGTGCATAGTGTGTATAATTGCAGTCATGAAATTCTTAACATAATGCATTATCACGGGAAAGCAATCTCATGATTCACCCATTTTGAGATATAAATTAATGCTTTATTTTGGTCACAAAAACAATACAACATCTTTTTAGTTTCCTTCTGTTAGATAGTTGGTTGTGGTTGTGTTAAGTGTTTTTCACAATGGTTTCTTTATGGTGTATGAAGACACGTTCTTCAGGTGATGAAGGATCAGAAGAATGTATAACCCACGATATTGAAAGATGTCGTAGGGACCCTCAATTTGAATATTCGGTATTCCATGCAAGCGGAGACCTTCCCTGGGTTACAGAGGATTTCATTTAATGAGATGCAAAAATATATATTTTCTATTATGCATCTTCCGTGATTTTGATTAATCATGTGATCATTTTGCAATAACGGGTGAAGGCTCGTCCGTTCTGTAACATCAACAGAATGCCTACCAAGAAAATATGGCTATACTGCACTTATGTGTTGCCAAATCTGCTCGTCGCCGCAAGGGCCTTGATGTGTTTTGCTGTTGAATATGCAAAATCTTTTGGTAATAGACTAATAGAAGGCTGCAAAGAGAAGCAACTTGAATATTTTTCATATTTCTGGCTTATCACTTGAAGATAATATGCGAAATTTACCATAGAGTTATGTATTCATTTAACAGGTGTGGAACACGTATATGTGCACGTGCATGGAAAAAATAGAGCAGCGCAAATATTGTGTCAAAAGATGGGTTTTGAGGTAAATCACAACATGTATTGCTTCTCTAGTCTCTTGTTCTACATATGATGGACCATTTATTTATTTGTGAAACTCAGTAATGCAGATTCCGCATACTTTTCAGATGGTTGAAATGGCAAACTCCCATTGTTACCTGATCAGACATGTTTTGTTTACAAAGTAGATGAGAACAAATGATCTGCACGCTTCCCTGATATTGGTTGGAACAGAAAAGCATTTGAGTAATCGTGGTAACTTAGGACCCTAAAATAGCATTTCACTTGTGCAGGATTCTTCTTGTTCTTTCACATTGTGTCATTGCTAATTGACGAATTAAAAGTCCCAATTCCATTTTTTTACGTTAAACCTTCAGCATATTATACAATGCTCTCAGTATTAGATCAAACTTACGACTTAAAAGTGCCAATTCTATCCTGGTTATTTTGTGCAATTGGAATACGCTTAAAGCAAGTTATAATAATTGAGTGCTGCTTCCTACTCCCCCTTAATTTCTTCTTTTCCCTTTTGCAGTAGGTACATAGGTGTAATAGCAGTGGATAGCCAGTTATTTGTGAATAAAAATAAGAAAAATCTGAAGAAAATAAGAATAAGAAAGTGCTTGAGCTCTAGGTCAAGACCATGCAAAAAAAACTGGTTCTGTTTACATTTGTTGACACAAACAGATTTATTAATAAAGTTTGCTCAATTGACAGAACTTAATTGCGTTGATTAAAATATCTTCGATTTTAAGTATAAGCTTCAAATTAAATATATTTATAACCTTTGGAATATATACACACACGTGACACACACTGTTTAGTCTACCAAGCAAAATATATATTGAATGACGTCTTTGAATGCTTGCAATCAGACAAATTTTATTTTATCTTATTTTTCTCAATTGCAATTCTAAGCACCATAATCAGCTTTACACATGTCAGAAAATTCATATATTCAAGCTTTTCAAGGAAGGAAAACTCATATATCATCTGAAAACACACATGCATTTTATTTATTTTATGTAAATATATGAAGCCCCAAATAGGAAAGAGGGAAGGAGGCAGTGCATCCAAGTACTATCAAAGACATTGTTCTAATTACCCTGACAAAAGAAGGCTGGGACCATAAGTTGATCGGACCATATCGACAAACAAAGGAAGTTAGAGCAATGCAAATGAGGCAACGGATATAAAAGCCATGAGAACAACATTCACAATAACCTCTCCTTGTCTGTGTCCAAGCACCAGCGAAAGAGCAGCACTGAAAGCTACTATTGTAGAAATTATTGCAAGGAAGAGACTGGTAAAGCCAAGGATCAACCTCTTGGGCAATATCTCAAGGAAATGCTCAAAGGGAAAGTGCGCAGTTAGGATGGATAGGAACAGCCAGAGGTAATTAATAGACAAAAATAGAGCAATTGCATCGAATGCAGCAAACACCATGAATGTGTTTCGCTGCAAGAAGATTGGGGTTCCTTTGTTCTGGTCGTTGCCTCCAGGTACGGTGAAAGCAGCAGCAAACACAACCGTGGCAATGAGAGTTGCAACCAACATGCATGAATCTGCTGTCACCTTCATCCATTTCTCTCCTTCTTTGCGCATATCTTGATGTTCCTTCTTGAAAAACTCCCAAGCTGTGTCGCCACTTGTGTTTCGGGCCTTCTTATCATTAGGGTGAATCAATACCCTCCAAGCCACATGTGAAAATCAACGTATACAAAAATTATAATCTGACTTGCGGAGCAGGTTTAAATAGTAAATATAACCTGAAACCACTGCAATTCCCTCTGCATTTGGAAAGCGGCACCAGCAATTGATGTAGTTTTAGGACAATCTGTCAATTTTGCAGTCATATGTAATATATTTGCAGTCATTTGTAACGAATGTTTATCTTGCTTGTAAGATGCGACGTCTTTGATGTTGACAGGGGATTCCCTCGGGAATGAGATGACTGAGTTAAACCCCATACAATTGCGAAGTAAAAAGTTGAAGACCTTTTCTTGTCGATGTTTAATGGCGGCAATGGCCAAAGATTCTTGATCTGTTGGAGGTAACTTTTGAATATAGTTCTCAAAAAATATTTGCAGAATTTCAGTTATACCGGAGGATACTGCTGCCCTTAGAATTGCGAAGCATGGTGCCCTAACCCAGCTGCCAGTTCCTGGTCGTTCAAAAGCAAATTTTACCAATTTGATAACCCAGTCATGTTTCCACTTTGTATCTCTAATAATCTGCACTCCCGAAACTACGAGAGAGGAGAAGAAGATTAATAAGTAGTAAAAATGGAAATATAGATATATGTATGTATATAGTTCATGTCTCCTTGCAGTTGTTTGTTGATATATATTTACAAACCTAGTTGTTCCACCAGGCTCCAAACTGGGGTTCGGAATTTATGCGGCTGAGATGCTGAACATGAAAAAAAGGAGTAAGAAGAGTCATTATATTGTAGAGTCACAGTAGAAACTAGCCTTTTTCAACTGACTTTATTAAAGTGGACCTGAAGCAATTGATTGCGTTGGCATTTGCATTCTGAGATGTGTGGAATAAGCCGGTATTAGTTGTTGTACACGTCTGGGTGGTTCAACATGATCAACTTCCATAGGAATGACTAATAAAATAAACAATGTAGAGTATAATAGATGAGATTAATATATATTTTGTAGAATTAGGCAAAGTATCGGTTGAAAGAAGATTAATCAATGACATGGGTAAATGCACCATCCCAACTATCCAAGCTTAGTACCGCTTCGAAACTCAGAAGGCTTTGATGCCAAATGAAGGGCGCGGGTTTATCCTTGTCTGGAGATCTGCCAATTTTTATGATATCTGCCAAGCTTTGGTGTCTTTGAAGAAGGAAATGGATGATATCTGCATACAAATCAACCACAATGAAATAAAATAAAGAGAAAACCAACAAAAGCCATATGAAAGATGTGTTTAATATCAAAATTATTTCTAAATTTTTTTTACAATAATTTAGTATCTAATTTTAAAATTTTTTCTTCAAATTAGTGCCAAAAGATTTGTTTACATCAACTTATTATCAAAAGATCCGGAAAATATCAAATTAGTATTAAAATTTTTAACATTAAAACTAAATTGATGTAAAAATATCTTTTGATACTAATTTAATATCTACCAAATCTTTTAAGTAGTGATTTGGTTATTTTCTCTCAAATAAATCATGCATTAAAATTTAAAATATGATAAAGATGGTCTAAGAGTAAATTTACATAGTAACCTACACTCGTCAGGAAAAAAAAGGAGACCGGTAGCACATCGTCAGCTGGGAAGGGATCACCAGGAGTTACCAACGTAAGATACCATACCAGGCCTCTATCATTGGTCCATCCTATGGCAACTTGGAGTGGGTTTAGATCCTCCAAGCTTATGATCTGGGTTAGAGATGGGTGTTCATCCAACAATGCATTATGTTTATCCACCAATGCCTTGGTTTGCATGATGTTTCCATATGCCGCAACGTAGTGGAGGATATTGCCTCGAATGTCTAAATCAAGAGTAAGTATTTTCCTTTCACAAGTTTCAACGTTTCCACAAACATTTCCGGGTATCCCCAACATACAGCCATGTACAGAACTAATGCCCAACACTGTTGTACTTCGATCGACTCCTGGTCTTCTTTAGAAATAATTCTGATGGCCCTTTTCCATTCGCTTTTATATGCAGCAGTGTTCAACTCTTCTGTTTCATAATTCAATATTTTACAAAATACTTACCTAGCAAACCATTAGATATAAAATTTGTACTTTTGTATATAAGATAATTTAATTTTTTTTCCCCATAAGTTGTAGTTTCATATGGACTTTGTGTGTAACAAATTCGGGTAACAACTCCATTTATTAAAGTAGATTTTTTTCTAATTTCTTTTATGTATATAAAAACTAGAATCTTTTTTTTTTTTTACCAAAAAATTGTAAATTTTTAAAAAACTTTCAAGGGTAGGCATCAAAATGGATTTCTTATGCGTGTTTTGAAGCATAATTCTAATTATAAATTTAAATTTCATAAATTTCATTATCAAATAAATAAATAAATAAATTTGCACCCACATACTAGAACCAATATATTTGCTAATAATATTAGCACAAAAAAAAAAAAGAAAATTTGTGGAAAGAAATAAAAATGAGAGCAAAATATTCTTTTTTTCAAAATTACAATCATTCTCACAAATACAAACTATAATTTTTCTCATAAAATAACATTCAAAAATTTTTTCCTCTCAAACATGTTATGCGGAGCTAACACTAATTTGCTTGCAAGCAAAACTAAAACACACTGTTTTTAAGATTGCATGAAGTCGCTCTTTATATAGGCATGAATAACTACCTGATGCCCATTGGATTTATTTGTCTCTTTGGCTTGTCAAAGATTGCAGCTTGAATTCCTATGAAATTGTGCCACCGTCTTCATGAAATTTGAACTCTGCTTGCTTGAGTATTTCGGCTGCACCGATTCTCTGAATTGCGTCTTTGGCTTTTCGGTGTCATTTAAGGCTATCGCCTTCAATTTTTTTTTTCAACTACGAAGAATTACTGCCTTATATTTTAAAACAATCTAATATTTCCAACAACCTCCGTTTAAATTGATTTTGAAATAATAAGCATTATCTTCAATTTTTTAAATATATTTACTTTGAGTAGCTTTGTAAAGATATTTGCAACTTGTTTATCAAATTTGTAGAACTTGAATTTTATCTCTCCATTATTGATAAATTCTTTGACGTAATAATATTTGATTTCAATGTGCTTACTTCTACCATGAAAGACTGGATTTTTTACTAATGTAATTATTAACTTATTATCACACATAATTATTGTTAGAAATTCTTGCACTCATTTTAATTCTTCAAGTAATTTGCAAATCCAAACTGCTTGACATGCTGTAAATACTACCGCCATATATTCAACTTCTGTCGTTGATAAAGCAACCACTTGTTACTTTTTTTATGACTAAGAAAAGCACTATCTCCAAATAGAAAACATAACTAGAAGTGCTTTTTCTAGTTTCAATGTCACTTGCCCAATCACTATCTGTATATCCAACTAAATTGAAATTATTAGAATAAGTATAGAAAAGTCCATGATTTTGAATACCATTGATATATCACAAAATTTGCTTTGCTACTTGTAAGTGTGATTAATATGGCTTTTTCATGAAACAATTGATAATCCTAACTCTATAAACAATATCTGGCCTAGTGGAAGTCAAATAGTATAGACTACTAACTATACTTTTAAAATAAGTTGGGTTTACCAGTTCTCTATTATCTTCTTTCTTTATCTTGAGACGTGCAACAACTGGGGTTCAGATTGGAACTATTGAATCCATCTTGAATTTCTTCAAAATATCATTAGCATACTTTTGTTGAGAGATAAAAATGCCTTTGTCAATCTATTACACATCAATACTTAAGAAACAAGCCATTAGTCCCATATTGTCATTTTAAATTGGCTAGTTATAGCCTTTTTGAATTCCGTAAACATCTTTTTAGAATTTTTTGTAAATATCAAGTCATCAACATCAAGGCATACAATTGTTAGACTTCCATTAGCTTCTGACTTGATGTATAAAGTATGCTCATAAGGATACCTGTGGAATCCATCTTGCAATAGATATACATTAATCCATATATACCATGCTTAAGGTGCTTGTTTTAATCTCTACAAAGCTTTCTTTAAGAGATAGATTTTTTCTTCATGTCCTTTCTTTACATAACTTGGTGGTTGCTCAACATAAACTTCTTCTTCAAGGATGCCATTTAGAAATGTTGATTTTATAGCCCTTTGATAAATTTTTCATTTATTCTATGTTGCAAAGGCAATAATCATTCGAATAGTATCCATTCTAGAAATTAGGGCAAATACCTCAAAATAGCCAATTCCTAGTTTCTGCTTATAACCTTTGATCACCAATTTGACTTTGTAATAATCAATTTGATCATCAAGCTTGTACTTTGGTTTGTAAATCCATTTGACATTAATGGGCTTTTTATCAGGTGGTAAAGTTGTCAACTCCCATGTATCATTCTTCTCGATTGAATGGATTTTATCATCCATTACTTGAACCCATTGATCATTTGCTACTATGTCTTCAAAGAAAATTAGGTCATAATTTGCAAATAGGCAAAAATTCACAATTTTTTCATCAATTAGTTGTATCTTCATTGTCATTATCTAATGTGATTACGTAATCATGCAAGTAGGCTGGCAACATTTACTTTCATTAGGAATGTGTTGAAGTTTCTAGAATTGTTATTGGTGGAGGAGAACCTCTAATAAGAGATAAACTGTCAGGAATAGAATTGTTTATTTCAACTGACTTTGGTTCACTTTCTATAACGACTTCTTGCTATTGCTATTCATTATTTGGATTCCAAATCCAACTTTCATCTTCCATGAATTTGACATCTCTACTGATAATTACTTCTTCTGTCATTAGGTTGTATAATTTGTATCCTTTGGTTACACTGCTATAGCTAATCACAATGCATTTTTGGCTTTTGTTATCCAACTTTTTTCTTCGCTTATCTAGAATATAGGGATATGCAATATACCTAAATACATGCAAGAAGGAAATATTTGGCTTATTACCACTCCAAGCTTATTTAAGAGTTCTTCCAAGAACACTCTTTGTTGGATATTTGTTTAATAAGAATATAACCGAGACAACAACTTCTGCTTAAAACAATTTTAGCAAAGATTTGGCTTTCAACAAACTTCTAGCCATTTCAACAATTATTCTATTTTTTCTTTCAGCTATACCATTCTGTTGAGTAGTATAATTGGCTGTCAATTGACGTTGAATTCCTTGACTCTTGCAGAAGCTTGAAAATCCATTTGACGTAAACTTTCCACCTCAGTTAGATCTTAAAGTTTTTACATAGAAGTCATTTTGCTTTTCAATAAAAGTTATAAATTCTATGAATTTCTCAAAAACCTTTAATTTTTCTTTGATAAAATATACCTAAGTTTTTCTACTGAAACCATTCACAAAAATTAAAATGTACCTTTTGTGTCCAAGTAATTTTACCTTAATTAGGCCACAGATATTTATGTGTACTAACTCTAACGATTGTCTAACTCTTCTAGCTTTCTTAATTAGAAAAGTTTCTCCATGCTGATACATTTTTCACATTGCTAATTAGGAATATTAATTTTTGGTAAATCATTAATCATCTTTTTCTAAGCTAATAGTTTCAACCCTTGAAAGTTTAGATGACTAAACTGGAGATGCCATAACCAATTTTCATTCTTCAGGATTGTTGAAAGGCTTATTAAAGCTTTTGTTTGTAGATTCAAAGGAAACATACAGTTCTATGTCATTTGCACTTTTGCAATGATTTTTGCTTCTAAATGAGTAAAGTCCATGTTAAATATCAATTTTGTGCTCTTTCCTAGAAAGTTGGCCCACACTTAGTAAATTCTAGAAAAGTCCTGACATGTAATAAACATTGGCAATAGTAACATTTGTACCATCGTTGACTTGTATGTTGATGTCACCTTTCTCTATAAGAAAAATATTGAATTTATTTCCAAAATTTACTTCTGCACATATAGATTCATCTAGATGTGAGAAAAGCTCCTTTTTTTCACACATGTAATTGCTAGCTTCAGTATTAAGATACCATGTATTTGCATGCTTAATATCTAACTCATTTGTTTTATATGCAACCACCAAATTCTCTTTAACATTTGCTACATTTGCATATTTTGATGATTCATCTGATATCTTAGAGTAACATTCATTTTTGTAATGTTCAAATTTTTTGCAGCTATGACATTAGACATTAGATTTGTTTCCTGCTCCACTATAACTTTCTTGATTTCTAAAAAGATTTTCTTCATTTGATCTTTCTCTATTGGTGGTATTAAAATGACCACCTCTTCGACATCCTCATCCTTGTTTACCACCTTGATAGTTTCCATGTCCTCAACCACCTTGATAGCCTCCATGATTTTGTTGGACCATCTTATTTTCCAAATCTTGCTTAAAACTCGACCTAGTGGGTTTTTTTGCTCATTTGATGTTCATGCATGCACAATGAGCTCAATAACCTATACATTGACATAGATGATATTCGTGTGCTTTTTCAATTACTGCAACAACATATTCAAACTTTAGAGTCAGAGAGCGCATGATCTTTTTTACAATTTAGGTGTCTGAAATATCTTCGCCATTAGATTTCAATTGATTGACAATGGCCTGAACTTGATCAAAATATGTTGGAATGGATTCTAAGTCATTCAAATTTAAAAACTCAAAATTACCTTGTAGTATTTGTAACTGTATTTGTCTAACACAATTATCACATATGTAGGATCTCTACAGAATATCCTATGCTCTTTTGATGTATTTGCAAATGATATTTTTTCAAATATATGATCTTTAACAGCTTTAAAGATCGCATGCAAAGCTTTCTAATCTTTTCTTCTGGCCTCTAGCAATGTATTTTGCTTACTTCTCTCAAATGCATCAAACTCCTACTGATTTTTCATCTCGGCATAGCCATTCTCTACCAAATTCCACAAATCTTGAGATTTGATGTGTACTTTCAACTTGATGCTCCAATTGTTAAAATTTTTGCCGCTAAATTTCAGAAGTTATAATTGAATCGAATTTGCTACCATTGTATAATCGAGCATTGATATCAAATGTTGGAAACAATATGTCTGCTAATAATTTTGCCACCAAAAAAATTAAAAAAAAATTATAGAGAAGGAATAAAAATGAAAGAAAAATATTCTTTCAAAATTGTAATAATTCTCCCAAATACAAACTATATTTTTTTTTCATAAAATAACATTCAAAAATATTTTTCTCTCAAACATGCTCTGCGGAGCTAACACTAATTTGCTTACAAGCAAAACTAAGACACTGTTTTTAAGATTGCATGAAGTCACTCTTTATATAAGCATGAATAACCGCCTGATGCCTATTGGATTTATTTGTCTCTTTGACTTGTGAAAGATTGCAGCTTGAATTCCTATGTAATCGTGCCACTCTCTTCATGAAATTTGAACTCTGCTTGCTTGAGTATTTCGGCTGCACCCATTCTCTGAATTGCGACTTTGGCTTTTCGCTGTCATCTAAGGCTACCGCTTTCATTTTTTTTTTTTTTAACTAAGAAGAATTACCGCCTTATATTTTAAAACGATTTAATATTTCCAACACCACACACCTCTTAGCCCCATGAAGGAAGCTTGTTCTGGGCCGGGAACCTTTTGACGTTGAAGCAGCTGGGCTAGCTGGTCGGGATCCAAGTGTATATATATTGGTTGTAAATGAAATATACGAAGGAATATGGATCAAATACAAAAGAGTGCATGTGTATATAAATTGATTGGAGGCTGTTCTTCCTTCTTGCCAACGCGGGAAAAAGAAAGAGACCTTTGGCATTTGTTCTTCAATTGCAGTTCAACACAAGATAAGCTCCAATTCTTTATTAATTAGCTGCAGGTTCCTCCTTCTTCTTATTCCCACATTATGCTTTTCTTTCAACTTTTAAACTGGGTTACTTGCGCTACCTTCTTTCGGGTGAAGCCTGGAATTAGATTACAAATTCGCGCATAATTTCGATTTTTATTTTACTTAGAGGTCAAGTCAGAATAGAGCTTGAATTTTGATAGTGCGGATATTCTCATACGAGAGGCGACAAAGAGGTGAATCAGAAAGTTTAGTATTGGGGATAATTTTTATTTTCCAATTTATGCTTTTAGACTCTGTTTCCACAAGAAAGTAGTACACTAACAAAACTTATCGAAGTATTTATAATTATATATAATTAATTATAACCTTGGATTTAATTGTAACTGCATGCACTTGTTTGCTATTACTATAATCACAGTAAAATGTTGGAAATTGCAATTATATTACAAGGCAATATTGATTGTTTTGGATGCAAATGAGAGTGATTTGGGTGAGGGTTTAACAAAACTGATCCAGTGTTGTACATTCCTTCGATTTTTACTCTAGGTCTGTATTTGGCAGTCCTCTCTTCAGAACGAAGTCTCGAGTTGTGTAATTGGATGAGCTTCGTGTGCATTTCCAATGCAGGATGACGTTTGCAGAATGATGTTGGTCAGTGAAGATGGTGGACAGCATTGTTGCAGTTCACATGTTTGACAAAATGCCAATGAGATGAGTTATACAGTTAATACACCTAAGAACTTCTTTAAATGAACCCGGAATTGTTATGGCATATACTGTCATCCCAAAGGAATAATGTAGGCGTGGAAGTTTTCGTGTTTTTTTTTCATTTTTCCCCGTGATGTGGCATACAGTAATAGTATCTGTTGAAGTTGTTGTCTAGAGCAGAACTTGAGCGGCAGAGATGGTAACTGTTTAAATAAAATGGTATGTTTTGTTGATCAATTGACCATTTCATGGTGTCTGGTAACTCTACATTGTGAGGACGGAGAATCCTACTCTTCAATGTATGTGTTACCGTTGAAATTGACAGCAAAGAATTAACTTAATGGAATGTAAGTAATTCTGCATCCGTTGATGTTAAAGGGTAGCCAACATCAGGAGACGAGATTGTAGAAATGGTGCGGTTGTAATGTCTAATGTGTATTGCAGTCACTGAAGTCCACTTGAATTGGTATTTGTCATGTGTTTTTAGGTGATTGGTATCAATCTAAACATGATGAAGTAGCGAACTTACATAACAACCCCTACCATGAGCCCACTCGCACTCGACTCACCGAAGATCACGTGCCGTTGCCGCCGTTCCATGGCGAATGAATTGTAAACATGGATGCCTATACAGTTAGGTTTCTTGAAGTCGAAGATAATGCCGAGGTAGATGACATTCATACTTTTGGTGCATGGACATATAGTCCATTTTGTTTGGTCACAAATGAAGATTATGCGGGCCTATCACTCTGCACATGGGCCCAATGTGATAATGCCTAGTGCCCCATGTTTTGGTGCATGGAATTTTACCAAATGCATCATAGAAGCCGCCATCTTTCAAATGTAGATATATGAATTAAAATGGTTGAGTTTGATTTGAAAATTAGCATGTCAAAAGTTTAAACAAAACGAAACAAAAATGAGATTTACTTATGTTTACGATTACATGGAAAGGTTACTTTTAGGATTACTAGCTTTTCAACTTGTGCAATGTATGAGTATCTATTTTTTTTCTATTTAACATAAAAATAAGAATAATAAGTATATATAAAAAATTTATAAAAGCTTGAAAATCTTGCTTATCATATTTATTCTACAATTATATATTTAAATTTATAAATATCAAATAATTGAAATATAATATAAGAGTTACAACAACAACAAAACTTTATCCTAATAAGTGAGATTGGTTACATGGATTGCATGATGTCCTGGGGCTCTATTTGAAATTTGATTTTCAATAATATTATTAAAAAAAAATTTATAATTTCCTCCAATGTTCTTTTTGTCCTTCCTCTACATATTTTCATAAGATTAAAGGTCATGTCATCAATTCTTTTTATTGGTACTTTCAACGGCCTTCTTTACACATGATCAAACTACCTTAATTAATTTTTTATCATCTTTAAATATAATGTAAGAAAATATAATATAAGAATTAGAATTAGAAAATATAATGTGTAGTTAGGTGATTCAGTTAAGTTATATTCTTAACTTATTTATAACATTTTTGTAATAAAAATCTTATCATTCATATTATTCAATGATATTAATGTCTAGGTTGTAATGAGAAGTAGTGAAAAGGAGAATAGAAAAAAAATACAATAAAGTAGATAAAAGGAATAGAAATAACGTGTGAATTATAAAAAAAAAAATTTTGAATTTGAAATATAATATTTAAAAATTAATATTAAAATATTGATAAAATTTTAATAAATAAACTTCATTTTAATTTCCCAATATTTTTATTTAAAAGTAAAACATTTAAGTACATAATCTAATTAGTACTTTTTAAATTAAAATTTTAAGTTTTTAAAAATATTTTCTAATATAATTAAATATTATCATATATAGTATGTAAATTGTAGATGATAGAAATAAACAAAAAAAAAAAAAAGAAAGGAATCATATGCATATGCAATGTAACAAATAAAAAGAAGAGAAACAGTGAGTGAGTTGTAAAGTAATATAGGAGTTATAGATAGAATAAATAATTAAATAATTCAAATAAATTGAATCTTCAATGTATTTAAAACAAAATAGAATAAAAAATCATATTATATCTACACCTCATGATTTTATAGTATGAGTTACAAATAACATGAGTCATTTTATATTGAAAGAAGAAAAGATGTAGGTACAAATAAAAAAAAATTATGTAACTCCCATATTAAGTAATACAAAAGTTAAAAATATAATATGTAATTAAGAAAATTAATTACATCAAGCTTTTTATTTATCATATAAACTGTCAATGACATAAGTGAGTATTAAAAAAACAATATCAAAAAGTAAAACAATGCAGGAGTAGTAAAACCTTAATAAATCTCAATTAATTTTTACATAAATTAAAAAGTAGCATTAAAAAATAATATCAAGATAATATTAATAATTTTTATTTTTATTTTTTAAATATTTTATTAAATAATAGAAATTAGACAACATATTATTTCAACTAAAAATTCTTAAACTAGTTTACAATATTTTTGTAAAAATTTAAATTTATCATTATAAATCTATGCTACTTTGAAATGTTAGTGTCTAAATGGTAAACAATTATAGTAGGTAGAAAAACGAAAAATATGCAATAGCTTATAAATGAAAAAAAGAGAGACAATCAGTGAGTTATACAGCAATAAAAGAATTAAAAATAGAAAATATAATTAAGTAATTAAATTGAATTAAATTTTGAATCAATTTAAAATAAAAATAAAATAAGTTGATTGTATAATTCTTAATAATATTAATTTCTAAATCATAAATAAAATGATTAATAATTAAATACAAAATTAAGAAGCAAAATAGAGAATAGAGCAAATAAAGAACGAGCATGTCATTCATATATATATATATATATATATATATATATATATATATATATATATATATATATATATATATTCAGTAATATAAAAATTAAAAATAAAATATACAGTTAAGTAATTTTATGAAAATAAAACTTTAGCCTCTTTAAAATATTTTTATGAGAATAAAATATAAAATGTCTTATTTATACTAATTAATGATCTTATCGTTTGGATTATGAATAATAAAAGTAAGACATTAAAAAAATATGAAATAAAGTTGCTAAAAAAATGAAGCAATGTATGAATTTATAAAATTAACAAAAATCTCAATTAATATATATTTAATTTAAAATAAAGCATGTAAATTTTGATTTTAATATTCAAATAATTTTACAAAATCATAGGCTTGTAACTAATTTTTTAATCAACATTTTATATATTAGAATTTTTTAAATATGTTTGATTTCAGTTTTTAAAGAATTTAATTAAATAATAGTATATGTAATTATTTTAATTAATAGTTTATATTTTAACTTATTTATAATATTTTTATAATAAAATTGTATATATCATGTCATATCTATATAGTTTTTGTGATATTAGTATTTAAGTTGTAAATAATGGTAATTGACATAAAAAAAAAGACAAACATGGAATGAAACAAATTAATAAAAAGAAGAAACACAATGAATGATTTTTAAAGTAATATAAATGCTAAAAATAAAATATATAGCTAAGAATAATTAATTAAATTATCTTTAAATTATTTCAAATATTTTTATAATTAGAATAAAATGCATAATATTATATTTATACTATCAAGTTATATTAACATCTTAATTATAAATAATATGAGTGAACATAAAAAAATTATGATAGTTAAAAATAAAATATAGTTAAATATAATTTAATTAAATTAATCCTTAAATTTTTAAAAATACTTTAATACTAGAAAAATATATTGTGTTATATTTTCATTAAACAATATTGACATCTAAGTTGTATGTAATATGAGTGAATATAAAAAAAAGTAACAAAGCAAATAAAAAATAAAATAATATATATAATGTAATAAAATAATAGAAAAAATAAAAAGAAGATAATTTAAATGTAGTAAAATTATGTAAAAATTAAAAAAAATTGAAAAGAGCATAGCTTCAGTTAATTGCAACAAAGTAAAGCAAAATGTTGTTTTGAAAGTGTAATAAAGGCTTGTAGTGGCTTATTCTATTTTGGATAAAAAGATCCAATAAATTGGCTCATTGGGCAAAATAAATTAGGACAAATTGCAAGAAACTTATTAATGCATAAATGATAGGGTATAGGCCGGGAAATGAATTTGATTATGACCTAAACATAACACTGAATAAAAATATAATAATGGAAAATGGAATATTTTGTTAGTTGAATAGCTATAGAAGAAAGAAAGAAAGGGATAACGTATATTTATAATAAAATTTAATATATTACATTATATATATTTTGATACTAATGTTAAATTTGTAAATAATAGTAGTGGAAATGAAAAAAAGGAAGAAAAATACAATGAAGAAAATATAAAGAAGAGATATAATGATTGAGTTAAAAAATAATATGAGTTAAAAATTAAATATATATATATATATATATATATATATATATATATATATATATATATATATAATTTAGCAATTTAATGAAATTATTTCTTTTAATTTATTCGAAATGTTTTTATAACAAATAATAGATACATACTTTTTAATGATATTAATGTTTGATCATAGATAATAGAAGTAATAAAAAAAAGCATATACAATGAAGTAAATAAAAGAAGTAGGTTAAGTAATGTAAGAGATAAAAATAAAATATATAGTTAAGTAATTTAATTAAATTAAAATTTTAATCAATATTTTTATAATAAAAAATATATCGTATTACATCATACTGCTCAATAATATTGGTATCTAAATTATAAATAGTATGAATAAGTAGAAAAAATATACAATAATATAGACAAAAAGGAAATAATATGCAGAATCTTTTGTTTTGTATAATTTTCATTTTTCTGGTTCATCACTTGAAAATAACACATGAAATTTACCTTGTATTTATGTATTCATATAACAGGTGTGGAACAGGTATATGTGAACGTGCACAGAAATGATATAGCAGTGCAAACATTGTACCAAAAGATGGCCTTTGAGGTAACTCGTAACTTGAAAGTGTCAATTACTTCCTTCTTCTCTTGTGCGTTTTTGTCCTTTAATTGAAATATGTATAAAGCAAGTTAAGCAATAATTATTGAGTGTTGATTCTTGACCTTTCAGCTTAATTTCTCCTTTTTTTTTTCTCTCTTTTCTCTTTTACAATAGGGAGAAAGACAAATTTTAAGAAAATGAGAATAAGGAAGTGCTCGAACTTTAGGTCTCAAGATCAAGCAATAAAAATTGGTTCTATTCATGTTTGTTGATACTAAAAATTATAATTTACGTCAAATTATTAATTTGAATTTAGGATGGGATAACTGTTATAAATTGGTTCCATTGTTCTGGTTATATATTAAGCTCCTTATTTCTTTCTTTTGTATTTGTTAAAATATATTAAGCTATTTTGTGCCCTATTCTATTACGTGAAGAATTTGTTCTATTCTGGGAGGATATCCGTGCAGGTAGAATAATTCTCAAGGACAATGTTATTGACGCGACTCAAATTTTATAATCAAATAGAAGCTTGCCTATTATTCCGCCAACAATCTTAAGAATTATTGATCCTGCTTCTTCTGTTCCTACTCCGACTGTTAATTTTTCCAACATCAATGCTATTGTCGGTGACTTCAATGCTAATGTTCCTCTTTTTGTTCAGTCTGTACCAACCATCAAGCCCTTTCCTAATTGTTCAAAAATTGAGCCCTTTGGAGGACAAAATTTTTGAAGATGGCAAAAGTGTGTATTTTCCACGCTAGACATGTATGGTGTCGTTGGTGCCCTCTCTAATTGGAGACCATTATCGATAGCAGATAAAGCTTAGTTGGATGCTTGGAGTTATGCTAACAAGGTATGTAGGCATACAATTCTTAGCACATTATCTAATGATCTCTTTGATGTTTATTGTATACACAAGGAGGCCAGCGAAATTTGAGAATCTTTGCTTGCAAAATACACTGCTAAGGATGTTGGAAAACAGAAGTTTGTGATAGGAAATTACTATCGATGGGAGATGATGAATGACAAAGATATTAAATTCCAGATCAATGAGTATCATAAGCTGTTGGAGGACCTCCGAATAGAAAAGATCAATTTTCCTGATGAATTTGTTGCAGGTATACTCATTGTGAAACTTTTAGAATCTTGGAAAGAACATAAACAACAACTCAAGCATAAGTACAAGCAATTGTCTTTATCGGATCTTATTACTGATATAATCATTGAGGATACAAGTAGGAAGCAACTTTAATCGATCGAAGCCAAACAGATGACTTCAAAGGCAAATTTAGTGGAGACAAAGCCTAGCAAAAAAAGGTACGATAATAAAAATTCTGATTACAAGCCTAAAGCCACTAACCCCAAGTTCAAAAGGAAAGGAATTTGCTATGTTTGTGGAAAGCCAGGTCATCATGTTGCACAATGCAGGAAAAAAGCCAAAAACAACAATCCTTCTAATTCACGCGCAAAATTGGTTCAAGGATATGATATAATTGCAGTGGTTGTTTCGCAAGCTCTTCTTGTGGCCAATATGAAAGAATGAGTGGTAGACTCTGGGGCTATTAGACACATATGTGTAAATAGAGAAATGTTTAACTCCTACACTTCTATGGGGGATGGAGAAGAATGTGTTTATCTTAGTGATTCTAGAACTTCAAAGGTTCTAGGAAAAGGAAATATTTTTCTCACACTCACATCTAGCAAGACCTTAGATTTGAAGGATGTCCTTCATGTACCTCACATAAGAGCAAATTTGATTTCTGTAGCTTTATTGGGAAAAGCTGGGGTTAAAGTATCATTTGAATCTGATAAGATTGTAATGACAAGAAACAATGTTTTTGTAGGCAAAGTTTATTGTAATCAAGACTATTTGTACTTAATGTTTTTGAATTTAATAAGAATGCATCATCTTCTACTTACTTGGTTGAATCTTTTGATATGTGGCATGCTAGATTAGGACATATTAGTATATCCTATCTTCAAAAAAATGCAAAATCTTGGTTTAATTTCTAGCATAATTGCTTCATATTTAAATAAATGTAAAATTTGTGTAGAATATAAATTAACTAAAAAATCTCACTAGTTTGTACAAAGAGAAATCAAATTACTTAATTTAATTCATATTGATTTAGGTGATTTAAAACAGACTATGACTAGAGGAGGAAAAAATATTATATAACCTTTATTGATGATTTTTCGAGATACACCAAAGTGTATTTACTTAAGAATAAAGATGAAGCTTTTAATATGTTTATTTTATATAAGGCTAAAGTAGAAAATCAATTAAACAAAAGAATTAAAAGAGTTAGATCAGATAGAGGAGGGGAATATACCTTATTTAATGATTTTTGTGAAAAAAAAGGAATAATTCATGAAATAACCCCACCATATCCTCCTGAATCTAATGGAGTAGCAGAAAGGAAAAATAGAACATTAAAAGAAATGATGAATGCCATGTTAATTAGCTCATCTGCTTCGGATAATCTTTGGAGAGAAGCTTTACTGTCAACTTGTTACCTTCAAAATAGAATTCCTCATAAGAAAACTAGAAAGACACCATATGAATTATGGAAAGCTTATGCTGCAAATTTAAATTATTTAAAAGTATGGGGTTGTCTTGCAAAAGTTATGTTGCCTGACCCTAAGAAAAGGAAAATTGGTTCTAAAACTTTTGATTGTATGTTTCTTGGTTATGTTGAGCATATTGTTGCCTATAGATTTCTTATTTTGCAAAGTGATGTACTTGATCATAATACTATAATAGAAACAAAGGATGTTGAATTCTTTGAACATATTTTTCCTCTAAAAGTTAAAAATATTTCTCAAACAACAGAAAATGCTTCTTCTTCATTTGAACAAAGTCATGTTGAAAACTTATCTGAAGGCTTAAGGAGAAGTAAAAGACAAAGAAAAGAAGTATCATTTGGAAATGATTTTTATACTTACATGGTACAAGATGAACCATCAACTTATTTTGAAGCAATCACATCACCTGATGCACCATTTTGGAAAGAAGCAATTAAATTTGAGATTGATTCTATTATTAAAAATAATACTTGGATCTTAGTTGATTTACCTCCAAGAATAAAACCTATTGGTTGTAAATGAATTTTCAAAAGGAAATACAATCCTAATGGGACTACTGATAAATATAAAGCAAGGATAGTGGATAAAGGATTTACACAAAAATAAAATATTAATTATTTTGATACTTTTTCACCGGTTGCTAGAATTTCTTCTATTCGAGTCTTAATTGCTTTAGCTTCTATTTACAAACTTTATATTAATCAAATGGATGTTAAAACTATATTTTTAAATGGTGATTTAGAAGAAGAAATTTATATGGTGCAACCAGAAGGTTATAATATTCCTGATCAACAAAATAAAGTTTGTAAGCTTATTAAGTCTTTATATGGCTTGAAACAAGCTCCTAAACAATGAAATGAGAAATTTGACAAAGTTTTGATAAAAGACGGCTTTTCAGCTGTTGAAGTTGGTAGATGTGTCTATACAAAAGTTGAGAATAATGAATGTGTTATTATTTGTTTATATGTAGATGACTTGCTCATTTTTGGAACAAGTATGAATGTTGTGCTTGAAACAAAACAATTTCTTGCTTCTAAATTTGATATGAAAGACATGGGTAAGGCGAGTGTGATTTTGGGTGTTAAGATTATAAGGAAAGGTGATAACATATTACTATCACAAGAACATTATATTGAAAAAATTCTTAAAAAGTTTAATCATTTTGATGATAAACCTATAAGTACTCCTTATGATGCTAACACTTAATTAATGAAAAACAAAAGTGAACCTATAACTCAATTTGAATATGCACAGATTATTGGAAGTTTGTTGCATTTAATGAACTTCACCTGACCTGATATAGCATACGCTATGTGCAGATTGAGCAGATACACACATTGTCCAAACAGTGATCATTGGTCTACATTAGTTAGACTAATGAGGTACTTGAAAGGTACTATAGATTATAGTATCTTGTATAGTGGATTTTCTATTGTACTTAAAGGGTACAGTGATGCTAACTGGATATCAGATTTAGACGATACAAAATCCACTAGCGGGTATATATTTACTCTTGGTGGTGGTGCAGTAACCTGGAAGTCAGCTAGACAAACTATTATAGCTAGATCTATTATGAAATCAAAGTTTATAGCTCTAGAGTTGGTTGGCAATAAGGCTGAGTGGTTGAAAAACTTCTTAGCAAATATTCCTTTAGGGGTAAAACTTACACCATCAATATCTATATATTGTGATTGCCAAGCGGCAATAGCCATTGCAAAGAACAAAACTTTCAATGGGAAAAGTAGACATATTTGATTAAGACATGATGTGGTTAAGCAGCTACTGAAAGATGATATTATATCAATCAATTTTGTGAGGTCAGAATTAAATTTGGCAGATCCCCTAACTAAACCCTTGGGTAGAAAATTAATTTTTAAAACATCGAGGGGAATGAGACTTAAGCCAGTTCGAAATTAATAGTGATGGTAACCCAACCTTTGTGATTGGAGATCCCATGAAAAAGGTTCATATGGGTAATAACAGGTCACTATTAGTTTTGCTAGCACTTAACTCTAGTTCCTTCCTATGGTGTGAGAAAAAGTGCTAGTATGCATTCATTAAGAGGATGAGCACAAAACTCTTAATGATTTTATAATCCTTATAGGGTGGTGTATTAAATGCAGATGCACTTAATAAAATCACTTATATGAGTATGGAGTGGGGCCGCTCCTATGAGATTGTAGCAAAATCTCTAAAGCACTCAAGAAAACTAGGCACGCACATGGCCGATTAAAGTGCAAATAGCGTAAATAGCAGGAAATTGTGAGGGGTATAAATTAATTAATAAGACCTCTAACATACAATAAGAGTTGTTGGTTCATAAAAGAAATAAGCTTCATTGATAGGTCTGTGTTAAGTTTTATTAGTCAAGGTCTGGTTCATAGTCTAAAAGACACCAGATTCTAAAACATTTACATCCATGCTCACAACTCGGATGTTCTTTGTTTTCTTTTTACCTTTTGAAATATGTAGGGAATTGTTGAGAGTAGAACTAAAAAGAAAAGTATTTCAAAAAGATTATTATTTTTATATAAAGTTTATTAAATGGAAAAAAGTTACCTGGAAAGGTTGAAAATTTAATTTTGAATTTTAAATTATTTTCATTGGAGATTTTGTAACAGCCATATCAATACAATTAATTTCTCATAAAAAGCTTTTACTTTTCAACAACCATATCAATGCCATTAATTACTCATAAATTACTTTTACTCTTCATAAATTGCTTTTACTCTCCAACGTTGAATTTTTTGCTTTGTCTTTTTTTAAATAGCCTAATGTGAAAAAGGAAAGAAATTCTTTATGATTATTATACTATTCTCATCGCTGCCTGGGTTGATTAATTTTTCTTGCTATTATGTGCCCTTGTTCTATTACGGGAAGAATATGTTCTATCCTGGGAGGATATACGTGTAGGCGGAATAATTCTCAAGGACAACATTATTGACGCGACTCAGATTTTATAATCAAACAGAAGCTTGCCTATTATCCCGCTAATAGTTTACTTAGCTGAACTTTCATGAATGTTTATTGTGAAATTTTCAATTAGAATTTTATACATGTATTCAATTTTCAATTTTCGATTCTTAATTAATAATTATATCTATTCAACTAGAAAAGTAATATACATATGAAATTTTGATTGAAAACTTAACAGTATGACTAAGTTTTCTTATAAAATATCTTCCATATGTATGTGTGTGTGTGTGAGAGAGAGAGAGAGAGAGAGAGAGAAAGCACTTAATACATCTAAGTTGGAGTTTTAGATGTTAGATATCATATGAAATTTAAAACTATATATAGTAAAGATTAAATAAATCAAAATAAATAAGAATAATATTATCTTTAGGATGGTTTTATTGTGTTGAAATATGTGTCATTTCATTCCATGATTTTAACATATGAGATTTAGAGAATAATTCTAGCGTGCAATTTTCTTTTTCTCTTATATTTTTATGTTGTTTAAAAAATATTAATAGATTCATATGATTAGAATACAACCTTTCATGTTATAAATTTAAAGGAAAAAAGTAAAATACCTCATTCTACTTTGAAGTGCTTGCATTTTTCTCCCATTAATTTTAAATTTGCAAATCAAACTCTTTAATTATGATAAATTTAAAATTAATACCTATCATCTACTTAACTAACTATTTTATTGAATTACATGATTTTTTCCCAAGTTTTTAAAAAATCATCACAATATTTATAATATCATTTTTTCACATATAATTTTTATGTGAAATAATTAATAGATATTAAATTAAATATATAAAATTTTAATTAAATACTAGAAAATGAATTGTGGAATTACTTTTAAAAGAGGATATGATAAAAAATATCCAATAGTATTATAATTCTTGTTTAAAAACTTGATAATAATTATATAATTTAATAATATATAATTAATTAAATAAATGATAAGTGTGTTATGAATAATTATTAAATGTAGATGTCCACAGGTCAAATATTATATCTCCAATTATAATTAATTATTAGGATTCAATTATAATCAATTATATTCCCAATTATGATCATATTATTAGGTTCCAATTATGATTAATTATTAGGATTTAATTATGATTAATTATATCCCCAATTACAATTATATTATTAGGTTCCAATTATGATCAATCATACCCCCAATCGTGATCAATTCTATTTATAAATTATTATTATGATATTATGATATTACAATGTTTGATTAATTTTTCCTATAAATATAGATTGTACAAATCATTTTGTATACAATTGAATGAAATATTCTCCTCCCCTTGTATTTTCTTTCTCTTCATGATATTTCTCCTTCATCTTTTTATCTCTTTTTTTTATCATTCCACTGAGATAATTTTTTCTAAGTATAAATTATTTTACTTAATCTTGTTACTTTATGCTAATATAGTAATGCTTCCATCTCATCACATTCTTCTTCCTTATTTCCTTCATATTTTGAAAATAATTTCTATAATAATTTTAACATTTTTCTAATTTTATTTGAAGAAATAATAGTTACAAAATATTGAATATGATATATAAAAATAAAAATAAATAATGAATTAAATTGAAAAAAAGAAAATAATTCATATGACATATTATACATTTGAAAATTTATTTTTGAGTACTAAATTAATGGATTTTTTTTCTATTTTGAAATGCATGTTAGTTTTAATAAAATGTGCGAATATTATATATATATATGGTATGCAATTACGGATATGTGGTAAATTTTTAATTATATTATTATCTTGTGATTGAAAAATTGCTATATAAAAAAATATAATATATGTTATGTTAGAAAGAAAATTTACTTGCATCATAAGGTTTGGCTTTATATTGAAGAAACGAAGTTTGAAAAAGGAAAAAAATTATCTAAAAGCAATCGGTGTATAAATATACATATAACTTGAAGCATACTTTTCATAAATTTAATAATTTTTGCAATGTTTGGTCACTATATAAATTAATAATGAAATAGAAAATTAGATTAATAATTATATGATTAATATGTTGATTAATAATTTCTTCAATATTCAATCTCTATTATATTAAAAATTTTCTCATTCATTTTTATATGTCTGTAATAGTATTATGGCAGATCTTGATTTGTGACTCTTGATATTATAAAAAAAAATTTACTTTATGATAAAAGATTCACTTATTCTTTGTAATAGTTTAAAAGAAATATGTGATCCAAAAAAAATTCTCCACTTTCATGCATCCAATTTGCTCCTACAGTAGCAATATTAAGAAAAGGGGTTTCAAGAAATATTCTAAGTTAATTTCTTATTTCCTTATGACTAAACAAATTAATGAACTTTTAATAAGCCCCATCTGACTAACTTTGCTTCATTTCCTGAAGTGAATATAGTAACACACGACCATTTTACTTATTAGTAAACTTATGGCCTTAGATGTAGTCGTGATCATGTTTCTTATATCAAGAACTCAACTTTCCACTAGAAGTGGAAAAATAAAGAAAAGAATGATAAAAAGGTGGGCAAAATAACAATAACACATGTGATGGTAAAGGTCATTAGTCTTGTACCTATCGTACTTTAAAGCATTTTGTTGACCTTTACTAAGAATTGGTTAAATATATACATATAAGAAAGATAAATTTTGTATGTGAAAGGGATTTGAATTGATTTTCTTGAAGAATACTTGTAGTTATTTATTGTCTACTTAATTTTCTATAAGTATACTTATCTCAAAGCTATTAAGAAGCTTTTAGTTAAAAAAAATTACTAAATACAAATATTTAGCCTCCACCTTATTTCTTTTGAAAATTTAATTGGCAAAGCATCCTTATTGAAGTAAGACATTTAATTTATGCCCATTATTCATATACTCATAAATTAGTTTTATTTTAATGGTCTTTTTCATTAGCCAATTTTAAGAACATTTCTATAATATCTATCATTTTATTCTATATCAGGTTACTTGAAATTTATTTATATAAGTAATCATAATATATGGATATGTAAATATACATCTTATTATGGTTTGTTCTTATATAGTTACCATGATATCACTCTAATACGAGCCAAATTTACTTAAATGTGTCATAACCTCTTTCTTAGAAGATATTATATGGTTATTGAAAGGTTTTAGATTATAGTATAGCATAAAATTGTGCACTATTGAACCAAGCAAAATTATAAATGGAGATATTAAAGGTAAGTCACAATATATGTGTGGCTTAACTTTCTATGACTCATTGGGTTAAGGATATTTACTATCTATTGCATGTAAAATTCTATTTTTCTTATTTAGTAATGCAAAAGGCCAATGTTAATACTATATCTAGTATTATAAATTTAATGAAAGCCTCTGGAAGAGCTAATATTTTGTTATATGGAGAAACAAAATTAACATTGATAATGTATTATATTCTACTAAGTCTCATAGAAACTTATTGAGTTTTAAAGATATCTATTAAAACGAATTTCATATCGAGATAACTAATGAAGGAAATATTGAATATCTTTTTATCACCGGTATAATCTTAGGTAACAAATGCATACTTGAAAAATTACTTATTCTTTCATCTAGTTTGTACTACACATATATTATTAGTACAATTGAAACACATGCTATAATAAATTAGAAGTTTGTTAATTTAAAAACATATAATGTAGCACTTAATATTATGAATGATAATAAGGATCATCTGTCGATAAATGTCGATGTAAATATAATTAGCCAAAATGGAAAGACGTAATTCAAGAAGAATTGAATTCACTTGAAAAATGTAAAGTTTTTAGACTTGTAGTCCAAACACCTGAAGGTGTAATACCCGTTGGGTACAAATGGGTACTTGTGCATAAACGAAATGAGAAAAATGAAGTTGTAAGATACAAAGCATGACTTGTTGCCTAAGGTTTCACACAAAGATCTAGAATTGATTATGAGTTCACTTATTCTCTTATGGTGGATGTAATCACATTTTATTATCTCATTAGTCTGGTAGTACATGAAAACTTGATATGCATCTTATGGATATTGTTATAGCCTATTTATATGGCTCACTTGATTATGACGTCTATATGAAAATCCTAGAAGGATTTAAAATGCCTGAAGCATGTAATTCAAAGTCTCAGGAACTTTATTTAATTAAATTATAAAAATATTTGTATGAATTAAAGCAATCTAGACGAATGTGGTATAATCTTCTTAGTAAATACCTATTAAAGGAAGGGTATAATAATGACCAAATATGTCTATGTATTTTCATAAAGCAAACAAATTTTGAATTTGCTATCATTATTGTATATGTTGATGATTTAAATATTGTTGGAACTCCTGAAGAGATTCAAAAGATAATTGATTGTTTGAAGAAAGAATTTGAAATGAAAGATCTTGGAAAAGTAAAGTTCTACCTCGACCTGCAGATCGAACATTTAAAAGATGAAATTTTTATACATCAACCAACTTATGCACAAAATGTCCTTGAAAGATTTTACATGAATAAAGCATATCCATTGAGTACCCTAATGGTTGTTCGATCACTTAATGTGAAAAATGATATTTTTTTATCTCGAGAAGATAATGAAAAAGAATTTTAGTCTTGAAGTACCATATCTTAATGCTATTGGTGCATTGATGTATCTTGCTACAATACAAGACTTGATATAGCTTTTGTTATGAGCTTGTTAGCAAGATTTAGTTCCTCTCCAACTCAAAGACACTGAAATAGGATTAAACATGTCTTTCGATACGTCCAAGGTACTATTGATATGGGCTTATTATGTGCAAATGGATTTAAACCACAACTTATAGATTATGTAGATACTAGATATTTATCTGATCCACACAAAGTTTGATCTCAAATAGACTATTTATTTACAAGTGATAATCTAATGAATTTATTGAGGCATATTCTACTATAGTATTTGAAAAGCTGGTTCATACTATTAGAATTCTTTGATTGAAAGATCTTAACTAATATCATCATGAGGGGGAGTTAATATGCACTGTATTCTTTTTTCCTTCGTTATGATTTTTGTCCCACTGGGTTTTTCCTAGCAAGGTTTTTAATGAGGCAGTATTCTATTGCGTATTAGATGGACATCCAAGGGGGAGTGTTATGAATAATTATTAAATGTGGATGTCCATAGATCAAATGTTATATCCCCAATTATGATTAATTATTAGGATTCAATTATATTCTTAATTATGATCATATTATTAGGTTTCAATTATGATCAATTATTAGGATTCAATTTTAATTAATTATATCCTCAATTATGATCATATTATTAGGTTGTAATTATGATCAATTATACCCTCAATCGTGATCAATTCTATTTATAAATTATCATTATGAGATTACAATATTTGATCAATTTGCCCTATAAATATGGGTTGTATAAATCATTTTATATATAATTGAATAAAATATTCTCCTCCCCTTATATTTTCTTTCTCTTCCTGATATTTCTCCTTCATCTTTTTATCTCTTTCTTTTATCATTCCTTAAGAATTAAATATTTTCAAAATGTTAATTTTAAACTTTTTTTTAGTTAAAGAGTTCGATTTGCAAGTTTACAAATTTATTATGGACAAAATATAACCAACCTAAAATTATAGGGGATATTTTTCCTTTTTCTTTAAATTTAATTGTTACGTTTTGGTGCATAATAGAAAATTTTTCAAATTTACCCGAAAAATGGAAGAATTTTCAAATTGGTTTAATAAAATTAGCATTTTTTAATATAAGAAGTTGTATTGTTTTATTAAAAAGTTATAGTTTTGAATTAATTTTACCTGTGACAAATACCTAATATATTGCAATTCGATCCAACTAAGTTGATATTTTTTAAATTTCTTTGTATAAAAATTAGAACTTTTTATGAAAATTTATTAAAAAAATATAAAATTTTCACAAAATTATAAGAGTGGATATCAAAATATTTTTTTTTAATGTGCGCTTTAAAGCATAATTCCAACTTCCCAGTTTAAAAATTTTCCATAAATTTGTGCCCATTGACCCTGATCCCCCATGAGTATCAACTTTTTGATGTTAAAAAGCTGCAAGGCTAGCTTGGCTTACGTACTGGTAGGAATGCCAGTGTATATACCGATTATAGATGAAATATATGTGAAGGTGCATGGATCTTCCGCTTTATTCTCGAATTGCAGTTCAAGGCAAGATGAGCTCCAATTCTCCAATACCTGGCTGCAAATTCCTCCTTCTTCTTATTCCCATAATATGCAGTTATGCACAAGACAGTCTCCTTGCCCCGTCCGAAACCCACAAGTGAGAAATAGTATCTAAACAGGACCACACGCACAGACTAAGACCAAGAAAGTTTACAAACCTAACCAATCGGCACAAACAAAGAATCTGCAAAAGAAAGCCTTGATCTTAAAACCTAAGCAAGCAGAGATCAGAACAAAGGGGGAGAAAAAGAAAGACGTGATCTAGTTGTAGAGAAATCCCATATCGAATTCTTTGAGTACAGCAAATTTGGAAAGAAAATGCATTCTGAACCCAAAACCTCCTGCGAATGAATCTCGGCCCCCTTTTGTAGTGGATTCCGAACGTAAAAAACATATTTTCATTAAAAATGAGGAGAGTAGAAACGATTGATACAAAGATGAAAAGATGCAGTGAAGAATGTAATGAAATTTTTTTCAAAAGATGATGCTGAATCACACGGTGCCAACAATTTCGCTACAAATTCATGGAATTGAGATGGATGAAAAGAAAAAAGCGCCAAGAACTAACAAGCTCAGCCAAAGTTGTTGTCATGATTTGTAATTCCCTCCAATTGAGGTCACAATGCAATTCAACATTTTTGATAGAGTGCAAGCTAGCAAACTTGTTTCTCTTAATCGTTAGATTATCTATTATTTCATGGTGCACTAGTACACCACAATTTTAGTGATATGTCAAAGTCTATGCCCATTTATTTGCTAGAGTTTGGCCCGTGCAAAGCACGAAGATTTATTGTTTTTTATTATTAGTTTAAAAATATTAAACTTTAATTTGTAATGTTTATGTTAAAATTATATATTTTGGATTGTAAATAATAAGTTTTTAAAATATAATATAACAGTTAAAATTAGACTATGTAATTTAGTAGTTAAATTAAATTAGATGTTTGAGTTATTTACAATACTTTTATAATAAAAAGGTATTTTGTATTATATTCATATAGCTCATAAATATTAGTATTTAAATTATAAATAGCAAAAGTGGATATAAAAAGAACAAAAATAATTGATGAGCCATTAACGAATATAAGAATTTAAAAAAGAATATGTAGCTAAGTAATTCAATTCGATTAGATCTTCAACTTATTTAAAATAACAATAACATCAAAAATAAAATATATCATATTATATGTATATTTCTTAATAATATTAGCATTTAAATAACAAATAAAAGTGACAAAAAAATAAAAGAAGAAAATTATTTTAAAATAAAGATAAATACTTATAAATGAACAATTATTTGATAATATTAGCATCTAAACTATAAAAATAGTGTGTATTTGTAATAAAAATAAATTTGTTATATTATATTTATACTATATAGTAATATCGACATTTGAGTTGTAAATAATAAAAATAAACAAGAAAAATTAAAAAAAAGGAAAGATGCAACGAAAAGGCAATGTGTATATTTAGGGTTTAGGCTTGAGTTTTTGTGATATTGTCATTTGAGCTATACTTAATAGGAATTAACATAGAAAAAGAGAAATAAATAAATAAAAATATTTAATAAATAAAATAAAAAAATAGAAATAGTATGTTAATTGCAATGTAATAGGAGTAAAAATATAATATCCAACAAATTAATTCAATAAAATAAAATTTGTAATTGTCTAAAAATATTTTTATAGTAAAAAGTAAATATATTTGTTATAAATATTAAATATATTTTTATATTATATTTTTACAATAAAAAGTAAATATATTACTTAATAATGTTTGAATTGTAAATAATAGGAGTGAAAAAAGGAAACAATGATATAGACAAAAAGGGGGAAAATACATGAGTTACAAACTTTCGACAAAATCTCAATTAATACATATGTAATTTAAAATATAATAATAAAATATTAATATAATGTAAATATTCATAAATTTTAGATAAATTTAATTTTAATATTAATTTTAAATAATTTTATTGAAAAATGAAATATATAGTTAATTAATACAATTAATATAAACTCAATCAAATAAAACCTACCAAATGTTTAGAGTGGAGGGAGATTGTTCACCAACCTAGTAGATAAGGCTGTAAAACGGATCAGGATCTATAAGTTTATGTGGACTGTCCGTGGATTTATGCAGATTTGGACATGCAAAAAGGTACTCTATTTTTTATATAGGTAAAACGGATTAGATTGTGCGGATCCGAACTCGAATAAATTAGTCCTGTAAGGATACAGATCGGTTCATGGATCAGTCCAAAAAAAATTATGAAAATGCAATAGTGGCTCACTGGTCTTAAAACACCCAAGGCCTAATGGACCCAGCAAACAGGCTAGCATCATAAGCACACCAATCTACTTTTGATTTTCTCTCATTTTCAAATTTTGAAACTGGAAAATTGTTGACTTGCATCTTGCATTCTTACGGTTTTGTTACCTACCTACTTACCTTCTATGGCAATAGCTATAGCCTAGCTTGTGCCTTATAGCCAAAACGGCAAAACCAAATTGACCACTAACTAGTGACCAGACTTAAATAGTCAAAACTCAAAGCAAGTTAACCCACTAAAACCCAAAAAAAAAGAAGTCAAATCTAGCTAATTAGACGGGAGGCAGACTCACAAAGACATTAAGCAACACAATCACACAGGCTTTCTTTCACTCTTTCAGTTTCATAGTCCCACGCTCTCGCTCGTTAGGTTGCCACAGACTCATAGCATAGAGTACACCATCGGTCACCAGCACCCAACTCCACTCGACGACAGCCCCAGTAAGTCACCAAGTCTGGTACTTTTACGCATTTTTGTTTAATATACAAGTTTATTGTATGGATTATAAAAACGGATTAATCTAGGGATTGGTTCGGTACTTTCAGGGACTAGACTCGGACCATATTTACATGTCCTATATTTTTATTCAAGACCACGTGGACTTGATCCGATTCGGACCAATCCATTCGTTTTACAGTCTTACTAGTAGAAGGAAGATTTTGGAAGGCCAAATCTAGTTGTTCCTTGGTTCTAATCTATCAAAATTACAAAGATTCTAGATTAGGGTTTAGTTTTCCCTTTTTTAAGTTACATATCCTAATTCTTCCAAAACTTAAAGAAAATCAAGAGAAACCTAGTTGCTACAAACACTTTACCATATTGGAGTGAAGGTTTTAACACAAGATTTTTCCTAACTTGCTTAACGAAGGAGATATCAAAGAGGAATAAGGAAAAATGAATAGAGGATTGAGAAGAAGGGGGTGGTTTCCTTGAAATGAGGAATAGTGTCCTCCTTTAATATTGAAGTTTGGTATTTATAACAGCAGGGTAACGTCGATATTGCACCTTAAATCTTTCTTTTACTCTTATTTTTATGCCTAATCATTTGTATTCTTTAACTCTTTTACTAAATACACTTTTCCTTAACTAATCCAACTCAAATGGTTCATACTTACTTAATCCAAGGTTTTATTTGATACTCATTTGATGGATAAATTCTCTTATCCTCAACCTGAAATTGCACAATTTCTAAGGGGTTAGTATCAGATAAATGAAATTAAATTTTTAGGAGCATAACATTGTGCTTTATGCAGTTAATTTGTGGACAAGTCGGGCTTGTTGACATATATATATTGAAATTTTCATTTCTTAATTTTTATATAAGCTCAAATTCTTATTTTATACAAAATAACACTCTTCTCTCACTTTTAGTTATATAGGATTTTATAATGAATACAGATAATATTTTTAACTTATAGATATTTTATGACATATATTATATGTATATATTATTTTTTAAGGTTATATATAAATTTTAAATATGTTATGATTTATTTATAGAGGAATATGTAGTACTTTATAATAATTTTAAATTTTTTTCTAAATTTAAAGTTTTAAAATTTAAAATATTTTTAAAAAGTGGCCTATGGGCCAGCTTACTTATAGTCTGTATGAATTGAATTAGGAATTCCATATTGGAGACCTATGAAAAATACTGGCCGACCAAGCTCAATTCGCATAAGGGCTGGTTTATGCGGACTAACCCGTAAATGGGTAAACCCAAGCTATTCAACAACTATAAAGAACATAGCTCTTACATTAGATTTTTAAAATTAAAAAAAATGATGTTGTCACATGCCTTCATGGGGCAATGGTTAGGCAGCAAAAACTTCAATGAAATGGAGCCACTTACCATAATATGTGATGGTGATATTGTATAGAGGTTATTATAAAAAATTATTCTATAAATACTAAATATATCTATGTGATAGAAATATTTAAATATAAAAATTAAGCCTATAAGAGGATCAAGCGAAACTAACCAATCATTAAAAGTGAGTGAATTATGCATGAGCTTTAAAATTTGGGTTTATGAATGGGCATTTTAACTTAATAGAATGTCTTGACTAGATATTGCTCATCGTGCTCACAAAATTTGAAGGCAAGTTTTTTTGAAGGAGATAGCACAGTAATACTTACTAAAATTAAAATATTTTATGCAAAAATAAATAAATAATTATTTCAAAAGTGATATAGATAAAATTCTCTGTGTGAAGTTGCAAAATAATTTTAGTAAAAAATATTTTAAAATTAAATGCAATTAAGAGTGAGTATGTGAATGTGTAAGAGGTTTAAAAATCCTTTTTCTATTTAGCCAAAGGATTATTCTCACTCTTATTTCCTAATTTAAACCATTTCCCCTTTTTCCCCAAAGAAAAAGAATATCCTCTCTTCTCATCCTCCATGCAAGAAATCCATTTTCTTTAATCTAAGTAAGTGGCTTCATTAAACAACATATTAACTTTGTATTATGGCCTCCATAAATGATGAGTAAACTTCTTCTTAATTGTAGATGTGATCTTCTGTATTTTAGTATTGATATGCTTTGGATTATTTATACATGCTAAAGAAGTATTTAGAGATATAATGTGTTTAAGGATGAAATCTATAAGAGACCTAGAGGTTTAAATAATGGATATTGATGTTCATGTTGAAATTAATAATTTAAGACTCCTGAAATTTCTTGATTCATGTGTTTAGTATTTCTAAGTTCTTTGAATAAGTTTATGTGATTCATGTACTAGAAAACTGTGATTTATAGTTAATATATCTAGATGAGTGTGATTCATGTATAAGACATTAAATAGAGGGGTATGAATTTAGTCATCTTGTGAGCTTATATAAACCCCTTGTACTTGTGATTTGGAAAGAAGCTAAATTTTGCATGAAATAATTAGAAATAGAAAGTGAATAAAAAATATTCTCTTCCTCCTATCGAAGTGATATATGAGCTTGGTTAAAGATAAGTAGTTTTCCACTAATTCCTAAGCTCATAAAAGAAAAGTATGCACTTTAGTGTGCACAAATTAAGGCCCTACTTGGCAGTTAGAGAGCAAGGGATATTATAGAAAATAGTTATCAGGAATTAAAAAATGAAGTAGTTTTGAACCAAAATTAAAGAGAGATTTTGAACAAGAATTGCAAGTTAGATTAAATTGCACTTGCCATGACTCATTCAGCATTGGATGAAAGCATGCTTAAGAAGGTGGCCAATGCTTCTACTTCACATAAAGCTTGGCAAATTCTAAGAACATCTTTCTAAGGTATTGACAAAGTAATGAAAATGGAACTTCAATCATTGAGGGGTGAATTTGAAGCTTTGAAGATATTAGAATCCAAATCAATTTTATATTATGTTCAAAGGTGAAGTGTTAGGATTGAGAGTCAAACAATTGTAATGGAATTTAATCAAACCTAACTAAGGATCCATGCAAAATGATTAGATTAGGATAATGATTTAGTCATTACCTTCTACAAATAATTTAAAGGCTTGATCATTGATCACATTTCTTACTTGCTTTCGATTGAAAAGCTTGAGGTATCTACACGAACTCACTAATCACCAGTAAACGTCCTATGGCCACTGAT
Source organism: Sindora glabra (assembly GCA_020226215.1). Lineage (NCBI taxonomy): Eukaryota > Viridiplantae > Streptophyta > Magnoliopsida > Fabales > Fabaceae > Sindora > Sindora glabra. Next base: position 57,392,014 of record CM035231.1, read on the forward strand.
TGGAATTCTCTTCCTTTGCCGAGCAGTGCTAGCTAGGCCCTTTTTGGAGTTATGGTCAAGGAGAGTTGCTAGGATTTTTTATATTATTGAGATGCGTGAATCATATATTTAAACTAACACCCAATACCCTTATTTAAATAGGTGCATAGAAAATCTTAACTAATTGGGCTTTGTTCCATTTATAATTATGGACTTACAATTAAGCCTTATAATTATAATATGAAATTCTTATATATTAGGCTTAAATAATTTGGTCTATTAATTCTAAATTCGCTAGGTTCTAGATGTGTGACACTATAGGTTCTCATTAGATTGGCAATGATCATAAATTATATTAATGATCATAAATAGTAAATGGTGTCTAATAACATATCCTTATTACCTAAGTAATGAGAAAGTTGGTGATTTGACTGAATCGGTATATGTGATCATCATTTATGACCTTTTATCCTAGATATCTAGATTAAGCACGGGACATGAACTGTTTCATTCTTATATAGCCTAATTCAAAAGTTTCTTAATTCCTAAGTAAACTAATTAAAGTAGTTGTAATCGACATCCCATGTCAATCCATATGAGCATGACTACGCATTTTTCTTAGCCTTAATTAAAAAGCCCATAAATGTTATTCTTATTATATAGGAGGGACAAATTCCATTTTGATCACACAAATTCTTTTGCACGATATATGACACATCCAATAACTACCATTGCATTCATTCACTTATAAAGTGACATAGGGTAGTATCAAAATGTAAAACTCACATGTAAGGAACCTTGGCAATCTTAGGTTAAAAGACCATATTAATGATGGTCACTAAGAACCACTCATGACATTGTATAAGGATCCTTGTAGTGTTCTTAGGGTAGGGCAGTCTAGTATATAAGTTCTCTAACTTTTACTCATGTATAAACTTAATATCTCATATAAGTCACTACATATGCTAGTTTTAACATATCAATGCAACCTAATCCACAATGATACATGACTAGGGACATTTAAGAATATAATTATTCTAAGGTTATTATCATAATTAAATATACTACATAGAATATATATATATATATATATGATAATTGAAGTTACCTTTAAAATAATATAATTCAAATTTACAATCATTCATATGATTGGTTTTAAGGCATATACACCAACAATCTCCCACTTGTACTAAAGCTAATCATCTATATATCTAATACCATGAATCTTATATAATATCATGCTTTTGTTATCTCAAAGGTTTTGTTAGTGGCTTGATGAAGTTGTTGTCATCAATATTTTGTATATTTAGACATCATTTCTATTGATGATATCTCTTATGAGATGATAGTGTCAAAGTATGTGTTTGGATTTTTGGCGAGACTTAGGTTCCTTAGCTTGTGCATTGGCTCCATTATTGTCACAATAGAGTTCTACCGGGTCAACAATGCCATGAATAACTCCAAGTTTAATGATGAATTTCATAATTCAAACAACTTCCTTTATAGCATTTGATGTTATAATGTAGTCAACTTTTGTCGTAGAATCAACCACTGTCCATTATTTTGAACTCTTCTAGGTTACAGTGCCACCATTTAGGCAAAATACATAACTTAATTATGATTTGAAATCATCTTTATCGGTTTGAAAGCTAGCATCAGTGTAACCTCTTAAAATAAGCTCTTCCTCACCTTAATAAATCAAGAATATATCTTTAGTTCTTCTTAAGTACTTAAGAATATTCTTGACAGCTATTCAATGACTTTTATGAAGATCTGATTGGTATTAACTTGTCATACTCAAAGCATACAAGATATCAGGATGAGTACATATTATAGCATACGTGATAAACCTGATTGTAGATGCATAATGGATCTTATTCATGCACTTCTCTCACACTTTATGGAAGGACACTAAGTTTTTAAAAGACTTATGCTAAGTCATTTTGGCAAGAATCTTCTTTTAGAATCTTGCATGTTAAACCTCTTTAGCACTTTATTGATGTATGCACTCTAACTTAAGCTAAGCAACTTTCTTAATCTATCTCTGTAGATCTTGATACCTAATACATAGGTGGCTTTACCTAGGTCTTTCATAGAAAAATAATTTTCTAACTAAGTTTTTACAGACTGTAGTGTAGGGATGTCATTTTCAATGAGTAGTATGTCATCTATATACAATACTAGCAAGACCATTACACTTCTATTAACCTTGTTGTATGCACAGGGTTCATCTTTATTCTTGATGAAACTAAACTCTTTGATTGCATCATCAATATAAAGATTCTAACTTCAAGAAGCTTGCTTCAATCTATAAATGGATCATTGCAATTTGCAAACTTTTTTAACATTTTCAGGATTTATAAAACCTTCAGGTTGTATTATGTACACATCCTCAAGAAGATTTTATTAACGAAAGTGTTTTGACATCCATCTACCAAATCTTATCATCATAATATATGGCTATAACTAGAAGAATCCTAAGAGATTTAAAGATGACAACTGGGGAAAAAGTCTTATTGTAATCAATACCATGGATTTGCTTGAAACATTTTGTAACCAGTCATCCCTTAAAGGTACATATATTACCATTTATATTGGTCTTCTTTTTGAAAATTCACTTGCACCCTATGGGTTTTACCCTTTTAGGTGGATCAACTAAGGTCCAAACTTGGTTTACATACATGGGATCCATTTTTGAATTTATAGCTTCTAGTCATTTCTAAAATTTAGGCCTATCATGGCCTCTTGGTATGTTGTGGGCTCATCTTAGTCTATAAGCAACACATTATCATGATGAGTTATGAGAAATTCATATCTCTCAAGCTCATGATTTATTCTACCAGACCTACATGGATTTTGTGTTACATGAAGAGATTCTTCCATAATTAGTTGTGGAACCGACTTAGATTCCATCTCAAGTTCAATGTATTCTAGTTGATCTCGAATTTCTCCAAGTTCTATTTTCCTCCCATTGATTCTTCTAAAGATAAATTCTCTCTTTAGAAAGACACTATTTTAAGCAATAAACACTTTTGCTCAATTAGATTATAGAAATAATATCCCTTGGTCTTCCTTGAATATCTAATAAAAATATTTATTAGAATTGGATCCAAGTTTATCAGAAATCTGACATTTTACATAAGCTTTATAGCCCTAAATTTTCATAAAAGATAAATTAGGACATTTCCCAATCCATATCTCATATGGTGTCTTTTGAACTAATTTTGATGGAATATGGTTCAATATGAAGGATGAGGTCTCTACAGCATGTCCCCAGAAAGCTTGGTGGAGTGAGTTGTGATACAATGCCACACTCCTTCAGATGATTAAGGAACTTTTGATTTAAGTATTCACCATCTCGGTCTGATCGAAATGCTTTAATACTTTTACTAAGTTGATTTTGCACTTCATTCTTGAATTCTTTGAACTTTTTAAAGGATTCAGACTTGTGTTTCATAAGAAACACATACCCATTTCTACTGAAATCATCAACAAAAGTAATGAAGTACTAATAACCACCTCTAACTTGTGTGTTTGAAGGTCCACATATATTATTATGTGTAAGGCCCAGTAAATCACCAATCCTTTTACCTTTCTTAGTAAAGGAGGCTTTAGTCATATTTCCTAATAGACATGACTTATATACCTCATGTGATTCAAAATCAAATGAGTCCAAAAATCCATCTTTATGGAGTTTTGAGTGTGTGTCTTATTTATATGGCCTAAACAATAATGCCAAAGATAGGTTGAATTTGAATTGTTAGTTTTATCCTTCTTGGTGTTTATGTTATAGATTGAATTTTCAATGTCAAGAACATAAAGACCATTTGTTAAGTGTGCACTACCATAAAACATTTTATTTAAATAAATAGAGTAATATTTATCTTTTATTATAAATGAAAAGCCTTTCTTTTCAAGAAACAAAAATCAAATTCCTACAAATATTAGGCATAAAATAATAGTTGTTCAATTTCAAAACTAATCCACTAGGCAAAGATAGATAATAAGTCCCTATAGCTAATGTAGCAACTCCTGCTCTATTTTCAATGCATAGGTCCACTTTACCTTTGGCTAATGATCTACTTCCTTTAAGATCTTACACATTTATACAAATATGAGTATCACATCTAGTATCTAATACCTAAGATGTAGAAGTAGATAAATTAACCTTTATAACATAAATATGTGAGTTAGAAGTCTCACTTCCTTTTTGCTTTTTAAGCTCTTCCAGGTAAAGCTTGTAATTTCGCTTCCAATGTCTTAGTTCTTTACAATGGAAGCATTGCCCTTCTTTGGCTATGTCACCTTTAGGCTTCAATGCAGAGGAACTTAGCTTGGACTTTCTGATAGTATTGTTCTTCTTCCTTTTATTCTTAGCTTTAGAATTATCCTTCCTTTTGCCCTTTTGAACCATCCTAATGGAATTGGGCTTGGACTTTTTCAAGTTTTGCTCAGTAGTTCTCATCATATTAAGCTATTAAGGTAAAGTCTTATTAATTTCATTCATGTTGTAATTCATGACAAATTAACCATAACTTTCAAGCAATGATTGCAAAACTATGTTAGTAGTCAATTCTTGTTGTAAAGGAAAATCCAACCTTTCAAGGCTATTGATGTATCCAATCATCTTAAGCACATGAGTAGCAATGGGTGTTACCTTAGCCATCTTGCACTGAAATAATGCTTTGGAAACATTATACGTCTCATGCTTTGCTTGCTCTTAGTAGAGCTATTTGAAGTAATTAATTATATTGAATGCCTTTATGTTTTTATGTTTCTTCTAAAGCTCAAAGTTCACAGTAGTGAGCATTGCACAACTGACATCCAAAACATCTTATAGATGCTTCTTATAAGCATCTTTTTTTGCTCGGGGAGCATTGGCAGTAAGTTCATTTGGAATAGATTGCTCTAAGACATATTGCTTTTTTTCATGCTTGAGGATAATCCTCAAGTTTTGATACCAATCAAGAAAATTTTTCCCATTCAATTTATCATTCTTAATGATAGATCGCAGTAATAGGTTTGATGCATTTGATGCCATAGTTATATATAATAGAAAAATATGCAAAATGAGAATCATGCATTTTATTTATTTAATAAGGTATTTGATTAAATAGTACTCCCATTATTTTTCTTAAAATAATAGTTCTTATTATTATTTCAAAAAACTTTATCGTTAAGGTTTTCTAGTGAGTCAAGATCTATATTTCACTAAATCTTGAGTTAGCTTTGGCCAATTGCCTAAGATGTGGTTATTTAGGTAGATAACTCCTTGTCAATTGGATCTTATGCAACTCTTAAATAGTTAGGTGGATAATACTTATTCAAATTCATCTCATGGATTCATAACTAGCTCTATGCCTTTAGGCCCTAATCTTATTAGGATAGCTTAGTTAAGTTAAACCTAATATTTAGCAATTTAGATATTACTTTTATCCCATCGTGCCTTACTAAGATAGAATTTAGCACTTTACTTTGGCAAACCCATCTATAGTCGGTCAAGATCTTGACAAGTGCTATTATTGGAAGGCATCTTTTTTAACTTAATATTTTGTTTGAGAGATTTTAATATTTTTGATCTGATCATTACTGTCCTTGGTTGTATTTAGCATGCATCACATACATCTAGTATAGGTATATCATACATTTATCACATGCATCTTATGCATAAAACATAAATTAAACTTAACATGATCATGGCCCAACCTAAGTGATACTCTAGAGCTCAAAAATATCAAATAAAACTAAGAAAGAAAAACTTATTCCTAAGAATCTTCTTCTTTCTCCATGGCTTGATCTCAACTTTCATTGTTGCCTCTTTAAGTGCTCCAACAAATATTGTTACATAATAAATAAAGAAACCTTGAGTTACATTCGAGGGGAGTGAGATGAGAAGAGAATATACAATTAGAAGTAATAGAAAGGCATGACACATATGTCATATTTAAAATTACAACAAAATCAAAGATCACAATCATGCACCATGAATTGAGTAACAAAACAACATGATAAATGAAACATATATTTAAAATATATTTTCAATATCAAAATCTAAATTAATTAATTAATTTTGAATTAATTAACTAATTGCTTAATGTCATGCTACGTAGAGAAATTTACGGCAATCTTACTAATCGGTTAACGAGTAGGGTCAAGGGGAGTCTTCCTTATAGCGGGTGTGAGGGGTGGAACCCCCCTAGGCAAAAAATTAACTGCATCTGACATTTAGATCACAATTCTATCTATCAACAATTAACACACCCTTTTGTTAAACAATTCCATAATATCTAACATTCAAATCATGGTTTTAAAATAAGATTCGTGTTAGAATCACAGTGGACAAATTTAATCATATTAAACAAATCCAACCAAGTCCAAATAGATTAAAGCATTCATACATATACTTCATACATGAGTCCATATTTATTTTTAATCACATTAAATAGATTAAACAGATCTATATATGAACATAATTTTAGAACTAATTATATTAATTATGTGAAAAAAAAAAATACTTGAACATGAAATATATCACATATACAAAACTAGATTTAAAGAATTAATTTGATTAATTTTGATTTATAATAGAACCTGTGTTTAATTAGAAAATGTTTTTCATATATTAAATCATATTCACATAATTAATCTTATTAATTCCATTGAAACTAGAACCTAGAATCAATCATGAAATCATATTCAAATTCAAATTAAAACCCAAAATTAATCATAAAATAAATTCAAATTGGAACCAGAACCCAGAATTAAAAGCAATCAGATTCAAATTCAAACCAAAATCTAGAATTAATCACATTAATTTTACTTGAACTAGAAAGCACAAAATTAGATTCATGCAATTAGCCAATAGAATCTTGATCTAACGTTTCACAAGTAGCTCTAATACCATTGTTGAATTGGAAGATAAATAGTTATAGGAAAATTTAATCAAAACCAATCAAGGATCTATGCGAAATGATTAGATCAGGATAAGGACTTAGTCATTACCTTTTACAAATGATTCAAAGGCTTAATCGTTAATCACCTTTTCGACTTCTTTCGATTAAAAACTATAAGATATCCATATGAACCTGCAAACCATTAGTAAATGTCCTGCAGCCACTGATTAAAATTCTTCTCCTTTGTCTCGCAATACTAACTATGCTCCTTCTAAGGTTATGATCAAGGAGAGTTGCTAGAGTTTTCTATGTAATTGGGATGCATGAATCATATATGTAAATCAACATTCAACGTGCTTATTTAAATAGGTTCATAAAAAATCCTAACTGATTGGGCTTTCTTTTATTTATAATTATGAGTTTATAATTGAGATTTATAATTATAACATGAAATTTCCATATACTAGGCTTAAATAATTTGGTTCATTAATTCTAAATCCACTTAGTTCTAAATGTGTGACCTTAGAGGCTTTTATTATATTGATAATAATCATAAATCATATTAATGATCATAAATAATGAGCAGTATCTAGTAATACATCATTGTTAATTAAGTAATAAGAAAGTTAGTAATTCGATTGAATCTATATATGTAATCATCATTTATGACTTTTTATCCTAAATATCTAGATTAAGCACGAGATATGGAATGTATCATTTTTGTATAGCCTAATTTAAAGTTTTGTTGATTCCTAAGTAATTTGACTAAAGCAGATGTAATTAACATTCCATGTCAATCTATTTGAGCATGGTCATATATTTTTCTTAGCCTTACTTAATCAAAAGGCCCACATATATCACTCTAATTATATAGGAAGGACAAATCTCATCTTAATCACACAAATCCTTTTGCATAATATGTGATACATCCAATAACTACCCTTGCATTCACTCAACTATGAGTGACATAGAACAATATCAAAATATGAAACTTACATAGAGGGAACCTCAATGATCTTAGGTTAAAGGACCATATTAATGATGGTCACTAAGAATTACTCATGATACTCATATAATGATCTATGTAGCATTTTTAGGGTGGGTTAGTCAAGTATACAAGTTTTCTAACTTGTACTCATGTATGGACTAATATCTCATATAAGTCACCACATATGCTAGTTTTAACATATCAATGCAACCCAATCCACAATGGTACATGATAAGGGACATTTAAGAATACAATTATTCTAAGGTTATTATCATAATTAAATATACTTTATGAAATATATATATATATATATATGATAATTGGAATTTCCTTGAAAATAATATGATTTAAGTTTAAAATTGTCCATATGATTAGTTTTAGGGCATATACACCAATATGAAGGCGGTTGTGAATTAATTAAAGAGATATGGAGAGAATGTTGAAGATGTTCATGTGATGGAAAAGATACTTCACTTTTTTACTTCTAATTTTGATTGTGTGGTGTGTGTCATTGAAGAATAAAAAAAAAAAACTAGACACATTAACATTTGAAAAATTAGAAGGTTCTATACCATCTCCTGAATTAAAGATTAAAAGAAGACAAGAAGAGCTATTGGAGTACGTTCTTAAAGCTAAGACTTCATTAAAGAATGATGGAGGAGAAAAGAGTCAAAAAGGACTTGGGAGAGGAAGAAGATATGGTTATGGCCAAAGAGGAAAAGGAAGAGGAAGAAGTAATGGTGAAACTTTAAGCAGTAAAGAAGAAGTTCTTCAATCATTTAGAGGTTATGGTAGATCAAGAGGAAAAGAACGTGGTTACTATTAAATTATAAATAGAAGAAGGTATGATAAATTTAATGTTGAATGTTACAATTCTTATAAATTTGGCCATTATTCATGGGAATGTTGTAGCCTAACTAGTGATGTTGAAGAAAAAAGCTAATCTTGTTGATGAAAAGCAAGAAATTAAAGAGTCAACTTTGCTGCTAACATTAAAAAAAGAAGAAAATAGTGCTAATAATTCGTGGTACCTAGATAATAGAGATAGCAATTAGATGTGTGGTTACAAAGAAAAAGTTGTTATGCTAAATCAAAATGTGTAAGGCAATGTGTCCTTTGGAGACTTTTCAAAAGTTTAAATTAAGGGAAAGGTACAGTTCTTATCTCTTTTAATGATGGTAGCCATAAGTTAATTATTGATATGTATTATATGCCTAAATTGAAATGTAACATTTTAAGTTTAGGATAACTTCTTGGAAAAGGCTATAAAATTCTCATGAAAGATAAGTGCTTATAGCTTAGGGATCAAAATGCTAATTTGATTGCTAAGGTATTTATGTCAAGAAATAGAATATTCATTTTGAATCTTAAGATAATTGAAGCAAAGTGCTTAAAGGCTAATGTGTAAAATGATGCATGGCATTAGCACAAGAGATTCGGTCATTTAAAATTTGAAGCACTCAAGACCATAGGAGAAAAGAAAACGGTGAAAGGAATGCCTTTGATCAACTATCCTAATCAATTATGTGAAGTATTTCTTATTAGAAAGCATGCTAGAAAGAGCTTTCCAAAAGAAACCTCATCTAAAGCCACCAAGCCACTTCAACTTATACATGTTGACGTGGGTGGGCCAATCAATCCACCTTTGTTTAGTAAGAGTAAATATTTCATACTCTTTATTGATGATTTTAGTAGAAAGACTTAGGTTTATTTTCTAAAGTAGAAATTGGAAGCTTTTGTTGTATTCAAAAATTTCATGGCTCTTATAGAAAAAGAGAGTGGTTATGAGATCAAAGCTTTGCGATCTAAGTGAGGAGGTGAATTTACTTTTAAAGAATTCAATGAATATTGTGAAGATCATGGAATTTGTCATCCTTTGACTATTTTGAGATCATTACAACAAAATAGAGTAGGTGAATAGAAAAATAAAACCATTTTGAACATGGCTAGATGTATGTTGAAAGCCAAAAGTATGCCAAAAGAGTTTTGGGTTGAAAATATTTCTTATGCTAATTTTTTGTCCAATCACTCACCAACATTAAATGTTAAAGATCAAACTCTTCAAGAAGCTTGGAATGGAGTACAACCCAATGTTAGTCATTCATGAGTTTTTGGGAGCATTGCATATGCTCAAGCATCATACTAAGAAAGGTCCAAGCTTGATAATTGAAGTGTCAAACATGTCTTCAGTGATTATGATTCAAATTCCAAAGGCTACAAATTCTACAACCTAAGCAATGCTAAGGTAATAATAAGTTGAGATGTTAAATTTGATAAAGAAGCAAAATAGAATTGGAAATCTAAGAAGAAAGAATCTATGATTTTCTCTCATATTTTGAAGAAGATATGTTCAAGGCATTAATACAATCAGTAACCTACTTCCTTCACCACCCTTAACTAATGAGACATCACTATCATCTGTAGGAAGCTCAAGTGAAAGCCTATGAAAATGAGAAGTTTTATTGATTTGTATGATGCGATTGAACCTATTGATTTATTTTTCCTCTTTATAGATAGTGATCCTTTGAATTTTGAAGAAGCTATAAATGATTACTGAGAAAGAAAAGCCATGGATGAAGAAATCAAAGCAATAAAAAAAATAAAACTTCAGAATTAACAACATTTCCTAAGGGTCATAAAACTATTGGAGTTAAATGAGTGTATAAGGTAAAGAAGAATGCTTATGGAGAAATAGAGGAATATAAAGCAAGGCTCATTGCTAAAGGCTACAAGCAAAAATAAAGAGTTAATTATAAAAAAATTTTTGCACCAATTACTCAAATTGAGACTATTCGTCTTCTTATTGTATTAGCGGCTCAAATGAAATGGAAAAATTTTCAACTTGATGTGAAGATGACCTTCTTGCATAGCTACATTGAAGAAGGGGTTTATATAAAGCAACCTTTGGGTTATGAGGTCAAAGGACATGAAGATAAAGTTTTAAGATTAAAAAAAGTTTTGTATGGATTGAAGCAAGCTTTAAGAACATGGAATAGCCAGATTGACAAATACTTTTAAGATAATGGATTTATTTATTGCCTTCATGAGTATGCTTTATACGTTAAATCTTATGATAATGAAGATATATTAATTCTTTTCTTTATGTGGATGATATCATTTACATTGACAACAATCTAACCTTGTTTGAAGAATTCAAGAATACTATGTCACTTGAATTTGAGATGAATGATATGAAAGATGACATTTTCATCACTCAAAAGGGATATGTGAAGAAAATATTAGAGAAATACAAAATGCTTGATTGCAACTTTGTAAATGCACCCATGGAAGTCAGAGTGAAGTTATCAAAATTTGAAAAAAGAGAAAAGGAAAATCCCATTTTTTAAGAGTCTTGTGGGAAGCTTGAGATACCTGACCTTTACAAGACCTAATATTCTTTATGCAGTTAGACTAGTAAGCCGTTTCATGGAAGCTCTTACCTCTACTCATGTGAAAGTTCCTAAGAGAATTCTTTGCTATTTGAAAGGTACACTTGACTTTAGGTTACATTACACATCTTTTAATGATTTCAAGTTTGTGGAATTTTGTGATAGTGACTTCACTAGGGATATTAATGATAGAAAAAGTACTGCTGGGTTTGTCTTTTTTATGGGAGATTGTGCAATTTCCTAGAATTTGAATAAGCAACCTATTTTCACACTTTCATCATGTAAATATGAATATGTAGCAATAACTTCTTATGTTTGTCATGCTCTTTGGCTAATACAATTATTGAAGGAACTTCTCATGCTATAAGAGGAAACAATTAGAGATTTGCCTTAATAACAAGTCCACTATTTCACTTACTAAGAATCTAGTGTTTCATAATCGAAACAAGCATATAGATATAAGGTTTCACTTCATTAGGGAACATATTACTAATAAAGACATGAAGCTTAAGTATGTGAAAACTCAAGATCAAATTATGGATATTTTTACAAAGCCACTCAAGTTTGAAGATTTTCATAGGCTAAGGTCATGGCTTGGAGTGAAGAAAGTGTCTCAAATTAGGGAGGAGTGTTGAAATTAATAATTTAAGACTCTTAAAATTTCTAAATTCATGTGTTTAGTATTTTTAAGTTCTCTAGATTCATGTGTTTAGTATTTCTAAGTTCTTTGAATAAGTTTGTATGATTTATGTACTAGAAAAGTGTGATTCATAGTTAATATATCTAGATGAGTGTGATTCATGTACAAGACATTAAATAGAAGGGTATGAATTTAGTAATCTTGTGAGGTTATATAAACCCTTTGTACTTGTGATTTGGAAAGAAACTAAATTTTGTATGAAACAATTAGAAATAGAAAGTGAATTAAAAATATCCTCTTCCTCCTAACAGTTCAATGGTTTGAATAGATGTGCATACATAAGAATGAATTTTTTATTATGATTGAGGGTGAATAAATTGTGATAATTGTAAATGTTCATACATGAATGAATTTTAATTCTTAAATCAATTCATCTTGCACCATTTTCCAAGAAATGAAATAATTTATGAATTTATTCATATTAAACAAAATTAGAATTTATCCCTTTAAATTGATTTATTAGGGTTAGAAAGTAATATCTCCTATAATAATTGATTCATGAATTGATTTACCTTCCATAAAACCTAAATAAAATTTCATTGAATTGATTTAGTATATGGTAATAAATTGATTCAGCCAGGGCATAAAGCATTACCTTGTGTTGAATCAATTCAAATGACTATTAATCTTGAAATAAGTTATGTAAAAGTTAAAAAACTAAAACTTACTCCCTATCAATATATAATGTGAGTGTGATTAATCATAAAATAAATGTTTAGGGATAAGGTAAACTTAGTAACATTTATGAATTTGTCAACTCTATGAAAATGTATCAACTTAATAGATATGTATTTATTTTACTATAAGATGTGCAACTTTGATTACAACTTGTAGTTAAAAATGTGGTTGCCCTTGTATATGTGCTCATATATATTGTGTGGAATTTAATTTATATTCAAATTGATATGCTAGTTAAGCCATTTATTTATATATAGAAGTTAATTTAGTTATAGCAATGAAATTAAAGTACTAGTTGAGACATTTGTTTATATTAATCTATTGTGCTATGAATGAGATTCAATAATATTAGGGGTGATGATATTCATATTGTGACATTCTGCATAAAATTTGCATGCTTACTTATAAGTGATAATAGGTTAACTTAAAGAAATAATAATAGATTTGTGAGTGATAAGGATGAATGGAATCAAAAGTAGATTTACATTAAGTCATTTGTTGTTTCATTGTAACAATTCATTAAATAAATTTCCTCATAACGGAGTGGAGAATTTATAAGAAATGGATCCATCAAAGTGTTGAAATATTGATGCTGCTAAGAGTGTTACAAGTGGTAAAGTAAATTCACTATAAGTTTTGATTCCTTCCACCACCGAGGTGGTGAGTATGCATTTTCTCGAGAAGGGGATTTAGTGCATTTCTTGGGAAATGTAGGAAATGCATCGATGAATTTTCAAGGGAGATAAATGTAGATTTTTTTGTTTGAAACTATGAGTTTTATAATAAAACTTATATCTTTATCTCTCTGAAATTGTAAGAAGAAAATGGAAAGAATTTAGATCTTTTTCTTAATTGGTGCATTTAGCTAGTTTTCTTCCACTCGTTTTTATTGAATTTCCATATCTAAATTAAGTGGAACTTTAATTCTAAATTTTTTTATCTACTTTTATTCATTCATTATAATCTAGATCCTTTTCTCAATTGGTGCATTTGGCTAGTTTTTCCCCTCATTTTTATTGAATTTGCACATCTAAATTAAGTGTAATTTTAATTCTAATTTTTTTATCTATTCATTATTCATTCATTGTATTTCTTGAAACTCACTCTTTTTTCCTCTCTTCCCTTTTTATAGGGAATTTTGCCTTAGGTACTTAGCTATTATTGGATGGATTAGAAGTGACTCACTATTATATTTTTTATATTTTTTAGGTTGGAGTGAAGTCTTAGGTCCATTGTCCTTGGCATAGTCAATAAAGGAGTGCCATGTAGTGGTAAGCTGCACGCATTATTCATGTAGACAAAAGAGTTAAAGTTATTATTTTATATTAAGGTATATGTTTGAACTCTTAAAATTATTTCATAACCCACAAATAGGATCTAACTTCCATTCCATCATAACTTTCTTAAATTATGAAAGATTATGTTCATATAAGTGCAATTTACAATTAGAATGTTTTAATGATGATTGAGTGATGAAAGTCCATGATGGGACTATAGACTATGCTAATGATGTGAAACATAATATCAATGGTAAAAAGTGGGATATCTATGTTAGGATATCAAGCATATAAATAAATAAATAAATGTGAATAACTACCAAGTTACAGATTTTTCAAGTATTATAGAAGGTTTGTATGGCCTAGTTTTGGTATGTTTTCCTCAGGGTCATGCATCAATCGTAGCCCCTAGTTTACCATTGGAATGTTTTAATGATGATTGAATGATGAAAGTCCATGATGGGACTACGGACTATGCTAATGATGTGGACATAATATCAATGGTAAAAAGTGGGATATCCATATTAGGACTATTAGACATATAAATAAATAAATAAATAATATGATATTAAATTTTATTTTCATATTATCTCTCTTTTCTCATTTTTTAGGTGGTTACTACATTTTTTTCAACCTTTTCTTCAAAAAAGAAGAAAACAGAATATTGCTTTGGATGTATTTAATAATATTAAAGCATTAATTTAACTTGGAGTTTCAAGTGCTAAACAAGTACTAAGTTTACAATGCTTACATAGTTTCTTATTTTAAGTACTAAATTTATTTAATGATTTTAAAATTTGATTACAAATTATTAAAATCTTATCCAATTTCAAAACTATCCTTTATCATGAATTTTAAAATTCTTTATATCAAATTCTTAAATGAAATGATATATATTAGACCAAAAACTTATTTTGTTCTTTTAAATATTAGGTTGTCATCAATTTTGCTCATGAGTAAAAGTTTGTATCAATTTGATCCTTAAAGATTTAAGTTCAAGTAAAATTTTTAATTTTTATGGAAAATATTGACCATTTAGGACAAGGACTAAAATTTGACTTGAGTTTAAATTTTCAAATATCAAATTGATATAAATTTTACCTCAGTGATGAAATTAATAGAAACCTAATCCTTTAAGAAGCAAAATAGATTTTTTGTCTATATATTTTATTGTCAATTTGGATAATATTTTTTTAGAAGAGGTCAAACTAATAATTTTTTAAAAAATAATTTACATACATATATTTTCAAAGTTTAAGTGCCTTAAGGAGTCTCCGCCGCTGGAAAAAGAACTTGTTTTGTTGTGGCTCCACCAATTGTTTTAATGGGGCCCTGAGAAGAAATCAAGTGGAGTGTCCTTTTTTATAGTGGTTTAATGAAGGGCATGATAGGGGAGACACAGGAAAGACATTGTGCCAAAGATAGAGGGCACTTCGAGGAAGCTAAAGCCCCCAAGAGAAGAGATTATCATCGCCGATAGACACCAAACGTATTCTTTGTAGTAGTTGGAAAAAAATCTACCACAATTATTGTGCAACACCAATAATTGGTGGCATTGCACCATCAATTAATTAATTACCAATGACTTTTATGTTTAGTCAATTGTAACTTTTTTTTATAATTTGTCATAAAATGTACTTACTTATTTAGGATTGTCGATCGCTAATTTTATTGTAATGAAAAGTTATGAATTATTTTATGATTGATATGAGAAATAATAGGATGAATATGCCTCTAATAAATGCGATGAGACATATTGTAGATAAAGAATGAGTTCAGTATCAATCATTTGGATATAGCTGGGGGCATAATAATTTTTTGGTAGAATTTGTAAGTTTAATGGTTGGACTATAATGGCCATTCTAAGGGCGATTCCTCCCAATTTTCTTCATCCAATGAAAAGCTGACAGTTGTCTTTCCAATACGTTACTGACAAGCAATATTTTCCTTTTCTATAATTACCAATTTTGCTACTTTTTTTTTTTTTGGAGAACTCTTGATATCACATTAAGCTTTTGATTAACTTGAAATCGAGCTAGGTTAAATCTCATTATGAGGGGTTTTCACCAATTTTGCCACATAATCCCTTGAGAATTTTCATTCTCGCTTTTTTTTTTTTTAATTTTTTTGTTGTATGTATGACAGCATCTTTAACCCTCTGCAAGAGAGAGGCCTCTGCTTAGATTATCAATAATTCAGGAATGTGCTAAGAGGCATGTGCTTTATTATATCTTCTTTATTCGGTTGCTTGTTAATGATTCGTGAACTTTTAGTTGAACATGTACTTTCTGTCTGAAGTAGTTTTTTCTTTTTATTTTGTCTCCATTTTTATTTTCTGCCCTCTTCTATTTAACACTATAAATTTTACCTAGGTAGGATTCCATATTGTTTGAATACCAGTTTTTAAAACTCAGGATTTTAATTAAAATAATCAAGTGCATCTCAATCTTGGAATTAATCTCTGCTCTCTATTGAAAACCAAATCAATTAATCAAGCCTAGTTTCATCTTGCTCTGTTTGAATTTATTAGAATTTAGGGAGGCAAGTCAAAACAAAGCAACACTACCAAAAAAATGCCAATGACGTTCATCATTTAAAAGATTCATTAAGAACTAACTATATATGAACAATAAAGCTGCATTGGACATAAATGATTAATGCCAAGAGAAGATAGTAACCTTTTCAACCACTTGAACTCATAAGCAGTAGTGGCCATGGAACAATACTCGACTTTAGTAGAAGAATGAAAAACTACGGATTGTTTCTTAATCTTCCAAGAAATAGGAGAGTTTCCCGACATTACAAAATAAACTATTAAAGATCATTGAGTGAAAGGAAAACTAGCCCAATCAACATAACAATATCCATACAAGCGCAAGCTACAATTGGCACATAATAAAATTCCCTGGCCTGGATTACCTTCTAAGTACCTAACAGCATGTAATGCTACATCCAATGCTCCAATTTCAAATTCTGCAAGAATTGTGTCAAGATGTGAACACAATAAGATAACTTAGGATGTGTAATGGTCAAATAAATGAGACACCCAACAAGACATTTATATCTAGTCGGGTTTTGTAAATCTGCTCCTTTAGCAAGCATTAATTGATGATTTTGTTTAATGGGAATTGCCACTAGCTTTGCTCCAAGTAACCCATAATCAAATATGAGATCTAGGGCATACTTCCGTTGAGATAGAAAAATACCAGTGGCATTTCATGCCACCTCGATTCCTAGAAAATGTTTCAATTTCCCAAGATCTTTCATGTGAAAATAGTGACCAAGAAAAACTTGAATCTTTGTATGATAGCACCATTGTTTCTAGAAATAACAATGTCATCAACATAAACCAAGACATTTAGTTCCATGCCATGAACATGTTGTGTGAAAAGAGAGTAATTTGAATATGATTGTTAGAAACCATGAGCTTTCAAAGCTTCAGATAGTTTAGCAAACTAGCACCTAGCAGCTTGTTTCAAGCTATATAAAGATTTATGGAGCTGACACACCTTACTAAGAGATCGAGCCGCATAGCCAGGGGTAATTTCATGTACACCTTTTTCTCAAAGTCCCCATACAAGAAAGCATTTTGAACATCCATTTGATGTAGTTTAAAATTCTTGGTAGCTACAACAACTAAAAGGTTTGAACAGTCACAAATTTTGGTGTGGGAGCAAAAGTCTTGTTATAGTCAATGCCTTCAACCTGTATGTTCCTATAAATCACTAGCCTAGCTTTCTGTCACTCAATGGTTCCATCTGAATTATATTTAATTTTATATATTCATTTGTATCCTATCGCTTTCTTGCCTAGTAGTAGATTTTCTATCATCCATATACCATCGCCTTCCAGAGCTCAAATCTCTTCTTTCATAGCATTTTTCCATTTCACATCTTTTACAACCTTGGTAAATGAGGTTAGCCCATATCCTATAGTAATAGATACCAGAAACTCTTAATGTTTCATTGAAAATTTGTCATAGTTAACAAAGTGTGCAATTGGATAACATGTACTTGAGGATTTTGAATGGAGAGACAAACCAATTGAGGAGCTTACATAGACAATGTGGGTGATATAATCTTTTAGGCACAAAGAAGGCTACCTAACTTGATGTTTGCAACTAAGAAGTTAGCTTGTTGAGGGATAACATTCTCAGCTTGCTCTTCTTGCTCTATATTCTCAGTCACTATTGCACATCATTCATTTCTCAAAGATTTTCCTTTCTCCTGCTATCATTTCCCAATGGTATATTTGGAGAGCTCAAGTCACTCTTACTAACACTCACTTCATTTTGCACAACATTTTCTTCATCATTATTATCACTTAAATCTAGTGATGACACCGATCCACCTATTTGTTTTTCACTTATCACACTAATGTCATCAAAAGGAAAAACATTCTCCACAAATTTCACATCCCAAGAAACAAAATATTCTTCACTTTCAATATCTTACAATTCTCATCCCTTTTTCCCATAGGAGTATCACACAAAAATACATTTTCCATTTCGACTAGCAAACTTATCATCTCCTCTATCATCGTTATGAGCATAGCACAAGCAATTAAATGTTCGAATATGTGTATATGATGGCTTTGCACAAAACAATACTTCATAAGGTATTTTCCCATCAAGAAGAGTAGAAGGTGTTTGATTAATTAAATATCCTACAATAAGAATACATTCTTTCCAAAATTTCAGAGGCAAATTGGCTAGAAACCTTAATGCCTTTGCCATATTTACCTTCTATTCTATTGAGGTGTAAAATGAATTAAGGTTTTGTGTAAAATATTATTTTATTGGAAATAATTTTTTATACTTCAAAATTCAGTACAATTATCACTTCTCACAATCCTACTTTTTTTTTTTTTACTAAATTGTCTTCGGAGCATGACAAAATAATTTTTAATAATTTGAGGAACTTTATCTTTTGTTTTCAACAAGTACACCCATATTGCACATGAACAATAATTACTATAATTAGGAAATAAATGGCATCATAAGAAGCAGGAATTCTATATGCTCCCTATAAGTCACAATGGATTAAATAAAAAAAATTCTTTGCATTATTCTCACTTAACAAAAATGTCTTTTTTGTTTGTTTAGCCCTAAAACAAATATTACAAGACTCAAGTTGACTAACAACTTCTTTCTTATCAATATTAAGAAGCATACTAACAATTTTAGTGGCTGGATGTCCCATTCTTTTATGCCACAACTTGTAAGACCAACACCACTTACTTTGTACGCATGAGCTGGTGTCACCTGATAAAGAAGATAGAGCCCCTTAGTCGGTTCACCCGCTCCAATCTATGTCGAATTTGTGTTAGACACACTTTATTAGTAAACTAAACAATGTAGTCAACACCTTGCAATAGTTGAGAAAATAAATCAAGTTGCAATTTAATTTAGGAACAAATAAAACATGTTTGAGTATGAGTTTGTCCCCAAGAATGATTGTTCCCTCTTTTGTTGCATAAGTCTCTGTGCCATTAGGCATTCCAATAAGGTAGGGTTCAATATCTCACAAATTTGTCAAGCACATAAGAGTGCCAATCATGTGATGCGAAGCACTTGTGTTGATGATCCATGGGAAAGGTGAGTCCATACTAGTTTGTCTCACATTTGTCCCAACAACAAACCCAAACTTTCTTGTTGCCCTTAACAAGCCTCGGACTACACGAGCCCACTCTTCATAATTCTTGCCTCTCAATTGCACTTGAGTAATGAGATTTCCTAAATTGTCACTTGAATACAGATCACAATGAGAGATGTATTTCTTTGATTACAGCCCCCCCATTGATTTCTTCTTCATTCTTTGTCTCTGCCATAGTGAAGATCAATGGTTCTCAGAGCCAAGCTCTAATGCCATGAGAAAATTCGATGGGGTGAAAGCTCATCCAATCTCAATAGCTCTTTGAGCTTATATATAAATTACAACAATGTGATTTACGTCAATCAGATATACATCATATCCCTAAAACATAGGAAAGAAATCATCCTAAATATGGAAAGAAGATATACCCTAAAATATACAGAATTTATCGTAGATTTATGTATTCCTTTAATAGGTGTGGAACGGGTATATGTGCACGTGCACAGAAATAATAGAGCAGCACAAGTATTGTACCAATAGATGGGCTTCGGTGTGACTCACAGCATGCATTGCTTCTGTAGTCTCCTTGTTCTATATATTATGGACCATTTTTTTATTTGTGAAAATCAATAATGCAGCTTCCTCGTACCTTTCATATGGTTGAACTGGCAGATTCCCAATTGTAACAAACATACATGTTTTGTTTACAACAAAACAGGTCAGTACAAATGATCAGTAACTAATTATAGAAAATCTTCTATAATTATTGCATAACTTGTACATATTCAGAACTTGTACCGTGTAACGATGAACTCATTTTGAAACATTATTGCACACATTCAAGACAAACACTGCCATGAATTATTACTCTCCAAGCACACTTTTTTTTTCCGAAAAAAAATTATTTATCCACAATGGACATGTTTTCCCAACTTCAAGTCTTGTGCACTAAAGACTTCTAAGATCCAATAAGCCTGCGGCAATAAGTTGATCGGACCATTTCGATAAACAAAGGAAGTTGCAGGATTGCAAACATGGCAACCGATATTAAGGACATGAGAACAATTAGGAGCATCACCGCATTTTGTCTATATCCAAGCACCAATGAAAGAGAAGCGCCAAAAGCTGTTACAGATGAAACTATAGCAAGGAACAGAGTGGCGAGGCCCAAAATTAGCCTCTTGGGCAATGTCTCAAGGAAATCTTCAAAGGAAAAGCGTGCAGTTAGGATGGATAAGAACATCCAAAGAGAGTTTACAGAGGAAAATAAGGCAAGTGCATCGAATACCGCAAACAACAAGAATGTGTTACTTTGCAAGAATATTGGGATTCCATTTTCTTGGTTGTTTCCTCCAGGCACAGTAAAGGCAGCAGCGAAAACTACGGTGGCAATCAAAGTTGCAACCAACATGCACGAATTCGATGTATCCTTCATCCATTTCTCTCCTTCTCTGCGCATGGTTTCATGCTGCTCTATGAACAAATCCCAAGCACTCTGATTTCCCACACGCTCGTGCTTGGAATAATGGCTAACCAATTTCTCTATCCCCTGCAAGGCAAGTAAGCATCACGTTAAACTAACATCTCTAAGCTAAAAAAACTAAACTTGGGGCTAAACAACAAGTAAAGAAGACAGGCAGACCTTGAACCACTGCATCTCGTGTTGCATTTGAAAAGCTCCACCGGCAATTGATGTAATCTTTGGAAAATATTTAAATTTGGCTGCTATATGTAATGAATTCATGTTTGCTTCGTTCGTGTAAAACTCGAGCCCACTCTTGGGATAATTGCGAAGGAAAAGGTTAAACACCTTGTCTTGTCGATATTCAATGGCATCGTGCATCAAGGAAGTATGAGCTATGTCATCTAACGATAGTGGGAATATTGTCATGTATATGCTCAGAATTTCAGTTACGCCAAATTTAACTGCTGCCTTGAGAATATTCAAAATCACATCATCAAAAACAGGATCTTTGTCAAATTTTGGACTCTACTTTGTTTTTTCACAAGCAATGTTTACCAATTTAATTGCGCACTCTTGTTTGAACTTTGTATCTCGGATCCTCTGCACTCCTGGAACTGCATGACATGGAAAGTAATGGTAAGAGACCGCCGAATTGATATCATCTGCTCTATCAATGTAACAATACAGACCCAGTTTTCCCATTGTGTTCCAAAGTAGTTTTTGAAATCGTCGTATTCCAAGTTGGTGGTTGATGCCGCCAGAAGAACAGCCCCCTAATTCTTGTTGTACACGACTAGGTGGTTGAAAATGGTCAACTTGCACATGAACAACTGGAACAAAAATGGATTAGAATATTGGTGCTTACGCACGACAATTACCCTAAATACTAAATACTTTTACCCTTTAAAGTTTCAACACGGTGATACATTAATCAGTGTTTTAATAATTAATTATCTTAATCAATACTTCTTTCATTTCTTTTTTAATGTAGTTTAAATTAAATACACAAGGATTAAAGAAGAAAGAAGGTAATTAATAACCATAATTGAAAAAAAAGTTAATAATTTATTAATATATCCTCTAATAAAATTTAACTAGCAAATAAAGGGGTTGAACATTTATCTAGATGAAAGGAGTAATATTTGAATAAAAAAAGACAATAAATATAAAATTTGATATTCTAAAATGATAGATAAATAGAAATAAAGCTTTTCTCTAAAACGGCACTAATGAAAGGAATAACTTTGTCTAAGTTTGATTCATTGTTTCTTATTCTGTTACAGGAATCATACGACCCAATCTTCCTCTTTAAAGAAACGCTTATATATTCCGGCAGGACTTACTAGTATTTAAAATGTTAAGCTTCAGTTTAATGATAATCTTGAGTGGATATTATGAAAATATAATGGTGTTCGCTACACAACTTGAAGAATCAATTGATTGCTAACGCTTATCAACAATGGCAAGGTGCAAGAGAAAAAGAGAAGAAAGATGACAATATATATATATATATATATATATATATATATATATATATATATATATATATATATATATATATATATATATATATATATATATATATATATATATATGTTATTTTGCATATAAATAATTAATTTTACCAGAATTTATACAAATAATTAATGTGATCAATTGTTTAAATTAATTAGTATAATTTATTATTAATTAATAATTAATGTAATTAATAAATTGTTAATATAATTAATTGATTGTCAAACATGAACTTTATATGATTCTATTACTTTTTACTGCACCCGACAATTATAATGTTCCAAAGTATGCACGCAGGTACCTAGGCTATCTTGTGAGGCTTTTTGATTAATATTTTAGTTACACTTTGCGTAAACAATTGGTAACCGATAAGTTAGTTGATAGTTGATAATTAATAACTGATAGCTAATAGTTAATAAGATAATTGATTATTTAAAAAGTGTTTTATAAATTTAGTTATTAAATTAACTGAAATTACAAAATAATGTAAAAAGATATATTAATAAAAATAAATATATAATTAAAATATGAGTTATTTTTTAAAAACTAAATTATATTAAAATAATTAAGAAGTCCAAAATAAAAATATAATATTTAATATTTAGTTAATTATATTTTATAAAATTATATATTTATTATTTACATAATTTTTATTTTATTATTATCTATAATAAAATTATAAATATTTAAAATATAATTAATTATATTTTATGATATTATTTATTTACATACATATTTTTATATATTTATAATTTAAAATTAGAATATAATTATGTAAAATTAATTTAATTACATTTTATGAAAAAATATCTAGATTTATATTATAAAAGATATAAGTTATAAATTAATAAAACTACGAGGAAAGATTTGAAAAGAATTTAAAGAGATAATAACTTATAAGTTATAAGTTATTCTAGTTATTTTATTAAATTAGAGCTTAATTTTTAATAAGTTAGTGTGAGAAATACTTCTAAAGGCTAGGTTATAACTTATTAACCTTATTTATTGCATGAAACGAATCCTTTAATATAAATATCATTTGAAAACCTAAATTTATTGTCGATTTAAACGTTTGAAAAACTGATCCTAATGTATTAAGATACAACAAAACATACAAATTGAAAACAAATTACATTGAGCACTTAAATATGTAATATATAATGTGAGTATTTTTAAAGAGTTCGAAGGGAACCTAATCCCTTCATAGTATAGATATTGCACTCCCTTACCAAAATTTTGGCGCTAGGGCTATCGACTGTTAAATTAATTATTTTTGGTTTTTTATTTATTGATTGTGGTTATTTTACAAGAATTAATAAAACTATTAAATAATTTTAAATAAACAAAAATTATTTATACTTCTTAAATTATCTTTTATATCTCTCTATTATTATTTTTCTCTCTTATTATACTTTCTTTTAAAATAAAAATGATCAAATTGAAAAAAATGATTAATAATTTCTAAAATGATAGATAAAATTAATTACTTACATGGGTAAATGCAGCGCGCCAACCATCCAAGCTTAGTTCCACTTGGAAAGTCGGAAGGCTGTAATGCCAATTCATCTAGTGCAATATTCCCCCGTGGAGTCTTTGCGGTTAATAAAATTTCTGCCAATTGCGGGTGTCTCTGAAGGAGGTAGTGGGTGACATCTACAGCAAAATATTTTCAATTCTATTATAGTATTGAAAGTTTAAAACTACCTCCATTTATATATTGATAATTATGACATTCTAATATTATGGTTGTGTGATGATCAGAATTTAAAAGGAAATTATCTTACTCATTAAAATATAAATTATATTGAAATTTTCAATATAGTGGCACCATAAATATTTCTTATAGTAAAAAGGGTATGAGAAACATCTAATTTTCATACGTACCGAAGTAACCGAGAGCTATCAAAATACAAAGGAGATCAGCAGCGCAAGGACCAGAAAAGGGACGGCCGGGATCCTCGTCGGTAGTTACGGAGGCAAGGTACCATACCAAATCTTTGTCAATGCTATAGATGGTGGCATTAAGGAGTGGAGTGTATCCATCTGAGTCAGGGATCTGTGTGAGGGATGGACACTTTTGCACCAATGCCTTGAGGCTCTTCATCCTTCCATAAACACGCGCAACGCGGTCGAGGATTGTCACAAGCCTATTGCGTCTTTGATACTGCATAGCCAGTGTTTTTACATTCATAACCTGCAACAGCTCATTAAAATATTCCCATCGACCGCAAATAACAGCAGTATCCAGAATTTCTAAGCCTTGTATTGTTGATACCACTCTTGCCTTCACATTGGGCTCGCTTTCAAATATTTTCTTGGCGGTTCCCCAATCTCCCCGCCCTGCGGATAGCCGTAACCTGTGCATATCTGCAAGCAAAAAGAAATTCTTAGGATGAGGGATTATTACAATGTAACTTAATTATCATTTTTATCTAATAAAAGAAGATTAGTCCTCATTTGAATATTTCGTTTGTGTATCATTTCTTCGTTACACATAACTAGTAATTTGTAAGAACAAAAATTGATTAAAAAAAATCATGCTTTCACATGTATAGAAAAAAGTGTAAAAATAATATATGTGTATATATCTATATAATAATCATAACAACAACACCTGTCACAATAATATTCAATGTTTAAAAAACCAAACCTACAAGAAAATTGGTGAATCGGCCATTCATTCGGATCGGCTTGAAAACCAGTGAACCGAGTATAACTTGTTTGAACCTTTCGAACCAGCCACTGATCAAATGATTTAAAAGATTCGGCCATAAAAATAACAAACCCACCAGATTCGCAATGAAGAATGGAAAATGAAGAAACAAGTAGAAAATAGGGAGAATAATTTATCAGCAAATTGTAAAAGAAGAAACAGATAGGAAAACAGAGATAATGATTCGCAAGATCAGCAAATTGTAAAATAAATAAATAAACAAATGTTGTAGTTGAGTTGCTAGGTTGGCCAATCTGCTGCATAAAATGATTGTCATGGTTGTGTTGTTAGGGGTGGTTTACTTTCCAGTTGCTTAGCTGTTGCAAGCTCTGTCATCTGCATTGTGAAGGCTCAAAGCTTGTCTAGAGAGTGTAAGAATTAAGAAGACGCTAGGTTCTGTATAGAAGAGTCAAACTTAAAACGTATTTTAGGTTACAAGGTCCACTAATGATGGGCTAAAACAACAAAATGAACTGATCCATTTACATAATTAAAAAATTGCTAATTGCTAATGCTAATCTTTTATATTTCTTTAATAACTATTGATGGATCCTTTAGTTTGGATTGAATTAAATTGAACTCTAGAAAAAAAAAATCTTGAGCTAATAAGATTTTATAATTAATAAAATCTTAGTCAAGATTGAATCGTAAATATAATAGAAGCTTTTAAATAATATTAGATATTGCTTAAGTCAAAGACTATCAATCATAGGTTACTATATTAGTTAATTATTTTTATGTTTATAAGTATAATTTAATTTCATTTGATGATTTACCTATTCATAATTGTAATTATATTATCTTTTAATATATATTTAAAATTCTGGTTTAGCATCGATTTTATCTCAACTAAATTGTTAAGTTTTGAACCGTTCATTAAACAAATTCAATGACCAATCCAATGTTTAATAATAATAATAATAATAATAATAATAATAATAATAATAATATTATTATTATTACTTTACTATGTTGGCTCTTTTTTTCTAACTATTTTAATCTCATTATATAAATTAATTCTCTCTCCTTCAATAGAAAAGGATTCCTAGAATGCTATCTTTTTTTGCCACACTACAATAATCTCAGAACGACGACGACGTCGTCGGAGTAGGTGTAGCAATTTGTGTTAAAAAATACATTTTTCACAGGTTGCAATACTCTCAACAAAAAAAAGCTACTAGTAAACTCATGTTAAAATTTCCATTAATAATATTAATTTTAAGTTGAAATTTCTATTAATAATGTTAATTTTAAGTGTTAAGATATACTCAAAATTTGAAAGGATTATTTTGTGACTAAACAACGATTCCTTTATTTATATATGTTCTTATACACATTTTACTCTAAATTACTCCAAAATTGAAGTCTTTCTTGTATAAAGAGGATTTTTTTCCAAAGTTTTTTTTTTGCATTTTTTGATACAAAAAAGATGTCTTAACAAAAAAAATTTTAATTTACTTTTGTGTATCGATTTTAATATTTAAACTACAATGATCATTCTAGACCTTTTGAGCGTAAAACACTAATAAGGGGCATGGTATAGAGGGTGGACCACACTAAATGGTTAAAAAATTAATATCATAAAATAAGTGCATTAAATAAATTACAAATTTGTAAATATTAAATCTTGAAAAATTAAATCATTTGTTTAATGATAATTTTAAGGATCTAAAATAATCATTACACTTCAAATATTAAAATATGTATACATGTGAGCAGAATATAAATAAACTTTTTTGATAAAGACATATTTAAGAAAGATTTCAAAATTTGAAGTAATTAAATTTCTAGTAAAATGAGTATAAGAAAATATATAAATAAAGAAATAATAGTTTTGTCACAAAAAGTCCATTTAACCTTTGACTATGTTTTAATTGTTAAAGTTAACATTTTCTTAAAGTTAAAATGGGCTTAATAGTGACTTTTTGCAAAGTTGAGGGAAGGTTTGTATAAATTTTAAAATTGGAAGAGAGGTCCTCAATTTTGATTAAATCCAGGAAGGTATTATGTACTAACAATTTTGAAATACGGTCAATATGAAACTTCCATCACTCTTTAATTAGTTACCAAAACAAAAAAAATTATTTGATTACATCAATAGATTTAGAATTTTTTAAAATTTAATGTAAAAAATCAATATTATGATTATTACAAAAGATAATCAAATTAATAGAAACTATATTATAAATTATACATTAATACAAATAAGAAATCTAAATTAACAACTTATGTTCATATGTCAATGTCATGTAAAAGTTAGTGACAATTTGAATAAAATCAACCTAAATTTGACTAAATAATCATATTGAATTGGATCAATTTATTCATTAAACATATTCAAAAAGGACAATTTGTTTTACTGTATTTAATAATTTTAATTAATAAAATTTATATTACAGATCTATTTATCAAATTCAACTACTCATCATTTTTCATTGAAAATGTTTTTAATCATTGTTTAAAATACTTTGTTCAGGTTATTGTCATTTTATTAAAATATAAAATTTATCTTTATATTATATGTAATTATTTACAATTTAATTAATGTTTCTCAAGTAATTTTTCTTAAATTTTAAAACAAATTATTAATTCACATATCAATCCATTTAATTTTGAGACAATCCTAATCTTATTTATTCATTATCATTCTAATCTTATTTATTCATTATCATTCTTGTCATACTAGTTAACTCATTTACAACTTACACTTGTGTAAATTGATCATGATTGTATGGAACTGTATCATGTAAAAAATTGTCACCCATATTCTAATGATTTAAATGCAAGTTTGATATCTTAAAATATAAATTATATAGCTTTGATCTTCTAATTCAAGATAATCTATTTTGATCACTAAAATATTAAATTTATATAATTTTAATTATCCTATCTTCCATTTGTCAACTTTTTGTGTTTCACAAGATTATTTTTTTTAGTTTATTTTCTTCTAAATTTCAAAAAGCATGATTTGTTTGAATAATATAAGTTAGCATTTAAAGATTAAATAAAAGTCGTTAAAAGGCGAAAAAAATTGAGAAATCAAATAGGATCAAAATTGCCATAATTAAATATTTAAAGTGATCAAAACACATTACTTTAAATTAAGAAAGATTAAAATCATACCATTTATATTTTTAAAATCACGGAAGTTTTATTTAAACCTAGTCCAAACTCAGATCCTTGGGAACATCACATTCTTTGATAACAGAAGACTTCTGTAAGATTTAATTCAATTTCTACACGTGGGGATGTAAAAGTAGTGATTAGTGAATAAGGTGTGGGAATAGGACTAAGGTAACAGTAATACAAAAATTAGGAGTAGTTTGTGTTGACATACCGACTTCTGAAATGCGGACATCAGCATCAGCCGCCTGCTCGGCGGTACCAGCAGGCGTTTGTTCTTGAGTGAAAGCAATGGCAGCATCAACATCGGCTTCCTGCTCCATAATAAAAGCATCATCAGCGGCATCAGCGTCAGTCGTTTGCTCTCCAATGAAAACAATGGCAGCATTGGCATCCTCAGCACCAGTCGTCTGCTGTTCAGTAAAAGCAACGACGGCATCAGTTGCCTTCTTTTCCCTAAAAGCAGTAATTGCTTGTGTTGCTGGAATTTCCATCCCAATATATGCGGGGTCAAGCTTTGCTGCTTCAAGAATCATACAATTGCTGTCCCTTCAAAGGACTGCCAAAAGTTTTTGCAGTAATGTTGTGTCGTTGCTGTTGCTCGACGGAATTATATGTAAGAGAGATGAAACCCAATAAAATATCGGAAGTGACAAGGCTCCTTCCTCTTAGAATACTATATTTGCGTGGACAGTATTATAACCGCGTAAAAGTAGTCAAAATTGAGATTAAAAAAAATAAATAAATGAAGTTTTATGGGCATTCATACGAAAGTTCTTGATCAGAATTTTACATATAGTTTCCACTAATTAATTAATTAATAATTATATTTATTAAATTATAATTATTACTAATGATTTGAAAAAGCAATACGGCAAATACCTATAAAATTTTTTCTCCTTAAAAGGAATACAAGGAGTCTCTTTCTTGATTTTTTTCACCAAATATTGATTTTATAATGTTATATTTTATCTTTTACTTTCAATTTTATCTTTAAAATAATTATAAAACATTCCCTTCAATTTTAAGATAACTAATTTGTATCTCCTTCAACTTTAGAAAAATTGAATATGATCAGCTTAAAATATATAGAACATGAAATTAGTTTTTGATGTAACACATTATTTTATTGAATTATGTGATTTTTTTATAAATGTTTAAATAAAAATTATACAGTTATAGAATGTTAATTTATTTTATCATTTTTATAATGATTTCATAACTAATCTAATTTAATTATAATTTTATATATCTAATTTAATTTCTATTAATTATATAACATAAAAATTATGTAAGAAAAAATAATAAAATAAATTAATATATTATAATATTATAATTCTTATTTAAAAAATTTATAAAAAATTGCTTAATTTGATAAAATAGAAAATTGAGTCGATGATGAATTCTAATTCTTGATGCGTTTTAAGTAAGTGGTATCCATTTTTTTACAATTGGATGGAGGGAATAAAATTCAACTATTATAAATTTGAGGAGAATATTTTTCTATCTTCTCTTTATTTTTTTAACAAAAAATGTTTGTATATTATTTACAATAATTGTCATTGTACAGCTGACAATCTCCGTTAGAAAATATTATAACACATTATAAATCTACACACTTTATTAAATATCCATGCGACATTCTCACACCTAATTTTAGACGAAAACAAGGCTTAGGTTATGCCTTCAATGTCCAGGCGACCACTGTGACAATAATTGACATTAGAATTAAAGAAAAAAAAAACCTACAAACTAATTAGCATTAAAAAAATAGGTAAGTACAACTACCCTTTTTTTTCTTTCTTAAAGTGGACCAGGAAGACTTTTATTCAACCCCCATTAAAAGAAGAAGAAGAAGAAGAAGAAGCCATTTCACCATAACCATATTAACATATTTTTTTAGGAGTAACATTATTAATATAAAAAATATTATATACACCAAAATGAAATTTAAAATTGAATTATAAATATTTTATATTCATTGAATTGAGTTTTACAAATTTATTTAATCATCATATATTAATTGATGGCTCTCGATTAATTTATACTTGATATCCAATTTTAGATCTTATTTTCAGTGTGCATATAACATTGTTGATTAACATATAATGTTAATATACATCTATTGCCCTAATTTGAGTTCAGTTATGTATGATTTTTATATAATGACAAAATAGTTAATATTAATATTTAATATATATAATGTCATAGATTCAAATCATAACTTATGAAAAAAATGATTCCATTTTTTTATTCTTGTAAAATTTATTTTTTCTTATTTTTAACTTTATGAAATGTTTTATATCAATTTTATTCCCATGAAGGATTAAATTGTTCAATTTTTGTCTTTTTGCTGGTGGTTTATAAAAAATTATTTTTCTTAATTTTGTTTCTCTAAAGATAAAATTTAATAAATTAATGTTTCGCAAGGGTAAAATTAATAAAAAAATTATTTTATAAAAACAAAAAAGAGAGCTTACTTAAAATGGAAAAATAAACTTGCCGATTTATGAACAAGAACCAACAATGCAGTTACCATCAATCAATGTATATCTGAGTCACTGTGCATAATTCATAAAGAGGAATAGATGGAATCTCTTTAGGAATTTTCTTTTTTTTTTTATGTTAGGATTTGTTAAATTATTAGATGCATATATGTCAGAATTAGGAATCAAATTTTGGATGTAAAGTATGGCACAAAATTTTTAAAAAATATCAAATGTTATTTGACTCAAACTTTTGGTAACAATTTTTTTTTTCATTTTTTTTGGGCTCTTTCTTGGTTCATAATAATTATGTTAACATTCTTTTTTTCTGAAATATATGCACTTACAACTTTTTACAAATTAATCAAATTTCTTTAACAAACATAATGACTTTCTTAATTCTAAATTCGCAATTATAAAATTGTAACATAGTCACATGATTTATTCATTTTAGTGTATACTGCATTGTTGCCCTGGCTTATGAATTTCTGAAATATTAGCATGGAAAGAAAAAGCTGAGGTGAGCAGAACCATTGAATTTTATTTGATACGTATTTTTATATATAACTCATTTGAAGTTGGGAAAAGATGTAGAAGATTAAGCTTCTAAAATTTAGAAAATAATTTTTCCTCCTTTTACTCTTTATTTGTCATACTCCCGTATAAAGATTAATATAGAATAGTTTACTAAAACATTTAACAAAGGCAGCCCTTCTACTAGAAGAGAAACTTTAAGTAAAATTTTTACGTTGAAATTATGACACGTCTATTAATTAACTTATTTAAGAAAATACAATAGTTACAATATTAATTGTGTAACAACGAAATTTGAATTGTTAATAGTAATTAATTGAAAATTTAATATATATATCATAATCTAAATGACTAACTTTATGAAAAATATTTAAAAATTTTACTTAAATTTAGTCCTTTGTTTATAACAAAACATAATGCTTCAACATATATTTATAGCGCTAATAAGTATTGACATCTTACCTCTCTTATACTTCAAAATTTAAGCAATACAAATATTTATAATCCAAAAATATATATTTGATAAAAAATTTCAATTCAAAATTCTAATACCAGCAATCTAACATAGATAGAAAGATAATTTATAATAGTAAATAATTATAAATTGATAATAATTTAAATTTAGGTTAAATTCAAATAAAAGAAAAAAGATAAGAATATTTTATCTGAAATTCTTGTTTTTG
This sequence comes from Sindora glabra, assembly GCA_020226215.1. NCBI lineage: Eukaryota > Viridiplantae > Streptophyta > Magnoliopsida > Fabales > Fabaceae > Sindora > Sindora glabra. Next base: position 57,424,031 of record CM035231.1, read on the forward strand.
TTAACCCCAAAAATAAAATAAAGGTGCAAGATTCTCACATTTAGATGTAAATTGAGGCTTACTTTATTCATAGTTTGTTCCGAGTCCAGCACACCAATATGGACAACAATAGACATTAAAATTAAACGAGAATAACATTAATAATATCAAGGTTACCTAATTTTTGTACCTATTAGCAATAAAATAAGAAAGCGTTACCTTTTATCTTAAGTGGACAATGAAGACTCTTGTTCATCAGTTTTAAAAAAGGAAGCCATAACATTATTAACGTATACCTCAGCTGACCTAGCTCCACATTCACACCTATTTTTTTTTTTATAATCAAAGAGGCAAATAAATTAATACATAAATATAGATATACATATTATTTATGCAATATCTTGAAACTATTACTTTTTTGAGCTGATTTTGAATTATTCATATAATTTGACGTCTCACATTTAATAATAAGTGAAAGGTTTAATCATATATATGCTTCCGCTAAAATTAAAATTGATCACATTTGACTCAAAAAAAATAGAAATTAAATCAAATCAAGTCCAATTTGAGAACTTCCGTCCAGGTAAAGCTGGCAGTAAATATTCCATTGTACATCTTTTGTTATGGACCTTCTATGATTTTGATACACATGATATTGAAAGATGTTGTAGCAAGCCTTGATGAATATTGGGTATTTCCTGCAAAGGGAGACTTTCCCCAGGTACGGAACATCTCGTAAGTGAAGGCTCGTCCATTTTGCAACATCAGCAGAACACCATGATGAAAATATGGCTATATTGCAAACTTATGCATTGTTAATACTGATCGTGGCCGAGGCATTGCAACAAACATGATGCATTTTGTTGTTGAATAAGCAAAATCTTTTGGTGATGGACTAATAGAAAGCAGGAAGGGGAAGCAAGTTGTATATTTTTCATGTTTCTGGTTTATCACTTGAAAATAACACATGGAATTTACTTTATATTTGTGTGTGTGGAAATGTGCACGTGCACAGAAATAATAGAGAACTGCAAACATTGTACCAAACGCTGGTCTTTGAGGTAACACACAACATGTATTGCTTCTCTAGTCTTCTTGTTCTATATATTATGGGCCATTCATTTATATGTGAAAATCAGTAATGCAGGTTCCTCTTACTTTTCAGAAGGTTGAAATGGTAAACGCCTAATTGTTACTTGAGCAAATATATTTGTCTAATAAAACGATCTGTAAGTTTTCCTGATCACCCAGAAAAGAAAAACCCTTGACTAATTTTGGTAACTATGCACTCCAAAATAGCACTTCTCTTTCTTTGACATTGTGGGTCATTACTAATTAACAAATTAAAAGTGCCAATTCCATCCTTTTATATAAACAGCGATGAGTTTTTGACGTAAAACCTCTAGCGTATATACTATCCCCTCATTAATAGATCAAATCAGACTTAAAAGTGCCAGTTCTTCCTTCTTTTATCCGTTTAATTGGAAAGTGTTTAATACAAGTTACGCTATAATAATTGAGTTCTGATTCCTACACCAGCTTATTTTCTCTCTTTTTTCTTTTTTTTTCTTTTTCCATTTAACATTAGGCACAAAGATAGCAGTCCATATTGAAATTAATAATTTTATGATTTCTATGTATTTATTTATATATATATTATAAATTGATATTAATTAAGTTAATTTTGCATGAATATGCTTGAATGTAAAATTATATGTATTTAGATTTAAGTGATATATGTATGATTAAGTTAATGTATCGAAAGTTATTTATTATTATTCAAGAGTGACTAAGACAACTAGATATATCCAATTGTATAAGAAGTTTAAAGTAGGCTAAGTGTTACCGGGACGTAACTCTTTAGTTGAAATTATGCAGCACATACTTGCTATTTTAGGTAAACATGTCAACCTTCCTATTAAACTCTTGTGACATACTCAAAATAGATAGTGGAACTCACAAATCCACAAGCCACTATTGAATGTTGTCAAAGCATGTGCACATACTGGGCTGCAAGAATGCCCTACATAAGAAACCTCTAGGCATAATGGGTGAAAAGGGACAATTCAAATAGGGAGACACTTCATTTGCTTAGTATATGTCTCATTCTAAAATTTTAAATATATAAAGAATGACCACAAGTTAACACACTTGATTCTCAAGCTCAATGCCAAGTTGTCTAGCTAAACCTCGTAACATTCTACCCTCTAAAAGGCATTTTGAACCAAAAATCTCAGGCACAAGATGACATACATTCTTTAAGTTGACATAAGATTGTTTCATCATACTCTGAGTATCCAATCAGCACCATCCCATGCCAAAACAAAGATAAAAATGTAAGATTGCAAATATAGACTTTTTAAACTCCTCAAATTCTCAAACCATGTCAAAAGTACTAAAATATACTAAATTTAGGAAATTGAAAAAAATAATACACAAGTTGAATTGATTCCATATTTGAGCCATAAGACCTATATAATATGCTTGATTTTTTTTCTCTAAGTTTCATCCAAAATCGAGCATGTTTGGTTGTCGAATTGTCACAATTGCTAATTTATGATACCCATATGTTTTTCTTTTCTCTAAGTTTCATCCAAAATCAAACATGTTTGATTGTCAAATTGTCACAATTGCTAGTTTATGATACATTGATACCCATGTGTTTATTCTCTAAGTTTCATCCAAAATCGAACATGTTTGGTTGTTGAATTGTCACAATTGCTAGTATATGATACCCACATGTTTTTTTCTCTATGTTTTATCCAGAACGAAGCATGTTTGGTTGTTAAATTGTCACAATTGCTAGTTTATGATACCCACATGCATATGAAAAATTAAAATTGTCTTGTTTCTCTTGACTTAGAGTATGTGGATTTATTGTAATCAGAATATGCAAAAAAACTTTAGCGAACCCAACGTGTAGTGCCAAATTAGCTAGCTTTTTCAACTGAATTTTATTAAAGTAAATCTGAAGTGATTGATTGCATTAATGAAATTTGCATTCTGGGACGGTGCTCGAATGATCATGTGGAAAAACCTGGTACCAATTGTTGTACATGTGCAGGGGGTGGTTCAAAATGATCAACTTGCACGGGAATAATTAATTAATCAAGAAGACAATGCAAACAAGAATAGATGAGAATATATATTGGGTAGGATTTCGCGAAGCATATATTGAAAGAAAATGAATCACTGACATGGGTAAATGCAGCATCCCAGCCATCCAATCTTTGCTAGCTCCACTTTGAAACTCAAAAGGCTTTAATGGCCAAGTGACAGAGAAGGGGTTTATTATCATTTGGAATTTTACCACTTTTTATAATTGCTCCCAAGCTAGGGTGTTTTCGAAGAAGGAAATTGATGATATCTACAAACAAATTATACAGGACGAACAAAATAAATCATCAATTAAAATTTAAAATATAGTAGCCTGCAGCCATTTAAAAAAAAAAAAAAAAGAGCAGGGCCGCATGAGAACCAGAGATGGGACGGCCAAGATCCTCATCCCTAGTTAACAACGTTAGATACCATACCATGTCTTTATCATTGCCACGTTTCACGGCATCATGTAGTGGGGTTAGACCCTTCGAATTTGTGATGTGTGTTAGAGATGGGCATTTATAATAAAGAGCTCCTGGGGGGCCCAACGTACGCAGATGCCCAGAACTACTGTTAAACAGCCTTTTGACGTCTTACAATTGATTTGAAACATTTTTACAATATTTTAATTAAACTTTTAATTAAAACTGGTAACTTTTATATATAAAAAAATTTAAGAACTTTTTTATGTAATTTGAATGACAGAGTTATCATTTTTTGTGTACTTGTTATGTACAAAACTCTCAACCTTCTGTAAAAACTGCATATAACTTCTATGGACAAGTTCTATGGTATAAATGCCAAAAAAAAAATTGTATGACATACACAAACCATGTGGCAAAATCTTGAGACCCAATTGGCTTAAGAAGTATTAACAGCCGTTGGTAACATTGTAAGTTGTACTGTTCCATCCAGTTTGCTAGAAGAGAATCGCAATTCATCCCTTTAATATTACTTCATGATAACATATTTGGTGATAGCTTTAATTTGTAACTCATACTAAATATTAATTTAATTATTTTCTTTTCTTAAAACAGCAGTAAGCGTAAAACTAGTAATGCATGGTGGAACTATTTCGACAACAATTTTTACTAAAGTCACGGGTTATTAAATATATTTGGGGTAAATTACGCTTATTACTCTTAAAATTGAATTATATTATATTTATGTTATCTTTATTTTGAGAAATTTATACACACCTTTATTTATCACTCGGTAATAGTTACTTCCCAGTTAAAATTTATAATGATTTCATCTAGTTTTCATAATTTAGAATTGACACATTGTCTTTGTTCTCAGTCAATATTAACATTAGAAAAATCCTTATATCACCAGTTTAAACAATGATCAATTCAAAAAAATTTATTTATTACTGCAGATCCATTAGCTATTAACTTTAGCTAAAGGTAATATATATTCTCAACTAATATGGCCATGAACTCAAAATAAAAAATTACTGTTTACTTTAGATCAATTAGCTAATAGTAATAGACATTCCTAGTTAGTTATCATAAGATCTAAAGAATAGGAGAAAATTCATTAAAGATCGTCACCATATGTAATCAAGATTGTCATTCTATATAAAATTATATTTTAGTAAATGGGAGCATCAAGTGAAATAAATATTTTTATGTGAGAGATAAGAAAAATAAATTATAATTATTAGATCTTATATTAATATTCAAAATTAAAATATAATTCAAAGTCACATAATTATTTAAAAATATCATATAACGAATTAAAAAAATCATGTGATTTTATATTTTAATCCTAATCTTTTGCAAGATCTAATGAGCATTAGTTTAGCAAAAGAAAAAATCAAATGGCATGTCTAAAGGGTAGGACCATAACCCAAGAGTGGTATTGCACCCTTCTAGGTCAAGTTGCACGCCAATTCAATATTGATTACAGGCGTACAAAATTCGTAAAGTATATTATATTTATAAACATTAACTTGTTGTCATCCATTTGTCCATTTTTCAGCAATAATAAATTTATATAAATTTAATATTTATAATGATTATATTCTTTCAATTATATAAATTTTGTTTTTGACAAAAAAAATTTAAGATTAAGATAATTTGTTGTGACTTAAATTTAAATATAAATATAAAGATGAATCCCACCAGACCATTCACATGCTAAATAATGTTACTTAATAATTTATAATATAGTTTTGTCTAGCATAATTTTTTTATATTTTAAATTATAAGATTGTCTAAGCGTAATTGATGAAATCTAATTAAATCTAACTATGTAGCATTTAAAGTGAACATGGTTATTTCTTGCGATTCCCACGAACCTTTCATAAAAGTTATTGTAATATTTGATTTTAAATTTTAGAAGTTTGGAAAATGTGTTATACTTTTTAAAACTTCAACCTTCTCCTGTTCAATTGTAACTTGTCTATTAAATAATTGAAATATTTAGAGTGATGCACCAGCAACAATTTTCTTTCTTTTAAAATTAAGTAGTAATTTAAATCAAATATTAATATATATAAACAAACAATATTTTTTAACATACATAAATAATTATTTATGATTGGCAATTATGATTTAATCATTGATTATTAATAACAATGGATATTATTATGACTTGGCTAGTGAACAAAAGTTGGAAATTTTGACATTTATACCTGATTCTTTTGGACAGCTTTTATTCAATTTGCATTTGCTTGTAATGAACATTATGACTTAGACCAAAAATGGAGGGAAAAAAGATCTAAAAATAATAATTCCACATTCCACTAGAGCTAAAGACAAGGATTTGACTCCTCTAAAGTATAAGGTGTACTTTAAAGGATAAAGTACATCATATGTAAATGTAAATGAGTTAGCTAGAATGAAATATTGTGGGATAAGCGAATGCTAACATCTTTTAAAATGATATTATCAATTATTTACAAATATATTACATTAAATAGGAAAATAGTACATTAAACAAGATTGCTCAAACAAGAAGAGGGTTGTTGATTCTATACCTTATCCAAAGCATTACCATTGACCTTCTGTGGGATCATCCTGCCCCAAGATGCCTAATTGCAAGATAAAATAGTCCATTAATTAGGAAAAGTAGTCACTAGAAAATATCCACACAGTACCCAACTCAGATATGACCCACTCAAAGTAGTTAGAGAACAAAAGAACATATAAGGCAAATTATCACTAATACTACCTCAACTAAATAATCTTAAGTTCTTAACTCCTCAATCACTTCAAGCAAAAGAAAAAATTAATAGATACTTGGTACACAATAGGATAATGCTTCCTAGTAATTAAAGCTGAATGTAATCGAAGAGTACATGTATCCACTATTTAAAGGTAAGAACAGTATTCATCATTTTAAAAGTTGAAGGCAACAAACTTCTTGCTATTAATAATAAATTGGTCTTAACAACTACAAGCATTGCTATGCCTAAATTGTTGATGCATAATAGCAACACTAATAAGAGAAAAAGGATATAATTTTAAAGTTATTCAAACACAAACAAGAGAAAAATATTAATTTAAATATAATGCAATGATCATATCATACTTAAAGCTTTTACTTAAAGTAGTTGATCAATAGTTTTAATTTCCCCTAATTTCCTACTTGACTCCTTACAAAGATTTGAATCCAAATAAATTTTATAGATAAAACCCTATAATTCAAGTTCAAGCATCAACCACATATCATTGATAAGAAAATGATATCCAACAATATTAAAATAAAGTACTAATAAAATCTCAAAAATAATAGTGGAATGTTAATCAATTAATACTCAATAAAGTGATAAAGCCTTGACTTTAGTTTTCCTCTTGTGCAAAGTTATAGTGAAATCTTCTAAGTGTCATTGGATCCATAAGTGCATCAAGACCATGATCTTTGATTTTCTTTTCACCCACATAAATGGACATATATACTTAATAGAAAATGGAAAACAAATAGTTTGCAAGTCTAAAAATTTACAAAAGCCTAGAAATCATTGAAAAGTAGAACATAAACTCACTTAAACTTGAAATTGTTGTTATGTTAACATCAAAGTCTATGATTTTTTGTTTTCTTTTCACCTATATGAAGAAACATCAAAAAAATTTAAGTGCCTTAAATAATAAACAGAGCAAAATTGCATATGAAATGGCTTTGATACCTCAAAAAAATTGAAACAATTATGTATTACCCAATATGATAGGCCCTAAACTCCTCTTGTCCTTCATAGTACTCTTTATTTCACCAAATCAACCAATGCCTTAAAAACACATTAGATTAACTCAAGGGCTCAATAGTTTTTTTTTCCAAAATTGATTTAAGAAGTGGATGCCATTAAGTTTGCATAAGAGCAAGCAATGAATGGAAGAAAACTTTTAAAATAACAGATAGCTTATATGATTGGATAGTAATGCCATTTGGACTATCTAATGCATTAGTACTTTTATGCTCCTCATGAATCAAGTACTCATGCCTTTCATTGGAAAATTCATTATTGTCTACTTTGATGAAATCTTGATATATAGTAAAAGTATTAATAAGCATAAGAGTCATATAAGAGAAGTTATGAATGTTTTTTGTGACAATATGTTGTACATTAACTTGAAGAAACGTAAATCTATGACCAAATGCTTGATCTTTTTAAGATCTATCATAAATGCTTGAGGCATATGTGTTGATAAAAAAATCTTTAAAAGCAAGCCCAATGTGAAGGCAACATTGGATTAACCTGTTCAAGGGAAATATGCTTTACATTCCAAGGGTGTCCGTTAGAGAAAAAATCATCCACAATATTCATGAAGGAGGCCTTAATAGACATCTCGAAAGAGACAAGACAATAGCCAATGTAGAGAAGCAATACTATTACCCTCAAACAAAGAAAGATGTAGGGAACCTTGTGAAAAAATATCCTAATTATCAAGTTTCTAATAGGCATACTCAAATATAGGACTTTAAATGTCATTATCCACACCAAATGACATTCGGTAAGACTTATCAATATATTTTATGCTAGGCTTACCTAGAACACAATGTGGCATAGAATCTATTTTTATAACGGTAGATAGGTTTTCAAAGATGACTTATTTCATCCCATGTCACAAAAACTTTGATGCTATGCATATTGCAAGAATATACTATCAAGAGATTGTCAAATTCCATGATGTTCCTAAAGCTATCACATTTGATAGAGATTCTAAACTTTTGTCACATTTTTGGCTTACCCTTTGGAAGCATTTTGATGTAAGTCTAAACTTTAGTGGCACAGCTTATCTACAAATTGATGGACAAATTAAGACAAAAAAGAGAACTTTAGGAAATCTTGTTTATAGCATTTGTGGAGATAAAGCAAGGCAATGGGATTTTGCACTAGCTCAAGCTAAATTTTCCCATAATAGTGTAAAACAAAACTTAATAGGATTCTTACCTTTTTTAATATTTGTAGGAAGGTTCCAACACATCTATTAGATTTGGCTTAGCTACCTAAAGTTCTTGGTTTGAGTATAGTTAGTAACCATATGGCATAACAAGTTCAATCTATTCAAGAAGACGTTAGAAAGAAGATTGAAGCTTTAAATGCAAAATACAAAGCAATGGCAAATAAACAAAGAAGACATAAGATATTTCAAGAAGGAGATATGATTATGGCTTTCTTAAAAAGAAAGAGACATTTTTTTATTGGAAAATACAATAAGTTACAGCCAAAAAAGTATAGGCCATATAAGATTTTGAAGAAAATCAATGATAGTGCTTATGTTATTGATTTGCCTAATGAATGAGAAATTTCAAAGACTCTTAATGTTGTTGATTTGTATGAATAATTTTTTTTTGAAGAGTCAATATATCTAGAAATTAACTTGAGGTTGAGTTTTTCTCAAATAGGAAGGATTGATGTAAATGTTGAGTCTCTTAAATTTATGGAGAAGATTCAAGAAGTTTTAAAATTAGTTATTTTGCTAGCTATTTATTTATTATGTTTTTTTATTTTTATGAAGTCTCATATTGAGTAAAATAAAAACTCTAAGTTTAGGAGCTTAGCATAAATGGCTTGAGTCCTAAATTACTTAGTTATTTATTTATTACTATTTTTCTTATTTAACCCACATTCGATGAAAATTTCTCAATAAAATAGAAATTTCTATCATACAATTTTTTTGCCACTTAGCCAAAGAATTAAGCACTTGTGAGCATATTCAAACGCCCCTATATTTGAGAAATTGAAACATGCATATATGCAAAAAAAATAAAGGAAATCTAGGAACATAATTAAAAAAATACATAGAGAAAAATAAAATAATAAACAACTAAAATTCTAAAAATGATGCACCATATTTGGATGCATGTCCAATAGTTTCATAGATCCATATCTTTGATCCATGATAAGAGGTATATTTGGGTGCATGTCCAATAGCTTTATAGATCCATCTCTTTGATCCAAGATAGGAGGTAGAGTAAGCAAAGCTAAACAACTTGAACATCATAGATTTTGTAAGAAAAAAATGAGAAAAAAAAGGATTGAGCACTTGAACCCCTAATGAATCTAAAGATAAGAAACCAATTGCTCAATTTGATATTTATTATGTAAAAATGAAATATATAAATTAGAGATCAAAGTTTATAAAGAAGATTTAGATCTTAATAAACTGGTCATGAAAATAATTTATCAGTAAAAGAATGGGCACTAATTTTGAAAAGTGATCTCTAAGAATAAAGCAACTATGGCCAAATTGAAAAAATGAGAGGAAATACCTTAAGCATAGTGATAATGAAGTTTGAAGATGAGCGAACATAGAGGTTGGAAATACCTTAAGCACAAGAACTATGGTACAACAATGCGGTGGAACCATGGAAGATCAAATAATGTCTTAATTATTCTTCCTCAATCATATGATCTATGTCAATGGGGATGGGTTGATCTTTTTATTTTTAATTTTATTTCTTACTTTTAGTGATGATAAAATATTCTTTATTACTAGATGATCTTACAATGACAAGATTGACTTGTCACTAAAATTCATATGTGAAAACATTATTTTATTATCACTTATTTTTTTAGTGAATTCAAAAATTAATTTTTAGTGATCATGCTGACAAGAATTAAAACTTGTCACTGCAAATTAATATTTTTGTGAATATTATTCATTTTATGACAAATATTGGTGTTTCAGTGACAATAATGGAAAGTGGTTATTAAAATATTGTTTTCAATGACAAAAATCTCATTTGTTTTTGAATTTTTATCATTAAAAAATTTATTTTTTGTAGTGATGTTTCCAAATATTTTGAAAAACTATTCTTCATAAACTTTAAACACATTTTGGTATGTTACATGAATTTAGGAGATTTTAGCCTAGAAGGGAAATTTTAGTCTTAAATTGGAATCTTAGATTTTTGCATTACTAAAAGCTACTAAACCAAAATTTCTTCAAGTTTGTATCTTCTTCACGCAATGTGAGTATCATTTTACTTGAATAAATTACTTGTTTTCTTGAGCTTTTGTAGTTCCTAAACTTTGTTTGAATAATTTTCATAAAATTCTTTTTATAAAATAGTATTGCTTAATAATGTTAGAATATATGTACAGGTTTTAAAAAAAAGGTTTAAAAAAGGAAATAATTTATCCAATAATTTATAATTTTGAAACACTAGTTTCAAGTGATTTAATTTGTCAAATTATTTTAGTAGTCATTATGAAAAAAATAAATAAGTTATTCAAATTTAAATATTTTGGTATCTTTTTTTATTTTAACTACCTTATTATTATGAGGCTATGATGCTAGATTACTATTATTTTTTCCTTCTTGAATAGCCTCAAAATATTTTTTCCTTTTTTCCCTAAATTGTATTGACAGATAATATTTAGAAATTCTATAAACTTTGAGAAAAATGGGTTTTGAGGAAGATGTGATTTATTAAATAATTTAACTATAATATAAATTTTATAATTTATTCTTCCCTAACTTACTAATTCATACTCATATTGTATATATAATAATTTGAATTCTTTTTCTTTCTTATATTGTATCTTACATATATCTATATATAGAGAGATAGAGAGTCTAGTTTGCATACCATAACCCATTTCCTTATTCCTTTATTTTTAAGCTTAGTGCAGTTACTTCCTTTCCCTAGTATCCAAATCTCTCTTTCTATGTCCCACATCAACCACCCACAAAACTAAAATAACTCTTTCCCTTTAAGTTAACACGTAGCAACTCACTTTGTTTTCATAGGCTAAATACACCATTTTACACACAACAACACCTTCGCACTTTATTTCATTACTTTTAATTAGTTTCCTTTTATAATTTGTAAGCAAAAATTATTCAAATAGGATACAAACTTACATAAATCAAGAATATAAAATATATGATTTTAAAAAATAGATAGTATACTTGTATTTGTCATAATGAAATATAAATTAACTAATGAAGAAAGGTTTGATCTTCCTTGCCTTCTCTACGAATTTGCAGCTGATAGGGCACCAGGATTCACAATGTATTTTGTGATTATGAATAGAGCGTAGAGTGATTAAGAGGACCTAACCTAATTAAATAGAAAACCCTAGTGGACTCACCCATCAAAAGCCTAGTTGATTAAAGGTCTATATGTCTCAAAATTGACACCCCATAAAAATTATAACAATATTGGCACATTATAATCAAATGATGCATGCATCAATAAAATAACATAAATTCATAATCAACATACCAATGAGTATATGTGAATATATAAGAAAGGAACATATCAAAAATTACATAAAACATGGTCATAAAAATGAAAACAACTCCCACTAACCAAAGATATCAAAAGAACCCATAATTCCCATACTCTCAACATGCTTTTTAAAAATTGTTGGTCTAAGTCCTTTAGTCATGGGATCCGCTAGCATAGCATCTGTATGAGTGTGCTCTACCACTATATCTCTTTTCTTCACAAGATCTCTAACTGTGAGATATTTTAACTCCAAATGCTTAGATCCACTAGAACTTTTATTATTTTTGGTGAAAAAAACCATAGCACTATTGTCACAATAAATTTTCAGTGGTCTAGCAATAGAATCCATAATTTGTAATCCTAAAATGAAAATTTTCAACTAAATAGCTTGCAAAGCAACATCATAACAAGCAACAAATTTTGCTTGTATGGTGGAAGAAGCTGTCAATGTTTGCTTACACTTTTCTAGGATATAGCACCTCCAGCCATCATGAAAATGTAACTTGAAGTAAATTTCATATCATCAGAGCATCCAGCAAAATCTAAGTTTGAATACCCAATTACTTCTAAGTTATCAATACGAGCATATCAATCTTAATTTTCTGCAAGTATCTCATAACCTTCTTAGCAATACACCAATGATCTCTTCCAGGGTTAGACAAATACCTGCCAAGAACACTAACCATAAAAGCTAAATTTAGTTCGGTGCAAACTTGTGCATACATTAAACTTCCAACAGCACTTCTATAGGAAACATTTTGCATTGACTATTTCTTTATCTCATTTGCTAGGCATTACATGTTGCTAAACTTATCACCTTTCATAACTGGAACATTCTTAGGTTTATAGCTCTGCATTTCAAATCTTTTAAGAATCCTATCAATATATGCCTTTTGAGACAATCCCAATAAGTTACAAGTTCTGTCCCTATGAATCTAAATACCTAAAATAAATGATGCCTCACTAAAATCCTTCATATCAAAAACTCCAAACAACATTTATTTGATATCATATAGCAAAGCTAGACTATTGCTTGTTAATAGAATATCATCAACATACAAAACGAGTAAAATAAAATTGCTCTCACTGACCTTAAGATAAATACACTAGTCAACCTTATTTTCTATGAAGCCTATATATGTAATCAACTCATCAAACTTCAAATACCATTGTCAGGATGCCTATTTCAAACCATATATTAATTTTTATAGCTTGCACACTAGATGCTTAGATTCACTTATTTGAAAACCCTCAGGTTGTTTCATGAATACATCTTCTATAAGTTTACCATTTAGAAAAGTTATTTTAACGTCCATTTAGTGAAGTTTTAAATTAAAATGTACAACCAAGGCCATAATAATCTTGAATAAGTCTTTAGAAAATACTAGTAAGAAGGTCTCAAAGTAGTCAATTCCTTCTCTCTAAATGAAACCTTTAGCTACCATTCTTGCTTTAAATTGATCAATTCTGCCAGTTAAATCTTTCTTAGTCTTGTACACCTATTTGCAACCAATTACTTTACAATTTTGTGGAAGCTTAACAAGTTCCCACACTTCATTCTTGATCATAAACTGAATTTCCTCATTCATAACATTCAACCACAAATCAGACTATTGATTGTGTTAGGCTTCGGATCAACATACGAAATGGAAGATCAAAAATTTTTTATCCGAAACTCACCAAGGATCCATGCAGAAAGACATAAATCAATGCTAAGGTTTTACCTTTTATGTGCTTGTATTCTTTCTGAACAAAACTTTTAGAGATCGAATCATGAATCTAATGCCAACCGGAAGGTACAGTGTCTCTACGGTACCCATGTGGAGTGAATAAAGACTTCTCACCCTCCACAAATCTGCTAGGATATGTCTCTCTCTCTAGGATTAAGGTTAGTGCATTTTTGAGTGAATTCAGGGTTTGATGGTAGGTAATGTGTCATATAATTTGTTGCCTTCAAGTTCCTTTTTATAGAACTAAGGCAAATCACATTCCTAGTCCTACTAGGATAATGCTTCTAAATATCCTCATCACACTTGACAACTATCACCTTATCCTTATCATGGAGAGAGTGAGGAGAGATAGGACTTATTCATTATCCAATATTTGATAACATTATCTGATAATATAATTATCTAATATTAAAAAGCATATAGTTATCTCATATTAGAATATAATATTATCTCATAATATAATTACCTAATATGTAATAACGTAATTATCTGATATTACTTTAATATCAAATAATATCACATAATATATCATATATATATTATGTGAAAATATGTTATTATTTTAATAATATATATATGCATGAAAATAAGCTCAATTAACTGAATTTCAGTTTAACTAAAACCCAATTAATTTTTATCTTATTCCTACTTCTTTTGTGTGATCCTATAAGTTCTTACTACATTAGTAATGGCCCACTTGTAGACCATAGACAGTGAGCACTATCTAGCAATACATCACTGCCACCCAAGTAGTAAAATTATATGTGACTCAATATTCATTTAATGTGTGAACAACACTTTGTAATATAGTTCCTTTTATAATGATATCCAAATCGAACTAGAAGTATGGAATGCATCATCCTCGTTAATGTTCAATTTATATTTCTTGATACCAAGTAGACTACCTTAAACAAAGAATCAATATCTCATATTGATCCATTTGAGCATAGCCATGCATTTCTTAATCTCACTCAATCAAGGGGCCCAAGGTTATCACTCCTACTATGTAATAGGAATAAAATTCTCATCTATATCACTTACATCCCTTTACATAATTCATGATACACCCAATCAACATCCTACAACATATACCGATTAAAGGTGATAAGGATGACATCAAAGTGTGTGACTCTTCATGTAGGGTACCGTAGTGACTTCAGGTCAAAGGACTACGTGTATTGTGGTCGTATAAGAATAATTAATGGCACATGATAATCCATGTAGTTTTCTCATTATGGGCTAGTCCAGTACACTTGTTCACTAAAAATATACTCATGTATTGACTTGATATTACATATCCATAATTTATAATCATTAATCACTATATATGCTAGTCTTGATGTATTATTACTATCCCTTTTGTAATAATACTTGACTAGGGACATTTTAAGAATAATAAAATTATTCCAGAGATAATTATTATATTAAGTTAAAAATTGCACAAAGTAATAAAAATATGAAACAAAATATAATAATTTGAATTTTTTGAAACAAAACATAATACATTATACATTTATTACAATAATCTTTATGATTAGCTCCTAGGACACACACTAATAGACTATTCATTGCTTGATTGGATGAAGTTAGATCAACAACATCCCAGATGTTATATTCACTCTCAGTAAGATAAACATAATAATCATTTGAAATTACTGCCTTCCTTTGTCTAACTGACCTTCTAACTAGATCTGCTCTATAGGTTGAATAGGTTGATGGTTCTCAATGGGAACAACTGCAACAGGTTCTACAATTTGATCATGCTCTAGATTTTGATCATTTTATGTTTCAACATGAATAGATAGAGGTACAATAGTTTGACTAGGTGAAACTAATGGAATGGTAATGGTAGCTGGCTCATTTTATGTTTCAAGGTGCCTTAGATTTAGTGACAAATCAGCAACATCAAGCTCAAGAAATTTTACAATCATAAACTCAACTATTTTTGTACCTTTTGTAGGGTAATAGAACCTATATCCTTTTGCACGATCTGGATACCCTATGAAGTAATAATGAATGAATCTTAGATCAAGTTTTTTCATTGATGGATTATAAATTTTTACTTTAGAAGGACAACCCCAAACTCGAAACTGATTAAAGCTAGGTTTTTTGCTGGTCCAAAGCTTAAATGGTGTTTTAGGTACTGACTTACTAGGAACACGATTAAGCATGTACAAAGTAATTTTAATGGCCTCACCCCAAAGAAATTCAAGTAAATTTGTTCAACTCATCATGCTCATCATCATGTCTTTAAGAGTCTGATTGCGCCTTTTAGCAATGCAATTTTACTTAGGACTACTATGCATGGTATATTGTGGAACAATTTCATAATCTTGTAAAAACCTAGCAAACGGTCCCATATATTGCCCAGACACATCTTGTTTGCTATAATATTCACCTCCCTTATTAGATCTCACAATCTTAATGACTTTTGCCAATTGTTTTTCAACCTCAATTTTGAAAATTTTGAATTTCTTAAATACATCAGATTTTTCTTTTATCAAATAAAAATAACCATATTGAGAAAAATCATCAATGAATGTAATAAAATAATAACAACCATAAATGGTGGGAGAGTATGGTCCAGATATATCAATATGAATTATCTTTAAAAGATTAGAACTACGAGTAGCACCTTTCTTCTTAGTCTTGGTTAACTTGCCCTTAGTACAGCTCACTCATATGTCCATATCATCAAAATCTAGGGAAAGAAAAATATTCTCTTTAATTAACCGCCCCACCCGTTCCCTAGACATATGTCCTAATCTCCTATGCCATAACATTGATGATGTTTCATTAACTCTAGGTCTTTTTGAAACCACATTTTCAACATTCAAAGAAGAATAAGGACTATAAGAGATTAATAGTAACCTATATAATCCATTATCAAAAACATCAAAACTAATGGACTCAAAATGTCATAAAATATTAACTTTTCCATTTCTAAAAATAAATCTGAATCCAAGTCTATCCAAAAGAGAAATTAAAATTAAATTACGTCTAAAACTAGGAATATAAAAGACATTATTCAATGTAATCTTAACAAAGTTTTCTAAATGTAAAATAGCATCTCCTATACATTCAACTGCAACTTCGAGATTATTTCTTACTTTAAGCTTGGACTCTCTCTCACTTGGTTTCCTCTTACTTATGAACCCCTGCAAGGTAATTGTAACATGAGTTGTGGAACCACTATCAAACCACTAAGAATCTATAAGGACACCAACTAAAGTTAATTCAAAACAAGCTAAGGATAGGATTTTACCATCCTCATTTCCCTTTTTCTTTTCTAACTAAGACTTGAATCTATAGCAATCATTCCTCTTATGACCTTTCTTATGACAATGATGGCACTCGACATTCTTATAAATAGAACCTATAGGGCCTCCTACTTATGATTTATGACTAGTATTGTTATTATTATTACCATGCCTTTGAGCCTCCTGAGATTTAGAAGAATTGCTCCTTGGAGCATGTGATTTAGGTTTCTTTTTCTTATGGATTGGGCTTTTGTTGGGTAAGGATTTTGATTAGATAAAAAAATCTTATTTCTTTCTTTTCTTTTCTCAATTTTTCTTCCTCAACAACGCACTTAGTGATGAGTTCATTAATGATCCAAGGCATGTTCAATGTATTATAGGCTCTCTTGATTTGACTAAATTCTAGAGGTAAAGAATTTAAGGCATGTAGGACAAGAAAGCTATCTGGCAATTCAAATTTTAAGTTCTTCAATTGAATTTGGAGGTGAACCATCTTGATAATAAACTCTCTTATACCACCAGTGTTGTCATATTTCATGGCCATCAATTCCTTCATTAGGCATCCAAATTCAGCATTATCAAATACTTGGTATCTTTGCTCTATAGCATCCATAAATTCTTTGGCCTTAGTTGCATATACCAATCCACCCAATAAATGTTTAGGTACAAATCTCTTAATTGCAATGAGGGCCTATTAGATCTCTCCCATTTTGCATAGTAGTCTTTTTGCTCTTGAGTACTTTTAGGAGTGAGTATTGGCGATTCTAGCTCAGCAAGGCTAAATTAAGATCTATAATATCAAGAGTAAACTCTATATCCTACTTCCATCTCCTATGATTTGTACCATTTAATAATTCAATAGTTGCAATGTTATTGTTCAATGTAAAAGAAATTGTGAAATAACAATTAGAGATGCAAGATGTTAGATCTAGGCATTTTAAATTTATCTATAACTATATTTAGGAGTATATGAAATATCACTATATTCTCCCCTTCAGACAGAGAATGCAATGTGTAAAAGACCCCCCTAAAATTGAAGCCAACCAGAATAATATATTATTATTACAAAATTACCTCCTTTGGGCAAGTAAAATTTATAATAATAAAATAAATCCGAAATAATATTTTGCTTCATTAAACCAATTTCTAATCATATCATACAATAATCCCCTTTGGGCAAGTCATTATATGAAATAATTAAAAATGTTAATAAGCTCATTTTTTAATTACAACACATACTTACACCCTTTAGGCAAGTACTTATGTGAAATAATTAAAAATCAATCCCATAAATATTTATCAATAGCTCAAAGGCTTATGAATCAAAATAAATAATCTCACTTTGATGAAAATTATCTATTTCAACCCATAAATTTTCCAAAAAAACCGAGATATTAAAATGTAGCCCAAAACTATAAATTAAAATAAAACATAACCAGTCCATTAAGGGATGCTAAACAATATACACCAATACTAATGGTAAAAAAAATCATATTGCATAAAAAAAATACAATCTCAATATATATATTTAGTACAAATTAAAAAAAAAACTGACTTTCCAATTTACTCCTAATTTCTTTAAGAGAGTGTGTATCTAGGATTGCAATTTGAGGAGAATGAAATACACTAATATAATTATGAAAATATATATATTATTTTTCTAGAGATTTTCATAATTTTTTTTATTAAAAGTCTTTTTAGAGAAATATAAACATATAATAAATATCTATCACAACCCCAATAAATAAAGAAATAAATAAATCAACAATAATAATAATAAAATTATTGTAATGCGTGGATAGATCACGCAAACATAAAAAGCCACAGGGGTTTTTGGCTTTACATCTTCACTAAAGATGAACGAGTTTGAAGACGCAAGGCGTCTTAATAGTCCACCGTAAGACAAATGCCAATGATGTCGTAGAGTTTAATTCCAAGACAGAGAAAGAGAAAAAAAAATTGAAACTTTTATTCGTGTAATTGCTACAAACACTGAGACAAGAAAACGGAATTCATCCTTTGTGACAAACAACGTAATTATAGAACACAGAGTAACAGAAGAATACATAACGTCCAATGACATTCTCAATACGCCCAGAAATTAAAGGAAAGTTACAAATATTTGAAATTAAAAATAATCATACACTGTAATGTAATTTTAATTCTATAACGATGAAATCATTCAAAAACATATAAATTATCATATTAAAAGAAAAGTACATCAAAATATATGATAATTTTAAATAATTTGATAATAATAATCATAAAAATAGATGATATTAATAAAAAAATACATATCATATATAAAAAAAATTATGTATCTTAATTCTTAATCTATTATAGGAAGCTCTAATATCAAATATAAGCAAAAATTATTCAAATAAGATACAAACTTACATAAATCAAGAATATAAAATACATGATTTTAGAAAATAGATAGCGTACATATATTCGTCATAATGAAATATGAATTAACTAATGAAAAAAGATTTGATCTTCCCTATCTTCTCTATGAATTTGCAACCGATAGGGCACTAAGTTTCACAAAATATTTTGTGATTATGAATAGAGTATAGAGGATAGGGGGACTTAACCTGATTAAATAGAAAATCCTACTTGGCTCACCTATTAAAAGCCCAGTTGGTTAAAGGTTTATACTTACTGTAAAACACATCAGCCCACCAGGCATTTTAAGTTCATAAAAGTGATCACAAAAATTAGACTCAAAACTATAACTCTAGGATCAGACTCGGCTCATTTTAAATAAAATAAAATAAAAGACCCAATTAATGGTAGTCCAAAATATTTTTACATAATTCCCTTTTAACCAAACACTCAAAAAATAGAGACAGTGAGGTAAAGGTCCACTCTTCCCTCACCCTTTGATAAGACCCAAACACCACCCCCATCGACAACCTTCTCCTCCTTCCCTTGTCACTCATCTTCATGGCAGTGCAAAGCAGCTTGCAATTGGTTCGTTCTTTATGCTAGAGCTTTTTTGGAGAAAACCTCTACACCATGGGTTGTGGAGTAGCAAATGCGCATTGCTGCTATCGTGTTCAAGTCAAGCCACCAACGAGCGTTCCATATTAAACGAAGTTATCCTCCTCTTCCTTAAGCATAAGTTTCCATATCATCTATTGTGTGCTACAATAAAATTTTCTATCATTTTCAAAATATTTACCTTGAAACCCTAAACCCAAATTTCAAATTTTGGATTCCTTTATAATTGAATGGCCATATTATAGGCAAACGAAACTCTAAATAATGTTAGGAACAAGAAGTTAGTTTTAGTTAAAATAGGTTAGGGAGTTTAGTTATAATCATTAATTAATGGTGTTTGATTTTCAGTTGTTTAAATTTCTAGTAAACTTTGAGTAGCATGGATCAAGGTGTTAAGGTCACCCAAACTTGGAATTTAGACTAAAAGTGATTTTGGTTCCTCCTCTGAAGTGAGTGGATACATTACCTTTTATTTGAAATTTTCTATACTAAAGGTTAGAGTTCTTTTATTTGAAGATTTTACAAATTCAATAGGGTTGGCGTTTGATATGAAAATGTGTTTGTATGTCTACATACTCTTCAATGGTTAGAATGTGTTTTTATTCTAAAACCCATTTTTGGACTATTATTAATGTACATGAATTGCTTCTATAAAATGCAAGAAATTGATTGTTATCAAATGTTTCAATAATTATGTTATTGGAAATGTACTTGTGCAAATGAGGATTTGATTTTTAGCTCTTGATTTAAAATGCTTAACTTTCAAATTTTGTTAAACTCCCTTCAAAGAAAAGTACTATTTGCAAAAGTATAATATTAATTAAGTTAGAAAAAAAATTTGAATGATTGGATCTTGGGAGGATTTCCTTATCAAACCACCCAAGTGCACTTGGAATTGTTATTGAAAGGCCATATAATGAAAGTGATTGAATTGCTAGAGGGACAAAGAGATGAGGGAGGTATTGTTATTGATAATTGAATTGAAAAATTGATGGTTGACTAAAGGAAATTGGATCCTACATGTTTCTTTTGCATGAATTATTTAAGTCATTATGTTAACTGTATAAATTTTCTAGGTGTTTTGAATTTTCATTTAAGAGTTTTTGTTTTATGTCAAATAGTTTGAATTATAAAATAATTACTATTGTCAAAATAGTTTATTTTGCAATAAGAAATTAGGAAGTTTTAGGAGTTAGATTTAGTATTGTAAGCTAGTAAATTTTAAAAGTTGAATTCAATTTTTGTCCACACATATTGAATTTATAGTATTATTATATTTAAAAAAAAGAACTAAAGTTTTCTACAATTTTCATAAACTATGCTTTAAGTTGCGAACTTTAGCAATTTATTCACTTATTAAGTTCATATAACTCACCCTTCTATCTTCAACATTTTCACGTTTGAAACTAATCCTATAAATCTATGTTACACTTATGGAGATTGTAGGCATTTTCTTGAAGACATTTGATGGTTGGAATAGGATTGTGTTGTATATGTGCCCATTTATCATGCATATGGCATTATGTTTTGTTTTTGACTTGCAAGTTTTGGTTTTAAGGCATGTAGACCTATTAAAGTCATGTGTTACCCATTAGCTAGTGTTGAAGAGCAAGACTTTTTCAAATTTTTGACAAGTTTGATTAAAACCCCTAATATCACATTATGAGTCACTAGTTAGTATCTATTTGTGATTTAGACATGTCATAATTAGAGTCTATTAGGCTTATAGGAGGCCATTTCTTAGTGGGTTCCTACATCAGTCATGCAAAGTTAAAGTGCAATGGTTTTTTCCTCTATTTACTATTGTACAGTATTTGGTAAAGATTAGCTTGATTTGCTATTTGTAGCTCATAAATGATTAATATTGTGATTGACTTGATTAGTTTTATAATATTCTTGTGAGTTTTGATGATTTGGTTAAGTAATTTAATGTCATATATTCTTGAGATTTATGAGGCATAGAGGTGGGTGAACACTGATTTTGTGTGAAATGTGCAAAATTTTCATAGGGGAATCAATTCCCTAATCAATTCATTAGGCTTACGATTGCTTCTAGAAGGCTCAAATAGATTTAGGAATTGATTCACCTACAATTGGTAAAGAAAATTGAATCAACAAGCTTAAGAGTTTTCTAGACAATAGAAGTTAATTACCTAATTAATTCTCCTTGCATAGAAAATTTTTATAAGGCTAGAACAACTTCTTGAATCGATTTGGCCTTAATAGAAACTCTCTAGAAGGCAAGAATTGATTTCCTAACTACATTCCTTTAAAATTGTACATATTTAAGGATTTTTATGAACTTATATCGTATATGTATATGTTGCATGATGGTGAATGATATTATACATTATAGATTGATTTGTGGTGAATGAATTGAATAACCCATTTAGGATTTAAAATTTTCATGTTTTGCTTATATTAATGTTATAATTGAATAGTTACGAATGGATTATTTGAAATAATGTGTAAAGGTATGGTGATGTTGCAAAAATTCTTTAACATTAATGCTTTTTTTTATGGAATTTGATGTTGAATTGTGCTAATATTATAAAAAGTTAAGATAGGGTCAAAATGATATTGCTTATAAATAGAGCACTGGATTTAGTAATGGCTTGTGAGGGATAAGGTTCATTTGGAGGGACAAAGATGTACTTGCGAGGGATATGGATGCATAAGAGCTATAATGAGACTTACGATGCATTTAGGTATGTTTTTGTTTGTTATTTTTGAAAATTTTTCTTAGAAGTTATTTTTAAAAATTACTTTCTTTTCCTTTTTTTAGAAACTATTTCTGAATTCATGGAAAAAAAAACATAGAAGGTATTCAATGAAGCAAATAAGGAAAAAATTTATGGAATTTCAAAACTATCGCCAAGAATGAAAAAATAAGTCAAGAAAACATCTAAAAGTTGTTTCTATTTTTCTATTTTTTAAGTTACACATTTGGAGTTACAATTCTTAAAAAACATATTATAAAAACAATTACATAAACAAGAACTTCTATTTTTAAAAGCATAAAAATAGAAAACTATTTTTAGAAAAATCAAACAAATAGATCCTTACTTGTTTTCCACTTATTAGTTCTTGATTTGTTATTGAATTAATGTCCTTAGGTTAAATGAGTAGTGATGTGCTATTATTATATTGTGTATGGCAATGAGGATTGTTATACTCAAATGAGGAAATTATGGATATGAATGTAGTAGAGCAATGATTCAATTTCCCTAATGAGAATGAAGGTGCAAAAAGAGTGGTATAATTACAATTGGGTTTCATATTGTGTATGTTTATATTTGTTTTGTTGAAAGGTATGTCACTTCTTGAAATACCCTTACTTTTCCCATTTTGGCCAAGGTAGAGAATTCATCTCATAAGAGAAATGGTTTGAAAACTTATGTTCAAGTTTTAATTATTTTTCAATGTCAATGCTTACTAAGTTTTCAAGAAAACTTATAATATCTCTTTGTCCTTTTTTTATGGGAAATTGTCCTCTTAGGTGCTTAGTTTTTGTTTGATGGGATAAAAGTGGGCCCCTTCATGTATTTTGGCATTGAGTTAATTCATAGGACAGTTAAAGTAAATAGTTATACATATCCATTTGATGCATGATGAATTTTCAATCATTTACTTTTATCCTTTGTGTTGCTTATACTTGTTGGAAGGTTAAGAATTACTGCATGGTTCAAAATGCATTATTCATTTAGGTAAGGCTAGTAGATGGTTACTCATAATAACTTTTTACACTAGTCATAAGCCTTAGGATGGGCCATGATAATGACTAAACAATTTAAAATGACTAATTTCCACATGAACAATAAAGACAATAAGAATTATTCGAAAGTAAAATATGTAAGTACTTGGTCTACAATTAGTTCTAAAAAAACATTTTATCTCTTTTATCTATTCCAAACATTTTATTATACAATTGATTTCCTTCTAATGCGGATAGTGTTTTCATATATAATTAAATAAGTATCATATTGATTCTGTTTACAAGCAAAAAATTGATGAAAAAGAGTTTAAAGATTATTTGATAAATGCAAGTGATGGTGGAGTGAGCATGGAATGATTTTAGAGGAATGAGAGTAGTATTACTCCGACAATAACATAAATGCATAGAAATTGTAACAAAAAGGTGGTCTTTAAGGTAACATTGACAACATATAATCACTACTTTCTTTGTTCTGTTATAGAGCATTCCTTTATTTGAAAAAAACTAATAATGTAGCTTCTTCGTTATTTTTTAAATAATTGAAAAAGGTGAATTCCTAATTAATTCTTTTTTTCTTTTGGTTAAGAAAACATCATCTCCATTTCGCCAAGCATGCAAAATGCCCACATTACAAAAAAAGAGAATATATAATAGATTGTTAAAATGTAAAATACAAGGTTAGATTTCTCTAATAGAACTATAACCATACTTGATTACACTCAAAATATATTGCGATTATTATTGTATAGATTAAAGTGTCAATCCCATGAGGAATTGCTTTAGAAAATGAGTTAGTAGACAAAATTTTAAAACAATATATTAAACTTGTTTGATGATATTTTATAACAAAAATTTACATTGAATTAAAATAGAGGAAAATAGTTTATGGAATGAAAAGTAAATATTAGGAGTCACTATTATATTTTATAAATTTATCCCCTATTTTGATTCACTTAAATGTCAATTGTTGTTTCACATTCAAATAAGAAATTGGAAGGTATGTTTTTGAAATCCATATATAACTTAATTGTTAAATAT
The DNA here is from genome assembly GCA_020226215.1 of Sindora glabra. Lineage (NCBI taxonomy): Eukaryota > Viridiplantae > Streptophyta > Magnoliopsida > Fabales > Fabaceae > Sindora > Sindora glabra. The sequence goes on from CM035231.1 coordinate 57,448,540, forward strand.
GAAAAAAAAACTCTTATTAAGTTTAAAATATCTAAGAATTATCTTTTATGTTATCCAAAATCAATATTATAAAATATCACTCAAGCCTTGTAAAAACTCTAGCATGATTTGTAGAGTATTCTTGCAAATCTAGAGAAAAACTATAAGAAAGATGCAAGAATCAATTGGAAGAAATGTGTGTTGAATGGCTAATTAAAGTCTCAATTTATGGTGGATGACAGTCCAAAAATTCTAAAATTTAGCTTTAACCTTTTAAATGTATCTAAACAATGGCTTGACCAAATTCAATATTGACATCTGGTCAAGCTAGCTTTATTAAATGTATCTTGATCTATTGCTAACACTTGATTAAGTTAACTTTCTTCAATATATCTAGATCGATTGTTGACACTTGATTGAGTGAGCTTTTATGACACATGGTCGAGTTAACTTTCTTAAATGTATCTTGATTGATTGCTAACACCTAGTTGAGTTAGTTTTTATGACCTAAAATTATAAGAAAACAATAGAAAAAGATTAGTAATGACATTTATAACACAATTATGAAATAATATCATATTTATTTCTCATAAATCCAAAATAATACCACTAATAAACTAAGTTAAAACTTATTTTTATGCACTTATCACAGCCCTTAACTAGTCCATTGCTAGCCCCTTGGCAAATTTAGCGAAACTTAGGAAACATAACTTGATGACTAGATCAAAAAGAAACTAGCAAAATTATCTAAGTACCTTAATTAGAATTATTAAAAACATAATCACTTAATCAAGTTTGTTTCTTTGTTAAGTTTAATCAAGTGTCAAGACTTCATTTGTTTTATATGAAGATATTTTCCATTGGTAAACATGATTTGCTTATATATATAGAAATTTCATATTTCTTATATACTTTCTGAATAAAAAATTATGTATGGTGTCATGGTATCATAGCAAAAATTATGTCCTATTTCAAAAGGTGAACAATACTTTTCACATTTAATATTGAACTATAGGTATGTTGCTTCTTTTCTTCATATTCTATAATCATAAATATACATAATAAAAGTATTGCTAGGAAAAATATTTTCCACTAAAAGAAATGGAGGCTAAAATATACATTACTTTAACATTAAGACGAAATAATATGAGGTACTATATTTTTCTTTCAAGCCAAAATTATAAAGCAATAACTTATACATGAGTAATTTAACAACTGTGTACAAGAGATAATTTTGTAAAAAGTAAAAAGAAAAAAAATATTTTTAATTGAAATATCAAAACAAATCATATGATGTAGTACACAATCAAGAATGAACCCTCAACATTTGAAAAAGAGTAATATATAGTAAATTAGGAGTAAGCTTGCCTTCAATGCCAATAATTTCAGTTTGCAAACCTAAAATTTAAAATTTTCTTATTAATAAATATCCTAATCACTTTAAATGCAAAAGAAAAACCGCTACCTCTTACTCCATGTGAGTTTCAAAATTTCCATTTTTCTCACAAGCTTATTATTTTTCAACTAATTAGAAAAAATAATTTTAATTTAAAATAGATTAGAGCATGTTTGATGTTTTGCTCAGGATAATAAATTGGTCCATTGTTATACATTGGGTAATATTTCAAAAAACTAAGTTCCACATTGGGCAAGTTAGGCCTCAAAAGAAAGTTTATATATGAGACTTTTTCTTTTATGTAAAGTAATAAGGAAAGAAAGTGATAGGCTCGCGCGCATGAGGTGGGCCAAAGTTAATGTAAATCAATAGATTTGTCCCTTATGCATGAATAACTTATGAAGCCATACTCAAGCCTATTTTTTAAAAATGAAAAGTAAAATAATTTTTAATTTTTATAAAATCTTATGCTTATTTGGAACATTTAATTCTTAATGGCTATTCCCAATGTCTATTTAAACATTTATTACTAGCAGCTATTTTAACATTTATTTTATGATGATTATATTTCAATGGTTATATTTCTAATAGCCATATTACAACGGCTATATTTACAATGGCTATTTTTTAACAGCTAGATTTCAAAACCAATAAAAAGCATACTATTCCTCTTAGTCTTTCACAACACACTCTTCTACTTAGTGGGTTTCACTTTCCTATTGCTTGCTTCCTGTTCTAGTTGTACATTTTTATGATAGAAGAGTCTGTTAAATTTTAGGGGAATTGCCAATTCAAGCTTTGCACGAAATTCTCGAATAATTCCTTGAAAATAGTAACCTATGTTGTGCCTCAAACTATTCAAACAATTTTTTTACAACAGTCCATGGATTCAAGATTATCCTTCATATCCACCACATTGAATAACAAGAAGGAAGAGCCGTTTAGCTCAGCTTTCAATGCCATAAATCCCTAACTTAGGAACTTTGAAGTCTAGTGACTTTCTTTTTGAGTGATTGCAACCATTATACCAGGAAATGGGTTAAGTGAATAAATTTGAATTAGGACAATTTATTATAGGAGAAGTTATGCTTTATGAAGAATACTAGGTAAGATGATAAAGAAGAAAAAGATACTCTTGAGCTAGTTGTATCATTTTTTATATGTAATTTATAGTTTAATCCTTGAATTCTTATTGGTTTGTTATTTTTAATTTTGATAAAAGGTAGCTTGGTTAAGTGTTATAAGTTAGTAGTTATAGCTAGATCAATAAATAAACATGCTGAGTTATGAATGACATTTGACCCAAAAATTAAGCATGGTGTGAAGGTTTTGTGGAGGGTATTTAGGAACAAATGCACTTGTAAAGTATTTTTCCTAATTTTTCCATGTTTAGGGGTATTCTAATAATTTTAGTATAATTCAAGAGTTTAAAAGGATTCAATATGCTTGTCATTATGATCCTTATATTTTTATCTTTATTTTGATATATTATGGTGAGAATATCTCACATGTAGTATGGATAAAAGGGCTTATAACAATTTGAAAAAATATGTTAACTTATGTTAAGTGGACTTTTATTCAAAATATTTTTTAGGGTGGAATATGAAAAGCTTAGCAAGGGACCTTGACATTGAGCTTGGGCTTCGGTGTATTAACTTATAGGCATCCCATAAACAATCAAAATTATATAATGATATATATACCATTGAACAAAGTTATCCCTCTCCCTTTTGGTTGTACTTAAAGGTTCATAGTGTGGATCATCCTTACGGTTAGATGTGCACAAGTGCTTTGATGATTTGGTTATGCTATCTTCAAATATGTTGTACTCGATATTTTATTGTATGGATGATAAATTTTTAATGTATTACTATGTTTTCTAAGTGTATCACGAGAATTTTTATCGAAAGGCTAACATGTTCTTTTGAAGTGGCAAGTTTATACTGCACAGTTTTAGTTAAAAAAATACCAACCCTTGACACTAAAGGCAAAAAGTCATTGGGAAAATGATTTTGATTTAAACATTTCTAAGAAAGTTTTATGAAGATTTTTGTTGCACTCAAGATATGATAATTCAAGGAATTAATGCAAACTAACTTATTCAGCTATCTATAAACAAAACACTAAAAAGATAATTCAATAAGAAGGTTTGCACATAGCAATTCAATGCACTTATACAAAGCCACTTATTTAACTATACATAGATAAATAATCAAAGAGCATAAACATAGATGAATTTCTTTTTCAACTATTTATTTCAACCATTTAATCATTTAAGCATCAACATAAGCATTCAAACTTAATATAATAATAGAAAAATAGAGCATGCAACACAACATGTAGTTTTACCGATTTAAGATTAGTTTTTTAAAACTTTTGTAGTGAACTTTCAGTTGGAAACAATAAAAATATGACTATCTAAGGTAATGTTCAAGTTTAAGATAATCAAGAATAATGAAACAACAATTTTTACAAGAGGAAAATAAAGTATAGTGCAGAAAAATAAAGAGTAAAGGTTGAGATGAAACACAAGAATTTATAGTAATTCCTCCCTTGAAAATCCAACACTCCAAGGTATACATCTATTCTCCAAGCTTTTCAAGCTTATATATCAATTCATTATCCCTTCAAGTTTCAATTGACACTAGAAGAAGCCTTACAATTCTCTTGCTCTTCCTTAAGCAAATCAACACTTCAAGGTATACATCTACTCTCCAAGCTTGTATATCAATCCATTATCCCTTCAAGTTTCAATTGGCACTTAAATAAACTTTACAATTCTCTTGCTCTTCCTTAAGCAAATCTTCCTCTTACAAGGGATACCTCACCCTTTACAAGTTTTTCTAAGGGATATCTCACCTTTTTACAATTAGGAAATGATAAAAGATAAATATCAATTCATACAAACTCTCTTAAAGAGTGGATAGAACAAATGAAGTCCTAAAATAGAGAAAATTCACAAAGATAAGCTCAAATCATGATTTGGATGAAGAACAATCTAAAATGATGTTTACAATTGAAGTTCAGGCTCTATCTTGATTGTATTTGGTGTTTCTTAGCTTATATAGGAAGCTCATGGAGCAATATAGCCATTTAAGGTTGTTAGAGATGAAAAATAGTCATTACTCGCCATTATTCACACACTAAAATAGTCAAAATTGATTGGTGAATCAGTTCAAGATGTTCAAGGTGCTCTCTGAATGTTCAGAATCAATTGGTGAATCGATTTACCAAAATAGAAATGTAAAGTCAATATAAAAATATCATAACTTCTTCATTTTAAATCCATTTTAAGCAAATAACCTACTGTTGGAAAGATAATTGAGTATACTTTCAAATGAAACTAGTTTCATGCTCATATATTATATCATTTTTTAGATATGTAAAAAAAATGAGCAAAGGTCAGAAATAGTGAATATATAAAAATCTGATTTTGAGACTTAAAATGTAAAATTCATAACTCTTTCATATCTTAGTTTTTTTAGCAAATGAACTATCCATGGAAAGCTCTTTGAGTCCATTTTCATATGAAAAAAATTTTCCAATCAAATCATGAGTATTTTATGAGATATGATTAAAAAAGCGACTAAAGGTTAAAATTAAAAAGATCAAAATCTCATATCTGATTGATTTTTGAAATATGCTATCTTATATAAACATGATTGTGGGCTATTTTTTTAAAATATTTTGATCAAGCTAATATTATAAGAATATATTTGAGCTCTATATCATGAAATACTTTATTTTATAAGAAAGTCTAAACCTTAAGATGAAAAATTATACCAATCAAGTTTTTTGAGGGGAAGTTAATACACATTGTACTCTTTTTTCTTTTGCTATAGTTTTTGTCCTATCGAGTTTTTCCTAGTAAAGTTTTTAATGAGGCAATATCCAATTTTGTATTATATGGACATCTAATGGGGAGTGTTATTAATAATTATTGATCGTGGATATCCCTAATTATTAGGTTTTAATTATAATCAATTATACTCCCAATTATGATTAATTCTATTTATAAGTTATCATTCTGTAATTGTAACATTTAGCTAATTTAACCTATAAATACGAGTTGTACAAATCCTTATAAATATAGTTGAATGAAATACTCTCCTCCTCATTATTATTCTCATTTATCTCCTTTATCTTTTTTTTTTTATCATTCCTTAGGGTTTAATAATTTCATAACAATACTCTTCATAACACTACCATAATAATTATAATAAATGATTATAATAATTAAATATAATAATTGTATTTGTATTTAAGCAAATGTTAATAATGAATAAGTATTTACTATTAATTTTTAATTAATGAAATTTAATATTTTATTTTTATTTTTAATAATATAATTAATATTAAAATTATATTTAATGTTAAAATTTCATTTTGATAATATATTATTAAAATTAATAATCATTGTTTATTTTATTATTAAAAATAAAAATATTAAACTTAACTTATTCATATTGTTATAGCATTTGCCTCACATTTATTAGAAAGGCCATGATTATGATGCCTCAGGAAAAAGTACAAGTATTGATGCCTTAACCATGTATTATCATAAGAGAGGTCAACTTTAACGAGTATTAGGCCCATAAAAAATTAGTAACTTGCTGTAAAGAAGCCTGATCAAATTTATATTTTCAACCTATAAGTTTTGCTTAATTAAAAATTTAGCCTATATCATTAATTGGGCTCATTAAACATTATATTTTGATTAAAATGGGCTGGGTAGAAGATAGTCAACTCTCCAGATGAAATCCATTTGCTTTAGACGCCCACTTTTACTTTTCATAAGTGTTTAGTTAACCCTTTTAGCAATTTATATATGTATTATTTATTTATTTATCAAATTTTTTGCTCATTCATATTATTTACAAGTTAGGTACTAATATACAAAATATTTTAAATAAGTAAAATTATGATTTAATTGAATTAGAGAATCATATATTTTATTTTTATCCCTTGTATTATTTTACCATCTTCTTTTCATTTCATGCTTTTCTTTCCTTTTTTTTTTAAAAAAATGTTTACCCTTATATTTTACATTTCAAATGCTAACATTACTAAGAAGTATATATTTTATTTTTAATATAAAAATATTTAAATAATTTAAATTTTTAATTTAATTGAATTACACTTATTATTCTAGCATAATTATTTATTTACTCCATGTCATATTTTTCTTTTTTTTACATTCACTCATATTTTTTATAGTTTAGGTATCATTATCAATAAAAGTATATATTTTATTTTTATTATAAAGATAATTTAAATAAGTTAAAACATTTAATCTGATTAAATTAAACTAATTCTATTTCTAACTTATATATTATTTTACAACTTACAAATTAAAGACTTATGTCTAAAATTAAATATATACCATCAACTAAAATTTTGTTAAGGCTTTACAACTCATGTATTATTTTACTATCTACTTTATTGAATAATATATATATATATATATATAACATGATATATGTTATTATATTATAAGAATATAATAAATAAGTCAAAGTTTTATTTAAATGAATTACTTAATTACATATTATTATTTTAATTTTTATATTACTTAACAATTCATTCATTCATTGTTCCACTATTTTTTTATTTGTTCAATTACATATTTTCTTCTTTTATTTTTTTATGTGCACTCATATATTTTACAACACAAACCTTAATATCATTAAGAAATACCTATACAATATAATATATTTTATTTTTATTATAAAAATATTTAAATGAATGGAAGAATTTAAATTAATTGAATTATTTAACTAAATATTATATTCTTAATTTTTAATATTATTTTACAATTCTGCTATTATTTCTCTCATTTTTATTTGTTGCATACCATGTTTTTATTCTTTTCATTTTTCATGTTTATTTATATTATTTATAACATTCATGTTTATTTATATTATTTATAACATAGATACTAATATAATTATAAAATATATGTATCGCATGATATATTTTATTTTTATAATAAAATATTTTAAATAAGCTTAAATATTTAATTTAATTAAATTATCTATTAATATATTTTGTTTTTAACTCTGGTTCACCCATTGTTCATGTTCTTTTCATTTATTCCATTGCATTTTTTTGCTTTTTTCTTTATATGCACGTTGTTGTTTATTGTTCATATAATTGATAGTTAAGAAATAAATGTATAATATAATATATTTTATTTTTAATACAAGAATATAAATAATTTAAATTAATTGAATTATTTAACTCTACATGTCATTTTTTATTTAAATTCTCATATTATTTTATAACTCAACCATTATTTTTCTATAATTTATTTTTTCCCATTCCATTTTTTTTCTTTTTAAATTTAATATCATTGTTTATAACTTATACGTTATCATTAAATAGAATACACATACAATGAGATACCTAATTTTATAAAAAAAAAATTAAAATGAGTTAAAATTTTAATTACACATTACACTATTTATTAAAAAATATTTGAAGTTAAAATTAAATTTATTTATTTAAATTATATTAATATTTTTAATTAATTTTTAAATTTCATATTTCAAATTAAATATAAATCAATTTAAATTTTATCAAAACTTTATAATTATATACTATTTTACTTTCTTTTATTTGTTTCATTGCAATTTTTTTCTTTGTACTTCACTTAGGTTATTTATAATTCAAACAATATCTCACTTAATAATATAAATATAATATAATATATTTTATTGGTATAGAAATATCTTATTTAAGTTAAAAATTTAATTGAATTGAATCATTTAAGTGTGTGTGTATTAACCCCTATATTACTTAATATTAGAGTTCACATTCCCTTCTTTTTATTCATTTAATTTCATGTTCTTTTTCTTTTCATTTTTCATGGTCACTTCTATTATTCATGTTCTTTTTCTTTTCATTTTTCATGGTCACTTCTATTATTTATGGATTAGATGTTAATATTACAAACAAATCTAATATAGAAAGTAGTAATCAAATCATATAATTACATAATTTATTTTAATATAAATATTTTAAAAATTAAAATAAAATTTATTTATCTGCATTTTTAAATATTTTCTTGAAACTTTTTTAAAACTTGACCTTTTACATATTGGTTCTTTCCCTATCTATTTTATTGGATATTTTAATTTTTTTACTCCTATTATTTACAATTTAGACACCGACATAATTAAGTACTATGAAAATCACACAATATTTTTATTATGAAATTATTTTAATATTTTTAATTTTTAATATTTTTATTTTATTTATATGCATTACTTTTATGTAAAAGATAATTATATACTTGTGCGAAGCATGGTTAAAACACTGGTCTATATAATTAAAACAAATTTTTTCATCTTCATTTTATATTATTTATTGCTTTTGATGTGTTTGGTTGTTAGGCCTTCATTTTTTCATTTTCCCACCTAATTGTTCTTTGGTCTTTGTTGTGTTGTTATTTTGATTGGCATTTTGCTGCCATAAGTGATTGGCATTTTGTTGCCATAAGTAATAGGCAGTCTTCTTGTATGCTTTGAACCAATGTATGAATATATTCAATCTATTATGAATGTACTTGCAATCCATATGATTGATAAGGAAATTATAAAATATAATCTTCAACAAATACATAAATGCATTTGTGGTAAGATGTATATATACTTGATAATATTCATTCACTTTGAAGATCTTTGACTATTTTGCTTTCATTTCACATTCATCTCTTATTTCTTCCTACTTTACAATTTATAATGATAACTTATAAGTACAAGGTATTTGCTTATTCTCCTTTTGAATATTACCATCTAGATTTATCTCATTAAATTATCTATACCATTGTTGAATATATGCTTTGTTTGATATAATCAAACAAAGCATATATTTTCATCATTAATAATGGCATGGATAATTCAATAAAAAGAATATATATTTTCATATTTAACAATGACAAGGATAATTTAATAAACATATGAATGGATGATGTAATTTAAATGGTAAAACTTTGATACTAATGTAAGAGATTGAAGCCAAACTTATATAAACTTATCAATTATATATTAGTTCGCTTATCAATTAATTGCATGAAATAAAACATTGTTTTTGACAATGACACGCATAATTTCATAAAAATATGAATAGATGATGTAATTTAAGTAGTAAAAAGCTGATATTATCCGACATTTAAAGTATATGAGGTTGAAGCTAAACTTATAAAATATTGAAAAAAAATCAAAACATAGAGCAATAATGTATAACTAATAATTAGAAAAAAGATGCTATGAAAGTGTTAGAATTCAATATGCCATGTTTATGTTTACAATCTTGCATTAAAGTTTCTAAATATTAAATTGTTAACAAAATCGTATTTAATTTTAAATACAATATTAAGAAATATATATGTAAATATTGATAAATTTTAAATAAATATTTTTAATTTTAATTATTATGTATTTTTATAAAAAATTATAATTAATTCAATCATATAAAAATAAAAATATGATACTATATCTATATTACTTAATAATATTAACATTTGAACTATAAATATCAAGAGGCATAAAAAAATGTAAAAATATACAATGGAATAAATAAAAAAAGATAAATAATATGTATGCTCTAAAATTATAGTTAAAAATATAATATATAATTAAATAATTTAATTAAATTCAATCCTTAACTTATTTATAATATTTTACAATGAAAGAAAAATATATGATCCTATATAAATTACCGAATGATATTACTATGTGAATCATTAAATAATAAGAATTGAAAATAGAATATTAAATTATATAATTAAATAAAATAATTAAATTATTTATAATATTTTTAAAATAAAATATGCTATGTTTTATCTAAAAATAAAGTATTTAGTGAAGTAATTCAATTATATCATGTTATATGTATAATACATAGTGATATTAGCCATATCTAAACCGTAAATAATGCTGGTGAACAAAAAAGAAAGAAAAACATATATAATGCAAATAAAAAGAGAGAAATAGTAAATAAATTATAAACTAATAAAGATTAAAAATAAAATATATAATTAAGTAATTGAATTAAATTAAATTTTAATTTATTTAAAATATTTTTAGAATAAAAAATAATATATTATGTTATAGTTATATTACTTAATGATATTATAATCTAATTTTTAAATAATAAAAGTAGATATAAAAGAAGAATAAAATCATATGATGAAATAAATGAAAAAGAAAGAAATAATATTTCGATACTTAACATATGGGTGAGGTTGCTTGCCTCCGCATAAGTTAGAAATTTCTATTTTTTTCATATAGATAAAAAAATTATATTATTGATTTAATGATAATAAATAATAAAAAAATTCTTAATAATTCTAATGAAAAAATATTAATTTAAAATATTTAAATTAATTTTAATCATTTTTATTATTATAATAAATATATTTATTAATTAAAAAATTAATAATTATAAATTTATTATAACATCATCTATTATTTTATTATTTTCGTTTTCATCATTCTCATAGGTGTTTAATCCAAGCTTCCATGTATTCGAGCCTCTATCAACCCTCTCATCAAAAAAGCTCGTTGGAGGTCATTGTACAATTTTTGCATTTCATGAATGAAGCATAAGTTGGGAAAACTTAACTTTCCAGGTTTATCTGTGCCACATGGCTACCTTTTATTTGTCAAATGGTACTTTTAACCTAAGGGAAGATATCACCTATTGAAAAATGGGAGAGAATAGTACAATTTTTCAAATTCTTTTGTCATTATCATTAGACTTATCAAAATGAATTATCCTAACTCAATCAGGCAAATTTAATGGACAAAAATTATACATCATGTCAATTTCAAGCCGAACTGTTTTTTTACAAAGTTAGGTCCACATTAAATTACTATAGTTCCAGACTAGTCCTAGTCCCAGATTAACATTTACCAAACGAATTTGAGCAAATTTTTATAACTCGTTACATTTTATTATTATTGTCATATTAATCTTTTATTTATTATTAATTTTATATTATTAAGTAATTAAAATATATTATTATTTATTAAATATAATTTTATATTATTATGACTTAAAGTTTTATTATATATATATATATATCATTGAGTCATATGAAAATATATATATATTATTAAATATATATTATTAAGATTTATAAACATAGTTCTCTAAAAATATTTGCAGAATTTCAATGATACCGGAGGACACTGCTTCCTCTAGAATTAAGATAAAGTTGGGAAAACGAGATGACCAATCTCCAGAATTCCAATTAGGTTGCTCAAAGGCAATTTTTATCAATTTGATATTCCATTCATGTTTCAACTTTGTATCCCCAATCACTTGCGCTCCCGGGACTACAAGAGAAGAAGGTTGGTTAATAGTAAAAATACAAAATACACACACACACACACACACACAAAAAAAAAAAAAAAAACTATTGATGTCTCCTTGCAGTTGTCTGTCAAGGTGATGCATATTTACAAACCTAATTTTTCCACCAGGCTCCAAACAAGGCGTCGGAATTGAAGTGGATGAAATGCTACCAAAAAAATGAAAAATAATGTAGTAAGAAGAGTGACCTAACCCATTATACTTGAATAAGAGTCACAGTGCCAAATTAGCTAGATTTTACAACTGAATTTATTAAAGTGGACCTGAAGTGATTGATTGCATTAAAATATGCATTCTGGTATGTGTGGAAAGACCCGGTACTAGTTGTTGTACATGTCTGGGTGGGTACAACATGATCAACTTCGACAGGAATAACTAATAAAGTAGACAATGCAAAATGAGAATACATACTTTGCATGGCAAAGTATATAATGAAAGAAGGTTAATCACTGACCTGGGTAAATGCAGCATCCCAACCATCTAAGCTTTGTTCCACTTCGAAACTCAGAAGGCTTTGATGCCAACTGACAGAGAATGGGTTTATTATCGTATGGATTTTGACCACTTATTATGACTTCTGCTAAGTTATGGTATCTTTGAAGAAGGAAATGGATAATATCTACGTACAAATGAACTCAAGAATTATACAGGATAATGTATGAAATAAATTATTAAGAATTTGCAGCTTGGCTTGTAAAATTGCTATAAATACAAATATTGTAAAGATGCTTAAGTGTAAATTTACCATGGTAACCCGCAACCATCAAACAGAAAATGAGAAACGCAACATGATGACCAGAGCAGAGATGGTTGGGATCCCTATCCCTAGTTACCAATGTAAGATACCATACAAGGTCTTTATCATTGGCACGTACCACAGCAATATGGAGTGGGGTTAGACCTGACGTGTATGTCATTACTAGAGAAGGGCATTTATCCACCAAAGCCTTGGCTTGCTTTAAGTTTCCATCTCCCGCAACGTAGTGGAGGACATTGCCGTGGTCTATTACACCAGTAAGTATTTGTGGATCCCTCACAGGTTTCAATATTTCCACAAAGAATTCCGAGTGGCGCCGAAACACAGCAGTAAGCAGCACTGATGCTAAAGACCTTTTTACCTCCTCATGATCCCTTCCAATGGAGTTATTATAAATAATTCCGGTGGCCGTTCTCCAATCACCCTTATATGCAGCAGACTGCAACTCGTCAACCTCTGTTAAAAATTCAATTAATATCTAATCAATAAATTCAGCAAACTCATCAAATAGGAAAACTATATATTTGAAAGATTGACTATTATAACAGGTTTTTATTAATAAACTTAAATTCAATCAAATTAATCATTTTAATTTTGATTGTTCTTTTTCTTCTAATCATCTTTCTTTCTCGGCTTGCCAACAACCAGCTTTTTCCTTCCAAGATAGAGCTCAATGCCACATTAAAAAATAAGGGAGATACACTTTATCCATACATGGAATTACCTAATTTGCAGTCTATCCATGATTTAGAGTATTAATAAGAATGTACCATTATTACTTAATCACCTATGTCCTGTCTATGTCCAAATCCAATAAAAATTATTATGTATGAATGCTCTATCAGCACCAACTTGACCTAATTTCATCTGTTATTCTTAATTTACTCTTCTAAAATTAAGATGTTGAGGATAGAAATGGAGGAATAGAGGTAAAAAATTATATTAGAAACTCCATTTCAATTTAATAGATGAGGAATAAGAGCACGTGAAAGAGTCAAGCATTACGTTTTGTTAGATTTAGAGGAGAATTAAGCATGGGTGAATAAAAGGTTAATGATGCAAACCACAACTACCATATTTTTGAGAAAAAATTTTAGTGCTACATACATTAGCATTGAATTTTTAGGGTCATTTTTATACAAATATTGCTGAATATATTATCTTTTAAATTTAGTAATCTGATTTGATAAGAAATCAATTCTCTCTCTCTCTCTCTCTCTCTCTCTCTGGGCAGAAAATCAGTTGTTTCTAAATACATTGGATTGTTGACTTGAGAAAATAATACATTTGTCAATATTTATATGAGAATAATACTGAATTTCAAATACTAGTTAGTACTTTTTTTTTTCCTTATTTTTTCACACTATAAATGGACAGACCATAAGCGGATAAAATATATTTTTCCCTGAAATAAAAATAACAACGCACAAATAGGTAGCTTTTCTTAGCAGGACCATATATTTCTAGTTACAACTTCGCATCATAATTTCTTCTTTTTCATTACATATTTTGAATTTTTTTAAAATTTCCCCCATAATATGATTATTAGTAACTAAGAAATGAATTATTCATACTTTACATTAAACCTGTTTATCGTCTAAATTAGACCAAGTTAGGCGGAAATTTGTGATAATTAATCAACTTTGAGTATTGAACCAAATTTAACTTCATAAAAATTGTAACTCACTATTTAATTAGAGTTTAAACTCAAGTTTATGAGAAAAGTTTGGGCTTAACCCATCACCCCTTATTACGCTATATTATTAAAATGTATAAACATCATATTAAATTAAAAAACAAAAGATTTTAATGACAAAATGAAAACGACCATAAAGTATACATTTGAACATATTATCATTTTTTATTGATGTGAAAAATTAATCCAGACGCAGATAAATAAACTTTAATATATCAACAAGTCGAACATGTAAGGTCTTCATTCAAACCCCAATTAGGAAGTAAAGTCGTAACATTAAAGAGTTAGTACACCACTAAATTAGTTTAACTTAAACTTTATGATTAGAGCAATAAAATAGTTACTGCACCATTTTCGCATCCTAATCTCTTTTTCTTTCATTACATCCTCTGAACTTCTGTAAAATTTTCCCTTAAATGAAATCATTAGTGACTAAGAAATGAATTATTCATACTTTGCATTAAACTGGCTTATTGGCTAAATTGGGCTGCCTTAGGCTGAAGTCCATGAAAATTAATAAGTTTTGAGTATTAGCTCAAATCTAAACTCATAAAAATTTTAGCCCATTATTTATTTGGGACATAAGCTTGTGAGCAAATCTCCAACTTGGTCCCCCATTTTTTACTCTACTTTATTATACTTTATATACAACGTATTAAATTTTAAAAAAATTTACAAGATTATAAAGACAAAATGAAAATTAATATTAAACAAATATATGTTAATAAAGTAAACATGTGATCATATTATCACTTTTTAATCTACGTGATTGATGTGAAAATTAATCCAATTAAAGCCCATATCAATAAACTTTAATTTATCAACAAGCTGAATAAAGACATCTAATTTCTTTCGGAATTGATTAGCTTCCAAACTAATTTCTGCTGTTGAATTTGATCCAAATTATTATCAATTAAAGATTATTTTCTATTATGATTTATCATCCAACTTAAATTAGATTTTTGTAATAGAGTGTGATTGAAATTCCTCACCAAGCAAATATTTATGAATTATAAATATTTGTATAACTTAAGGAATGAAATGAAATGACCATTCTATAATTATATTTGGTATAAGTAGAAATGGAATAGACATTCCATTCCATAATTATATTTAGCACAACAAATATTATAAGAATAGAATGGGAACAACAAGAAAAAAAGTTTCGATTACAATAATATCCTTAAAAATAAAAAAGAAAGTGTAAAATTAAAACTATATTTATATAAAAGATGTCATTGTTATTTTTTTATTATTTATAATATTTTTATAATTGAACATATATTAAATAGTAAAATCATAACATATGTTAAATAAAAAATTATGATATGATCAATAATAAAAAATTATTACATTCTAAATTTAATTATTAAAATTATAATTAACGAAAAAACTAATTTATCAAAATTTTCACATCAAATAATTTTTATAATGAATAGAAAAATATATTATTTTAAATTTTATTATTAAAAATATAATTACTAAAATATTTAAATTTAAAATATTAAAAATTAATATTATTTTATTATTTATTAATAAATAGTAATGTTGGAATACATAAAAAATGTGAGCGATAATGATGTAAAAAAGTTATTCCACAAACGATGAAATGATCATGTCATCACTTTTGTTATAGAATAAGTATTCCATCATTTAATAAAATGACCATTACTTGGAGAATAAACATTACATTCTATAATGCTTACCAAACAAACGATTTTTATTCCTTTCCTTTATATTCCATTCCATTGTACCAAACATGCTATAAAGGTTTAAGAGACAAGAGATATATCATATAAATACCTACGTGAGTTATGTGAAAACCTTCATAAAAGTTTGGAATAGATGTAGGAAGTGTTTAAGAAGTTGGTAGGATTACGGTAAAGAGTTTTCACACACCTATGGCATTTTTGTTTTAACATATGAGATTTCATTAGGAACAATTATAACTTTGAATTTCTTTTATCTTATATCTTTATTGCTTAATAAATATTAATTCATTGATAATGTTAGGGATAAAAACCTATAGTTTTGGTACATAATAGAAGAATTTTCAAATTTACCCCAAAAAAATAGAAGAATTTTGAAATTTTCATGAAGGCATAATATAAAATTCATACTCTTGTATAAAAAAATATTGTATTATTACCATTAATATTAATATTATTATTTACAGAAAAATTGTGGTATAGAATTGATTCTGCGTAACAAGTGCAAGAAGTATTACAAATCATTATTAAAGCTTATTTTTTAATTTCCTTTATAGAAAACTAGAACTTTACACCAAAAAAGAAAAAGTAAAAAAAAAATCTAAAAATTTTTCACAAAAATTACACAGAAGGCATCAAAATAAATTTTTTATGCACATTTTAAAGCATAATCTTAAATTTAAAAAATTTACATAAATTTGCCCAACTGACCTGGCTCCCTCATGAAGCTAGCTTGTTGTGTATGTGGACCCTTTTGACGTTGATGCTGTAAGGCTAGCTTGGCTTGCTGAGGGGAATGCAAGTGTCACACCCCAATTCCACATCCGCGACTGGCACAAGAAGTCACCATAGAAGAACATCTTACAAGCCTAACTCATGAATGATGCAAGATTCGGCATGCTACAATGCAACACAATTACACTTAGATAACCAAATTTTATGTTAATCAATCGTAACCATTTACTTAGTCAGATTCTACTGAAATTTCGGCAGAATCATATCTACTTGGACAGACAACCAACAGAATCAAAAGGGGCTACTTGCCCAACTTCAAATGTATAAACCCAACATACAATAAACATTAAGAACAACCACACCACACAAAACGCGTATATACAGATGTTCCTATTCCAACTGTCCACTTACTTACCATAATACCATAACTCTAAAATAGTTTCAAGTGCTTTGGTTTATCTTTTAAGGCCAGAAAATTTAGAGTGGAAAGAGTGAGTCACAGGGACTCAGAGAATAGATACACTACTCAAATCTACAACTTGAAAACATAGTTCAATGAAACCAAGGAAATCATATTTCTTTCAACAACATAACAGACAATAGATGCAAAACTAGTTGAATAGATCACACCAAATACAAGCGCCATTGCATAAGTACTTCAATACATTTAATACTTTACAAATTCAACAGAATTCTCATAAAATACAATCAATTATGAAAACTAGAAGATAGTAGCATAAGCAACCTCAATTTTGTAAATACAAAGTAAAAGAATTTGAGGAGGGCTCAAAAAAGGGGGGGAAAAAAAGATTACAGTTCTATTTAAATACAATAGTATAATGAATAAACCATTTTGTTTTGAGTTTGGACCCATGGATAATTTTCATACAGAACTAACAATTACAATTTAATATTCAATATTCAATATTGCTCTTCACCTTATCTCCCCATCAATTTCAATCTCCCCTTATCCCTCTAGCAATTTCAATTCTCACAATACAATTCAATTTCCATGTGCCCTTGGGTTCTCTAAAGAAATTCACTAAGGAAAAAACGATTACAATTAAATGAACAACAATACTACATTCCATAATTAGAAAGTTCATTCAACAAATTAAGCTATAGTGGAGCACAAATTTCAATACGATTTGATCATTCAGTCATATTTCTGAAAACCACAACCTCATGTACAGCATTCCAACAACATTGTCATAAAACAATATCTCAAAAAAAAAAAAAAATGTAAAAACATATGAAAAAAATTGCAATGCCAAAACCATACCAGAAAATTTTCCCAAGTTCCTAAGTCATTTTCTCTTCAAACGTGATTATTAAAGCTTCCAAAAAACTCCAAATTTCCATAAAATGAAAAACTGAAATTCAGGGTAGTTTAATGAAATATTTACTAGATATACCTTATAAAAATCAAAATTTATTCAAAACATACTTTATGAAATATGTAAAATATCCACTCACCTCCAACTGGATAAGTTTCCTCCTAAATTCCAAGAAAACAAATAAAACAAAATGAATCATCCCATAAGGTCACTTCAATATTAATCAAGGAATCTGGAAACCCTCACCAATGGATAAGTGGTCTGAACAGAACTGAAAATCAAGGGAAAGAATAAAGGGCTCACCAATTAAAACTAATGAACATCCAAAGGGATAGACATCTTACAAATTTAGTGACTAGGATTAGAGATAATTATCTTGAAGAATATTTGAAAATTTAAGTACAAGAAAGGGATGAAGCTTTGAAGGCGCTTACCTCCATCGGAAGAAGAGCTTCGATTGCCAAAGACCCAAACAGGGCAATAGTGTCATGAGCAACTGGCGCAAGGTTTCGTTTTTAACTGCCTCAAGCGAATTCACGGCGACCTAGTACAGCACCACTGCTGTGTTGCTGGCGTGAGGACGCAGACGCTCAAAAATGGTGGTTCCGCTAGGGTCGGCGTCAAGACAGTAAGTGAGGTGGGTGCGGGTTTATTCTGCCAAGGAATTTTAGAAGGTGGCTGTCATTAAAATGATGGGGAGGGCGACGATGCTGCGCGTTTTAAGAGGCCAAAATTGCAGCATTTTTTTCTTTTAAATATTGTAGTTTTAAAGTAAAAAAAAATCAAAATAGGAATGAAAATGGTTGATGCAATGGAATGTGGGATCCCGTCTGCTATGCAAATTAACTAAGGGGGTTTGCTCGCTATGTACTCACTCCGTTGACATATATGCATACATATATATGGGGAATATAGGACTAACTATTTATGTGAATGAATAAAATATATAGTTTTCATGATAAAATAAGGTGACACTTTTTTTAAATAAAAAATATAATTTTAAAACTTTAAACCTTTACCATTATTTTGAAGAAAGAAGATTTCAGCATAATTTAAACTAATTTTGGGTGAATAGTTGAAAATAAGTAGTACACTCAATATTTGTTAGTTTTTTTCTTTTTGTGAAAGAACTAAAATGCTAAATAATTTAACAAATTTCAATTTAAATTATTGTAAAAAGCTTAATCACTTTATAACACATTGAACCAACAGTGAAACACTCTCAAATGAGAAATCTTTATGAGAACATCATAATAATTTTCATTTAAAAATAATAAGCAAGCATTACCACATTATAGCCCAAAAAAAATTAAAAAAAATAAAATAAAATTAACTTCTATAAAACATGTTGAGTGGTTTAAGAAAAGATTTTTCTACAATTTTTTTTTCCAATAAGATAGTCAAGTGTCCCAAACTCTTCCCCTCTCTCAAAAGAATTCAGCCTGAAATTCCATATTGTGAAACAAGGAAAGTAGAATAACACGAGAAGAAGGCAATACACTTGGAGGATGTCAATTCAAGTAGGGTTACGTTTTCAATAGATGTTCAAAGTCAGGTTAGAGGGATTTAAATATGCACTCAAGAGGATAGGATGACAGAAATTTTAAGTTACTAAAATACACAAGAACTACAAGTGTCTCAAATATTAAGTAAATTATATATACGGGGTATATAGTAAGGATGTAAAACGGATCAAAATCTGCGGACCGGTCTGCGGAGTCCACAGATTTTACAGGTTTTTATGGACTTGGACCACCTAAAATTTGGTCCATTTTTTTTACGAGTAATACGAACCAATTCAGACAGACTAAAATCTGCACGGACTGGGCGGATATGGATCGGTCCACGGACTTACAGTTAAAATCCGCGGACCGGTCCGCATCCTTAAGGATACGGACCGAATATGAACTTCTTACATTTAGTCCATTTTTTTTACGAGTAAAACGGACCGAACCTAAACGGACCTGGTTAAAACAGATCGATCCGTATCCGGTCCGATCCGTCCGTTTTACATCCCTAGTATATAGAAGGAATAAAGGCAATTGCCCCCGTCCTACCTAAATCATTTGCTACCGTATGATAAATTTTATTAATATGGAAAGAGATTATTCCAACTAAAGACGCAAGAGCGTTACTAGTTCTCACCAAGAGGGGTTTGCAGACGTTGGTAAATCAACCTGGTTTGAAATTCATAATTAGTAAGTTAAGATTGGACGGGACTTCCGTCCCCCACATGTCATCCGGGGTTTATTAACCCTGGAGACGTGTATCGTTGGAGGCCAGAAAAAATCGAGGAGCAGGAGAAAAAAAATGAGATTAAACATTTAAAGGTTATGGCCCACCTGAAGGTTGAAGTACATGGCCAACTTCTGCAATTTTTCGGATTGTCCAAAGGAAAGAAATAATTACAAGTTGACCTTCATCGTAATGGACTGCACGAGGCTGCTAGCTCAGTAAATATTTTCTTCCCTTTTGTTTTACACAGAAAAAAAAATTAAGAAAAAGTATCTTCATTTGCTGGTGGTCGTGTTCTTTACCTCTTACTAGCTTGATAAACATTTTCTTCCCTCTTGCCATGAAATGTTCCTCCTCCCGGTCCTACTTCATCCATCTCCAGTAATTCTACAAACCTCATTTTACTGTCCATCAATCAGACTTCTAGGTATACTTCTCTTCGGTTTCCCTATTCTCCATGACTCAATACCCTGTAGTTCTCCCTCCTTTCTCTGCATTGCACCAAAAAATACAGAGACTATAAGTGCACTACAATGAAACTTAAAACAAGGATGCATAGACCAAACATAGAATGCAGATCAAATACCGAAATCTGGTTCACAACAAAAAAAAGACATTTGTCTCTTCTGGGCAACTTCTTTCGCCTTTTCTATATCATGACCACTAGGTATTGGAGCACAAGGCTGCTAGCTCAGTAAACATTTAAAGGCCTGCTTCTGTCGCTCACTCAAACAATTTCATCATTCCATCTTCGAGGTTTCCCATAGTTTCTTCGTTTGTGTAATGTTCTGCTTTTCTGCTTCCTTCAACTCGGTTGGTTTGCATTCAAAGCTAAAGACAAAGGATCAGATGGAAAATTAGTGAGGAATGGACATTGCAGCTCGTATATTCTTCTTCTGGGTTTGGGTTTTCTGCCCCTTGTACTTGCAACGTTTACTTACCGACTTGCCTCCCACAGAAAATACAACTTGTTGGGGGACTAAACTGTAATGGGAGGGATATTCGTACACCTAATTGCCACCTGGCAGTAAATTTGGAGAATTTTGACCGGGGTTAATAAACCCCAGACAGTGGGTGGGGGACGGAAGTCTTGCCCGTTAAGATTTATGGACTTTATTCCTATAATCGATTGCCACTTTCCTAGTGCCTTCACTTAGGGCCCCTTATACCTCCATCCAAATTTTGAATTCTCATTCTCCAGAGACTTATCGCTAGCAATTATTGCTTCTCATTTTCATGAACTTTTACCTCGGCTTACATCAATTACCTATTCTAGCATCACTCACCAAAGACATTTTAACCTAACAGTAACTACACTTAAATTTACCAAGGAGAAACACAACCCATCCATTTTCAGAAGTTTTGTAAATCTTCAGCCCTTATTAAAATTTATAAAATATGCAACTGATGATGGATCCCAATTTCACATTTATGTTCCATACCCAACAGCATCGAGAGAAACTAAAACATTAAGTGGGTCACACACACGCGCGCGCGCGCACACCCACACACACACCCTATTAAATAATGTCAGGTACATCACACCTAAAGCAGTTAGTTATAGCTTAACAGCTAGTATGCAAACTAACCATATCAAATTGAACTCCCTCACTCATACCCAAGCCTATAACAACTATATATTTTTAAACCAATGGGGTCTTCTGTATTTCCCTGAATCAAAACTCAATTAAAGTTAATATAAATAGCATTCATATATCTATAACAACAATACTCATATAACTACCTATAAAACATACACACATGACCATGATCCATCAATAATTATTAAAATCATATCTAAACATCTATACCTAATAATTAAACAAAACTATTTTCATACTTACTTTCTTCTAAGGCTAGTCGGTACCCTTGCTATCTCCCATGGATTAATAGAAAGTATCTTTCTTTTGTCTACTCACAGGTTAACATTTTCCACTGAAACTCCAAACCCACCCTACACAATCTGTATTCAAGGTTAAGAGAAATATGGTGTTTCATATTTAGCTACCAAACCCCAGATGATAAGGTGGATGAAAAGAAGACAGTTCATCTAGTTTTAACAAAAAGGATTTGGCATTATTACAACCATTGAGAGATATAATAGTGGTAAGGTTCATATATATATATATATATATATATATATATATATATATATATATATATATATATACTGTTGAGCAACAGGATAAAAACAAAAAAGGCAAATTATTTGATATAAAACTCGGTGCACATGTACAACATAAGAAGATTATACTAATTAATGATAGTGTTAGACTTTTGAAATCTCTATTTGTGGGTAAACGAGGTATTGTTAAGCATATCTATAGTAGAAGCGTCTTCCACATAATGGAAGTGAGGAAGATGGGAGTCCCTTCACTTGCGAAATTCGTATGTGAGAATGGCAAGCTATCAATTAATGAATACAATGACAAAGGAAGTGAACCACACCACGTCCCCCACTTTGTTTGTCATGTGATTACCATATGCCTCTCAAATGTTACTGTGAAACCTGATTCCCAGCCAAAAGTTTTTACAGTTAAGTGCAACAATCCTTTTGAGATTAATGGAAGAAGAATCACTGGGCTAACTAGTGGTGACCTATATTCCAGTTCGTTTAAACCATTTGATCTACTTGGCACAGTGGACTCATTACGGGGCTGGATGAATAAATGGGGAAATTAGCTGAAATTATTGGATCAAACACTAAAGGGTAGTCGACTAAATGGAATACTTAATCTAGCCATTTAAACTTCTTGCAATCTAACTCTACCACAAATCTTACTAGTAGTAAGGACAATGATTCAGGGAGGGATATAGAAGATACTGCTTAGAAGGTTGACAGCGCTTTCATTTAGAATTTCTCTTAAGGTGTAGAAATGGGATTGTGGCTGGCCCCAGTCAATGAAGTGGCTAGCCAAAAGAAGAAACAATTAGGGAGAAGTTAAACTTACAGCTGGGCATACATTTGATAAAATTCAAAACAGAGGATAGAATCAAATAAACTAGATAGCATAAATGGAAACCACCCATCTTAATGGGAGCACAAAAGCAGTTGGGATACTACCAAAACCTCATAATCAAGTGTAAGTTGAACAGTAAGGGAAATAAAAGTATTTCATAATCTAGTTTTTTCTTCTTCTTTTTTTTTTTTTTAAGAATAATAAACATGAGTGAAATTCGACTTAAATGAGTAATGTCGGACATCATACATTTAAAAAAAAAAAAAACCTTGGGATTAAATATTTAATAGAAAGGAAGGAATTGATGACTATTACATCAGCTTACTCAATGCTTAACTGATAAAACTTAGCAGATTCCATCACATGAAAAATTAAAATAACCAAGATGATTAAGAAAAGCAGAAAACTTAGGGCCAGTATCTGGTAAGGGAAAAGGAACTACGTGTTGTAGAATATAACCAAAATTCTGGTTAGGTAAATTTAAGAATTGAGATGATGAAAATTAAAACCCTAGTAGCAGTAACAATCAGAATACCAACTAAAGCATGGGGCATGCAGACACTGAAATTTCAAGATTCCAAATGAGGGAAGAAAAAGTAGTTGAAATGGCAGAAATAAAAATTCTAGAAATTCATCGTAAAAATCAAGGTCTTGGGGCTAAACTAGCGGCAAGAGAAGAAAGATTAACAGCACTAGGAGGGTGGTAATGATAAGAAGGAGCTTTTCAGTTCAAACAAAGAAGACGGGATGCCAAAGTAAATGTGTAATTTGACAGGGTTGAGCATAAACTGAAAAAACGCAAAGATTCTATATTTATTAAATAATAGTCATAATAAATTCAGAAGCTTTATATGTAAATTAAGGAAAGCTAGGAGAAGTATAGAAAACCAGGTTGGGAGTAGAATGCACAACACATAGCTTTCAGATGATAAAGGATATTCATTATGATACTCTCTAAGGACTACTCAAAAGTCAAATCCAACAGGTTACATATCAGCGATAGAACCATTACTCATGTAAAACTATTAAGGGTATAGATCATATTCATAGATCGTTAGATACCTATACATGGGTCATATCAAACTAAAACAAAAGGTCATCGGAGTCTATGTAGGTTCATGTTTGATTTTTGGACACTGAAGGAAATTTCACTAAGAGAGAGAGAGAAAAGGAGTTGCAATCATCGTTCATCATGACAATAATAAGCACAGTTGTGTCCTACTTCCTAATGACCTGTTATTTACATACTATTCGATTCTTAGGTTCAAATTCAGGGAGTAAGTTTTCTGTAAGGAAGGTAAGATCAAAACAAGCAGCTTATCGTAAGCTGTGGATTAAGGAAATTCATTTGAGTATGGCGCATTTGGAAGCAAAACTCAACATAACCTAACCCTTGATAGCTCCAAGGCATACTATCAAGAATTTGGTCAGTCAAATCATTAGCGGACAGATGGAAAACTGTAAACCCTTTTTTTTTTAGACTCTAAATCATGCCCCTAGGCCTTAAACCTGGCTCTAATATCAACTTTGTCACGCCTTGATTCCAAGCATGTGACGAGCATAAGAAATCATCATAAAGCAACATCTCACAAGCCTAACTCATGAATAATGCAAGACTCAACATGCTACAATGCAACACAATTACACTTAAATAATCAAATTTTATGTTAATCAATCGTAAACCATTTACTCAATCAAATTCTACCAAAATTTCAGCAAAATCCAATCTACTTTAGGATACTAGCTAAAAGCAACCACACAATTAAAAGGGGCTACTTTTCCAACTTCCAATGTATAAACCCAATATACAATACACATTAAGAACAACCACACCACACAAAATGCATATACATAGATATTCCTATTCCAACTATCCAATTACTTACCATAGCGCCATAACTCTGAAAAAGTTTCAAGTGCTTTGGTTTATCTTTTAAGGCCTAAAAAATTAGAAAGTGGAAAGAGTGAGTCACAAGGACTCAGTGAGTGGATATGCTAATCAAATCCACAATTTGAAAACATAGTTCAATGAAACCAAGGAAATCATATTTCTTTCAAAAACATAACAAACAACAAATGCAAAACTAATTGAGCGGATGACTTTAAATACAAGTGCCATTGCATAAGTAATTCAATACATTTAATACTTTACAAATTCATCAAAATTCTCAGAAAATACAATCATTTATGAAAACTAAAGGATAGTAGCATAAGCAACCTCAATTTTGTAAATACAAGGTAAAAGAATTTGATTTAAAGAAAAAAAACTTATAATTCTATTTAGATACAATAGTATAAAAGATAAACCATTTTGTTTGATGAGTTTGGATCCATTGGTAATTTTCATAGAGAAATAACAATTACAATTCAATATTCAATATCTCACTTCACCTTATCTCCCCATCAATTTCAATCTCCCCTTATCCCTCTAGCAATTTCAATTCTCACAATACAATTCAATTTCCAAGTGCACTTGAGTTCCCTAAATAAATTCACTAAGGATCCAATTTCTTTTAAAAAAAATTACAATTAAATGAACAACAATACTATATTCCATAAATAGAAAGTACATTCAAGAAATTAAGCTATAGTGGACCATAAATTTCAATACGATTTGATCATTCAATCATACTTGTGAAAACCACAACTTCATGTATAATATTCCAGCAACATTGTCATTAAACAATATCTCAAAAAAAAAAAAATGTAAAATCATATGAAACAAATTGCAATGCCAAAACCATACCCGAAAATTTTCCCAAGTTCCCAGGTCTTTTTCTTTTCAAACGTGATAATTAGTAAAGCTTCAAATAACTCCAAATTTCCATACAATGAAAAACTGAAATTCAGGGTAGCTTAATGAAATATTTACTAAATATACCTTGTAAAAATAAAAATTTATTCAAAACATACTTTATGAAATATGTAAACTATCAACTCACCTCCAACTGAACAAGGTTCCTCCTAAATTCCAAGAAAAGAAATAAAACAAGATGTATCATCCAATAAGCTCACTCCAATATTACTCAAGGAATCTGGAAACCATCACCAATGGATAAGTGGTTTGAACAGAACTGAAAATCAAGGGAAAGAATAAAGGGCTCACCAATTAAAAACTAATAAATATCCAAAAGGATAGACATCTTACAAATTTAGGGGTTAGGAATAGAGGCAATTATCTTAAAGAATATTTGAAAATTTAAGTATAAGAAAGAGATGAAGCTTTGGAGGCGCTTACCTCCACCGGAAGAAGAGCTCAACGGCTCATTTTGAGCTGTTGAACTTCGTGCCGAAAGACCCAAACAAAGGCAGTACTGATACGAGCAACTGGTCCAAGGCTTCGTTTTTTAACTGCCTCAAGCGAGCCCACGGCGACCTAGTCCGGAACCACTATTGCGTTGCTGGCATGAGGATGCAGACGCTCAAAAATGGTGGTTCTGCTCAGGACAACAAGTGAGATGGATGCGGGTCTACTTTGCCAGGGAATTTTAGAAGGCGGTTGCCGTTAAAATGATGGGGAGAGCAACAATGCTGTGCGTTTCAAGGGGCCAAAATTGCAGCTTTTTTTTTTTTTTTAAATATTGCAATTTTAAAGTTAAAAAAATCAAAATAGGAATGAAAACGGTTGATGCAATGGAATCTGGGGTCCCGTCATATAAAGTTTTATGATAAAATAAGGTGACACATTTTTTTTAAATAAAAAAATCTAATTTTAAAACTTTAAACCTTTTACCACTATTTTGAAGAAAAAAGATTTCATCATAATTTAAACTAAGTGTGTGCTAATAGTTGAAAATAAGTAGTACAATCAATATTTATTATAGTTTTTTTTTCCTTTTGTGAAAGAACTAAAATGCTAAATAATTTAACAAATTTCAATTTAAATTATTGCAAAAACTTTAATCACTTTATAACGCATTGAACCAGCAGTGAAACACTTTGAATAAAAAATCTTTATGAGAACATCATAATAATTTTCATTTAAAAATAATAAGCAAGCATTACCACATTATAGCCAAAAAATTAAAAAAAATAAAATTAACTTCTATAAAAACACGCTGAGTAGATTAAGAAAAGATTTTTCTACAATTTTTTTTCAATAAAATAGTCAGGTGTCACAGCAAGTGTTTATTTATTGATTATAAATGAAATATGTGAAGGTGTATGGATCAACTTCAGAAGACTGCAAAAGTGTGTGTGTGTGTGTGTGTTTGTGTTGATTGGAGACGGTTATTCCGTCTCGCCAACGCAGCAAAAAGAAAGAGATCTTTGGCATTTGTTCTTGAATTGCAATTCAGGGCAGAAGAAGCTCCAATTCTCTAGTACTTTTCGGCAGATTCCTCCTCCTTCTTATTCCCATATTATGCTTTTCTTTCTGCCTTTACTGAGGTTGTACTTGCATTACCTTCTTTCGACTGAAGCGGGGAAGTGAGTACAAACTCAGGCATAATTTCGATTTGTATTTTACTTTGTCGCTAAGTCTGGATAGAATGGTTCGAATCAATATATTTATTAATAATATTGGTACTAAAAAATTTAAAAAAAAAATTGTAGAGAAGAAATAAAAATGAGAAATCTTCTTACTTTATAATCACAACAACTTTCATAAATACAAATATATTATATTC
The DNA here is from genome assembly GCA_020226215.1 of Sindora glabra. Lineage (NCBI taxonomy): Eukaryota > Viridiplantae > Streptophyta > Magnoliopsida > Fabales > Fabaceae > Sindora > Sindora glabra. Next base: position 57,476,352 of record CM035231.1, read on the forward strand.
TTCTTTTAGATACTATTACAAAATAACATTAAATTTTTTTTCACATTTACAAAATAAAAAGTACATGCTTTGTGCAGCAAAATTCTGGTACTGCAGCTTTTATATCTCAAAGCTTCCTCCTCACACACGCGGAGAAATAGCTATCAAAGCAAAGCAGACTCTCAATGAAATTGCATCAAGCCATTTCCTTACATAGCCACATATCACCGCCTGAAGACAAGATACTTGCTCCAACAAATTGCAATATAATAATGCTTTGTCACGCTTCCAAAATTGACTCTTCATTATTTTGGCTAGAGTCCTTCAATTCAGCGCAACTTTGTGCAGTGCGGCACCTTACATCTTAACCATGAAGAATTAATTTCCTTCGCTCTTTAGGATTTAATTACCGCCTTCTATTTTATTTTTTAAATTTATTTCAAAATTAAATTAATAATTTTTAATAACCTCCATTTAAATTGATTTTTGAAATAACATGAAGCATTATCTTTAACTTTTCAAATACATTTGTTTTGAACAATTTTATCAAAATATTAACAACATATTCATCAGACCTACAAAATTTAAGCTCTATTTCTTCATTCTAGATCAATTCTCTAATATAATGATACTTAATTTTAATTTGTTTGCTTCTATCATGAAAATTTGAATTTTTTACCAATGCGATTATTGACTTATTATCACAAATAATTGTTGGGAATTCTTGCAAATGATTTAACTCTTCAAGTGGTCTACGAATCAAAATTGCTTAACACATTACAAATGTTACTATCATGTGTTTAGCTTTTGCAATTGATAAGGCCACCACTTATTGTTTCTATGAAGACCTAGAAAATATACTCTCTCTAAGATAGAAAACATAAGCAAAGGTGCTTCTTCTAATTTCACATGATCTGCCTAATCATTGTCTATATACCTAACAAACTTGAAATTATTAGAATAAGTATAGAAAAGTCCATGATCTCAAGTACCACTAACATATCGCAAAATTCGTTTTACTGCTTGTAAGTGTAATCGATATGACTTTTTCATAAAATGATTAGTAATCTAAACCTTATAAACAAAGTTTGGCCTAGCGAAAGTTAAACAATATAGACTACTAACTATGCTTTTAAAGTAAGTTAGGTTTATTATTTCTGCCTTACTTTCTTTCTTTATCTCAAGGTGTCTAGTAACTAGGATTCGAATGGGAACGGCTGAATTCATCTTGAATTTCTTCAAAATATCATTGACATACTATTGTTAGGAAATGAAAATGATTTTATTAGTCTATTGCACTTCAATGCCTAGAAAATAGGGCATTAATCCTATACTTGTCATTTAAAACTAGTTAGTCATAGCCTCCTTGAATTTTACAACCATCTTTTTATAATTTCCTATAAATATTAAGTCATCAACATAAAGGCATATAATTATTAGATTTCTAGTTGCTTCTAACTTAATATATAGTGCATGCTTGTAAGGAAATTTTTGGAATCCATCCTCCAATAGATATGCATTAATCTATATATACTAAGCTCAAGATGCTTGTTTTAATCCATATAAAGCCTTTTTCAAATAGTGGATTTTTTCTTCATGTCCTTTACGACAAGAAAACAGAAGTTTTATGGTGATTATAATTAGCATTTCTGAAGGTTTGAAAGTACCATAGAATATTTCCTAACAATTCCCAAATTACTATAAATCTAAGTGCCACAAAGGCATTAGTAGCATTTCTAAGACAACTACTATAATGTGTCAAAATTATGGCACTTTCATGGTAGTGGTAGAACTACCAATAAACCATTTTTAATGGTAGTATTTAACTACCATGAGTAGATTCTAGGAAGTTCATTCTTGTTAGGCTTATAGCATTTTGAAACCACTATAATGTATAAGTTAAGACTTGTGATAGTTTGAAACAGGCAAAGTGTGAAATTTTTAAAATTATATTTTCTTCCATTGTGGCATATTGTAATAGCTAGTAAGTGTTCCTTATTTTTATACATGTTAATTACAATTTGCTTCATTTACTTGATAAAGAATTTAAAGTCATACCATTCAACTTGTTAAACACTTTTACAAGCAAAATTATAAGAATGATTTCAAATTAAATGATAAAAATCAATACTATTAATAATTGTAGACAATTAACCATAAAATTCCATATGTATAATATGGTCGAAAGAGTATAAAGCTTACATAAATTTCTATCTAAACTAATATCTAATATTATCAAAAAAAGTTAGAGTTTATTAATTTCTCTCAAAAAATTATCCATTATATATATAAGCATATTGCTCCTTTTCATGTAGTTGTAAAAGATCCATGCTCTATAAGTGCAACTTGTGCACTCTCTACATCTTTTAGCTGAAAACAAACAAATTATGTAAGAAAGTTAGTTATAAAAAACTTAGTCAAATTATGTAAGAAAGTTAGTTATAAAAAACTTAGTTGTATATAATAAAAATGTTAAAACTTAATATTATAAAATTTAAGACAATAATAATGTTTTGCACAATATTTGGACTATGGAAAATTGTTTAAAATTGTTAATACAAATAACATTCATGATTCTTTATGATGCACTTTGGTGATTTTTATTTGGAAGTTCATGTTCCTTTTTAAGCTGTATAGAGGTGCACATACACTAATGATGAACCAACAAATTCTAAAAGTAAAAAAATGAAGAGTTTAGAATTAGACAAAGAAGAAAGTAAGAGGTGGACAAGTGGATTTTGTCACAAATAACAACATATAATCATTATGTGGTTTACATTAAGTATAATTAATCTCCCAATGATATAGCTATAGTGGGTAAGTTTTTACATGGCATAAATAACATCTAGATAGTAGATAATCTTTCTTATGTTTGACTAGAGAAAAATGTGAACACATAAAGTGGAATTGAGTTTGTGAGCTGCAATCACAACATTCATTTTGTTGATTAGTTGATGGATTTAACATTTCAACCATTTAACATTTCAAACTTATAAAATCATGTCTCTCTTTCACAAATGTCTTTCATTTTCGTCATTTGTTTTTATAAAGCAATGTGCATTTTGCTTATTAGTTAAGCTTTAAAATACATTAGTAACCCAGGGTTCATGCAAGTCAACCCCATATATGAAAGATGGCTTATAAGTAACACATAAAAAATGATTTATAATAAATTAAAAACCAAACTCTATTTCTATAATGTTGTTATTATTATTAAAAGATTTAAGAGTTTTTAGGGAATTTTTATATTTGATACCTTAATTTTTCATATTTTTATCCACCTAAAGTTAATTTATTATATATATATCCAATGAAACAAAGCTTATACCTATATAGGTGGAGCAAATACACTTGTAAACTTTACTAGCAATATGCCTTCTCTTTTTTGGAGATATTATAGTAAGGCATTTTCAATTAATTTCTACCTTTAAAGGCTTGACTATAGTTAGGATCATAGAGAAACCACTTCATCTTGTAAAGCTAAATTAGAAACAACAGTACTACTAAATGAAGAATCCTGTTCATTGAATTGTAGTCTGTTTGGCCCAAATACACTAGTTAGACAAACTCCTAATCCTAATCCTCAAACTCACCCGAAATGCTCTTCTTTAAGCACCTTCCTAAGTGCATCATTTAGGGAAATGATTATAGGATCAATAGGGTCTTATACAATACGCTCTAAAATTTTCTCCTACATATAAAAGATTAAAACAATTAATATAGTGGATAAGATCTAAGTGAGAAAAAAGGGAAATACTAAAATGAAATTAAAAGGAATAAGTCAACAAAAGTAGAATGTTAACTTACACCTATTTCCTTAGCCTTTTTATTCACATAGGAACCATCCTTTTTGATATGACAAGCTATGTACATCTTTCCCTTACCCACTTAACATCCAGCCTCAAGTTCCTATAAATACAAGTCACACAGTTCCTATTAGGAAACATAAAAAGTTATGACTAAAAAAAAAGGATAAGAATTAGTAATCTACATAGAACTTGCTTAAAGGGTAGAACCTTTTAGATGTTAATGACAAATAGAGCAATTAAATCATAAAAGGACCTTTATTTCTATATTGTCACATGATCAACTTGATTATAATATCAAATAACTAGCAAGTGACAAGTTAATTATAATATCATTATGCTATTTGATGAGAAAAATATTTACTATTTTATTTTCTCTTATTTTATGTCTCTTAGGTATTATATGTGCTTAATTTTATAGAATAGGCCTTGTTTTATAATTTTGGATTGATTTTAAAAGTTTGTGAATTTATTTAGTAAATATTGGATTTTGACACTATTTCTATTTTTCAGTCATATCTTGAGCTCCAAATGTTACATTGAGGCAAACTTTATATTGATAGAAAGATAAAAGAGAGATCTATAACTTTTATATTTAGTCAAAGCTTGGTTCAAACTCTTTCAAGTCTTTACTTAGCCGACAAGCTAAAGTTGATTTTTTTTCTAGCTAAACCTATTTTCATATTTAGGCCATATCTGGAGCTATAATAGTCTGATTAAGCTGAAAGCCCAAATTCTTAAAAGACATAGGCATACAACTTTCATGTTTATGGATTTTCCAAATTACATTGATTTCGTAGTCAAATTTAGGCTAGAAATTAGACTTACGAGAATTCCCTGATGCAACTTTTAGAAATTTGAAAACTTTTAGAAATTTGACAGCTTCTAGAGATTTAATTTAAACAGATTTAAGCTTCTAGAAATTTTGAAAAGCCTTATTATTGTAATTCTAAGAGACATCTAATCCTACTCCAATAAGGTTTTCGGCTAATTAAGTTATATAAATAAGCAAGAGGGCTAAAGAGAATAACACAATTTAGAAACATAATTTAGCAGCCTAGTTTTCTTTCTTTTCTTTTTTTTTCTTGTTTTCAAGCCATGGAAGGCTAAAGACTCTTAGTTGATTTAAAGATTGTGAAGCTCTTCTGTTCAAGGATTATGAAATCTTGATTAGTAATGTTAATTTCTTCCTATTGATTTTCCTTTTTCTCTAATTATTTATGTTGAATTATTGAGATTCCTTGTATTAAGTGTTGATTTGGTATAATTGGTACTTAATCTTGTGGTTTCTATTATTTTGTTGTTTGAATGTGAAATTATGATTGGTTAATCATGGTTTTGCATGTTGGGGCAAAGGGTTAGGGGATTACTTCTGCGATATTTGATTTAATTTCTTAAATTAACTGAATTCTATCTATAAGTTAATTTCAATCTAGTTTCAGGATTATGGCGGTTGCTTAATTCATCTTCTAATCTTAATTGACTAAAATCTAGGTGGTTATCTAGCATAGGATTTATGGATTATTGCACAGGTTTTAGGTAATCCAAGGTTCAAAAAGTAATTGGAACAATCAAATATTTTGTGATCTAGGATTAATCCACAATAATAGTTGTCATATCCTTGAATCAATTGTCATCATATGTTGAGATCCTTCCTTTTTATTTCTATTTTATTTTTACTTTATGCTTGCTTATTTCATTATTTTTGCTTTAATTTTGTGTAGGCAAACCTCCCAATTTTGTAAAATTTTCATTCTGCATTTTGTTTAATGTGCATTCATAATTTGCCAAAATTGTATTAAAAATAATGTGCTGAAATATAATGTTGTATAGTGGCATAACTAGGTTGTACCTCTAGTGATCCTTTGATTTTTCCTTCTTAAATGATTTCCTAACAATATATTCACAATTGTTGAATTATTTATGCAATGAAAATAAAGAAAACTAATGCAAACAAAATGATAATGCAATGAAATAGAATGATATCCAAAAATAGAATTTAATGTGCTAAATGTTACGTGAAATAGAATGCAAAATGAAAATTATGTAGAATTGAAGGGGTTTGGTTGTGCAAAATTAAAGTAAAAGCAATGAAATAAGCAAGCACAAAGTAAAAACAAAACAAAAATAAAAGGAAGGATTTCAATATACGACAACAATCGATTCAAAGATATGACAGCTCTTATTGTGGATTAATCTTAGATTAAGAAATATTTTATTGTTCTAATTAATTTTTTAGCATTAAATTACCTGAAACCCCTACAATAATCCATGAATCCTACCTAGACAACCACCTAAAGTTTGGTCAACTAAAATTAAAAGATGAATTAAGCACCCGCCATAATCCCGAAACTAGATCAAAATTAACTTATAGATAGAATTCAGTTGATTTAGGAAATTAAATTAAATACCATAGAAGTAATCGCCTAACCCTCTACCCTAACATACAAAACCATGATTAACCAACCATAATTTCACATTCAAACAGCACAAGAATAGAAATCACAAGATTAAGTATCAATTATACCAAATCAACACTTAACACAAGGAATCTTAATAATTTAACATAAATAATTGGAGAAAGAGGAAAATCAATAGGAAGAAATTAATATTACTAATTAAGATCTCATAATCCTTGAAAAGAAGAGCTTCACAATCCTTGAATTAACCAAGAGTCTTTAGCATTCCATGGCTTGAAAACAAGAAAAAAAGGAAAAGAAAGAAAACTAGGCTGCTGAACTCTGTGTGTTTCTAAATTATGTTATTCTCTTCAGCCCTTTTACCTATTTATATAACTAATTAGCCTAAAACCTTATTGGACTAGGATTAGATGTCTTTTAAATTACAATTATAACAATAAGGCTTTTCAAAATTTCTAGAAGCTCAAACCTGTTTAAATCAAATCTCTAGAAGCTGTATTAGGAAATTCCCGTAAGTCTGACTTTTAGCCTAATTTGACTATGAAATCAACATAATTTGGAAAATCCATAAACATGAAAGTTGTAAGCTTATGTCTTATGAGAATTTAGGTGCTAATTTTAGGTTAATCAAACTACTATAGCTCTAGATATGACCTAAATCCAGAAATGGGTTCAGTTAGGATAAAAACATGACTTTAGGTTGTCAGCCAAGTAAAGGCTTGAAGAAGTTCAAATTAGGCTTTGACCAAAATATAAAAGTTGTAGATCTCTTTTATATATTTCCATCAATATAAAGTTTGCCTGAATCTGACATCTGAAGCCTAAAATATGACTAAGAAATAGAAATAGTGTCAAAATCTAGCATTTGCTGAATAAATTCATAAACTTGTAAAATCAATCCCAAATTATAAAATAAGGCCTATTTTATAAAATTAAGCTCATGTAACACCTAATAGACATAAAATAGAAGAAAATAAAATAGTAAATATTTTTCTCATCACTATCTCCAAATTTGCATGTAAAAATTGTGACAAAAATGCATATACACAAAAATGCAATTTCACTTACTATTTGATTTATTTTCTTTACCAAACTCATTAAACCACATGTGTGTGGTATAGTTGTTTTTTCCAATTTGAAGCATTTCTTTTTCATAATTCCTATGCAAAAAATATAAATTTTAATAACTATAATAAATATAAAAACAAAGTTATAATAGCTAGCAAAGGATGAGATAGTAGCCAATAGCATAACTTTATGTTTTGAGTCATCATGAATGTCATAATAACTTGTTCATTTATCTCTTGAAACTCCTAATGGCATATTGCTTATATTTTCATCTTTAATAAGGGTAGGATTATTGAACTCATTATACGAGTAAAGCCATTTTTCCCTCCAGCTTTTACCAAAGGATAACATGGTAAATCTTTTTACTATACTTTCATTATCAAATTTAAAATACCTTTGAAAAATAGCTTAGAAGTAAATAATAATAAATGGATAATATGAACAACAATTAGTATAGTAAACAATAATATTAAAATTAAAAACCTTTATCTTCTTTTCCCATTATTTGGTTTTGCAATTTTTAGGTACTCTTCTCCAAGTCTTATGGTTAATAAAAAAAAGAATAGTATCCTTAGTAAGATGCCCTATAGCTTTCATATAAAATGCACCTCTATTTTCCATTAGACTATAGAGTCTACTAAATAAAATGAAAATCTTGTCATCCTTTTTTAGCTTGGAAACACCCAATACTTTCATATTCTTGTTTATGATGGCATTTATGGATCTATGAAAATATTATATTTAAGTAAATTAAGAAAATTAAAATACTATATAATACTTATTCTTTAAAATCATAATTCAATCATTACCTTGCACTTTGACAATCCAAATGACTTGCACTTGTTCCTTTGAGAAGGAGTTAGATCTTCGAGTTACTCATTTTGTTATCCAATGACTTGTTCACTTTGCTATCTAGCAACTTGATCATTTTGACGCTTAATATATTGTTCATTTTATTGCTTAGGGACATTCATAAGGTGTTATTTAGTAGTAGCATTTGTAAGTAGTTCTCTATCTTTTCCACTTGAATGATTATTTTTGGACCACTTGTTTTTAGGCATTACTACATATTCATAAGGAAAGGGTCAATATACTAATTTAAATTGATGTAAAAATCTAACTAAAAAGATCATATGTAAGAGAATTGATAAAAAAAATTGACAAAATTACATCATTTGAATGGCTATCAAATATAAATTTCATAACCATAAATAATATGAAGATTATATTACCAAAATTTCAAATTACTTCACATTATTCTAACATATTTTCCCCTTATATGAAATTATTGTTAAGAGTTACCGTAATTACTAGTTCATTATCTATATCCTCCTCTTTACCTAATGGTATTTGTATAGCATCATTGGAAAAAAAAATCTAAATCTTGTTCCTCGAAAGGTACATTTTCACACATTTCTTCATTCTTGTCACACATGTCATACAAATCTCTTACCCCCGTTTGACAGCATAAAAAATAGGGGGAAAGAAAATAGGGAGGAGAAAATGGAAAGGAAATATTGGGTTTCTGTTATTTAGATGTAGGGGAGAAAATAGAGAGGAAGGAATTCCAATGGAAAAAAGTGGTGGATCTTATAAAAAATTCCTTCCTACATGGTGAGAAGAAAACTAAGAAGACCTTACTAATTTTCTAAAATTTCCAATCTTGCCCATAAAGCCATTCCATACTGTAGTAGTTGCTTAAGCCATCTTACTAAACTAATTCATGTCATTTGTCACTAGTGGACTCTGATTAAGTAATATTTCTCCTCTGTGATGTCTTCTATCATTGGCATGGCTCAATTATTGAAACAGATGGACATTGGTAGGACACTGCTTGGCTTATGGACGAATCTTCTTACCATGCAGCCTAAGGTGAGATCTTTACTAATGAATGTTGAAAAACATAGTAAAAGGTTGTGATGGAGTTGATTTATTGCCAAGCAACAAATGCAATAACTGGCGACTTGGCAAAGAAAAAGGATGGGTCTATATATCTTATCTAGTTGGGTCACGTAGAACTAACCTAGATTCTAGCCGTAACCAAGTTCAAATGGATATTTGACTCAGAAATCAATTTTTTTATATTTCCATGTTTATATTTTTTTTCTTTTTCCTTCATGATGCAAAACCAAATTTGCACATTTAATTATTGTACCCCAATCCTATATTTCATAATTGTTAACTACTTCTATCTATATAAATACATGATGACAATAGCTTAACAAATTAATTTAAAGAATATCAATAAAAATTTAAAATTTACCATAAATAAGTTAAATATAAATTTATATATTTAAAATTAAATTAATTCATATTTTTATTTATACATTAAATATATGTATTTAATATACATTATATGATATAAATACTAATCCTAGGAAACTTACACACACACACACACACACATATGTATGTAATATTTTGAAATAATATTTTTTTATTTCATACAATAGGAAAAGCTAACTAATTTTGTTCACATCCTACAACTATTAAAATAAGTAATTTCATTCACATTACCAGATTATTCATCATGCAAGATGTATGAGTTTGTGATATTATGTTCTTTTATATAGATTATTCATTGCAAAAGGTGTTGTAGGAAATCAACAACACAAACATATTATCTTTAGATGTACTTATGAAATTGTGAATGATTGTTGCTTTTATATTTCAACATTATTTCATTAAAGTACTAAAAAAATCTATTAATTTCTTAAGTAATATTTTTATTCCATCCATATTTCCAAACAATACTTATGAACATTTTTTATAATTATTCTTCTCTTGCATTAAAGATATATATTGGTTGGCATAATAACCATTACATTTACTTATTTAATAGTTACACATTAAAAGTAATTTGCAAGTGATCATAAAAGATAACATAAAAGACATATATGAAAGAAAGTTGGAATTAGACACATTGATTAATGTTGATATGATGGAAGAATGGGTTTAACCATGTCAGATGTGTGTCTTCATGTAATGCATTTATTCCAATTGCAAACAAATATTATGCACAAACCCATTGATGGTGGAATTACTAGAAGAGATCAAATGCGAAAGTAACTAATGCAAAACATATTAGAGTTTGATAAATATTGTAATATGGTGCACATGAGTCCTTATGTTTTCCTTCGACTATGTGAAAAGTTAAAAATAATAAGTAGAGTGAGAGATTCTATGTATTCCATAGTTAAGGAACAAGTTACTAAATTTTTGCACATTTTGGCACATAACATAAAAAATAAAATTATACATTTCTTCTTTCATTGATCAGGAGAGACAATTAAATGTCATTTCCATAATATTTTTCAAGTGATCATAATACTTAAGGATAAGTTTCTCATATAACCATTTGGATTAAAGGTTCCTCCCTAAATACTCAATAACAATTGATTTTATCCTTATTTTAAGATAACATAATAGGTCACATAGGTTTAAATACTTAATTTGTATGAATAAGCTTAATTACTATAATAAATAATCAAATTTTGAAAAAAATTATAATACAAGATTATGTTGGAACTCTAAATGGGACACATATATGAATCAAAGTAACAAGAAAAGATACCCCTTACTCTTGAGGAAGAAAAGATTATCTAACATAAAATGTGTTGGTAGTATATTCTTTGATATGAAATTCACTTATGTATTATCTAGTTATGAAGGAATTGCATTTGACCTATAGTTCTTAAGCATGCATTAAATAAGAGGGAGGGATAGACTCTAAGAGGTAAGCTAAAATGTGATTTATCATTCATCAAAAAAAGTTAAGAGTCATTCCTATAAGGTTTTTTTCATAATGATTAAGTTTTTTGACATATATTTGTATCATTTTATATATCCTAGGCAAATTCTACCTAAAACATGCAGTTTTTCCTCTAAAAGGTGGATTACTTATACTATATAAAGGTGTGCATTATCACTTAAAGAAGTATACAGTACTTGGTCCATAAAATGTAAAAGAAATACTTAACCATCTATATGCTTCTTGAGAAATGACATTAAAAAAGCATTCGAGATCCTAAAAAGGAGATTTTCAATAGTAATTAGTGGTACAAAACCGTATTATTCTTTTAAGACCATGACAAATACTACTATTGCATATTGTATATTGCATAACTTTTCTTCATAGAAGTTAATCCTGATCTATAGTTGATTAATAAAGTAGACCATGAGTTGCTAAATAGTAATAGAACATATTAAGGATCGTGAACCATAAAATACTAAGGAAGGCTATAAGTAAGAATTTATTTTGAAAGAAAGCATAACAACCCATATGTAGAATGACTATTAATAGAGCTTGTTATAGATTTCATTTTTTATTCAATAAGATTATGTACCTTATTATGTGATACTTGTGATCTTTATGTCATAAATGAGACTGTGAACTGTATTTTATGTTCATCATGTAAGAGTTGTATCATTTGTGAACATTGCAATTCTATGGTTATTGTATAAGACTTAAAACTAATAGAATGTCTCAATTATGCTGAAAGTGATTGTCACATTTATGTGTGTAAGTTGTTTGTGAATTGAAATTTACTATCATACATGTATTGTATATTTATGTATAGTTTGTATTATTTTGTATTACTTGGTTGTATAACACTTTGAAAATTAAAGTATGCTAAAGAATAAGAAGTCTAATAATAAGGGAGAAATATCTTCCAAAGACTTATTACGATGGACACCTAAAATGTCCATAAAGTAAATCAACCTGATGACACTTTTACTTCTTTAGCATATGCTACTGTGGTGTTAGAGCTTAAGCAAGTAATAGGACTTTTCTTCCAAAAGCAACACATAAAAAATAGGATGAAGACCTTGAGGGATCACTTCAATGAGTGTTATGATTTATTCCATAAGTAGAGTGGAGTTGCTTGGAATCCAATAACATAAATGTTTGAAGCTGAACCAAAAGTTCAGAACAAGACTTGCAAGGTAATTAATTTAGTATCTTTAGCATACATATGATACCTTTTAACATTTACGTAGTTGCATTTTAGAATCAGATTCATCATTAGTTTACGCAGGTGATAGTGTACTTTTTCTTTTTCATATATATGATTCAAAACATAAAATTTTGATTAAATTTTTATGGTATAAGCAACCTAATAGTTCTTTATAACTTATAGTATCGTATAAAATATTACACTATATGATAAACCATCCAAAGTCTTTGTTAAGATGCATGCCTTTATGCATGTTTGCACATGAACAGAAGAATTAGTATTAGTAATTTGTTATGGTAATATTTACTTAAGTAGTGCTTTTATATGGATGTTGCATGTTGCAGTTGTTATTCTAAAATAATCTGATGAAAGATGCATTTACAAGAAAAGAATAAAGAATAGAAATGGAAATGAACTCCAATCCATAATTATGACAAGTTATTGGATCTTTTTGGTAAAGACAAAGTTACTAGTGCATACGCTAAAAGTTCAAAAGACAAAACCAAAAGATATAAGAAAGAAGGCATTTACTTGAATAACTATTTTGATGAGATATTTGACTTTAATGTTCATTGGGATAAAAATGTCCCTAATTTTATAGGAATATTGATGCATTCAATCCTAAAGGTGCTCCTTAAAATTAGTCTCATGATTATACTCATTCAAATTAATTTCAAGAAACTTCATTATTAAGAAATTTTAAGTGTAAGGCGCTAATGATTGATTTGATTGAAAAGGGATATGAAAAGTTAAACATAGGAATCAATACTTAGATTGATATAATGAAAGAGGTGGCTAAATGATATATTCAAATAGCTGAAAGAAGTTTCTCAAACCTTGAAAATAGTAAACTTCAATATTATAGTGAGGCAAATGTGTGGATAGAGTTGAAAAATATAAAAGTACCATAAGAATTTCAACTCAAGTGCTATAACTTTTTATGTGATAATGAAAAGGTAAATAATCAATTTTTTTGTGTTCCCTTACAAATATGATTACAAATATTGTATCAATTTATGACTAATGCAAGAAATGGTTAAGCCATTGATGGTGAAATGAACTGATGCCTTCTTTTTTATATGTTTATTAATGCGATCAAACATTGTTGTGGCATGAACTTCTTTGTCTTTGAACTATTTGTATGAATTCTATCTTACTACTTGCTTTGACAGGCCACATATTAGTCTTTCTTTATCATTCATATACTCCTTTATTTTGCATTTTTAACAATATGATGTATTTTAATTTTTTTTTTTTATGAATTTTTGCTACTTTTACTTAACATCATAATCAAGAAATTTGGAAGCAAATATTTAGAAGATAAGGATGTATATGAAGGAGCTAATATAGGAAATGAAGGAGCGGGATGACTTTGTCAAATTTTATATTATTGTTATTTATACGAATATATATATATATATATATGTTACAAATTATATAAAAAAATTTAATTACATGATTATTTTTTTTATTAAAATTCGTGCATATAGTTTGAGAAAAAAATACAACTTAGTTATTATAATTTAAATAAATAATAATTACTTTTTTAAAATATTTAATTATTTAATAAAAATTTATCACTATTTAATTGTATATAATATTTTCAATAATAAAATAATTTTATGTTGAATTTGATGAATTTACAGTATAAATATCTCTATATTTTATACATTAAAGTCATTATGATTATTTCACTTATTAAATTTCCTTTCTCCTTAATTTTCTATTCATAAAAAAAATATCTTTTCTCCTATTTTCATCTTTTTTCTCATTTTCTCTCTAACCAAACACATCGAAAGAAAATACCTTCTCCTTTATTTTCTTTCTCCTTCAATTTCTTTCTTTTCTATTTTCTTTCTCTTTAATTTCTCTTTAATCCAAAAAAGGCATTAGCCTTAAATGTACCATAACACTTTATCCTTTATCAATCTCATCTTCAATGTAATACACCATTTAAGCATGGGAAGCTTCAATGTATGGTTCATGATCTTTATGTCCACCATTATAAATTACTTATGAAAAGTTTACAGAAGTAGAATGCTAAGCATCCTTTTTCATTCATTTATCTTTGGTTATATTATCGCATTTACATTTGAATAAAGTAACCAATAATTGACCATAATAATTTAATTCAATGATATCTACTTGTTTCCTATAGTATGGCACAACTTTAAGGCGAAGGGCTTTTTCACTTATGCTTGTATAGCATAATGTGTCAAAAAAAATATAAACTCCAATATTTTGGGTTTTCAAACCTTGTTTTTGATCTAAAGTATGAAACTTGAATCCATCAATGTTGTATACATTAAACCTTTTAGCATATGGAAGAGGGCTTCGTGCCAAAAACTTTAAATCATCTGAGATGATAATGGCCACATTATCATTCGAAATTTACAAGTAAGATTGTGATTTTATTAGTAAAGTTTACACCAAAAATTAAAAATTATTTATATTAGTAAGATCTATAAGTTACCCACTTACCTAGAAAACTAATTAGCACCTACTCTATTAACTATCTTCTCTTCTCTATAGGAGATCATGATTACCCTTTAATTCACTTCTTTGTATACTTTTTAAATTCACTACAAATGTATGATCATATCAATATGATTTCTTATATACAATGCATATCATACTAAATCATTAAGTTACTTACTGAATAAAAGGCTAAACTTTAAGATAATTAAATAATAAATACTGATGTGCTTATAACTTCTTTAAAAGAGTTAAAGTGAAAGTTAAAGCACTTCCTACTAGTTTACCCATTTAAGAATAAATAGTAGACATTTAACTTCCATCACTGATAGTAGGTCCATCATTGATTCTTTTAATTTAGTTGAATCTTGTCTTAATCCCTTCAAAATATCTTGAATAGAATGTTAAAAACCCCTCAACTAAGTAGTTTTCAGCTATAGACCCTTTTGATTATTCCTTATTTTGTATATAAGTTTTCAAATGACCTAAGTACCTATAATTATAAAGCCAAATTTTATGTTAACATGTGATATTATATGAAAAGTATATTTAAATTGATAAATTTAATGTAAGATGCAAACCTTTCAATTAGGTACATCCACTTATAAGGTACAGGGCCATCATGATTTATTTCATCTACTAGATGAACTATTAAATGAACTATGACCCTGAAAATGAATAAGGAAATAACATTTCTATATGGCATAGTGTGAGGACAATTTTGTTTTAAAGCTTTTCCAAGTCATTAACATTCAACACTTTTCCACAAATATATGTAAAAAATGAACATAATTTAACTAAAATTGCAATGACCTAGTTAGGTAGCACATTATGTATGGCTAATGGAAGTCATTGCTCTATAAGAATATCAGAATCATAGCTTTTTCAATTCCAAGAGCTTCTATTATTTAAGATTGACACAACAAGAGATGTTGTTTAAATATGCATCTAGCATAGTCATATTGTTCAAAGTCTTAAAAAATGTCCTTTTCTACTTTTGTCATGGTAAAAAGAACAAAAGTAAACTTTCCATTCTCATTAGGCCAAAGATCATTTCTTATCCCCATTGCTTTTAAGTCTTTGCAAGCTTTAAGGTGATCTTTTCTCTTCCAAGTGTAAAGTATATTGTCATGAACATTTTTTTCAATGTGCATAACATTAACATTATGGCACAACAAGTTAATCTCCTAATATGGAAGTTGGAAAAATATACTTCCTTTATTCCATAGGCATATCTCAATTTCAATCTTTTTTGGATGAGTTTTTTTTTCCTATTTTCTTTTATCTTTTAAGTTTAGCATTTTCCTAAAAGTGAAACCAATATTCTCTAATTGCTTTAAAATTTTTGTGCCTAATAATACTATTAGTGGATTCCTCAATTCAATTTTTCCATCAAAGTGAATTTGAGTAAATCTAAATCGACGGGTTAATGTTAAAAATTGACAGTGACCTACAAAGTAGCACTTCCTACTATAAAGAAGGTGTAGAAGAATTGAATCAAAATTGCAAATAGGAACACTAACCTAATGTTATTAGTGGATTCCTTAATTTAATTTTTCCATCAAAGTGAGTTTCAGTAAATCTAAATTGAGGGGTCAATGTTAAAAATCAATTATAACCTATAAAACACCACTTCTTACTATAAGGAAGGCTAAAGGAATTAGATCAAAATTATAAACAAGATAAGCTAACCTAGTATATGTGTTCTATCCAGATAGTGTCCTAAAACCTAGAAAATCACTAATTGCCACCATTAAAGTTATATGCATATGAAATCATTAATTAAAAAAAAAATCAAATGTCTATAAGTTATCACTCCACAACTCCTTCAACTCTGTGATAAGACGCTGTAAGTAAATGTATGTATAATTACTTAGCATTTTTTTCCTAGAATGATCTTTGAATGAATAAATGAAGTTTACTTCATGCACATCCAAGGAGGTAAATTGTAAGGAACTAAAAGCATAGGCCATATGCTATAATTGGTATTTAGATTTCCAAATGGATTAAACCCATCAATTGCTAGACAAAAGCAAACATTTCATTGGTCTAATGCAAATTTAAGGCAAGTCAAGTCAAACTTTTCTAAGCCTTTAAGTTTCTTAAGTGCCTCATTTATCCATACTTATTTTCTTCCACACCATGCCATTTCATATATGCTATTGTCTTAGAACACATAAATAATCTTTGTAACCTTAGTTTTAGAGGAAAGTATTGTAACATTTTTTGAACTTTCTTCTTTAGATTTTTACCACCATTGGTTGCATTATCTACCAATTTTTTACTCTTCGACTTCCATCTAGATATGTGACAACTTTTACATGTTTCTCTATTTGTATCATCTCCCTAATATAACATACAATCATTATGACAAGCATGAATTTTGATATAATTATGACTAAGTTTATTGATTATTTTTTTGCCTTATAGAAAGAATTTGGTATCTTTGCTTATTCAAAAGCATCTTTCAATAATTCTATAATCATGTTCTATACTTTATCATTAATTCTGCATAACCATTTGATATGATATAATCTTAACAAAGAATACAACTTTGAGTACTTTATACACCTTTCATATATTCCTTCATTACTATCTTTAAGCAGGTCATCAAATTCACTTGAACCTTCACTAAGACTATCATCTAATAGGTCACCTGATGTGTTAAGTTTAGCTACATAGGGTTTAAATAAACCACATGCTACAATAATCATGTCTTCCATTGGGTTTTCAAGGTGGGATGTTTCTTATATGGCACTTATGTCATTAGAAAGTTACACTAAATCTAAATCCCCATGAAGTATCCATTGTGTATAATCTTGTGGGAATGGCTTACAAATTAAGTGGTCATACACTTCTGCCCTTGTCAACCACTTTCTAAAATTACACTTGGGACATGGACACTTGATTTTACCTTTAATAGATTGATGCTCTAGTGCAAAATCAAGAAATATGTTCAAGCCATCTAAGTATTTAGTTGTATTTTGTGGCCTTCTAATCTAAGATTTATCCATTCTTATGGACTTGACAACTAAGTTGAGAGAATTGCATGTGTTAAAAATATAAAATTAGATAGCATACATAATATCATAAAATTTTACTAAGATAAATATGGCAAAATTACAAAAATAGAAAAGCAACATATAAAAAAAGTCAAGTAATGAAAAACAAGAATAACCAAATCATAAAAAAAACTAATGTAAAGGTGAATTGGTTAAGTAAAAAAATTAATATTATTTTTACATTATATATAAATTAAGCAAAAACAAGATATATACATATATACATACATTAAGCACTAATGCTAATTAAGACATATTATTAGACATAGATCATAAAAAGAGACATAATATTATTTAAGAGTTTTTCCTAAGCCATGATATTATTTAAAAACTCATGTAAAATTTAAGAGAAAGTTTTATATCATTAAATTAAGGTGTCACTTTGATTTACATGAGATAAAGGCATCCTATTTAATTAGTTATGTTTAAAATATGATATATTAGTTACTGGTGGACAATATTTTTATGTAACTTATATTGTAATACCATACAAAATCTAAATTCTATGAAATTACATAAAATCTAGTTTTTATACACTTCATTTCACCCACTTCCTGTCTATTTCTAACAAAATTTTTTAGGATTACAAAAAATATTCTCATAATTACTTAAATTTTAATTATGAATTCTATTGAAATAATTATCAAATAAAATTTATGAAAAGAAATAAAAATTTAGCTAATTCAGATATTAAAAAAATGGAAAAAGGATAACTAAGAGAATTTTTTTAGAATTTTTGCTAAATAACTTAAAAAATAGGCATGGTAGTTATATTATTTAAATGGCTAGAATTACTAAAAAAAAATATTGAAACATGAAATAAACATGCACACTAATAGCCAAAATTTGATAAAAAGACAATATTGCCAATGCTCTTGCTTAATTTTAGATTTATAGTGATATTTTAGTGTAAATCAATGGAGAAAACCAATAATCATGTAACCAATTGTTCTTTTTAGAAAAAAATTATGTAGTTGAGCCTTGAGAGCAATGTGTTAATTTTTACCATTTGTACTATTACTAATTACAACAGCCAAAATAGTATTGACATGTTAAGTATAATAAGATATATATAGTTTGATAAAGAAAATATCATGGTTTGATAAAGTCAACCTTTTAACCTTCAATCTCATTCTATGTTTATATACCAACCAATTAGTTAAATTTCAAATTTAAGAAAATAAAAAGATACTTGCTAAAATCTTGTTAAGTGTTAGTAGAGAGGAAAAGAAAGTGCCTATACTCATTCAGTTATATTCTTAGAATCTCATTGACATCTTACTTTTAGCTTACAGATTCTTGATGTTATAAGGCCCTAATAGTGTTCTCTAGTCATACTTTAAGCAATACTCAACATTAACCATCATCACCTTTCCTTTTAAGAAATGACAAACAACTAAAAAAACTAATTCTCAAAATATAATATCTTGAAAGAATTTGAAAAGATGTAAATGAGTAGAGTTATTAAAACCCTATATAGAGCATTTTACCTTTTTCATTCAATCAAAAAGTATTAGTTTGGCATGCTAATATTATTTTGAATTAAAATCTAGTCTTTTCTACCCACTACACACAAAATTATGATAATCTAGCACCATTTCAAAGGTTGATATGATCAAGGTCAAGGACTCTTCCTTATAGAGATTATTTTAAGAAAACCTAAGAAAATGAGGAATGGAAAGATTCAAGAGCACTAAGTGGAGCCTACTTTTTCAAGGATATTTTACCTTAATGTGGTGTAAAAAGAATTTGTTACTAGTGCTATAAACCTCTATTCCTTATATTAGTCACTTATGAATCACACAACTAAATGCTAATAAGCATTAGGTTTAATATTAACTCTAAGGTGGGATAAAGATGAAAAGCTCTAAACCTTTAGCTTATGCATATGTAATCCTAGAGAAAATACAAAGGAGAAAGAACTAGGAATTTATACACTCAATAACAAAATAGGAAACACAAATAAAAGGACAAATTGTTATATGCACATAATAAGATTATTGTAAAATTTTACCATTGGTAAGATAAATTCTACATAGAGATAGCCTAGTAAAACCAACTCCAACTTTACTTGTTGTGATTATGTTCTCTAACATAAAAAGAAAAGCATGAAAGTATAACAAAATTAATCACTACAAGCTTGTATGATTTTCAAATATAACCATAACATTCATTAATTGAATTGATAAAAGTATTGTTGATATCAACAATATATATATATATATATATATATATATATATATTAGGAGTTAGAGTGAATAAAAGTGAAATACTATAGCAAATTGTTTATATAAGGAATTAACTAGCATCAAATGATAGATACTGGTCATTTTTTAAGAAAAAAATACTCCAATTATGAATTTTTAAAGTAATCAATAAATGTCACTAAATTACTTGCACAAAATCTACTAATATAAATGAATTAAATTAAAAATAACCTGCATATCATATTGGCATACCAATTATTTTTATTAAACTTGTTTACTTGTATTTCATCATTAAACATTACTTGCTAATGGGTCATCCCTCATTTTTACAAATACTTAATAGTTAAGAAAGTGTACTTAATATAGAAAATTTTGAACTACATTAGATTTGAAACATCATTTCACTTATATATTTGTTCTAACATTCCCACCCATTTGCTACATAAGAAGTGAGTTAATAAGCTCTTCTAAAAGCTTTCAAAACCATATTTATTGACCCATTCTACCCTTATAGCTCATGCTTATTCTAACCTTATGTGATATAATGGAGAATAGAAGTTATAAAACTAAGGAACAAATGTAGGTTTATAGAGAAGTGTAAAGTGCTAATAAAACAAAGAAATTGATTACTCATGTATATTGAATTATTTCTAGCCTTTACTTTTGCTTTAACTAGTATTAAGCAAAGAATACCACACTTTATACTTTAAAGAGTAATTTTCTCTTCTTCCTACCATTTTATTCAAAAAAATACTAAGAAATCAAAATTACTAGTTTATGATTAGCACTTCTAACATATTACAGGTGCATATACTTAAGGAATATCACAAATTTGTGTTACATTACATTTTTTATGTTCAAAACCTCAATATGCCCTCAAAAACTATAATCTAAAATCTAAAACTACATTTTTAAGGTCAAAACTAATTAAGAATGAATAGAAGTGAAATTAAAAAGAAAAAAGCAAAGTTGATTACTAATAAAAAAAGAACTCTTGAAATTTTATACTCAAAGGCACAATGTTTATTAAATAGAGATAGAAATAACATAGCATTTTAATGTTCAAAACCTTAACATGCCCTAAAAAACTATAATCTAAAATCTAAAACTACATTTTTAAGGTCAAAACTAATTAAGAATGAATAGAAATGAAATTAAAAAGAAAAAAGCAAAGTTGATTACTAATAAAAAAAGAACTCTTGAAATTTTATACTCAAAGGCACAATGTTTATTAAATAAAGATAGAAATAACATAGCAATTCATTGTGAAAAATTATAATGAGAAAATAGAGAGAAAATGAAAGAAAAGCAAATGAAAAGGTTTGAAAGCTTATCGATTGTGAAGAAACTAATACTAGCAAACAAGCATTTCTAGTGTTGCACTAAAGAATAGCTACAAAGAAAAGGTGAAATTTGATGTCACTCACAAAGGAAGCATTTTGGTGATCAAAGTAAAGTAAAGAGCTTCTAATGACTAAGGCTTCAAAAAATTAAGGCAAATGTCTTTTTAGGATGAAATTAGGGAAATAAAATTGAAGAAATGAATTTTAATAAAATACTTTGTAAGGAATGAATTTTAGTAAAATACTATGCAATAAACGACATGCTTTTTTTCATGGGAAAATTCTTCTACTTAACTTTTGTGGCTATTCAAAACCCCTATGAAAACAAACATAAATGCATTTCTCTATATCCTTTTTTGGAGCTTGTGAAGGTGCGATTATTTATTATTATTTTTGCATTTTTTAATAAACCCCATCAATGAACTACTAAGAAATCCTTAATTTTTTTTAGTGTTTCTTCACGTAACTTAGTAGTTGCTTTACATAAACTTCTTCCCCAAGGACACCAATTAGAAATGTTAACTTCACATCCATTTGATGGATCTTTCATTTATTCTATGTTGCAAGGATAAGAATTATTCAAATGGTATCCATTCTTGAATACTTTAAAAATAGTCAATTATTGGCTTCTACTTATAGCCTTTAACTACCAATTTAGCTTTATAATCGTCCACTTGACCATTAAGTTCATATTTTGCATTATACACCACTTAACACCAATGGTTTTCTTATCATGGTAAAGTCGTCAACTTCCATGTGTCATTTTTTACAATTGAATGGATCTCATCATTTATTATTTAAACCCATCATTCTTTAATTGTTATATCTTCATAGAAAATTAGGTCACAATTTGCAAATAAGCAAAAGTTTAAAATTATTTCATCAATAGTTGTATCATCATTGTCATTATTTGGTGTGACCACATAATCATACAAGGGAGTGGCATCATTTACTTTTGTTGAAGATGTGTAAAAGTTTCTAGAACTATTATTAGTATAAAAAAGTTTCTAATGGGAGATGTATTATCAAGAATAAAGGTGCTTGTTTCAATTGACTTTAGTTTATTTTCTACAATGACTCCTTAATGTTGCTATTCGTCATTTTATTTCTAATTCTAAGTTTTATCTTTAATAAATTAGATATCTTTGTTGATAATTACCTTTTTTATCACTAGGTTGTATAAATTGTGGCCCTTGGTCACAATCCTATAGCTAATGAAAATGCATTTTTGAGTTTTGTCATGCAACTTCTTTCTTCATTCATTTGGAATATGGGGATATGTAGAACACCTAAATACATGTATGAAAGAAACATCTAGTTTGTTATCACTTCAATCTTCTTCTAGGGTTCTTTCAAGAATATTTTTTGTTGGACATTTGTTTAATAAAAACACAACACAAGTAATGGCTTTTGCCTAAAAAGGATTTTAGCAAAGCTTTAGCTTTCAATAAACTTCTTGCCATTTAAAAAATAGTTTTATTTTTTCCTTTTAGCTATAACATTCTACTTGAGAGTTAATTGGCTATTAGTTAATGTTAAATTCCTTAACTTTTACAAAATTTTGAAAATTTATTTAATGTAAAATTTCCACCTCTATGAAATCTTAAAGTTTTCATATAGAAGCCACTTTGCTTTTTAAGAAAAGTTTTAAATTCTTTGAATTTCCTAAAAGCCTCTAATTTTTCTTTAAGAAAATATACCCAACCTTTTTTATCGAAATCATCCATAAAAATTAGAATATACCTTTTTGTATCCAAGTGATTCTACTTTAGTTAGGCCATAAATGTCCATACATACTAATTCTAATGGTTGTCTAGCTTTTCTAGCTTTCCTAACTGGAAAAGAATCCTTATGTTACTTTTCAAGAATAAATCCTTCATACTACTAACCAAGAGCATTAATTATTAGTAAGCTAATAACCATCTTTTTTTAAGCTAACAACTTTAACATATAGAAGTTTAGATGACTAAACTGGAGATGCCATAACTAATTGTCATTCTTTAGGATTGTTAAAATATTCATTAGGATTTTTATTTACAAATTCAAAAGAAATATATAGTTCAGTGTCATTTGTATTTTTGCAATCATCCTACTATTTTTGCCTTTGATTATGCAAACTCCATTCTAAATATCAATTTTATGTCCTTTTTTAAAAAGCTAACCTACACTCAATAAGTTCCAAGAAGGTCTTAGCATAAATTAAACATCAATAATAGTAACATTTGCACCATATTTGGATTAAATGCTAATGTTGCCCTTCCTTATAACAAAAATTTTGGATTTATTTTTAAAATTAATGTTTACATGTATGGATTTATCTAAACATAAGAAAAGTTCCTTTTCTTCACACATATGATTGCTGCATCTAGTGTCAAGGTACTATGTATTTGTATGTCCTATATCTAACTCATTTAATTTATTTACAAGCACCATATTCTTTTCAACATTAGTTATATTTGCATGTTCTATTAACTCATCTAGCATCTTAAAGTAACATTCATTTTAGGAATGTCTAAATTTTTCCATTTACGACATTGGACATTATATTTATTTCTTGTTCTATCATAATCTCTTTAACTTTTTAAAGGATTACCATTATGTGATTTTTCTTAGTTAGTGGTATTAAAATGACCATCTCTTTTTCGTCCTCATCTACCATCTTGATAGCCTCCATAATCTCAATGATTTTGATAACCTTCATGATTTTGTTGAACCATCTTATTTTGCAAAGCTTACTCAAAACTTGAGCTAATGCTTTTCTTGTTCATTTGGTATTCATGTGAGTACAATGAGCTCATTAACTTATCCATTGATATGGATGATATGTCTTGTGATTCTTCAATTACTACGACAATATATTCCAACTTTACAATTAAAGATTGCATGATCTTTTCTATAGCTCTAGAGTCTAAGATATCTTTACTATTAACCTTAAACTAGCTAATGATAGTTTGAACTTAATCAAACTATGCCAGAATAGATTTTGAGTCATTCATGTTTAAAGACTCAAAATTACCTTGTAGTGTTTGTAGCTATACTTGTCTCATGGATCATCAACTTTGTAGGATTTCTATAGAATATCCCAAAGTTCTTTAATGTGTTTGCAAAGGATATTTTATTGAAATATTTGCTCTTTAACGATTTTAAATATTATGTACAGTACTTTTTGATCTTTTTTTTAGGTCTCTACTAGTGCATCTTTCTTATTTTTCTCCAATGTATCAAACTCTTATTGATTTTTTACCCACTATAGCCATTCTCTATCAAATTTCACAAATTTTGAGATCTTAAGAATACTTTCAACTTGATGCTCTCATTATTAAAATTTTTGTTGTTAAGTTTGAAAAGTTGCAATTAGATTAAACTTGTTGCTATTATACAACTGAACATTGATACCAAATGTTGAAACTAATATATTTGCTAATAATATTGGCACCAAAAATAAAAAAAATTATGGAAAAGGAGTAGGATTAAGAAAAAAATCTTCTTGCTTTATAATTATAACAACTCTCACAAATACAAATACATTATATTTTTCTCTGATACATTATTATAAAATAGCATTCATTAATTTTTTTCACACTTAAAAAAATAAAAACTACATGCTCTATGGAGCAAAATTTTAGAATTGCAACTTTTGTATCTCAAGGCTTTTATTCCCACACATATAGAGTTTAAGTCTATTAAAGCAAAGTAGACTTTTAATGAAATTGCATCAAACCACTTTCTTATTAACCTTATATGTCAAGATATTTGCTGGATATTTGCTCCAACAAATTGCAACATAATAATGCTTTGTTCACACTTCCCAAAATTAACTCTTCATTGTTTTGGCTAGAGTCCTTCAATTTGGTGCAACTTTGCACAATGCGGCACCTTATATATTAGCCATGAAGAATTAATTTCCTTCACTCTTGAGGCTTTAATTATCGTCTTCTATTTTATTTTTTAATTTATTTGAAAATCAAATTAATGATTTGCAACAAGAATTGAATTTTGATAGTGGATATTCTCACACACGTGGGATAAAAGGAGTGAAAAATGGTTCAGTATTAGGGACAATTTTTTTTTTCAATATTATGCTTTTAGAATTTTTGGTTCCACAATAAAGTAATGCACTATAGAACTTATCGAAGTATATACACATATAATTATAACTATGAATTGAATTGTAACTGCATGCATTTGTTTTGCTATTGATATAATCACAATAAAATGTTAGAAATTGCAATCGAGCAATATTGATTGTTTTAGGTGTGAATGACTGATTTGAGTGTGGGTGTATGAGTGTCAGTTTAATAGAACTGATACTGTGCTAATTGGTTTGAATTTGGATTTGATGGTCCTTTTTCGAGGGAATTACATTGATTACCTTGTTAATTGGTCCATTGGTTCACAATTGAGCAATTCTGGTGTGCATGTACAGGCTGGTAGAAATATGTCTGATTTCATGTGCCTTTTAATTTCTAATATTAAGTTCTTTGTGTATTTAGATATAAAATATTATAATGATGAAATACATGTTACTATACGTAAAGAATAACTGAAGTGACTATTTATTTGTATAGAAGTTTTAGTCGGTAAAATAACACTACTTCTATAATTTATTGCTCTGCCTCCTTCAAAGTGGGAGAATTTGATTTTTAAGTGTAAAAAGTTAACAAGTAGTTAGTGAAATGTATCCTTTCCAAATTATTCACTCTTCAAGAAAAGACTTGAATATATATATATATATATGTATATATATGTATATATATGTATATATATATGTATATATATATATAATGGTAAATTTGTTTAGAACTAATCTTCTTCGAATTGGAATCAATGGTTTCTCCTATGTTTTGTTTGGCATTAAATTTTTTAAAAATTGATTTTATCTCATTTTAAAAGAAATGATTTCAATTCATTTATGATAAATGAATTCAATTGTTTTGGAACTATGCTAAAATAATGATTTAAATTAATTTACAAATGGAATATTTTGATTGAAACATATATGCAATTTAATTAAGAAGTTGATTTAGTGAGTATCATAGTACATACAATATTTGAAAGATGGCAAAACTTTTGATATAATATATATCTTAAGTGAAATAAAATTTCTGATGAAATTCTTTATAAATTCAATTGACATCATAATAACATAATTGTAAGTAAAACAAGAATTGTAAATGATTTTAAAAAAAATCCTATTTCACTTAAAATGAACACCATTTAAAAGTAAAATTCATTTGGGAATGAAATAAAATTATAGTGTTAATTAATGTTTCATTCAAGAAATTTGTTACATAAGATAAATTTACCCTTGAAAACACCATACATTTTATTTATTTATTATTTATTCACATTGGATATGTTTTTCATATCTAAGTACCATATACCAAAGACTTCAAGATCCCATAAACTTGTGGCAATGAGTTGATCAAATCATATTGATAAAGAAAGAAAGTTGCACGCTTGCAAATGTAGCAATTAATGTTAAGGCCATGAGAGCAATTAGGACGATCACCTTATTATGTCTATGTCTAAACACAACTATAGAATTGTTAATGTACATTAAGTGTTTAACATATTACATTATACATCGATTTTTAACTGGCATTTAAATGAGTAACATGATATATAAGATTTTAATGTCGATTATATAAATTGATGTTAAAAAAATCATCACATTATCTTTTTATTAAAAAATTGATGTCATTTTTATAGTTCACATTAGTTTTTAACAAACCATGTTAGCTTTTAATAAAAAAATTGATGTCTTTTCTTTTAAAATATTTTATTTTATTTTATACATTTTACATCAATTTTTAGTAGAACTATTGGAACAGTCCATGGATTGCAAGCCACCCTATTTGTCTATGGGTTTTTATAGATTTAGACCTCTATTTTAAAGGCCCATTTAAATGTGGGCTAATTTCGGTCTTATCCACATGGCTTGTGAGCTTTGCAAGCCAATTGATAGATGGGCTTTGCCTACATAAATTTTATAGTTTTAAATTTTAGTTTTTAAATTTTTATATAAGCTTAGATTTTCAATTCACACAAAATTATATTTCCTTCTCTTAATTTAGGTTGTATAGGGTTATGTTATGAATTATTTATAAATCATATTTTAAGTTTTATAAGTATTTTATAACTTATATATGTATGCATAATATTTTTTTAATATTATATCTAGATTTTAAATATGTTATAACTTACTTATGAATGTATGATAGTTTTTTATTATTATTTAAAAGCTTAAAAATTTTAAATATTTTAAATTAAAAAAATCTTGTAGGTTAACCCATTTACCTATGGGCTTTTGCAAATGGAGGCCCACAAAAATATGGGCTGGGCTAGCCTGGCTTGACTTGTGAAAGGGATAGTCTAAGTGAATGATTGTAGCTGTACCTTACCCATCGGCAACTATAATTTTTGGTAAAAAAAATCAAAGTAAAATGTTTGCATTTTTTTTAAATGATGGTTTTCAATTTTCAAATCAAAACATTTATAGTAAAAATTAAATAAACTCAATATCCTAGTAAAATGTGTATTTTGAGTTAAAAATTTTAAAAAATCATCACTTATATGCTTAATGATTCATATAGGATGAATTTTATGTTAATTTCATGTAAAAATTTTGAGTTCTATCCATTTGTAAATGGTCAATGGTGTTTTTCCCTCTTGAACTCACAAATAATGGCCATTTTCATGGACTTTCTTTTCATGTTCTCACCACCTCTCATTATCTTTTGGGTAGCTTCAAATTCTATTGCAATATTTTATTACACATATAATAAGCATATGAAACTTATATATAACCTTAGAATTTTTATAAAGGAAATAAAAAGAAATCTACACAAAAAATCAAAAAAATGAAAAAGGTAAACATATGAAAAATAAAAGTAAGAAAAGAACCTTTTATATTTGGGATTAGTAGTCTAGAATAGAGCATTTGCTTCATACTTGATGTTAGTTAAAAAAGGATTGGCAGATCACTAACATGTAGTAGAGGATGGAATGAGATTTACGGTTCTATGGAAAAAGTTAGATAAAGGTAAAAATTAAGTTTGGAAACAAATAAAAAGAAGAGGAGAGTGAGTATTATAATGAGGAAAAACTAAGGCTTCATTTTTTTAAATGGAAAATAATTTTCATAAATAGTTATAAAATATTAAGACAAAGGAAAATATTTTATTTATTTAGTGTTAAATGTAAAGAGTTTGGAGAAAATAATTTTCACTATTTCATAAAGGAATTTGCTTTCCTCCAATACCATTTCTAGATATCATTTTTTTAAACCATTAATTCAAGTAGCATGTCACTCATTTATTAATATATATATATATATATATATATATATATATATATATATATATATATATATATATATATATATGCAAATGATATTATTTTTATGAAAAATACTTTTTAATGAAACAAACAGAGCTTAAGATGTTCTTTATTTATTGTGCAAAAA
Organism: Sindora glabra; assembly: GCA_020226215.1. Classification (NCBI taxonomy): domain Eukaryota; kingdom Viridiplantae; phylum Streptophyta; class Magnoliopsida; order Fabales; family Fabaceae; genus Sindora; species Sindora glabra. Next base: position 57,505,138 of record CM035231.1, read on the forward strand.
TGTCATCGCTCTTATGACTTTAGACATCAATTATTTTAGGACTTGATGTCTTATGTATCATCATTTTTTTAGTAAGTTGGTAGTTGCCTATATTAGATGTCTGTTACATCTAAAATCAATATATAAATTTTTTACAATTTCCTAGTCCTTGTAATTGTCATAACTTTAAATATTATTTGAAAACTAACTTGTTAAAGTTTGATATTTTCCAACTAAGTTTTTGAAATATCTTTGGACATTAGTTATATATAAATTGATGTTATAGAGTTTTCTCATTCTCCTACTAATATTTAAATGCCATATATTTTGATGTCGATTTAGTAAAAAATTGACATTTTAAGTTTTCCAATAATTTCAAAAAATGTCATTATATCCAAATAGATGTCAATTACATTAATGATTCATTGTCCTAAGTTTTTCTAATAATTTTAAAAATGTCACTATATCCAAATAGATATTAGTTATCTAAATAGATATTGGTTATATTGATTACCCATCATTTTAGGTTTTCATGTAATTTTAAAAATGTCACCACATCACAATAAATGCTAATATTAACTTTAACCAATGTCAATCTACAATTCTCTAGTAGTGGAATGAAAAGGGTTGAAAGCAATTACACAAGAAACTACAACAAGCAATAAAGTGGCAAGGAAAATATATCGAGGAAATCTAAGCAAAGCATGCCGTTAGGATGGATAAGAACGTCCAAAGAGAGTTTATAGGCAAAAAAAGGCAAGTACATTAAATACAATAAATAACAAGAGTGTGATTTTTTCCAGAATACTAAGGTTGTAGTTTCTTGTTTACTTCTTGTAGATACGGTGAAATTGGACAACAAAAACAACAATGGCTATCAAAAGTGCAACCTATCGGAATAATGCTTGAAATTATAGGATCATTTATATAGGTTGTTATTAGTTGTTGTATTAGTAAAATTGTTTTATATGGTACCTATTTTTAAGGAATTAGTAGTTTAGGCTATTGCTACCTTTTAAGAGCTTTATCTTTTAAGTTTATCCTTTAAGTATTAAGCTTGAAAATAATTGGTTAGTTATGTCTTTATCTTGTATTTCAAGGTAGCTTTTATGAATAAAACCATCAATTCTACAACTTATCTTTGGTGCACCTATAAGCCATTTATGGAAAGGTCTCTTGTTTTGTTTTACCTCTCAAATGGAGAGGAGAAGTTACATCTATTTGTTTTTCTTTTTAACATCTTTAAGTCTTCTATTTTTTTAACATAAGTAACATGTGCAAATTTGATGTATTCTTTATCCATTCATCTCCTTTGATTTGCATAGATTCATGATCTTTCATGAACAATTGCTAAGGTGTTTACCCTCAGTAGTTCACTTGTTTTTTAGCAAAAAAGCTAACCAATTTCTCTATACCCTAGAAGGCATGTAACAAGATTGAGTGAAACTAGTACATGCTATACAACATTAGAAGAAAGAACTTAGAGTGTGTGGTTGAAATTTCAATTATACTTGAAGTTACTGCCATAAAGTTCCCAAAATCTCCCCATTCTCAAAATCACTAAAATCTCTTAGACTCCACTTTGTTTGTTTACAAGCAATGTTGATCAATTTGATACATATTCTTGATTGAACTTAGCATTTTCAATTTTTTGCAATGCCAAAACTGCATGAGAAGGAAATTAAAAATGATAAGAACTTGTAATATTAGTAATATCTACTCCATAATAAAGCTATTTGCTCTGTTATAGGAAATATTTACAAAACCAACCAATTTTCTCATTACATTCCAAACTAGGCTCTGAAAATTATGCCATCAAAGAGCCATAAAAAGAAATTATAGAAACATAACTCATGAGATTGCTATTGCATGATACTTCTTTTTATAGTAAAGTGAAATTATATTTTAGCTTAAATTAATTAGAAAATCCTTAAACTTACATGTCTTTAGATTTCACATTAAATTTTGCATGCCCAGTTAGTGGTTAGTGCTAAGTGTTAGTGGAAGAACAATTGCCTGATTCTTGTATTAAGGGACTATCACACCCTTTAAGAATTTTAAAAAAATATTTTGTGTGAAATAATAAACCATTACAAATATGGGATAAAGTCTTGTGAAAAATATAATTAATTATTTTTAAAAAATTGGTATAAGAATTTTATATGGAATAAATGAGAATAAGAGAATAGAGTGAAATGTTGGGCTAAGTGAATTTAGGGTTAAATAAGTAAATATGGAAGGGACTTAGGCATATTATCAATTTTGTTCTCAATATCCCCTTAAATTCCCTAAACTTCAACCACCATTCCTTATTTTCCCCAAAACACACACAAAACCTTCATCATTATCATCATCATCATCTTCTTCTTTTTCTTCTTCTTCTTCTTCTTCTTTTATCACTCAATCAAGGCAAATTCTTCCTCAATCACTCACATTGCTCAATCCATGTTAGATAAACCCTTTTAAACTTCGATTCTTACTAAATCTCCTCCTCATTCATCTTTTGATTTGGTATGTTATCACAACCCAATTTTCAAAACTTGTGGCCAGTGTGAAAACTATCCAACACTCAATTTTCATTGGCCTTTCCTACTAAAATTTACCTTTCTTTTTTCCTATCATTATTATGTTTAGATAATGAATTTATGAGTTTTCTTCCCATAAGGACTAGTACTAAATTTAATTTTTAAGTTTTTTTTCCATAAGAACTATTAGTATATAATCTAATTTACATTTTGGTTGCTCGCAAGTACATATTCCTGGCATATTCCACCATAGTGAAAGAGAAAAAAAACCTATGATTGACTCAAAGAAAAGGTCTAAACTAGGTACATGAGACTTTTTAGCCTAAAACTATTAACTTAACTCTAGATAGTTACTGTGCAATGACAATTCTTGCAATTGTAATTGTGATAAGTGAGTTCAAACACTAATTTAGTGAGAAAAATTGTTAAATTTACTATGAGGTCTCATGCAACCAAATAGTAAACACATACAATCATTTCATTTACTACATCTAAATGTATATTACAAATTCATTCATTCATCCAATTGAGCAAGTATACATTATAAGATTTGCAAAAATATATAAAATTACTAGGCCATCTAAACATTATACAATATAAATGCAGATGTATGGCATGATATATATATGTAGCATAGTTTTTCCTCCTTTTCCCTCCATTCAACCATAACCCTTTCTCTTCTGATTTTTTTCTTCCACCCAATCATAATCCTTTCTCCTACTACAGCAACGGGCATTTTTTCTCCCCTATCACAAACCAATTTAATGTCACCTTAGCATTTTCACTTGTTATTTTCAATTCAAAATCTCATGTTGTAGATTATGCTTTTTCGTGCCTAATGAATGCCCACATGTCATATGCAAGATTATACGTGCAATGCTGTTAGACATCATGTTTCGTAGATATCTGGTCCTTTTGGACCCTTATATACTTGCCTTACCGGTCCTTTTCATAGCAAAACATTTTTATTCTCAAAAAATAGATTGTCATCATCAATACAAGCACACAATCACATCGTTATGACTTGTCTATATTTTATATCTCAACATTAATGTATCAAAATTATATATCATGTCATACATTACAAAATAATATACTTATCACATATGTTGCCATAGGTTACAAACATATATTTCACGTATTTTCCACAAATCCCATCATCCACTTAAATGAATTAAATTATTTATTACAATTAAATGTTTACATCTTTCAATTCGTTGTACATAGTTTTGTTTTAAATACTCATTTCTAGCTTGAAGATCCAAAGTAATACATGTTTTTTTAAGTAGATACTCATTATCGCAGCTAAACACTAGAACAATAGACCAAAACAATATTATTTGTATATGGTACTTACTTTTTCATTATCACCTCATTATCTTCCTTGAATTTTGATTATAACTCTCTCTTTTTTTCTTAATCTTTGTTCTCCTTCCAATATATTTCAAGGCCATCTCCGATCAACAAATCACTCTTAATATTTTAACTTTTCATTTTTTTCCTTCATTCATTTAGCATTAAATCAATAATTAAATTTCTGGGATCATACTTTTTGTCCTAGGTTCCATACTTTGATTTTCCCCAATAATTTTAATTAATAAATTCTCCTCCAAAAGTATACTTTGTCTATGCCAATATTCCATCACAAACTTAATCTTAAGAACTACAAGTCCAAATCTAGAGTTGTCATACACTTTAAGTGATTCCTCTTGTTTCATTTTCTAACTACAAATTTAATCCTATCTTAAGTTATTAGGAATTTATACACAATTTACATTATGATGAATCCATATTCTTTAAACATCTTACATGACTTCACATTTAGGTTATATGAAGTTTGATTTTAAGTCTTATAAGAGATATTATAACCCCAAATTTCCTAGACTTATTACCCAATCTTTCTATCCTCTCCTTATCTAAACTGACATAGTTCAAATAGTTATTTCCCACATTCTTTATCGATTTTCCTTAAATTTAATCAATTTCCATTAATAACTTTACCTAAAAATATAATTTATTTGTAGTAACAGGCTTTGTCCATAACCAAAATTTTATAAGCCTTCATATTTTTTCCTTCGTCTATTGAACACATGGCCACCAAGGCATAATCTAACAATAATCTTAGCTTGTTACAGCTTTCATCCATTACCCACACAAGCCTTCAAATAATTTAGCGCATCCATAGAGTAAGCACCATTTCACACATTCTAATATATATAATGTAATACAAATATAGTATATTAAGATTGCATACAACTTAGTAAAAATAGAAGTTTCATTGGCCTAGAACTTCTAGAGAATAGCTTAATATTTATTTATGTTCCGAAACCACAACCAATATTTTCAAACCTTATCCTCATCCCCACGTTGGAGGTTTCAATTTCCTAGAACATTAAACACATGATTTATTCACTTCTTTAAATCCTTTAATTGTTGCTGTATCATAGTAGAATTCCTTTTCTCTAGTATTAATCACAAGAAGTCTACAATGATATTAAACGAGTTTTTTTTCCCCTAAAAAATAACCAATTATAAGATAAAACTTAAGTTTAACACTAATTTGGTAGTAAATTTTTAAAGAGCATCGTCATTAACAAAATATTAAAGTTTTAAATAAGTAACTTCAAAAGCCAATTCTACATATTTAATAATAGATTAGCATCCAATGTTCATTTTTGAGTAACAAAAAAATCTATTCACCAGCATGTGTGGTAAAGCCTCCACCCCTCTAATATTCTGTGACAAACAGTAACCATTTTCATTTTGTTATCCTTTAAACGATCGACATATATTTGAATACAGGGACTTAGGTACAAACCCAATTGAATTTACCTTAAGATCTTAGCAATACTTCTTCATGGCGCAGCGTAATCCAGTGCTCGAAAACAACACTGGTTCACGGTGACAAAATAGCAGCGGTGGCTCAAGATTTACCATAATGCACAATGAAAAAAACATAGCGATTTAGGCGAAGGAGAAAAGCAGATAGTTCTTCAGAAGTCTGCTACTGGACTAGCATCTATTTGGAAAGAGAAAGGGAATTACAGGGGAAAGAGAGACCCAAAAAAGTAAATAAACGGAGAGAGAAGATGAAATAAGATTGAGAGGAAGGCGGATGGTTGAAAATTGAAAGAGATCGGGGCAAAAAGAGAAGGCCTTAACTGTAGAAGCGAGAAAGCAGGGGAATATGGGTAAGTGATCAAAGGCTCGTGTGTCCTCGCAGAGCCAAAAGAATGGAACAGAATTTAAGGAGCAGAGGGAGGAGCCTTACAGCTGGGATTTGGTGACGTCAAGAGCATGATGCAAAACTGACGGAGACTTGCCTCCCCTCTCAAGATCTAATCTCCTTTCATCCTATTTTTCTTTCTGTTAATTAATTAATAATATAAGACAAAATTTTAAGATATTCTCTTAAGAATATATTAATCCTTTCCTCCATTTGACTTGAGAATATTCTTGTTTTAAATTATCAGAATTAAATATAATAAACTTTTATACTCAACCGTAGTATTACATATATTTTTTAGCAACCATTTTAAGATTCAATTAAATAAAGCTTGATAATATTAATAAAACTCAAAATTTAAATTTCATGGTACAAATTAACACCACATCATCCAATAATTCACTTAGGTCCCAAAATAATTACTAACAATGTTAAAATTTTCACTATGTTAACTATAAGTACCATTTGTTTACTATTTCTCACAAAGTATCGCCGCAAACTACTTTTGAGAAAATATTTTGTAGGCCCCTTGAGAGATCTTGGAATTATACAAAAAAGAAAATCGTTACAATCCAACGTACATATTTCCAAATATTAGAAAAAAAAATATTCTTCATAAAATCTATACATACTTTGATATGTTACATGCATTTGAGAGGTTTTAGCCTAAAAGGAAAATTTGAGCCTTAAATTGGAATCTTGGGTTCTTTAATGATTAAGAGCTGCCAAATCAAAATTTCTTTAAGTATCTCCTCCACATAAGGTGAGTAGCATTTTATTTGAATAATTGTTTGTTTTCATGAGTTTTCTCCTATATTTGCTATTGTGCAATATTTGGTAAACATTAGCTTAATTTAGTGTTTACAGCTCATAAATGATTAACATTGTGATGGATTTAAGTAGTTCTATAAAATTCTTGTGAGTTTTGAAGATTTGGCTGTGTAATTTAATGTTATATATGGTAGAGATTTGTGATGCATGGAGGTGGGTGAACAATGATTTTGTATGAAATATGCAAAATTTTCATGGGGGAGTTAATTCCCTAATCAATTCATTAGATCTAGGATTGCTTCTAGAAGGCTCAAATTGATTCACCTACAACTAGCAAGAGGAATCTCTAAATGGTAGGAATCAATTCCTTAATTGATTCTCCTTGCATGGAAACTTTTTATAAGGCCTAAACCACTTCTTGAATTGATTTAGCCTTGATAGAAACTCTTTGGAAGGTATGAATTGATTTCCTAATTGCATTCCTTTAAAATTTTACATATTTAAGGATTTTGATGAATTTATGCCATATATGTATATGTTGTATGATGGCAAATGGCACTATATATTATAGATTTATTAGTGGTGAATGAATTAAATAATCCATTTAGGATTTAAACTTTTCATGCTTTGCTTATGTTTATGTTATAATTGAATAATAATGAATGGATTATGTAGACAATGCATAGAGATATGGTGATGTTTTGAAAATTCCTAAGTATATTATTAATGCTTTCTTTGTAAAATTTAATGCTGAGTTGTGCTAATATCATGAAAATTGAGATAGGAGCATATTGATATTACTTATGAATCAAACGCTAAATTTAGTAATGGCTTGTAAGAGATAAGACTAACTTAGAGGAACAAAGATATGCTTATGAGGGATAGGGATGAATAAGAGTTAAAAGGAAATTTAGGGTATATTTGGATATATTTTTGCTTGTTACTTTTGAAACTATTCTTAGTAGTTGTTTTCAAAAACTATTTTCTTTTTTTTTTAGAAAACTATTTCCAAATTTATGGAAAACAAAGCATAGAATGTGTTTAATGAAGTAAATAAGAGAAAATTTTATGTAATTACAAAACTCAAGAATGAAAAAAAACCAAGTCAAGAAAATAACTATAAGTTGTTTTTATTTTTCTTTTTTAAAGTTACACATTTGGAATTACAATTTAAAAAAATTATAAAAATAATTACACAAATAAGTACTTCTATTTTTAAAAGTATAAAAATAGAAACTATTTTTAAAATAAGTAAACAAATAGATCCTTACTTGCTTTCCATTTATTTGTTCTTGATTTATTATTGAATTAATGCCCTTGAGTTAAATGAGTTATGATGTGTTGTTCTTATAATAAGTATGGGAATAAGGATTGTTACAATCGAACTATGAAATTATGGATATAAATGTAGTAGACTAATAATTCAATTTCCCTAATAGGGATGAAGGTGCAGAAAGAGTGGTACAATTGTAATTGGATTCTCTATCATGTGTGCTTATATTTGTTTCCTTGAAAGGTGTGTCACTTCTCAAAACACCCTTCCTTTTTTGTTTTAGTTAAGGTAGGGAATTCATCTTGTAAGAGAAATGGTTTTAAAATTTATATTAAGTAATATTCAAGTTTTAATTATTTTCCAATGCCATCACTTACTTATTAAGTGTCCAAGAAAACTCATAATCTCTCTTTTTCCTCTTTTTCATGGGAAATTCTCCTTTTAGATGCTCAATTTTTGCCTGATGGGATAGAAGTAGGCCTATTTATGTATCTTGGCTTTAAGGTAATTCATGGGGTAGTTAGAATAGATAGTTGTACTCATTTATCTTATGCATGATGAATTTTCACTCTTCTATTTTTATCCTTTTTGTTACTTATACTTGTTGGAAGGTTAAGCATTATTGTATGTTTCAAATCGCATTATTTATTTAGGTAAGGCTAATAGGTGGTTGCTTATAATAACTAGTCACAAGCCTTAGGATAGGTTATGAAAGTGACTAGATGGTTTAAAATGACCAACTTCCACATGAATAACTAAGACAACAAGAATTATTCAAAGGTATAATGTGCAAGTACTTGGTTTACAATTAGTTCCAAGAAAACATTTTATCTCTTAAATCCATTTCAAACATTTTATTGTAAGATTGGTTTCCTTCAAACATGGATAGTGTTTTCATATATAATTAAGTAAATGCCATATTGATTCTGTTTACAAGTAAACAAATGATAAATAAAAATGAATTTAAAGAATATCATAAACGTGAGTGATGGTGGAGTGACTTCAGAGGAATAAGAGTAGCATTACTTTAAAAAAAACATAAATGCATAGAAATTGTAACAAAAAAGGTAGCCTTTGAGGTAACATTGACAACATATAATCATTACTTTCTTTGTTTTATTATGAAGCATTCCTTTATTTGAAAAACTAATGATGCAGCTTCTTCGTAATTTTCTAGATAGTTAAAAATGGAAAATTTCTAATTAATACTTTTTTTTGGCTTAAGAAAACATCATCTTCATTTTACAAATCATGCAAAATGCCCAATTATAGTACAAAGGAATATAGAATAGCTTTTTAAAATGAAAAATATAAGCAAGGGTTAGATCTCTCTGACAGAACTATAACCATTCATGATTACTCTTAAAATATATTATGGTTATTATAGTATAGATTAAAGTGTCAATCCCCCAAGGAAGTTCTACACAAAACAAGTTAGCAAATAAAATTTTAAAATAATACATTAACCTTGTTTGATGATATTTTACAAGAAAAAGTAACTCTAACAATTACATTAGTGAATTTCCTCAGGTCTAATTTCCAAGCAACTTAATACTATTAAAACAAGTTAATTTGGGTAATCCATTAACATCAAATTTATAGCTTGTGTCTTATTTGGGCACTGGTTTTTGGTTAATCATAACTTTATAGTTCTAGATATGATTTAAAAATAGATGCGAGCTCAATTGGAATAGAGACACAAGTTCAACTTCTTAGCCATATATGACCTCCAAAATGTCTAAATCTTTCTTTATGATTTCTAACAATATAAAAATCGCATCAATATGACATTTAAAGATCAAGATATAGTTAAAAAATGGAAAGAATGTCAAAATTCAACATTAACTGAATAAATTTGTAATATTGTAAAATTAATCATAAATTATAAAATAAGGCTAATTCTATGAAATTAAGTATGTATAAATTACTAAGAGATATAAAATAGGAAAAAATAAAATAGAAAATATTTTTCTTATCAATTCATCCTCACTCTCTCTATAGGCACTAAATGTTTTGCATACTAGGATAAGTAAGTGAATTATGCATTGTTTTATGCTACTATCATGGATCTAGGAGTTAATCTTTCAAATTCATGGCCTTTTGCTTTATAGACGCTTAGTAGTAGAAATCTATCCATTAGTTCATCTTGAAACAACTTCTAGGTAATTGGTTTGTTAGTAATGATTATTGATATGATATTATAGTTGTAATAGAAATAGGCCACATCCTTTAATTAGTAACCTACTAATTCTACCATCATATTTTTGCTATATCCTAATAATTTACAAGTTGTCTCAATCTAATTTACAAATCGGTGTAAAGATTCATTATTGGATCAATGCCATTGTATTTTGGAGGGTTCAATTTTTGAAATTCATATACTATTTGTAATCTTTCGCTTAGAAGCAAAGGAAGAACTTGTCACCTCGATGCTGGTGAAGCTAGAAGTAGGATAGGAGCTTATTGGGTTTGAGCTAAGATAATTTCCAAAGTTTGTTGTAGCATTTTAGCCTAAGCTGGAGCTTCAAGATGTTCTTTTTATCCTCTTTGCATGTTTTTTGAAGGCATATTTGTGGAGTCTTCTTGCTCTAGTACATCTAGGTGTGCCTTAATTGGTTTTTGAGACACTCTAGCTCAAGTTTGCCCTTTTTTAACTATAATTCTATCAAATATCTTTAATTAACAAATACTGATACTCTAAGAAAAGAAATAAGAAAGATACCTATGAAGTTCATGGATCCACCATAACTGATATCTACTTTTCCTTCAACCTTTTATGGATTCCACATTCCAACTGAGTCCTCTTTTGACTCTACTATAATAATTATCCTAGACCATGCTCTAATACTAACTTTATCATAACCTAATTTCTTGCATAATGACTAATGTAAAGAGATTTAACTAGTATGATTCTACTAGCAAAAATGTCTTTATAAGCTTTTAAAATATGTTTGACTCTTATTGTTTAACTTTACTATTAATAATAATAGACATTTATGGAAAATAAAATTTGTTGTACGTGTATTTTGAAATTCAAAATATAATTTATATATGTAATAAAAGTTATACTAAAGTTCTAAAATTTTACAGAGATAAAAAGTTAACGTACAGATACTAAAGTAATATAGTCAAACTCTTAACTTGAACCATCTTGTTGCCAAACTTTAAAGATGAGGAATGTGGAAGCATATAAAGGGTTTTGATGTAGATATCGTGCTGGGGCGAACCATCCTCAAAATTTGCAAATAAAGGATTAACAACAAATTCTGTGTGAGTATTAACATACTTAGTGAGTGATTATACCTTTCTTTTTATAAAGAGTTCTTATCTTAATAAATCAAAAAATAATAGCAAGCAGTGTAAAATATTAATGTGAAATAAGTATTAATTTAATTTGACTTTACTATATCTAATATAATCTTTTTGTATAATAGTTACAAAGATTTTTTTAACAAATGACAATAGTTGGTATATAGGTTTCTTTTTGTATCTTCAGTCTAGCCTTATTCTCTATCACCTTAGGCATTAAGCCTCTAGCCTTATCCTTCTATCCTTTATCACTCCTTTCCTTTTCTTTGAAGGATGTAATTCTCCTCTCTTCACATTTCATGTATAGAATGAGTAATAATAAGATGTCAAGTATAGCATTAATTACTTATTACAATTTTATCGAGTATGGTTAAAATGCCAACTTTGCCATAAATCCTAACTACTTATATGCACTTATATTTTTACCATTCTTTGGTGATATATTCAAGGATAATACAAAACTTGTAGGAGATCAATTATATAATATATATATATATATATATATATATATATATATATATATATATATATATAATAATCATAAGCTAATCATGTAAACCAAACCTTAGGATGGGAGTTCACCTATATATAACTTAAACTCTATATCCTATATCACAATTCATAAAAATCTCAACTATCTATTAGTATACAACATAGTTTTCATATTACATACTACACATTCCGGGTAGACATCACAATCATACATAACCATTAAGGCTCAAACACAAATAAGTTATCTGAATCACACTAATAGTAATATCTAATCACAAATAATTTTCAATATCACATCATATCATACATTCAGTTATAGTAAACATACATGTAGTCACTTTTTAATCTCTTGGTCAATTCTATATTTTTTTCAACTCTTTGCTAGCACTTTCCCATCTAACTTTTAGATTAATTCCATATCTTTCATAATTATTTACCAAGAATTTCCTATTTGGCTTTCATATTATTATTTTATCATAGTTCATAACTTCCAATGATATCCATGGCAGGATTCATAGATAACATACACATGAGAGCTTAACTCCCATATCATAATTAATTATAAAACTTCAATGCAAAGTTACTAATTCATCACTGGACAACACCAAGCACACAACAATATATACATGAATATATAACAATACTGTTATGTTCTCCTATATGATCATAACATACAGATATCATTGAAATTCAATCATAATTCATCATTAGGCGGAAACATCACTATCATGCTTCCACTGTGCACTCTAATCCATTAACATTAATTCAATCAGCTAATTGCATTTATACCTTGGCACTATGTTTACACATGAGAATATGCACATGAATATAAAATCTATACTTTTGATAAGAAAAATACAATTCACAACATTTAAGTTATCTTTTATTATAATATTAATTAGTGATGTGATATAGACTCACTTGAAATTGTCTAACAACTTTGAAGATTCCTAACTCTTTTACTTTCACTTTTCATTTCTTTCTATTGGTCAATTTATGATAATAAACTATAATTATATGCACATTACTTATTTTCTTTTCATATATTACAAATCAATATTCAAATCATGATATAATAGCACTCCATGTTATTATTTGTTATATTCATAATTTCTAAGATAAACCTTTAACTTTAATACACTATTACTTGGAAACTTCAGATCAAATCAATAGATTTAAATATTACGACTTATAGCTCTAAAAATGCTTATTTTCTAACAATCCATTATCCTAGACCATCACTTTCTTTATTTTTGACTCTTTCATTGAAAAATCAATCACTTTCATAAAATGATAGATTTTCAAAATTAAAATATAAAAAAATTAAAATATTAGGATCTCAATCTCTAAAGGGGTTCTATTCATATTAGTGTATAAAATTGTACACTTGTTTTCTTACATTTTTAACTCTTCTTTAAAGAATAAGAAAAATTACACTTATTGGAAATGTCCAAATCAAAGTCCAACATCAAAATATTAGATTTTTTATGATATAGATAGACTTTAAATATACTAATCTGCAACTCTTAAACATAAAATCCTTATTTTATCAAAATTATACAAAGTATTTAAATAATATGATAAAACAAAGTTTTCTAAATCAAGTCAAAATTCTTAAAATAATAGGAAACAATACCTTAAAAATATTCTAATTATATGATTCTAACATCTTATAGCAAAAAAATCTTATTTTGTAAGGCCACCATCATATATAAATTTACTCACAACATGAGTTTTTTAAGGCATATGGTCACCATTGAAAATATTATTAGATATTGCTTTAAAATGATTCCTTTCATGTTAATTTGACTCTTTATAACATAAAATATTTTTTTTAGAGAATTCTCACTTTTCTTAAAATACACAAAAATGAATTTTCTTGGATTAAGCATGAACTCGTCATAAACATTAAAATTTTATGATATAGATATGCTTACCATTATCTATAAAGGTGAATGGCAACTTACCGATGCCACAAAATATCAAGCTCATAAAAAATTGTTGCAAGCAAACTTTAGAGTCCTATTATCATTAGTACTGGAAATCAAAACCTCCATTGCACCTTGAGCTTGCTATAAAAGAGAGCACACTAGAAGCTATGATGGCAGGTGGTAACCAAAAAATCATCACAGTTGATAGGCTTCATGTTGCTCCCTTACCCACCACTGCTTGCAATTTCTTCTTACCAACGTGCATCACATGAATAGTGGCTCACAAACAAATAGCAGCATGCGATGGTGGTTTTTTGATATCAACAACAGCTTTGCTGAGGTGGTAACTACAACAATATTTGCAGAGAGAGAGATGAAAGAGAAGAAGAGGAAGAAAGAAAGAAAGGAAAGAAAGAGAAAGAAGAGGGTGGTGGAGAAAAGAGAGAAAAAGCTAGGTATGTGTTAAAAAAGGGGCACTAAAAATGAAAATGAAAAAGGAGGAGAGAGTGATGGTGGTAAAAGAAAAGGAAGGGAGAGAAAATGCTAAAAATTTGAGCTTTGGGTTTTACATAATGCTTTTCTACACATCTTACACCTACTTTCAATTAAATCTTAATTGCTCATCTTAACTGCTTAACCTTTCTTTTAAACTCAAATTCATTCTAGCCATCAATTTATTTTAGCAACTTATTCTTACAAAATTATTTTTATTTTAAAAAAATCTCATGTATTTTCAATCATCCCCTAATATATACATATAGATGTATATTTATTAATAAATTTAAAATCCTAAAATAATTATTTAAACTTCCATAACCTCCAAAAATAATTTATCAAATACCATAAATTAATTACATAAAGTTTTATACTCATAATTACTATTTCTAACTTATAAAAAAATCCTTATAAAAATATTTAAACAAACCTTGGATCAATGATCACTATAATAAAATATATATTTCAAATATTATCATCAGCATCATTTTTACTATTCTAGAATCTAAAAAAAAGAAAAAATTTATAATAAAATAATTTTTCATAAGCACTAAAATTTATAAAACTATAAATGTTAACTTGGGATATTACATAATAGTTTAGCTAGAAGGAGAAGAACAAGAAAATGGTTTGCAATTTGTAGCTTGAAAGCTTGGTGTATCTTCTCCTAATGAAATGAAACTTATTTATAAGAAATATTTAATGAAGAATGACTTGATCTCCAAGTAAACTTGTCCAACATGCTTCCTTAATATTCACATGTGCCAAATATTTGAATTTGAATAAAAAGGGGATCAACTTTTGTCTCTTTGTTACATAAAACAAGATTTTTGTTTGAAATAGGAGCTAGGTTACTATTTCACCAAAAATTCAAATTTTGACTCCAACTTTAGTAAAAAAAATGGTGAATGATGACTTGTACTTTCTTGACAACCTACCTACAAACTTTTTAACAAGAAAAATATTATTTTTATTAACTATACACATGCAAAAAAATTTAAATTTGAAATTCCCTCTTACACATTTGAATTGCCTTACTTTAAATTTGAAATTCCCTTTTAGGATTTGATCCAAGGGATGAGATTGAATTTACATTTGTTATGAACTAATGGATTTTAATTTTAAACTACCAGCTAATGAAATCATTTCTTGTTAACCAAGTTTTATCATTTTCAAAAATAAATCAATAAAATGAATTTGGATCCTTTAGAAGAAAATAAATGGACAGGCCATATTAGGCTTTTTAAAAGGTAGTAAGTGAAGTGTGGTGGCACAATGATTTTCATACAATAGCTTAAATGGGTTAGCAAGATTTAATCTAAGTTAATTATACCCAAATAAGTTAAATTAAGTCCATTTGTAAATCATTTTGGCCAAAAAGCATTTTATTGCTTTGATTCTTCAACCACATATGGCTTTGAAAAAGTTATTATTAAGTTGAAATTGTTGTTAATGCAATTGGTTTGCCAAATTTTATATTCCAAGTGTTGTTTAATTAGTCTCATGATCTATGCATGGATTTAGCTTCTGAAGAGCATTGGGTTTACTTATTTGGATGATATATAAATGATCATATGAAATATTATTTTTAATTAGTAACATCTACATTGTTTTTTAGCTAAAATAGGGCAGAATGGATGGAAAGAAATGAGAATTAAAAATGATTGTACTCCATCTTTTTAGGGTAATACTATATGAAATTCATAGATCAAGTGTTTTTATTTGGATTACCTTTTTTTAATCCCAAAATAAGTAAGTTAAAATTAAAAATACAAATATCAATAAGTCGAAGGCAATCTAGTGATAAAAAATATTTAATCTCTTAAAAGATCAAGAGTATGTTTGGATATATTCTTATTTTTGTGTTTTTTAAAACTATTTTTAAAAGTTATTTTCTTGTTCTCAAAAACTATTTTTAGATTAAAGAAAAATCAAGATTAAAGAATAGTTGATATTGTAAATAAGGAAATATTTCATTTAATTACAAAATTGACATCCAAAATAAGAAATAAATTTAGAAAATAACAAAAAATTATTTCTATTTTCTTAATTTTTAAGTTACAAATTCAAAGAATAGTTTTTAAAAATAGATTTTGAAAACATGTTGGCAAATAGGTTTTTCTATTTTTAAAAGAAAAATTTGAAAACTATTTTTAAAAAATAAAAAACAAATAGACCCGAAACTTCTCATAGCATTACTTTTTTTATTATCTTAGGCTCCATTTATTTCATTGAAAAATAGTATCCTTAGAAAATGTCATATATATATATATATATATATATATATATATATATATATATATATATATATATATATATATATATGTAAATGAAACACATGACTAGTGTAGGAAAATCACCTTCAAGCAACTTCCCACAAATCTAACTTGTAGAAAATGGAAACTTTAGCTTATTACAAATCAATTAAACTTATACAAATTACAATTGCTCAAAATAATTTTATACTTTTGCAAAAGAAAAAAAAAAGGATTATTCTTCTCTTAGTTTTCAAATACTTCAAAGGCGATATAAAATCTATAAATAGAAAGACCAAAGTACCAAAATTACATAACCAAAATTGTATATATAAGTATCTTTTAAATAGGTATAAACATAGACATATGTGCACATGCATAAACTTCTTACTCTAATTGTCAAATTTTCTTCAAGATAGTGCCTTTAAGCTTTATGGGTTAATGAGGTTTTACCCAATTAATTTTAAAACTTGACAATGAAAAGGACATGGAAGGAATGAGTTTTAGGAGCCCATTAAGTGAATAAACAACTAAAGATCATAACTTAAAATATAACTTATGAAAATCAAGGAAAGTTTGAAATCTTTTAAAAATATGATAAATATTATACATTCAATATGGTTGGAAAAATGAATTCAACTTTAAAACTTATGAGTTTATGATATTAAATCTAATTGTAAATTTTCAAAATGGATTTTCTTTCCTTTTTTTTTTTGGACTAATTCAACAAAGACAATAATTGCCTAATTAAATTTTATTTTTCCATGAACTCTAATCAAATAAAGAAATTTGCAATACTAAAGAAAGTATAGAGTTTACACACCACATAAAAAGGTTTATATATATGACAAAAGTTATCTATATAGACCCCAATTGTCATCTATGTATGTGTTAAGGATAACATTGTCATCTGTATAGCATTGTATATGTTGCAACCTACACAAACAATTTTTTCTATGTCATTTGTATAGGCTTGACCTATATAGATAACAATTATCATCTATGTATACTTTAGACTACATAGACAACAATTTTCATCTATATAGGTTGGACCTACATAGATGATAATTATTGTCTGTATAGGTTGAAGTTATTGTCTATATAAGCTTGTATTTTTTTAGTATAAATTTAAGTTGTGATTTTTATTATTTTTTTAACCTTTATGTTTATAATTTGAAGAATTTATTTGTAAACAATCAATGAAAAAATGTAATCCTTATTCAAATATTATTTCTAACATAATTATTTACATATATCATCAATTATAAAAAGAAATAAAGTAAAAACTAACTCATAATAATATATAATAAAATAAATACTCCACATCCATATATAATATAAAGTATTAAAAAAGTACATGCATGATATATACATATACAACAGTTACATAAAATAATAATCATTACCATCATCATCTTCATCCTTACCATTATATGAAGGTACACGCAAAAGCTAGAGTGAAGGTAAGTGCAGTTATGGCTAGGATGGGGGTAAGGGTCACTATAGGTGAGAGGCTAAGGAATGCTACAAAGTAGAAGGAAATCGAAAAGCAAATTTGAATGGAACTCTCAACGAAAAGATGTTCATTTGAGGAGGAAGAGGAAGCATAATAAAATAAGGTAGGGAAAATCCCATGAATTGTAAAGCAACATGCATGGCCTTAAGGGTAATGTAACTCTACTATTGCACTTAGTAATGATAAAGAAACCACTATTCCTCCATAACTAAGGCTTGCTGACTCTAGGTGATGTAGGTTTGCAAATCTTTCACAAAGATTGCATTTTACTACTACCTCAAAGGGAATGTTGTAGTAGATGAACTAGTGCTAGAGGTGCCATATGACATCCTAGCAAGTACATGACTAACCACCTTTTTATGCTCTCGATAAATGCCTAACACTTCATCAGCACTAACAAGCATATCAATAGCTAACAAACTTATTGATGAGTTACTAAAAAAAAGCAATGGACTATAAAGATTAATGGGTGACCAATTCTAGCATCTTAGCCTTAATTTTTCAACAAAAAGCATGAAGTTTCAATAAAAAACTTTTCCTATGATAATTAAAATTATTTAATTAGAAAGTATTTACTTACATAAGCAGTCTAAGCATCTAAATGCACCTTCTCCCTTGCATGACACTCATGGAAATTCTCCTTCATTGGTTATAATTGACCTATGTTTTTATTTCTTTGTACTAATTTTAAAACATGGTATTAACAATTAGTAAGATTTTTTACAATAGCACCATGCAAGAATGTTTAAGTTAAAATACCTTATCATGTCACATCGCAATAATAGACTTTGATTCATGACTATCATTATACAACTTTTAAGACTTATTGTCCAAATTTCTTCTAAATAGCTCCTACATATTCAAACCAAAATATTTATAAAGATAGAAATGGTAAGTTACTAATTTTACTTTGACCTTACCTTATGCTTGTCATGATCAAAGTATGTGTATAACCTATCCTAATAATTTGTTAAGATATTAGTGGGACAAGCTTGCCTAATACTACAAAGATCATGAATGTCATCATGAGCACCATGTTGTGAGAAATGTTAATGGAGCATGAACTTCCAATCTTTGTATTAGTCAATTGTTATTCAGTAGATATTGACAATCATGTATCCTTGCTCCTTAGGCTCAATGTCCACAAAATCAAAATAGGATGGCATTAGAATACATGAAAAAATATTTCAATTATTATTTCCATTAATCTTAATATCAAATAAAAATAATATCAAAAATACATTCAATAGTATTTATACAAACCTTTTGCACAACATATTCTCGCTGCTTCTTAAGTAGTTGCTTCTAATTTTTATAGAAGTGCTCACATTGCTATTTGACTAGCACTCTTATGTCACATGCAAAATACTTTAAGTTTGCACCAATTGCCCACTGTGTACCTATCTTATCAAAGTATACAAGCAATGACCTCCCATTATTTTTTCAAGTTTTTTTGTAAAAGGTTAAGGATCTTGATTTGCTACAATACTATCAAATCAATGTAGCTTTCAAATATAACACACAATTAATAACATATATTTATTAAAAAAATTACAAAATAAAATACTTAAGTATAACCAATTTTACCTATCTTACACTGGAAAAGAATGTGAGTGGGGTCATATGATGGATCATGTCCATAGTCTCCTTCATAATAGGGTGACATAATATCAACTAAGGCTATCAAGCATTGTTATATATGATCAAACACATACAATAGTTATTATAGTAGGAAGTAAGTAATACTTATGATATAATGTCATAATTTTTGCTTCCAATGTAAATTGCATTTGAATGTACAAGATGAATTGTTTGAAATAGTTAGTATAATAAGACATAAATAATACTTAGTATAAAATATTAAGTTGTAAAAATAAAATGTTAATAACTACTTGAAAAATTAAAAGGCATTGACTTTAATTTAACTCATTATTAGTGCATGTTGCAGGATTATCATCTTTTTCATCAGTTAAATTATCATTATTGGACCCTAAAAGCTCCTCCTTTATATAATCCTTAATTATTTCATCTTCTATATTATCATCATTATTTATGAAGTCATCAAACATTTATGAAGCAAGATGAATGTTTCTAGAAGAAGAAACATAGTAAGGGTCATGGTTTTAATCCCTCAAGGTAATCAAGTCAAAATCTCTAAGATTAACTATCAAAGTAAAGTTTGCAAAGTTATTATCCTGCAAATAAGATATGCCATTGACATTAACATTATCATCATTAAGGAAAGCCTATACATCGTAACGCACTATATTATTTATAACTTGCTAGCTAGTCCATTGAAAGGATTATCAATGTAAAAAACTTATTGTGCTTGAGATGCTAGTATATACGAATCATCTCTGTATCTTTGAGTATTGATAGAAATGCATGTTATATTTTTGTCTATGATAATTTTCTTCTTTTTATGGTTAGTGTTATACCATTTTACCATTTATATTTGAATAAAATCATTGAGTAATTCTATAAATAACTCAACTCTTTGACCTTCTTTAAAATGCCATAAAATGTGTTATCTTCAGCTTTAGACACAAAAATCTCACTGTTTTGCATCTTAAGAAATAATTACAAATCAAACTCCATTTACCACACATGCCAAACATGACATAATCATGAAGCCTAGTCCAGAAGCTAAAGACAATAGCTCATTAGTTGCCATAGAAGATCCATTTTTGTGAAAGTGGTCAATTTATAAAATTTTTCAAAGTGAACAATAACATTACAAGTGAGTAAAAAATAAACTTATGAAGCATAAGTTGTAACAGAGATGATAATGAGTTACTTAAAGTAAAATTAGGAAGGAAACTAGGTTCTTTATAAATGTTTAATGTTCTCAACATCACATGCTTGCAGTTGTCCATTATGTTCACTACATAATAAAAGTGATTTATTAAGAACTAGAATGACTTAGATGAAATGCAAAATAGTTTGAGAAACTTATTCTAGATACTTTTGGATTTTAGGATAGTTCTTTAGGATGTTCCATATTGCAATATCTTGATCACTCTTGTCTAAATAAAGAACATGTTTTTTACTAATAGGTCAACATTGAGATCTAAAAATTGACAATTGCTTTTCTGTTCTCACATTGACTACATTTTGCTTTCAATAAGGTTAATTGAATTTTATTTCCACCTTTTGTAAATATATGAAATAAAATGTTAATGCCTTATCTACAATATATCTTTCAATAATAGAACTTACAGGTCGAGTATAGTTGTTGACATAGTAGACAATTATGTTAAAGAATACTAAAGGATATATCCTTTCAAGTTTGCAAAGAATCAATACAATATCTTCTTTAGCTTGCTTGACATCCTATTTGTTTAGAGTTCTTACATAGATTTAGTTAAAGTAATTACATTACTTAACAATCAGACATGCTAACTTTTTTGGCAAAAATGCTCACATTGTAGATGCTAACAATCATTGCATAATGACATAACAATCATAGGATTTCAACCTTTTGATCTTGCTATCATTGTTAGCCACATTTTTTCTTAGATTTGCAATAAATTCATCAAGAAACTCAACATTTTTAATGAACTAGCAAAACTGTTATCAATTATCCTGATTAAGTGTGTATCTAGGGTATGGTTTCATCCACCTCCCTCTTTCCTTGTATAAGTGCAATTCTGCTCTTATGTTAATATCGACCAGGTCACATCTTGCATTACTTATATCTTTTAATTTATATTCAATATCCAATAATCTACCTATAATGCCATCATAAACATTCTTCTTAACATGTATCACATTAATATTATGCTTTAAGATCATAGTGGGATAGTATAGAAGTCTAAAGAAGATACTCTTCTTACTCTAATTGAGTTCATCTATATTTCTTTTCCATTTAACTTCACCCTAATGCATGTGCTTTCCAGGAGGTCTCTAACATACTCTACTTAATTGGTCCATCATCATGTCATTAGTAAATTGTCTTGGAAGGGCTTTCCTTTTAGTTTTTTCACTGAAGTCTTTATTACTTCACCAAGTGTGGCTCCTTGCAAGGAAGCAATGATAACTGATATAAGCTATTTTTCCTCTGATTTATATTGATAACGTGTCTTCATTACAAGTTAGACATATTTTATACACTTATCCACTCCACTTAAAAAGACTACATGCAGGGAAGGCAGTCATAATCAATAGTAATGCCACTTATATCTTAAACATGCTATACATAGTAAAATCATAGGTTTCAACTCTAATCTCCTACAATTGTTTCAATTCTTCAATAAGCGATATTTAAGAAGACATCTATATATTTTCTTAGAGATTGTGATCTATGGATCAATAGTATTAACATGAAAAATAACTCTCTTATATAAAGCCAAGATGATAAATTATAGGTGATCATTACAATTGGCTAAATGCTATATAATAGGATCGTATCACTAAAAGGATTGAATCCATCCATAATTAAACCTAATCACACATTTTTTAGTTTTGCTAAAAAATTAAGATACCTTATGTTGAAATCCTACCAAGCTTCTCCATTAATAGGATGCTATAGAACCTTATATTCAGTAGATTATCCTATATGATGCCATATTATATCCTTTATCACATGCCTTAATCCATATAACTTCTTTAACTTAGGGGTTAAGGGAAAATACCATAGCACCTTTTGAGAAACCTTTTTCCTTTTTATGTTTTTATCAATCCATCAGCTTTTCCCGTAAATTGCATAGGTATTATCTTTAATGTACTCTTTCTAAAGTGCATAATCATACTTGTAGACATGAATTGATTCGTACCCTAATCCTAACTTATTAAACCATTTCCTTATATTATAATATGATTTAGGCAATTTCTTATCCTTTGATAGTGCTTCCTTTAATAACTCTAGTAAGGAGTCAAATAACTTATTAGTTCACTTATGTATTACCTTTAGATGCATAAGCTTAATTAAGAAGTTCAATGAAGAAAAGGTTGTGCAATCGAGCACAATTCTTTTCTAACTTTTGTAAATAAGTCATCAAAGCTTTAGCCATGAGATATGTCTCCTCTTAAAGTATCCTTATTTTGATCTCTATCATTATTATCTACTTGATTAGTAGTGTCAAGGCCAATAGAGTTATGTATGATATCAATCATCTTATCAACATTATTGTGGATGCCCCATGTATAACCTTGACCATATATACATGCTCTTCACCATGATTAATCCAATTCGTATACAATGGGTCAAATCTATTATTTATTAGGTATGCTTCCATGGTCTCCATGTCTAGTACTACACATTCAAATACTTTTTGCATGGATATCTTAGCAAGTCCTTATCATTGACAAAGTTTTTTGCTCTCTCCATAAATGCAATAGTACCATTCTAGTATGCATCAAATAATCGATCTCGCAAGGTTATTTAACTTTTGTTAACAGACATGGTGTAACTAGCTAACAATGTTACAAGTTATCATATAATTCAATTATGTTTGCATATTTGTTATATGCCCTAAATCAATCATATCACTTCAACTTTAATAAGTGTGGCTCTATCCCATTTAAGATATTCTTACAATTATTGTTTTGACTTTTCACAAATGATGAAATTTAGTAGCATTCTCCTATAGTTCTATAAGTGTGTATCCTATACACTAATATAGTATACATCCGGTAAATAGTGGAAAAGGAAGAAATTTCGATAAAGTGAAATGATGGGCATATAAGTTGAGCACAATAACTAAAAGATATATCCCAAATTGTCCAAATTTTTAGAACATGGTATAATTTTTCATCACAATAATTTTGACAAAATCATAAACTTAACTGCTTATGTATTGTTATATTAATGATTGAATTGTATACATTATAATAAATCATATACATTATAATATTTAATTACTCATTCAACATCATTCGTTAATTTTTTACTATTTTAAATGATTACTTAATAATATAAATATTCAACTTGTAATAGAAATTATGTTCATTTGATTAATTTAATTGTTAAAATTTGTTGCAATTTTATATCCTTTTAGTACAACATTCATCTTACATAACATAATAAACTAATTAACATTATATGACTAAATCCTAATATTAAATGACAACATTTTTCCATCCAATATTATTTTTTATTTTTTGTACTTTACATTATTATTTAATTTATAAAATATTTTGCATCATAGAAATTTATATTTTTAGTAATTTAAATTCTTAAATAATAGAATATTTGATATCATAGAAATCTTTTTATTTTCATTAGTGTAATTGTGACATTATCACACCATCATTTATTATTATTTTCATTCTTGTATAATATAATAATTAATTACTATTATATGACTCCCCTATAAATTAAATTATTATCCATTACTCTTATGCAAGTAATATGTAACACTAAATCATTGTACATTTTATTATCCATCATTACTGTTATTTTTACTACTTTAAATGATCACTTTCATTCTTCTACAATACAGTAAATTAATTACCATTATATGATTTACCTACAAAATAAATTATTATGTATTTTATTATCCATTACCACTTATATTTTAGTAATTTAAATTATTACTTTTATTCTTGCATAATATAATAAATTCATTATCATTAATTCACTAACTTATGAAATAAATTATTTATATTTATTATGTATTTTACAATTCATTGCTCCATTTTTTCAATACCTAAAATTATTGCTTTTATTTTAAAATATTTCACGTCAAAAAAAGTTTTTTATATCCATTAGTGTAATCATCAAAATTAGTTGTTACCATTTTTTATTTATTTTCATTTTTGTATGATTATAATTTAATAATATTTATATGATTTACTTCTAATATTAAATTAAACACCTATTACTATTTAATGATATATTTTCTTTAAGTGTTATCTACTTGTCACTTAGGAATATTTTTATGAGTATTTAATTAAGTGATTTTGTAAATGTTCAAATTATTTAATTTTTTTATCTTTTAAATGATTGCTTAAATTTACTAAATGTTTCATATCATCAAGGATTTTATATTTTTATTCATGCAATTGTCAAATTTTATGTTTATTCATTTTGTATACACTTCTATTTTTTATATAATTTAATAATTTAATTAATGTAATTATCAATGTTAGTATAAATTTTTTTATCCTAATTTCTATCAAACTTACTAGATATTTAACATAATAAATATAGAAACTTCTATAAATTATTAATTTTGGTAATCAACACAATAAAGCGTTAAAATAAGTTCATATTCAACTATAATATTAACATAATTGGATATTTAAAATAATAATTAAATCAAACTGCACAAAATAATTATCTTTTCAAACTAATTGTCATATTAAAATATACAAATTAAAATGTCATACACATTACATGTTTGTCACAGTAAGTAAAATAGGAGAATATCAACTAGGAATTTTAATCAACATACTAACCATATAACAAAATTATTTAACAAAATAAATATAAGAATTGGTAAATAAAAGCAAAAACATTACAAAGATTAAGAGAAAGAAAAAAAAAAGGAAAGCATACCTACTAGTTGATTTTAAATAGCTAGAGTTATACAGACAATAACTTGTCATTTACATTGATCCTTCAATTATCTATATATATCTTAAGTGGAGGTCACATGTGTTTTTTGGACGTCAAGCTCTATTAAGATAACATTTGTCATCTATAAAGCCTACATGAGTCATTTATGTTTTGTCCACAATTTTTAAGTGCCATACTTTCCTGCTAGTTGAGGTTTTAGCTTTATACAGACAACATTTTTTGTCTATATAGAGTTAAATCCTTTTGATATTCAAAACAAGCCTTTCTTGTATTTAGTTTCTAAGGAAAAAGGATTAAATATATATAATCTATTTATATTATAATTTATGTATAATTTTTTATATTTTAAATAATAAAATTAAATATTAAAATTATATGTTTTGTGTAAAAAACCTTTTTATTATTATTTTCCAAATTCTTAACAATAAAGGATTTTTACAATTAATATTTGTAGTGTGTTTAACTACATATAAATTAATTTTTCAAAATAAATTTTGCATCCAAAATTGAATTTAAATTAAGATTTGAAAGAAATAATTATTTACTTTCAAATTTAATATTTCAAATTAATTACTCATGCTCCTATATATTCAAAATTAATTCCGTTACAAAACAATTTTAAAAAAATGTTTCATAATTTATTTCAATCCATGATATAGTGAGCACTTTTCATTTGAACAGATATACTTATAAATTTTATTGTATTTCTCTAAGCAGTTGTCTAGGGATTCATCTTTGGATGCATTACAAGCATGTCAACTACATTTCAATTTTGTATATGCTCTTTTCCATTTTTCTCTGAAATAGATGACATCAGGCTTTTAAAAGTTTTATTATATATTTGCATAAAATAAAAATAAAAAAGAATATATGAGCCACCAATTCATCTAAAATTAATGAATGAATGATGAAAAAGAAGGTTGCAAAACGTTGACTTCTATTATTGTATTTTATATGCAAAATAAAGAACCTCTTAATATTTTAAAAAATGTTGTTAATAATATTATTATAAGAAATATTATCAATATGAAATTTTAGCAATGATTCAAAATTATATGCAATAGAACAATTTTACATGTAAAAAAAAGGTTAATGATTGAAAGTAAAAATCATTAGTTTCAATTTTTACTTTAAAATCTTTTTTAATGCAAAATTAATTTTAGAAAGTGAATTTTTGTGTAAATAAGTAACTAAAAAAGTGAAGGTAAAATTGGCCCAAATTTTTTAAATATTTTTCGTAAGGTTCTCCGTTCAAATTATGATATAAAGAAGTTAATATATATATATATATATATATATATATATATATATATATATATATATATATATTAACTTCTTTATATAAAGAAGATAACTATGAAATTGATAGCTATTGTATTCATCAAATTAGAATTATTAATGATAGTTAATAAATAAATAAATAAATTAACACATATATTGTAAGTTAAATGAAGAATTTTTCAGCACATACCTAGGAAATTTTATCTAAACTTTATCAAAAAATAACAAAAACACCTATATAATTAAAAATTTGTACGACACATTTAAAAAGTTTTACCAAAATCTTATTTAAAAAATAATAGCAAAAACTCCCCTTAGAAATTTGAAAGAAATGAAAATAGAAGAATTTTTCTTAACATGTGTAGTTTAAGTATATAATGCCACCTTTTAAAATTTTATAGGGTTTTTTTACCTATGAAATATAATACTCAAAGTTACATGCATTTTAACTTTTTTTTTCTCCAAGTGTAATGAGTCAAAATTAATTTGCCTTGGCACGTAGGTGCTTGTCAATAAAATTTACTTTAAATATGTGTCAAGTTATCCTTATATTTTTGGTGTGAGTATGCATGAGTATAGTAAAAAGCAATATTTAAGAAACCCTGCATTGATAATGGCATTTTTTTAAACATAAATAAAACTCTACAACTTGAATTCATATTAAACTATTAAATAAAAGGAAAACTTGTCAACTTTCATCCTAATATAAATATAATTATTTTTCATACATTATTAATATCAAAAGAATGAAATATACACTATAAAAGATGTATCTTTCAATTTATGTTAAGTAGTTTTAATTCCTGTGGAACACTATAAAATATTATCTTGAAACAAATATTATTTTAAATAAAAGGGCATGCAACAAGTTGATATATTATCTTTAATAACGGGATATGGGTTAAAGAAAGGTTAATATGCTTTGACCCTACTCCATTATCATTTCCATCCTTATGTACTTTGGAGATTCCTAATAATGATATTGATGTTCAATAAATATTTCAAGTTAAATTACTTTCTTATTTCCTATAGTTTACTTGAATTTTAATTAGATCTTTATAATTTAGAATCTTGTATTTCTTTTTAATTTCTAATTACAATACTTCCTATTATGTTTCAAATAAAACTGGTTAGCAATTAGTTTATATAGATAATGATCTATCAAATGAATGATTATTAGGTGAGAAACATATGACCCATTTTTTCATCTAAAAATAAAATAATATCTCATATGATATCTTCATTTATTTTATGTTATTTTTCAGTTAAATAGAATTAAAAATTGTATACAAACTTTACATCAAACAATTAAGCAACATTAGAAGAATTTTGTCCACATTTGTAACCCAATTATTGATAAAACCAAACAAATAAATGGTAGAAAGTATCTAATAAAAATATGAAGATCTAATTGAAAATTTTTAAATTATAAAAACATAATAAGAAATTAACTACAATTATAGTATCTACTTATATAATTTAACATATATTTTCATATTGAGCATCTATTAATATTTTTTCTAGATTAATGAAAAATTACATTAAAATCTCTCTAATTGATAGATTTTTCCTAGGTTTGGAATTTATTTTGTTAAAATTGAATTTATTTTATCTTGACAAAAATTATTAATAATTTATTTACAAAAGGATTTCATTATTTAAATTATATTATACAAAATTGATTTCACTTGTAAATATATTATACAATGCATGAAATTTAATTAAAAGTTAAAATTTGACAATTTCATACAAAATAAAATATTAAAATTAGAGTAATTTTTTTAAAACATAGTTATTGCAAATAAAAAAATTTTAATGAATTTAATCAATTTCATAATGTTATAAATGTAGTTAAATTACAATGGCAAATACAAGAGCTGAATGTGAGGAGATTCATATGTACACCTTTTTTCCTGTACTCCTTAATACTTAAGAGGGTATTAGCCAAACAATAAAGCTTCTTGGCAAAATTAAGCACTGCTAATAATTATTTATTGTTTACTTTTGAGTTTTTAGAAAAAACAACAGTAAAACTATTTCTTGAAAAATGTGTAAATTATTCTTTTTAATTTTGAAGTAGTTGGATATTATTCTTTTTAATTTTAAAAACTTGAAAATCTCTCATGTAAATTTTATAAAACTTGAAATTGATACCCATTATCTAGTTAATTAATCATTTTATTAAATAATGCATTTTTTTTAATAAGAATCACAATCATAACATTATAGTTTGTTAATTTTTTAGCTATTTTTTCACATATAATTTTTATATTATATAACTGATAAAAAAGTATATTATATATAAAGAATTTTAATTAAATACTCATATACACGGTGCAGAGTTACATTTGAAATTGAAAAAGTAAAATAAAATAATATTTTACAATATTATAATTCTTAAAAACTTCATAAATAGCATAATTTGATAAAATAATTATTTAAGTGAATAATGTGTCTTATTTTCAAATTCTATAAAGTTTAAAAAGATAATTTCTAAATTTTTAAAGTTGAAGACCGTAAAATCTAAACATCTTAAAATTGAAAGAGTATATTATATTTTTTCCCTTTTTCCTTTGATGCATTCTCTTATCATTTTAGCTAAAATACATATAACTTAGAATATTATATCTTATGAATAAAAAATTTGTAATATTTTAAAATACTCAATTAAAGATCTAAATTATATAAATTTTGAAGAAAATTTGCTCACTAACTCTTCTCCAAATCATCAATGGTAAAAAAAAGTTTATGTTATTATTTTTTTAGTGCACTTATACAAAATTAACCTTTCAAAATGAACTTTATAACCAAATTAATTCAAAATTCAAAATTTAAAATAATATTTTTTAAAATTAATGATTAAATATTAATTTATAGTCAATTTAATTAATTATTTGTTATCAATTATTTCCAAAATTATTTCTTACACAAAATTTTTTTAAAAAGATTTCATCTTTTAGTTTACTTCATTCTATTGCATGTTGAGATAATTGAAAGGATGAGATATTTTTTAAAATATTTTTATATGAAAAATAATTTTAAATATAACTATTATAAACAAATAATTTAAAAATTATAAATTAATATTTTATACTTGACAATACATAGTCATTAATTTTCAAAGTTAAAATTATTATTTTTAATTTTTTTTATTGAGAACCTTTGGTTCAAGTGGCATTCGATATCTCTTGAAGGCTTTGCGTCTTCTACTGCATCTAAGGTTCAATCCCTAGTCCTTGCGTGTATACGTCTAGTGGTTTGACCATTTATACGATTACAAAAGAAAATTATTATTTTTAATTTTTAATTTAGAAGTAATTTTGATTATAAAGTTAATTTTAAATGATTAATTTTTGTAGAATCAAGAACGTTAAAGAAAATAATAATAATTTTTTGTACCATCAAGGACGTGAAATAAGAGTTAATAGAAGAAAATTTCTATATAAATTGCATAATATAAATGTTTAAATAGAGTTTAAAATATCATAAATTTTTTGTATACGATATGGGATATGAAAGGTTATATATATTTAATAGCATCAAAACAAAATCAACTTTACTATTATTTCAAAAAAGTAAAACCTAGAAAACAAATCATATGCAGCTATTAGCGGTGTCATTTTTGCCATGCAGCTGTAATATATGCTTAGTACCATTTAGTATAGTAAACAAATGTACCCAAGAATTCCCTTAATATTTAAACATTTTTAAAATCTATACAGGCAATACATTGTCATTTATGGTGGTCCTAAGTTTTTTTCTTAAAAAAACACTACATAGATGATAACGTGATGTCTATATAAGATTTTCAACTTCAAAAAATTTTTGAAAAATTTTATAGATAATAATTTGTTGTCTATATATAATTTTTAATTTAAAAAAAAAGGAAAAAGTCTATATAGATGACCAAAGTCATTTGTATATACTTTTCCCCAATTTTTTTTAAATGTTTTTTGGACTCTATACAGACGATCAAGATTTTATCATTTCTATAGGTATGGTATGTGTATTCCATATTTGCTATAGTGATATTTAATAAATTATGTAATATAAATAGGCAGAATCCATTGGTAATTTCATTTAAGAACTAACAATTATAATTTAATGTTCAATATCACCTCTCACCTTATCTCCCCATCAATTTCAATTTCTCGTTGTCCCCACCAACAATTTCAATTCTCACAAAAATATTCAATTTCCAAGTGTACTTAAAGTCTTTTAATTTTTTTTCAGGGATCCAAATTTGTAAAGCACAATTGGTTTAAATTGTTTTGCATTTTTAATAGAGAAAACATTTATTCATTATACTTTGTATTTATAACAATTCAAATATCAACATTTCAATTCCATTAAGAGCTTTAAAATATATTGAATTCCCATTCATTTCTTTGCTAAAATAAAAGTTTTATGAGAAGATAATTTCAATTGAATCATAGGAAAAATAATATTAAATATGGATAAAATAATTTATTATTACCTGATGAATCCATTAAGAGGTGAATGTGGAATCAAGATTTATTATAGGTCATGAACTATATTAGCCCTAAATGAAAACTTAATTAAGGAGACTTTTTAACACCAATGAAGAGTGCACAAAATCAATCTTAGGGTTTAGAAATAGCAATCCTTATTTATATTAATAACATTAGTAGGTCGACCCATCATAAAAAATCACTTGTTATCACTTTAGTTGGGTAAGATTATCATTAAGCCTAAATTATTCAATCATTTTAATATTAGATTAAACTCTTTTACATCTTATTTTATTATTGAATTAATAAATCTATAATAAAAAATCTAACAATCTCCTACTTGGACCATGTAATTCAATAACTTTAATAAGATGTAAAAAAAACTATGGCATCTTTATACTTGTTGGTCTAAATTGAGATTATAAATGTCCAATAATATAAAACATAGTATCTGATAGGGATATCAAAGAAATATATATGCTATACATTTACACTTCACTGGCCATATACAATATCTAATAGGAATATATATAATAAGATTATACTTAATAAGATTTACATAATGAAATTGTGACAATATATATAAATCTTTACATACTTAGTCAAAGCATTTGCCCAATATACTAAATGAAAATCATAATTCTCAATACAATATTGGTACAGGGTCTAAACATCTTTATAGATATGGCATAAATAAAAATATGCACAATATATGGCAAAACATGAATATATCATTATGAATATTCCATTTATGTACATCTTAAGAAAATAGTTTACATTATAATATTCCTACTAACCTAAAATATTAAAAGGTTTAGCTAATCTCATATTGATTACATGATCATGATATATTCTTATTGCTAAGCCTTTAGTCAATGGTTTCATGAGCATATAATTTGTGAGAATATGTTAACTAGATGTGATATACTCACATACCTTCTCTTACATAAATAGATACTTTATATCAAAATGTTTCTCATAACTAGAACTTTTATTATTATGAGAGAAGTTTAAAATAGCAGTATCATTGTAACAAATGGTTAAGGTCTTGAGATGGCCTCAATAATCTTGAAACTAGCCATAAAATTCCTTAACCATACAACAATATAAATGGCTTTATAACATATAATATATTCTACTTTCATAGTGAAGCTTGCTGTTAAGGACTACTAAACATTTTTCCATAACATAGCTCTTCTTACTATCATAAAGATATATCCAGATGTAGATTTGTGATCATTCAGATAACTAACAAAATTTGAATCCAAGTAGCCTATAATTATGAGATCTCCCGATCTCTTGTAAGTTAGTATATAATCTTTTATATCCTGAAGGTACCTTATAACTCTCTTTACAACAGTCTAATATCTCTAATCAAGATTCCTCAAGTGTTTCCCCAGTACACCAATAGCATAAACTATATCAGGATGTGTATATACCTAAGCATACATTAGGCTATTGATAATTGATGCATATGTGACACTTTTCATTCTTTCTATTTCAACATCATTTTGAGGACACTAAGACTTAAAGAAAATTTTCCTTTTTGAAATAGGTGTGAAAACTTGATAATAAGTTGACATATTGAACATTTTTAATACTTTCTCAATGTAAGTTTGCTAAAACAAACCAAACAAACTTTGAGATCTGTCATGATGGATCTCTATTCCTAGAATATAAAAGGCATTTCCTAGATCCTTCATATCAAAATATTTAGATAACATTTGTTTTTTCTCAGTGAACAAGTTTATATCATTGTTTATAAGGAGAATGTCATTCACGCATAGTAACTGAATGATAAAATTGCCCGTACTTATTAACATACAAAATACACTAGTTCATTGCATTCTCCTTGAACCTAAAATAAGTCACCACCTCATTACACTTGAGATACCACTATCCATAAGCTTGTTTTAAGCCATAAATGAATTTTTTAAGCTGGCACACAAGGTGCTCTTTTCTCTTCTCTTGGAAACCATATAGTTAATTCATATAAATAGTCTATATTAGATCATTATTTAAGAAGGCTATCTTTACATTCTTCTAATGCAATTCTAAATTAAAATGAGCCACCAAAGCTATGACAACACAGAATGAGTCTTTGGTTGAAATTAGTGAAAAAATTTCTTTATAGTCTATACCTTTCAGGTGTAGCCTTTTGATACCAACTTGGCTTTGTACTTCCTAACTTCACCTTAAGCATCCTTTTTGGTCTTGAAGACCTATTTGGATCTAACTAGATTATAACTTGCAAAAAGCTCTACTAGATCCCATACTTGATTCTTATGCATTGAAGTTAACTCATCATCCATAGCAATTATCCAATTTGAATAGTTTGAACTAGATATAACTATAGAAAAAGTTGTAGGATCAATATCATCATGAATATCATATTTAGGCTCCTACAAATATATAGGATAATCATTAAGAATTGCTAATATGTGAACTTTATGAGATCTCCTTAATGGAATTTACTTATTTACTTCATCTGGCTCAATATTTTCTACCATTCGCTATAATAGATTAACTAGTGGAGTAACAAAGGATGACTCTCATAATATTGGTGCCAACAGAATAATTGTTCTATTTTCATAGAAATCCATGATGTGTGGTATTTAGCTCCTACTATCTAACTTATCTTAAAAAAAGATGGCCCAATTACTTTAGTTGAATGAGTTGGATAATAATATTTGCTTCCTTTTGAACCACTACAGTACTCGATGAGGTATCTATTGATAGTTTTTAAATTAAGTTTCCTTGTGGATGGAATGTACAATTTTACTTCAACTTTGCAACCTCAAATTGGGTTTCTTCCTGTATAACATTTCTTAAAGGGTCATATGTATTGGTTTGCTAGGAACCTAATTTAGAATGTATGCTACATGCATCACCACATAAGGATTCAAGTAATGAAGTATGGGTTAGCATGCATCTCACCATATCCATAAGAGTTTTATTCCTCCTTTCTGCAATTCCATTTTGCTTTGGTGTACTAGGCATGGTGTAGATTGCTTAAATTCCATAATTTAAAAGTATCTTAGAAAAGGAATAGCATTTCTATTTATTTCATTGTACTTACCATAATACTTATCACTTTTATTAGAATTAATACACTTTATTTGTTTCCTCAATTTCAATTCAATTACTACCCTAAATGACTTGAAGGCTTCTAGTGATTTTGACTTCTCATTGAGCAGCTTCACCTAACCAAATCTAGAGTAATCATTGATAAATGTGATAAAGTATTTGTAGCCTTCTATAGCATTAGGTGTGATGAGCCCATTAACGTTAGTGTTGATTAGTTATAAAACATTCTCCTCTTTACTTTTACCATTTTTAGCTTTAACTGTAAGTTTTCTTTTAATGCAATCTATAAATGTTCCAAAATCCAACAAGCCTAGATCAAAAAGTACTTCTCCCTTTACAAGTCTTGAAATTCTTTCTTTGGAGATGTGTCCAAATTGTTTATGCCATAACATTGAGAATCTTTTATCAATGTGACATATTTTCTTACTTATAATAAAGTTTATTAAATTTACAAAATTACGATCAAAATTAATTTCATATAATCCATCACTCATAAAACCAATACTAATAATAGAAAATTTATTAAATAATTCAAATTTTCCATTTCTAAAATAACAAGAGTATCCAATAGAATACAAGGTAATAACTAAAATTAGATTCCTTCTCATAGAAGGTACATAAATTACATTATTAAGTAAAAGCTTATGTATAGTCTTCAATTTCAACTTCATGTATTTTATGTGCTCTATTTCAACTCTATCTCCATTTCTAAGTTTCACAATTAACTCTTCTTCATTTGATTTCCTTAGATTTATCAGCACCTAAAAATAATTAATTGCATGAATAGTTATACTAGTATATAACCATTAAGAGTTTGATGGTACATTAATCATGTTTAACTCAAAATAGACTAGAGCAAGATAGGTACCTTTCTTTTTCTTCTTAACCTATTTCTTATATTTAAAACAATCTAGTTTCTTATGCTCATACTTCTTGGAAAACCTACAATTACCCTTAAATTAGGCTTTATTAGGTTCATGGTGCTATTGCCCATTAGATTCATTTTTCCCCATTAGATTCACCTTTCTCACCTTTTTTCCTTCTATGGTTATAGTATCCCTTGCTATCTTTCTTATTAGATCTTCTACCATAATTTGAATGTATGCCATGAGAGGTATAATTGACTACTTGAACATTTCCTTTGTTTATGTCTTCCTTTACTTTAATAATAATTGAAATCAATTCATTGATAGTCCATTTTGATTTCTAAGTATTATAAGATATTTTCAAAATGTCAAATTGAGGTGGAAGAGACTCTAGTACATAATATGTCAAATAATTTTCTCCTAGATCAACTTGCAAGATTTTCAGCCTATTGTAATAGTTAACTAATATTAAAATGTGCTCTTTGACCCCACTAACACCATTATATATTAATTTTTTTAAGCAATGAAAGATATCATCCTTTCTCAGCCTTATAAAATTTCTTGTACTTCTAGCTATAGAATCGAAGAATTCTTTTGCATTTTTTCATTTTAGGAATGCTCTCTCTTGTTGTTTTGTCCATTGTGTACTTCATTACCATTAAGCACACTCTATTAGAGTGGATCCACTTCTCATGATGATTTTTTTTATCTATTGTAGATTTAGTATTGATTTGAGGTTCTGTTTCCCTAATCGTCAGGTCAAGGTTAGAGATTGCTAGATATAGCTTTAATGATTTAGCCTAATCCTTATGATTAGTTTGATTAAGCATCTTAATCACATTTAATTACATGGTTAAAGGTACTGAGGAAACAAATTTTTAAACATTAATGATTATGTTAACCTTAATCATGTTAGAAAATTTCTTTGGCCAACTATGCAATCAAACTCATTATTATATTATAAAGCCTAATACCAATAAGGTATTAAAGGCCCTATAATGTAATACAAAGACTAAATATCAATTTTCTAAAATTTTAACATTGATAAGGTGATAAAAATATCAAAAGCAAAATATTTATTCCTACACTTATGTTATCACCAATAAATCATATTAATTATATTATATCGATATGGTATTAAAATATTATTAATATGATATTCTCTTTAGTCCAATTGTCATTTTATTACAAATGACAAAAGTTTTATGTAATTAGGCCATAATAGGTGAGCTCATAATTACATAAAATTTCATTATACAACATATGTATAAACAATTTTTTAAAATTATTTTCCTATACATACATATATGTAAAAAAATAATTAATGGACTAAACAATGTCCAAACATTCCATAAAATATATATGGAAGCCTAATATATAGAAATATAATAGTAAAGTTTTTAACCTAAAATAATATCAATGAACCATTCAAATTAAATAGGAAAAATAATAAAAATAATTTTAATTCCAAAAAAAGGAAAAAATGCCCAATAAATTTAGCTTGGAGAGTGGAGCCTGAAATAATACATTTTTATTATATATATATTTTTAAATTCATTTACAATATAGTTGAACACACAACTATCTTAAAATTTCAAATTAATTAATTTACACAAGAGATGTTACTTTAGTAACATGTTGCTTTAATCTATTAATTCAAAATATCAAACATTGAAAATTAAGTAATAAAATATACCAAAATTTGAATTTGAATCCATAAACATACAAATATTAATCTAAATATATAAAGTAGTATAACATTGAATCTTAAAGGCATATATTACTATCATTACGTTTAACCTAAACATCACTATCATACATTTTTTGAAACTCCATACAAGACGATATATTCATATATAACTTGAATGTCACTGATATACATATAAGCATTACACAATATCCTACAAATGCTAAGATCTTATATATGTAATTGTGAAATACATAGAAGGAAATATAATTAATTGCAAAACCCATCCATATATATAGAAAAGATAAAAATATGACTTAGTGTGGTGAACTTGCTTATAACTTAATTGAGAATGAAAAGGCAATGTTCATATTCAGTACCATCATATAAATGCATCCTATTAAACACAATTGAACCAACACCTCTTCTTTTCAATTATATACAATATCATAAAAAATAAACATCTTATATATATAACTTAATATAGTTAAACTACCACATATTATATAAATGTCTCATATATAAATACAAAAATAAATATACGAAGGGTTATGATATATTTTGAGATTCATAGCAATTTTCATCCAAGGTAATTCATCACAAAATATAATATTATATATTCAAAAGATAAAATTTAAATCTTAAATCCATATAATAATATATTTAGTCTACATGATTAATTAGTTCTGATACCAATTACTAAAATTAAAGTTTTATAAAAAAATAATAATCCTAATTTAATCATGTGAAAAGATAATATTAAACATAGACAAAATAATTTATTGCTACTTAATGAATCCATTAAGATATGGATATGGAATTAGGATTTTTTGTAAGTCACAAATTATTCACGATTGGTTTTAATCATGAACTCTAATAATAATTTGTTCCTCTTATCAACCTTAGATGAAAACTTATTAGGGAGGATTTCTAACATCGATGGGGAGTGTATAGATTCAATTATAGGATTTAAGAGTAACGATCCTTATTCATATTGATAACATTAGCGGGTTAACCTATCATTGAAAACCATTCATTACCATATTAATTGAGTAAGATTACTGTTAAGTCCAAACTATTCAGTCATCTTAATATTATGTTAAATTCTTTTATATCTTATTTTATTATTAAATTAATAGGTCTACAATAAAAAATCAAACATTCTTTTGTCATATAAAATCACCCAAAGAAACTTAATACCACGTTTCCATATAATCAAAATTTCAAATATATATATATATATATATATATATATATATATATATATATATATATATATATATATATATATATATATATAAACATGCCCAATAAGCATTTTTAACAAAAATAAAAATTATCACTAAAGTATAAATTTAAAAATAAAACATTTCAATTATAGAGAAATATATAATAATTACAAGTTAGAGTAGAATATCCATTCACCTTACATATTCTGTTGGTGCTCAAATTCCTCTAAAAAGTTTGTCAAGCTATTGAAATCACTTTCAATCTAGAATTAAAGCAATATAATGCATAGAAAAAATATTAGTCACTATTTCTTGGACTTTTATGCATTCAAGTGCTAGAATGCCAACCCTAAATAGGATTCTAGCATTCCATGCCTAATGTATTGAATTGAACTAATTAGTGGCTTCATTTAGTAAGTACTCTCATTATTTTACTAGTGTTATCGTGCTATAAAGATTAAATTTTAATAATTTAAGATTTTAAGGTTTCAAAAGTTCTAACTCTAAATAAGATAAAGTTTTTAGTATAGTGATAAAATAATGATACCCAGAGGCTTACCTTTTTTAAAGGAGGTGTCTTGTGAATGGATTTGATCCGAGAAGCTATGGCAACAACAAAGTCCATATTGATAGCCATTGTTGAGCTAAAAGCCTCTTATTGGACTATTGCGTTTAGGCTAGCATTAATGAGCTATTGTGTTGCTGCCATTATAGCTGCCTCTGATGCAAGCTATTAGGTCTTTCCAGTATTGGAAGAAAGTTCAACATAAGTTACTTACTAGTTTTGCATATAGTTATGGAATACCTCAACCCATGTAGGCTAGTTGTTAAATAGATTAAATTAGGCTAGTGTCACAAGCTAGTAAATGTGATAGTTTAATAGGAAAATGTGCTTGGATTAAGACAAGACTTGATAGAAAAATTTAACATATTATAGAGATCTTATGACTAAAATTTAGGATTAATTTGACTAGTTTATTATTTTTCCTTATTTTCCTAATTTTAAGGGTATTTTAATGATTTCAGAAAGGTTTGAGAATTTGGAGCAGTTTGAGAAACCTAGATTTGTAATCCTTACATTTTTTTCTTCATATCAGTTGGTTTTCAAGTGAATTGGATACCTAAAACTTTGAGAAAATAGCCTATGATAGTTTGAAAAAAGTATGTCTATTCTTGGTGGAAGGTCTTTTTCTCATAATACTCTTTAAAGGGGTGAAATGTCCTAAAGGCCTAGTAGGGCGCTTGGACATTAAGCTAAGGATGGGAGAGTGTTGGCTTATAACCATTCCCTGCACACTCAAAATTATAGAATGAGGTATAAACTAAGTGAAAGAAGTGTTCTTCTCCCTATTCAATTATCCATTTTGACTGGTATTGCTTATAGCTTCATGTGTTAAAGAATTTTATGGTCTAGTATAATTATCCCCTACTTACTAAAAACTATAGAATAAGGCATAAATTAAGTGAAAGAAGTGTCCCTCTCCTTATTCAATTGTCCCTTTTGGGCCATACTACTCATAGCTTCATGTGTTAAAGGATTTTATGGTTTAGTATGCGTAAGCACTTTAGTGACATTTGATTATGGCCTATAGACTTATGAGTTTTTCTATCTTTACTAAGAGTGCCTTAAATGAGTTTTAGGTAGGAAGTTTGACATGTTTTCTAAGAGTGGTAAGCATGTACCACATGGTTTCAGCTAAAAAGTTATCGACTAGTGACATTTGGTATCAGAACAAAGGGCTTGTTTGCCTCTAGCAAATTTGATCCTTGGGAACTCTCACAGGTGAATAATGGCAAAGTGTGACTCTCTGTCCAAAGGCTTTATTGCTACGAAGAGATATTACAGGATAGAGTGCTTTGGAAGGTACTAAGGATTACCACTTTTGGATTAGTTGCATGTTAAGTTCTTATCTCACTAAGTGCTAATGTCTCAACAAGCTCTTAGAGGAGTAAGTAGGGTGATTGAGTAAGCAAGATGATAAGTAGGCAGGTGGGCAACAAGAATGTTGTGTTAGTGAGGAGAGCTTCTAATAGTTAGTTATGACATTTAGGATCAGAACTTAGTTAATGCCAAAGGGCCAAAATTAGGTAGGAAATGATTGGTTTAATTGAAACATATCTAATGCTATATGAAGAATGTGCGAAGTTATCATTCTCACAAATTTAGTGGTGTTGTTGCCTAAAACTTAACTAATGCGTGTAAAAGATTGGATTAGCTCAAAAAGCTAGTGTGTAGTGGAATGAGGTATTTGAGTGGTTATAGATTGGTACGTTGGGCCTAAGCATTTATGCTAGAGGGCTGTCTTGCTTGCTTATATGCATGGGACATTGGTTATGTACTTTTTCATAATAGTGGCATCGAAGGATGTAAACCATTGTCCACATGGATAAATGAATTA
Organism: Sindora glabra; assembly: GCA_020226215.1. Lineage (NCBI taxonomy): Eukaryota > Viridiplantae > Streptophyta > Magnoliopsida > Fabales > Fabaceae > Sindora > Sindora glabra. Next base: position 57,545,453 of record CM035231.1, read on the forward strand.
ATGGCTTATTTAGTAGGAGAAGCCTTGGTCTTACCAGAAGGGTTAACTATTGCTTGAAGGATTGGTGGAATTGAAAGGTGAAGTCTTTGGTCATGTAGAAATGCATGACCACAGTTAGGGCGCATGAGTGGATTGCTTCAAAAGGAGTGGTCCAAAATCATGTCAAGGCTTTTTTGAGGGATCATTTGAGTTACTCAGAGAAGCATAGTTGAAGGGCTCAGTAGAGATTCAAAGGAATCAATACTTTATACATAATTTATGGGTTAGATAAAGTGTGTACAATCTTCCTATATGATTCTTCAATGTAATAAGTTAGACTATATAGTTGCTTGGCAAAGCAGCAACAATAACTTAAAGGAATGGTAGCAAATTAGCATCATATGAGTTCACATTTACTTGTATACAAGCAAAGTAGAGCTCGATCTAGAGTGAAAGGATGCTCTATGCTCAACTCCATTCAAGGAGTTGAAGTGGGGGAGCCATCAAAGGATATGCTTGTAAAGTTATCATAGGACACGCATAAAAGAGAAGTTGTAAGGACTGAGATGCTAGAGAGCATCAACTTTGAGTTGACTATAATTGCTAATGAGATACTAGAAGGTATCAATTCATAAAGGATTAGATGATTGAATCAAGTGTGAAAGTAGTTTTATGAAGTGTGATGAATTGTTTGAAGGAAAACAAGTGGCTTAAAAGCAAGGTTTTATGGCCTTTTATGCAAATCAAGTGCAAGTTTTATCTTTTATGCCAATGTTATGGGATATTAGGTGCAAGAGACTTACTAGTAGGTGATTCAAAGTGCTAAGAATTCATCATGAGTTAAAGAGTTAGTGCACACTTTTGCTATAGACGTGGCATTCGTGCAAGCTGAGAGGTAGTGAACACAAAGTTATAGAGGCAACCACTTATTGGATAAGTTACAAAGGTAATGAGTTTAGGAGATCTTATAGGTAAGTGGCATTAGAGAATGTTAGGATACTTTAAAAGGAAACTACAAAGGCAACCTTTTGAGAAATTTATGGAGGATGCATATTGCCAAAAACATACCACGTTGCGAAGTTGACAGCCTAAATTAGAGATGGAGAACATTCATTGTGCTAAAAAGACAAGCATTGAGCAATTGAGGGTGTAACTTAGAGGAGTAAGTTGAAGATCACTATAAAATTTTGAAAAAGTAAGTAAATTCTTAATGAAGCTATGTCAGATTGAGGTATCAATAAGGGTATTGACATTTAAAATGGGAGAGAATATCATAAGTTTGTAGTTATGATAGTTCAACTAGCAAACATACTCGAATTAATATGAGACTTGGTGGAAAAATTTAACATATTATGGAGTTCTTGTGGCCAAATTTGGAATCAATTCAACTAGTGTACTATTTTTCCCAATTTGCCCAAGTTAGGGGGTATTTTAATCATTTCAAAAAGGTTCAAGAATTTGGAGGAGTTCGGGAAGCCTAGATTTGTGATCCTTTCATTTTTATCTACGTTTCGGTTGGTTTTTGAGTGAATTAGACATCCAAAGCTTTAAGAAAAAGACTTATGACAGTTTAGGAAAAGTATATTTACTCCTAATATGAGGACTTTTTCTCAAAATACTCTTTAAAGGGGTAAACTGTCTTGAAGGCCTAGCAGGGCACTTGGACATTGAGTTAGGAACGAGAGTGTGTTAACTTGTGCCCATCCTCTATGCACTCTTAAAACTATGAAGTGAGCTATAAACTAAGCGAACAAAGTGTCCTGCTCTCCATTCAATTATCCTTTTCAGCTCATACTGCTCAGGAGCTTCATGTGTGAAAAGATCTTATGGTCCAGTATGCATGGGCACTTCAACAATATTCAATTGTAGCCTATAGACTTATGAGTTCCACTATCTTTATTAAAAGTGCCTCGAGTGGGTTTTAAGTAGGAGGGATGACATGTTCGCCAAGAGTGGTAAATATGCACCATACAATTTTAGTTAGAGAGCTACTGGCTCCTAACACTGGGCGAGTTTTCACATAGGCATCTATTATGAAAGTTCTAATCTAGTCGTGGTAAACTGTAGGCTAGTCCATAGGGGTTTTTTTTAATTTTTAACATTCAATTAATAAAAAGATTAAAATAATTAAAAAATATTGTATATTCATTCATAAATTAGTTCGAATATATTTTAAATTTATATATAACTTTAAAAAATATTATATATACAAAATATATGTTATAAGATACTTACAAAATGAAAATATCATTTACAAATTATTCATAATACAACCTTACATAATTAAAAATAAAAAATAGAAATGTAATTTTATATAAATTAAGAATTTTGACTTATATAAAATTTTAAAAATGTAAAAAGAAAATATTTCATGGGCCAACCTGGCCTATCCTTGAGTTAGCCAATGTGAGTCACAAGTCAGGCCAATTGTGGCCCGTAACTCTTAAAAACTTCAAAATGGTAGTATGAATCCTTCAATGTTTGTAGATTAATGGATCAGTAGTTTGTAGGTTAATGTGTCAGTTCGTAGGCTTTGATCCATTTTCAATTTATATATAACTTTAAAAAATATTACATATGCAAAATATGAATAATAAAATATTCATAAAATAAAAATATTATTTATAAATTATTCATAACATAATTTTATATAACTAAAAATAAAAATAAAAGTGTAATTTTGTATAGATTGAAAATTTTGGCCTCTATTAAATTTAAAAAATGTGAAAAGAAAATATTTTATGGGTTAGATAAACACATCCATGAGTCAACTTGTGCAAGCTGAGAGTTTTGCGGATCAAGTTAGTTGCGGTCTGCATCTTTTAAGACCTGTTTTGAATCTTTTAAAGCCCGCAAACTAATAGATTAGCTTGCAAGCTTTGACCCGTAATTTCGACGACTCTTGTTCTACGAGCAGTGCATAAAATAAAACGAGGGTAGGATTGGCTTGTTTTGGTAGGGAGCATTGTCCTTATTCAGGATTTAGGACGCGGCCCTCACACAAGGTGCGTTTTACACCGAAAGGGTGGGGCCTTTTTTGATAAAAAATAGTTAGAATAAGAAGAAAATGTAAAAGAAGGAAAAGTTAGTTTTGTTGCCTTGAGATAATATGCGTTTTACATAGTACAATATAAAACATTTTTTTCATTTAAATTGGAATCTAAAATAATGAAAAATAGGACTTTAAATTTACCACCATTAGTTCAAATATCTAACTAGTTTGCTTTATTTAATTCTCATACGTGGTTAGTACAATTAGAATAAAATTTAAAATATATATTACCATTGATTCTATATTCTAGAATCCAATTAAAAATTCAACTAGTCAATAATAAAATCTATAATCTAGATTTTGTCATTAAATAATAAATAGAATAGTTTTAATTAAAACTACAACTATCTAAGAAAATTAAAAAAATTTTAACAGAATAAAAGAAATTGTAAAACTATTGATGTAAAAACTACATCGTCATTTGATAAAGGTCCATTTTACGTGATGAATAAGTTAACTTATAATTTATTGATTTAATTAATAAATTATAAGTTAGATAATCTAACTTTCATAAATATTTTTATAGTAAATTATTGAAAAAAATAAATTCTAATTCAATAAGTTATCTTAAATAGCTTATAATTTATAAACTACTAACTCTTTAAGTTTTTTCTAAATCTATCTTTATTCTTTTTATTAATTTATAACTCATGCATTTCATAATATAAACATAATTTTTTTAAATAACACTATCTAATTTAAACTAAACTGTTAATAGACAAAAATAAAAAGGTAATAAATATATAATGTTATAAAATATAATTAATTATATTTTAAGTAATTATAATTTTGTTATAAATAATAATAAAATAAAAATTACAAAAATAAATATGTAATTTTATAAATTATAATTAATTAAATATTAAATTTTATATTTTTATTTTGAATACCTTAATTATACTAGTATAATTTCATCTTTAAATGAGTATAAGTTATTTTAACTTATGAATGTATGTCCATGAGTATGTCATTTTATGTTATTTTACAATTTTAGTTAATTTAACGGTTAATTTTATAAAATACTTTTTAGACAATCAGTTAATTTATTTGTTAGTAACTATCAATTAATTAATCAATTACTTGCTAGCTTATTTACTATTAGCAAACTTATCAGTTATTTATATAAAATGGAGCTAAAATTAAAAACATTCAAATAAACACAAGTTATTTATTTATTCTATTCATGATAACTACTAAAATAGTTTGATATGACGAAGAATTAGAAATAAGCACTTTCAAATTATAACTTTTCAAAGAGAATTATTTACTAAAATCTTCGCAAGATAATTTTCCAAACTTTATACATATAAATTCTCAATATTCAAAGAATATTTTATAAATGCTTTTTCAAAAGGAGTTTGGACATAACATTATAATTTACCCTCCAACATTCCTTAATATTATTAATTTTATATTATTTCAATTAAATTTTTTATATAAAAAGAATTAGAATTATTAAATAATTATATAACCAAGCTAAATAATTTAAATATATTATAAAATTTATTTTATTAAAGTTGCATTATGTGAATTTAATAAACAAAAATTTAAATAGATATTTATTTATTATTTGCAAAAATCTTTTATATTGTAATATATATTAACATGCTTAGTGTTTGCTTAAGACATGAACTAGAATTAGAACTAGGCTTTTGATTAATTTGGTCAAATCAATCTGCTTTTGTAGATACTAATTTAATAGAGTTATGCTATATGTACAAAAAATGATATTCAAAATTAGATTTTGAAGGAAAATTAGGAGTTGTCATTAAATATAGAATGATTGAATAAATCTAAGGCTATAAAATGGACTTTAGTCCATAGATAATATGGATTGGTTCATAGACTTTAATGGATTTGAACTTATAAAATTGGGTTCATTTTGGGCTCTTTTTTTTATTTTTTTAATGAATAATATGAATCCATATGAATTTAGCAAATATGAATTAGTTTACAAACTTGTAGTTAAAGTCCATAGAAAGTCCACAAAGTTGTTTGTATCTACACGAATTGGACCTAGACCTAAACCCTCTAAATTTTGTCCTTTTGTTTTATTTTATGAGTAATATAGACTGGTTCATATGAATTGAAGTCCACATAGACTAATCCGTATTCAATCTATATTGATAGTTTAATAGCTCTATGCAAATTTATAAAATTCAATGTAATGGATATATAAAAATTTACAACTCAATTTCAAAATTCATTTTTCAATAGTATTTTGCTTTAATATTAAATATATTTTAACTTTTCTTTATTGGGAACTTAATTGTGTTTATTTTCACAACAATTATTTTTGTAGAAGATAGTAATTTTTTTAATGAAAAAAATGTTATTTTAATTTTATTTAATTTCTTTTACAGGTTTATAAATTGTTATTTATTATATATTTGATAAAGTTTGATTAAAATTGATCTATTTTCTTCATTGATTTTATTTATTTATATTCTTCCACACATAATAAAAATATAAGTGTACCTAATTAAATACACACTTTAAGATTATTAAGTAAAAATTTATTAAACTATAAAATGTGTATATATGTATCTATGTTATGTAAGTTGTCACTCTTATTATATTACTTTATTATTATAAAAATATTTACAAATCAATGCCAAAACTCATTACTCTTTTAAAATTATTATTTTTGATTAATTAAAATTTATTATTAGTTTCATAAAAAATAAAATTTAATCCAAAATTTTCTATATGATCTATTAATTAAAATTCATTATTGGTTATGTTCTAAATAATTAATGTTAAATAAAATGAAAATATTATTTTACATAAAATTAATTAAATTTATTTGAATTTATATGCAAGTCCCATAGTTCAAAGGATTGGTCCGTACACGTGATACTTTTGTAGGATCGAGTGGAGGGCGGAGGCTAACAAATTTTACAATATCAACAAAATAACACCAAAAAATTAGGGCTATGATATAAACTCATGCATTGCCAAATCTTCTCATCGCCAGGGTATTGCAACCAACATGATGCATTTGCTATTGAATATGCAATGTCTTATAGTAATATGTAACAAAATAAAACAGAAAATTTACGATATACATTTACGTATTTATTTAGCAGGCTTGGAAGTTGGAACAGGCCCATGTCCGTGTGCACAAAAATAGCAAATGCGCACAAAAAAATATACCGAAAGATGCACCTTACCTAAATTGATGAATATTTATTTAGTGAGTCAGATCCAAATTGACTTACTGATTAATGGTTGAATTTGATTTTAATAATTAAAAATGCAATAGGTCTTAAATTTTTTTTAGGTATCACATTAGACTAATCAAAATTTATGTTAAGTTACAATAATGTATATATATATATATATATATATATATATATATATATATGTATATATATATATATATATATATATATATATACATATATATATATGTATATATATATATATGTATATATATATACATATATATATATATATATATATGTAAATAGATGGGGCAAAAGCCTAGGACAATGAAAATAAAAAAGCTACTTTATGAATAATTTTAATGGTAGAAACCCCACTAACATCAGCAAATAAGCAAATAATAGAATCTGGAGCTTAGTAGAAGGCCCAGTCAAAACATGCATTCCTAGTTTACTAAATATGCCGCAATTCACCAACCAATTTGAACATTTTTCTCCTTCTCTCCATGTACATTATAAAATACAATATTTTCTTTATTTTATGCTATTAATTTGTATGATATATGAATATATTTTTGATAAATATTCAATAAATCTTATATTCCTTTTAGTATCATATTAGAACTGTTTGAATAATGGTCATATGATCATAACATATTTTATAATTAATCTATTATTATATGAGAATGAATATCATTACATATATAAGAATATTATGATACTTTATTTGAGATCAAGAATTCTTTTTTTTTTTTAGGTAAATAGAAGAGTGATTAAATTATTAGATATTTACGTGCAAAGAACAGATATGGAACCCTCAAGCTTCTCTGCCGAGATAATGAATTTTAAATAATGGGTCTCTGTTTAATCAGGTCCGTTGTCATCCCTGGACCACTCCTTGATACAACATGCTTTGTTTACTAGTGAAATAGTTCAAAACAAACCATCTTCAACAGCTAATGTTCTTATTAGTTGAAAAATCCAAATATACTTTAGTTTCTGTTACTACTTGACGTATATGAGTGTTGTAGTTCATGTAATTGTAAATGCCCATGACTTGTACCATGCAATCATGAATTCATTCGAAAAAATTATTGTATGCAAGCAAGACAAGCACATTCATCAATTACTTCGTCCCACAGCAGCAGCATATTTATTCATGGACAGTGGATATGTTTTTCAACTCCAAGTATCATATATCAAAGGCTAAGATCCCAGAAACTTGCGGCAATAAGTTGATCGGACCATGTCAACAAATAAAGGAAGTTGCAGGATTGCAAACATAGCAACTGATGTGAAGGCCGTAAGAACAATAAAAATGATCATCTTGTTTTGTCCATGTCCAAGCACCAATGAAAGAGCGGCACCGAAATGCTATAATGGAAGAAGCTATAGCAAGGAACAAAGTGGCAAGGCCCAAGATTACCCTCTTCGGCAATGTCTCAAGGAAATCCTCTGGGGCAAAGCGAGCAGTTAGGATGGATAGGAACATCCAGAGAGAATTTATGGATGAAAATAAGGCAAGAGCATCAAATGCAGCAAACAACATGAATGTGTTGTTGTGCAAGAATATTGGGGTTCCAGTCTCCTGGTTGTTGCCTCCAGGAACGGTGAAAGCAACTGCAAAAACAACGGTGGCAATCAAAGTTGCAACCAACATGCTTGAATTTGATGTATTCTTCATCCAGTCCTCTGCTTCTCTACGCATGGTTTGATGCTCCTCCGTAAACAACTGCCAAGGTGTTTGCCCTTTTACGTTATCTTGCTGCTTAGCAGAAGGATTTACCAATTTCTCTATCCTCTGCAAGGCATGCATGATGTCAATAAATTAATATATCTACAAGATTGAAACTGGGTTTAAGTAGTAAGTAAAACAGACAAACCTTAAACCACTGCAACTCTTTTTGCATTTGAAAAGCTGCACCAGCAATTGATGTAATCTTAGGACAATATCTCAATTTCGCTACCATGTGTAATGAAGTTATTCGTTCTCCATCCGTGTAAAAATTGAAATTCTTTTCTGGTTGTTTGCGGAGGAAAAAGTCGAAGATTTTGTCCTGACGATTCTCAATGGCAGCGCGCAACAAATTTCCCTGATCTTTGCTATGTAACGGCAGAGGAAAGAATTCCATGTATATGCTTAGAATTTCAATTACACCTGAAGCCACTGCTTTCTCTAGAGTTTTCAAAATCACATGGTATTCTGGATCAGAATGCATTATAAGAGCCCATTTTGTTTGCTGACAAGCAATCATTACCAATTGAACAACGCTTTCATGTTTGAACTTTGTGTCTCGAATTCTTTGGAGTGGCGGAACTGCATCAAAGGGAAGGAAAGTAATGGTAATAAACATATGTGTGCTTTATAATGAATAAAGTCTGCTCTTTGTAAAGATAATAATATTACAAACCCAATTTTTCCATCACACTCCAAACTATGCTTTGAAATTGACGCCTTTGAAGAGCTACAAAAATTAAGAAGAAAAATTAGTAGGAGTGTGCTACTTTCATTGTATGGTAGTAATAGGAGTAGAGATTAAATTAGCTTTGTATTTGAAGTAATTAGCAAAACCTTAAGCCTTACGTTTCTCTGAATTTTGCAATAAAAGTTGGTGGTTGGCGCTGCTGGGAGAACAAACCCCTAACTCTTGTAATTCGTGATTAGGTGCTTTAAAAACACCAGCATTCACAGGAACAACTAACACAACAAAAGATCAGGATAAGTGTGTAATGTGTGAATTAGTAGTTTCAAAATTCATACTCTTGTGCCTTACTGAAAAATTCTTTTTCTTTTTTTTTTCTGTAAGAATGCAACCTTTTTTAAAATTGACAAAAAACTGATAAAATTATTTTCATGAAACTATCATTTTTATGTACTTCTTACATGAAAATTTGCACAATATTATCTCTTTATAAAAAATTGTATTAATTTATTTATTTAAAAATTATATTTTTTTATATAAACTCTCGTAAAAGCCCACAAATTCTTAGATTGAAGTAACTGTAGTTGATAAGCTGGCTAGTAAGTAATGAGCTAGTTGACAACTAATAATTAAGAATTGATAAGTTAACTAGTTATATGATATGTATTTGGTAAAATTAGTTACTAAAAATAACTGATAGATGTAAAATTATATAAGTAACATATCAATACTAATAGATATATATCTGAGGTAAATTAATTTATATTTATTTTAAATTTAAATTATGTTAATGTAATTAATATTTTTAAAATAAGAATATTATTACACAAAATTTAACTAATTACAATCTATGAAATCACATATTTGTTTACTTAACTTTTTATTTGTTCAAAGGCATGAATTATCAATTAATTAAAAGAAGAAGAATTTTAAAAAAAAAAATTGTCAAGTTACAAGTTATTAATTGTAAGTAATGCTGTGGAACTTACTGAATTAGAAATTATTTTTTATAAGCTAGGACACTGATAGATTTAGAGAAAAGCTTATAACTCTATTTAGCATATTTACATTTAACTAATAACTGACTAACTTATAACTAATAATTAATAAGTCAATTAATTATATTAGAAATGTTATATAAAATAATTATTAAACTATTGAAATTTGTAAAATGATATAAAGATATGTTAATATAAATAGATATACAAAGTAAATTAACTCATTTTATTTTGAGATGAAATTACATTGATACAATATGGACATTTTAATTCACAAAAAAAATAAAATAAGTATAATAACTTAAAATTTAATTAATTATATTTCACAATATTGCATGTTTATTTATTTGTGTGCTTATTATTTATTATTCAAAAAAGAATATTATTACTTAAAATATAATTAATTATATTTTATGATATTCTATATTTATTTAGATATTTATTTTTATTTATGTATGATTCAAACTAAGAATATAATTATATAAAATTTAATTAATTATAATGACATGGGGTGTCAGAAAAAGATAGATAAATTTGAAAAGAAATTAATAAGCTAAGAGCTTTTTTTATAAAGCTTGCTAAATTAATTTTTTTCAACAAGCTAGTATGCTAAACATTTCTAGAGACTTAGCTTTTGCTTTGCTCAAGTAGTTAGTAGCTAATAAATTAGCCATTGTATAAAAAATATTTTACAAAATTACTATTGAACTGGTTGAAATTGTAAAATGATATAAAAGAATATATTAATAATATATATTTAAATAATTTATATTTATCTAAATATTGAATTATATTAATGCAATTAAGATATTCAAAATAAAAATATAATATCTAATATTTAATTAATTATATTTTATGAACTTAAATAAGTTTTATTTTATTATTATTTATAACAGATATATAATTACTTAAAATATAATTAAATTATACTTTATGAAATTGTAAATTAGTGAAAAGAATAAAGATGGACTTAAAAACTTTTGAAAATGTAGTAGTTTGTAAACTATGTATAAGTTACTCAAGATTACTTATTAAATTGAAACTTATTTTTTTAATAAATTTATATATGCAACACTTCTAAAAATTAGCTTATAATTTATTAATTTAGTTAATAAGTTGTAAATTAACTTTTTTTTTTGCATGAAATGGAGGCTTCATTATGGCATATTGATAATTACAAACTTGTTTATTTGTTGCACTAAATATAATCTAAAGCATATAAACTAGGCAAATAAATTATATAATTAACTCAACTATTGTATTAAATATACATTTGCATTAACAAGTATTTAGCAAAGAAAAACATGAGTGTGGCGCAGTGTAACCGGACGCATCCGTATTTAATCAAGTCTTTTTTGGTAAACTTAATCAAATATTAAACCTCCCTTTATTTTGTTGAAAAATAATTTTTTGTTTGAAAATTTATTTACTTTTATATAAATAAAGAGTGTTTAATATTAATTGAATATTTTTTCATTAGAAAAATAATAACGCATGATGCCATTATAGTTAAAAAAAACTTTCTCCTTTCAATAGAGAATTATATTCTTTCAAATTTAACATTAAACAATTAGAATATTTCTATTACCTTAATATTTCATAATTATGAATACAAATAAATAAAAATATTATTATAAAGAAATTTTTTGTCAAAATAACCTGAGTCTAATATATACATTAATATAACATCGTTGAAAAAAAGTAAAATGATTTTTTAAAGCTAAAATAATGAAGTAATAACTATACAAGAGTAACGAAGTACTTTCATGCGTGAAACAGTGTATAAAACTAGTGCAAATTATCAAATTACTATTTAAAAAATTAGAAAGACATCAAATTAGTATCGAAAGATGTTTTAACATTAATTTAATATTAATAATGCATTTTACATCAATTTAGTACAATTATCACTAAAGTTTGCATGATGAGCCATTTTCACTTAATACTTTAATTTTCCTTTATTCTAATATATTCATTATTTGAATTGAAAATATAAGATAACTGGTGAATATATGCATACTAAGAAAAATTATGATTTTATGGTTTATAAATTTTGTTAAGAAATGATTGAAGTTTTTTGAGATTTCAAATAAATTGCTATTTATAACTCCTTTTCAATTTTTAATATCAATTCTAGAATAAAATTTAACTTTTGTATAAACCAAAACTTATTAAACATATGATATGCGTATAATTTTAATAGAGGATGCGATGATGATATAAATTTTGTAAGATAGACACTAAATTTAAGTTAAAATATCTTTTAGTAGTAAGTTGATGTCTTTCTAATATTTCAAGTATTAAGTTGGTGATTTAATCTAAAAGCTAATTATTTTGTAAAAAAGTCCAAATGCATGAAAATAGAAAATTTCAATTGAAATATCAAAACAAATGATATATATTATCAAATCAAATATATTCCAACAGTAAAGGAGAACGCTCATAATAATAATAATTGAGAAGATTGAATAGCTACTGACATGGGTAAGTGCAGCGTGCCAACCATCCAAACTCTGTTCCACTTGGAAAGTCATCAGGCCTTCTTGCCAACGGTAGGAGTGCAGGCTCTTTGAAAAGGGTGGACTCAGCAGTTAATAAAATTTTCGCCAAGTGAGGGTGTCTCTGAAGAAGGAAGTGGGTGACATCTACACCAAAAGGAAAAGATTGTTCATGCACGCACGGGCACGCGTTAATTCATATTAATTGATGTACTTTTAAGAATGAGTAAACTGCATATATACGCACCGTAGTAACCTCTACTTAACAAAAGATAAAGGAGATGGCCAGCGAGAGGACCAGTAAAAGGACGACCCGGATCTTGGTCGGTAGTTACCAAAGTAAGGTACCATACCAAGTTTGCGTCGTTACTCTCCTTGATGGCAGTATGGAGTGGAGTTAATCCGTTTGAATCCATCATCTGCGTTAGAGATGGACACTTTTCCACCAATGCCCTCGCGCTCTTCATGCTCTCTCTGTTATGCGCAACCCTGTGGAGGATAGTCTGGCCATCGCCAAAAGTTGTGAGTATCTGTGCATTAATTGGGAACAGCTGTAGCATTCCATTAAAAAATTCCCATTGACCCCCGATTGCAGCACAATCCAGAATATATATGCCGACAAATGTTGACGTCTCTTGTATCTTTAAATCGGGGTTACTGTCAATTATCTTTTTGGCTGTTTCCCAATCGCCTCGGCGTGCGCAGCGAATAATCAACTTATTCATCGCATCCATGCTTGCTGTTTCTGCATGCCGACGCAACATTTATTTAGTCATCCTATTCGAAGGCTTGAAATACTAGTCAGGATTCTTAAAAATTCTATCATACCCTATTTATATTATAATATATTTATACTATAGTTTAACAATACTCATGTTCGTCCCGTTGTTATTAAAGGTATATCTACTGGAAAGAGAAAAATAAATAAATTGACTTTAAAAGTTTACTGCAATCATGTAATAAGGTTCAAATTAGTTTCTTTCCGGTTTCAAAATATAGCACAGGTGCGCAACAAAATACAATGCATACTAGAAAAAGATTAAAATAACTAACACACACAAACATTTGTATACAGGAAAAAAAAAAGAGAAAAAAAAGTTTTCTATTATATACATATAATAGAGAGCATTGTAAATAATATACCAACTCTAAGTATAAGCAAAATTTTCATATGAACAGTCGTGTTAATACGAACACATAAATTTACATACCAACTTCCATTGACAATTCTTAATGCTTGGAACAGGGAACTATGGCCACCAAAAAAATAAAAAAAAAAACCGGGAACGACAAAAATATTTCTAAATCAGTCATATTAGAATATAAATAGTGACTTAGCATAATAAAAATAAACTAAAAAAGAAATATGAAAATAATGGATTAGTACACACTATCTTACTTAGAGTTAAACGATCTTTACATAAAATCAAGATTTGTTAATCATTGAGTGAAGAAAGCATACGGCAAAAACCTTCCCAAATTAATTAATTCAGAACTCTAACAAATATTTTTTCTATTCTTTTTTAACTATTGTTTTAGAAAAAAAATTGTCCTTATTTATCTATTGTTTTAAAAAATAAGACTATATTTATTATCTTCTTTCAAATATTATATCTACCATTTAAATAAATATTCAATAACTTTACTTATTAGTTAACTTTTAGTAAAGAATATATCAATAATTACAATCCATCATTCCTAAAAATTAAAGTTATTTATTGACTTTTTTAATTTTTATGTATTAATCTTAAATGACATTTAAAAATGAATGGAGACAGTAGTTAAATTCAGCCATATGATATTATTCCCTAACAAAATATATAGCACTTACCATATATAGGTCATCTCTGGCAAAATTATAGAGAATTAATGTCTAACAGATTTAATATTGCTATAATGAAATCACTTACGATCAGCATCAGACTGCATTTCGTTTGAAGCAGCCATTGGGCTCGTTTCTGGAGTTGCCATATCTTTGTTGGAGAGGTTTGCTGATCTTTCAAGATTTTGGTGAATATTAGACAAGATGTATCATGTAGCAGCTTACTCACTTGTTCTTCTCCTTTTATAGCTACACCAGCCAGTATTAGAGATTCTTCCTCTCTGGCAAGGCAAAGTCAAAAGCAAGCAACCTTCTCTTTTGTTTCAGTGTAATATATAAATTCCTTTGCAAATGGGAGTTTTCCTGATTACTCAGAGGAGAATAACACTTAAGTCATTGAGGCAACTATGTACGCTAAACTGCTTCTATTCGTGTTAATTGATATATATTGCAGAGCTTTGCTACTTCAAGAATTGAATCAATCGTCGCTAAAAGTACTGAGATGCTTGCTTCCAGTAAAGTGGATTCTTTTCTTGTATTTTGTTTAAATCTTGTGTGCATTTAACCCCATAGGAAATGAAGCAGTTGGTCCCAATTCCTTCTTTCTCCCTTTTTCCTTTTTTGGATTTTTCTGCATTCCCAATTGAGTGCGTTCAAAGCAGTTTAAGCTACAACATTTGAAAAAAAAAATAAAAGATATAAAATTTTGATTCCTTTTGTTATTTATCAATATATTTTGTTTAGATTTTTTTATCTCATTTCAATTTGACATTTGCACTTAAGATTGATTAGTTATTATCTTTTGTTGAAATTAATAATTTAAGACTCTTAAAATTTCTAGATTCATGTGCTTTGTATTACTAAGTTCTTTGAGTAAGTTTGTGTGATTTATATACTAAAAAAATGTGATACATAGTTAATATATCTAGATGAGTATGATTCATGTATAAGATATTAAATAGAGGGGTATGAATTTAGTCATCTTGTGAGCCTATATATATAAACCCCTTGTAATTGTGATTTTGGAGAAGTAAAAATTTGTATGAAACAATTAGAAATAGAGAGTCAATAAAAAAATATCCTTCTCCTTCTAACAAAGTGGTATCCAAGCTTGGTTAAAGATGAGTAGTTTTCTACCAATTCCTAAACCCATAAAAGAAAAATATGCACTTTGGGGTCAGCAAGCATGCGATATTGTAGAAAATGGTTATCAAGAGAATGAAGTGGTTTTGAATCAAAATTAAAGAGAGATCTTGAACAAGAATCACAAGTTAAATTAACTTGCACTTGCCATGATTCATTTGGCATTGGATGAAGGCATGGTTGAGAAGGTGGCCAATGCTTCTACTTCACATGAAGCTTGGGAATTCTAAGAACATCTCTCCAAGGTATTGACAAAGTAAAGAAGGTGAGACTTTAATCACTAAGGGATGAGTTTGAAGCTTTGAAGATGATGGAATCCGAATCAATTTTGGATTATTGTTCAAGGGTGAAGGCAGTTGTGAATCAATTAAAGAGATATGGAGAGAGTGTTAAAAATGTTCATGTGGTGGAAAAGATACTTCACTCTTTAACTTCCAACTTTGATTATGCAGTGTGTGTCATTGAAGAATAAAAAAATCTAGACACATTAACATTTGAAGAATTAGAAGGTTCATTACAAGCCCATGAATTGAAGATTAAAAGAAGACAAGAAGAGGCATTGGAGCAAGTTCTCAAAGCCAAGGCTTCATTAAAGAATGATGGAGGAGAAAAAAGCTAAAGAGGACTTAGAAGAGGAAGAGGATGTGGTTGTACCCAAAGAGGAAGAAGTAATGGTGAGAATACAAGCAATAAAGAAGAATTTCATCAATAATCTAGAGGTTGTGGTAGATCAAGAGGAAGAGGACATGGCTACTATCAAAATACAAATAAAAGAAGGTATGACAAATCTAATGTTAAATACTACAATTGTCATAAATTTGCCCATTATTCTTGGGAATGTCCTAACCCAACTAGTGATGTTGAAGAAAAAGCTAATCTTGTTGATGAAAAGCAAGAAGTTAAAAAGTCAACTTTGTTGCTAACATTAAAAGAAGAAGAAAATGGTGCTAGTAGTTTGTGGGACCTAGATAATGGAGCTAGAAATCACATGTGTAGTTGTAAAGAAAAATTTGTTATGCTAAATCAATATGTAAAAGGCAATGTGTCTTTTGGAGACTTTTCAAGAGTCCAAATTAAAGGGAAAGGTACAATTCTTATTTGTTCTAATGATGATAGCCATAAGTTAATTATTGATGTGTACTATATGCTTAAATTGAAAAGTAATATTTTAAGTTTAGGCTAACTTCTTGAAAAAGGCTATGAAATTCTCATAAAAAATAAGTGTCTGTGGCTTGTAGATCGAAATGCTAATTTGATTAGTAAGGTGTTTATGTCAAGAAATAGAATGTTCATTTTGAATCTTAAGATCATTGAAGCAAAGTGCTTGAAGGTTAGTGCACAAGATGATGCATGTCCTTGACACATAAGGTTTGGTTATTTGAATTTTAGAGCACTCAAGACCATAGGAGAAAAGAAAATGGTGAAAGAAATGCCTTTGATCAACCATCCCAATCAATTATATGAAGCATGTCTTATTAGAAAGCATGCTAGAAATAGCTTTCCAAAAGAAGCCTCATCTAAAGCCACCTAGCCACTTTAGCTTGTACATACTAATGTGTGTGGGCCAATCAATCCACTTTTGTTTAGTAAGAGTAAATATTTCATACTTCTTATTGATAATTTTAGTAGAAAGACCTGGGTTTACTTTCTAAAGCAAAAATTGGAAGCTTTTGTTGTATTAAAAAATTTCAAGGCTTTGTGTGGAAAAAGAGAGTGGCTATCAAATCAAAGCTTTGTGATTTGATAAAGGTGGCAAATTTACTTCCAAAGTATTCAATGAATATTGTGAAGATCATCAAATTCGTCATCTTTTGACTATTCTTAGATCAACACAACAAAATGGAGTAGTTGAATGGAAAAATAGAACTATTTTAAACATGGCTAGATGCATGTTGAAAACCAAAAGTATGCCAAAAGAGTCTTGGGGCGAAGCTATTTCTTGTGCTATTTATTTGTCCAACCACTCACTAACATTAAATGTTAAAGATCAAACTCCTTAAGAAGCTTGAAGTGGAGTACAACTTAATGTTACTCATTTACAAGTTTTTGGGGAGCATTGCATATGCTCAAGTATCGCACCAAGAAAGATCCAAGCTTGATAATTGAAGTGTCAAATATGTATTCATTGGTTATGATTCAAATTCCAAAGGTTACAAATTATACAACCCAAGCAATGCCAAGGTAATAATAAGTTGAGATGTTGAATTTGATGAAAAAGCAAAATGGAATTGGGAAATCTAAGAAGAAAGAATCTATGATTTTCTCTTGTATTTTGAAGATAAGTCCGAGGCACCAATGCAAGCAGCAACCCCACCTCCTTCACTTGCCCTAACTAATGAGACATCACCATCATTAGTAGAAAGCTCAAGTGAGAGGTTAAGAAAAATGAGAAGTCTTATTGATTTGTACGATGTGACTGAACCTATTGATTTATTTTGTCTCTTTGTAGATAGTGAGCCTTTGAATTTTGAAGAAGTTATAAATGATTATTGATAAAGAAAAGTCATGGATGAAGAAATCGAAGCAATAAAGAAAAATAAAACTTAGGAACTAACAACACTTCCTAAGGGTCATAAAGATATTGGAGTCAAATGAATGTACAAGGTGAAGAATAATGCTTATAGAGAAATAGAAAGATATAAACAAGGCTCATTACTAAAGGGTACAAGAAAAAACAAAGAGTTGATTATAAAGAAATTTTTGCACTAGTTGCCCGAACGAAGATTATTCATCTTCTTATTGCATTAATGGCTCAAATGAAATGGAAAAATTTTCAACACGATGTGAAGACACCCTTTTCAGTATTAGTCTCCTTTTCAGTGGACTAAGTTGAAATGCATACGCCCTTTTGTGGCAAGTGAGGGTATCTCTGTAGAAGGAAGGGGGTGAAACAATGACTGAATCATATACGCACCGTAGGAGCCTTGAGCTAATAACGAATAAAGCAGATGGCCAACGTGAGGACGAGAAAAGGGACGACCGGCCTCCTGGTCGGTATTTTTCAACACAAGGTACCATACCATGTCGGTGTCATTACGGTGCCAGATGGCAGTAAGGATAAGGAGTGGCATTAATTCTTTCGAGTCTGCCATATATGTCAGAGATGGACACCTTTCTAGTAATGCCATCACGCTTTTCATGCTCCCTCTTGAATAGGCAACATTGTGAATCATAGTTTCGCTGTTTTCAAAAGGAGTTGTCAGTATTTGTGCATTAATTGAGATCAGTTTCAGCATTTCATTAAAAAATTCTCATAGACTCCCGATTGCAGCACGATACACAATATAAAGGGTTGACGTCACTCGACTCTTCAAATTGAGCTCACACTGGATTTTACTTTTGGCTGTTTCCCAATCACCTTTACGTGCATCGCTGATAATCAAACTATACATCTCATCCGTGCTTGCTGTTTCTGCATGCCGATGCGACATTAATTTAATTGATTATAATACTATTCAAAGACCCATAAGGTCAGTCAGGATACTTGAAAATATTATCATACGCTGATTACATTATACTTGAACAGTATTCATGTTCTTACGCATCGTTGTTATTGTAGGCAATCCTACTTAGAAGGAAAAAAATTATAAATGACTTTAATATTTTTTGTACATTCATATAATATGATTCAAATTATACTTATTTTTCCCTATATTTAGGTCTCTTTAGGTGATATTATGCTTATTTTAGTGGGTCTTAGCTTATTTTGGAATAATTCACAAATTTTAGGTTATCAAGAAAATAATGATTAATTGTGAGAATTTGACAATGTTTCAGATTTTGGCCTATAACTTAAACTATGGACCTCTATTCATGATAATCTTTATATGAATACAAAAATAAGAGAGTTATAAAGCTTTCATGTTTTATGGAAGAGCCAATTCGAACATTTGATAAGTCAAATTTAGCCTTAAAACTAATTTAGTGGTGCTATCCCAATACAGTAGACATGATCTTTTCTCATTGTTTGACCCATAACTTGAGTTCTAAGAGCCCAAATAGCAAAATTCTAGTAGCCCAAGTTATCTAAGACATAAAGAAACATGTTTCTAAGATTTTGAGCCAAAATGATGTCATTTTGTTGGAAGAAACATAATCCTAACCAAACTAGCATGAATCAAATAGTTTTGGACTTATTTTGTTGTTTAGATCATAACCAAGACTATAGACCTCCAAATTATGAAAAGTCCAATCCATTGGTTAGCTAAGATTAGCCTTAACTATTTGTATCGAGTTAAGTAGAATTAGAAGGTAAATATAAAGTAAAAATGCAGCCATCTAGAGACAATTTGGTAATCATCAAAGCAAGGTTTTTTTTTTCTTTTGGTTTTTTGAGCTTTCAAGCCATAAGTAATTAAACTCTCTTCTTTTAATTCAAAGGATTTGGTGTTGGTGTGTGCATCCTAGGAGCTAATCATAAGATGATTATAATAACGCACAATATATCAAGTTTTATTTTAGGTAATGCAATTATTATATTTTATTTTATTTTTGTGCAATTTATAACTTAATATAATAATTATCCTTGAAATAGTTTTATTATTCTTAAAATGTCTATAGTCAAGTATTATTGTGAAAGGGATAGCAATAATACATCATGACTATCATGTTTGGTGATTAATTAATATGAATCATGAATATGTGATATCAAGTTAATACATAGGCACATTGTTAGTGAATAGATGCATTGAATTGACTTGCTGTGAGAATACTACATAGATTATTATATATCATTAGCTATTCTCATGTAACCACATTGCATGTAGTCCTTTGGCTTGAAGTCACTACGATTCCCTACATGAAGAGTCATACACTTTGATACTGTCTTATTTCACTTTTAATTGGGATATCAGGTAAGGCATTTAATTAGGTGTGTCATAAATCATGTAGAGGGAAGTGATTGATGTAGATGGAATTTTATTCCTTTTGTATAGAAAGAGTGATATCCTTAGGTCCCTTAATTAAGTGAAACTAAGAAATGTATGAATAGGCTTAAATGGATCAATATGTGATATTGATAATTTGTTTAAGTAAGTCTACTTGGTATCAAGAAATGTGAATTAAACATTGTTGAGAATGACACATTCCATACCTCTAGTTCGATTTAGATATTATTACAAAAGGGACTGTGTCAGAAAGTGTTGTTCACACATTAGATGGATGTCAAATTACAAATATTCTTACTACTTGAGTGACAGTGATGTATTAGTAGATATCACTTATTGTCTATAGTTTACTATTGTATTATTACCAATGTACTAAAAACCTAAAGAGTCACATAAAAGGAAGTTATCATTCACTCTATATGGATATCACAAAGGCACTATCACTTGATTGTGCTCCTGATTTGAATTTGCACTTCAAGAGGCAATTCTTAATTCTTGATCTATATCTTTGTGTATTGATTTTGGGAAGGTTTCATATAACATAAAATTTTAAAAATTCATTGTGTTTAAGTATATGTGAAACCTAACATTGTATATGGTTTGGCCTCGTCCAAATATGTATTTCTTGAGCAAGTCTTTTATGTACTTAGTTTGACTCATAAAGATTCCATTACTTAGTTGTTTAATTTGTAATCTAAAAATGAAGTTCAATTTTACATCATAGACGTTTCAAATTCACTTTACATTAATTTAGTAATCTCTTTGCACATAGAATCATTAATAGCGCCAAATATGATGTCATTAACATATATTAGCATAAGGATTTTATCATCAAGTTTATATATTATAAATAAAGTTATGTCAACCTTTCCTCTTGAAAAGCCTTTATCCATTAAAAATTTACTCAATCTCTCATATCATGCTTTAAAAGCTTGATTGAGACCATAAAGCATTTGCTCAAGTTTAAAAACATGATTAACAAAGAAATGACTCTTAAAACCTAGAGGTTATTTAACATATACTTCTTTCATAATTATGTTATTAAAAATATGCAATATTGACATCCATTTGATAAAACATAACCTTTTTGTGCAAACATATGCTAATAACATTCTAATAGTTTTTAATCTAGTTATCAATGCATAGTTTTCATCATAATCAATGATCTCCTCTTGGTTGTAAGCTTTTGCAACAAATCAATCTTTGTTCTGAACTATGACATCATTCTTATCAAGTTTTTGAAAATTAATTTAGCGCTAATGATTGGATAATCATTGAGTTTTAGCATAAGTTCCTAAAGTTCATTTCTTTCAAATTGATTTAATTCCTCTTAAATGGCTAAGGTTCAATACTCATCAATTATTGCTTCATTAATATTTTTAGGCTTAATTTGAGATAATAATACTAAATGACCACAAATATTTTTAAGAGAATTACGAGTTACCCTTTGAGACACATCACTAATGACTTAATCAATAGAATAGCTCCTCATGATCTTCCTTTCTATTTGAGGTCTATGAATTTGAGCTTTATTTATGTTATTCATGCGAGGATAAGGTTCTTGATTTTTTTCATTTTTCTCCTACAACTCTACTTCAATATTTTGTTTATTTGAATCTCTTTGAGAAAACCAAGAATCTACTTACTCTTCACTTTCATTTGAAACCTTTTTCATAATTGAAGTAGATTAATGAAATACCACATAATTGATTCTTCCATTAGCAAAGTTCTTTTATTAAAAACATTGTAAGCTTTTCTATTGCAAGAATATGCAATAAATATGGCTTTATTAGATTTGGCATTAAACTTTCCAAGATTATCTTTGTTATGCATAAAACATTTACAACCTAAAACACAAAAATGTCATATATTAAGTTTTCTTCCTTTGTACAATTCATAGGGAGTTTTCTTTAAAATTAGCCTTATCAAGGCTTTATTCATTATATAACAAGTGGTGTTAGCCATTTTCACCTAAAATGACTTAAAAAGAAAGCTATCATTTAGTACAGTCCTTGTTATCCCTTTTAAACCCTTATTTTTCCTTTCAATAAGTTCATTATATTATGGTGGTCTAAGAGGTAATAAATTATACTTAATGCCATTTTGAATTGATTTTGCAAGCTTTCTAAAGGCTTCAAAAGTCCCACTTTTTGTGTGCAAGGAATAATGTATATGTAAATCTATTATCAATAATTACAAGTGCATAAAGATTACCATCACAGCTTTTAATTCTCGATGGACTAATCAAATCCATATGAGGTAATTGAAGTGATCTAAATAAAGAAACAACATTTTATGGTTTAGAAAATGCTTTTACCTATTTTCTCTTTTAACATCTATCATAAATTCTTTGTTTTATTTGAGTTTTGGCAAACCATCAATAAATCATTTCTAAAAAAAATTCTAATAAGATCCAAGCTTCCATAAGCAAGCCTTTCATGCTAAAGCCAAGAATCTTCATTCATGCTAGCCAAACATTTAAGATCTAAACTAGGCTTATTATCAATATCTATCATGTAGATGTTGTTGTACCTTTTTCTAACTAAGTTAACTTGTTTATTGTTATTAGCATCTTTGTAAGCACTCCCACACCTACTTAGATGCTTTTTTTATGTAAAGAAATTTTGTATATTGAAAAGACTAATCATTTATTGGAAACAAATATAGGTACGTTATTCTATTCATTAAATTAAATGCAATGAATTTCTACTATAAAATTAATTGTAAGGCCAATAAACTATTCATAATACTGTAACATTTGTTCTATGCATATGTTTATATGTTTACCAAATCTCGCTCTCCCTCTTTAGTATTACCATTCTTGTATTTGGAAAAATTATTTAGGGAGGGTGGTATCACTAAATTTACATTACAAAATGTAGAACGATGCTTAAACTATAGTTTGGATCCAAAATATAATGGCAATATATTAACATTATATGTAGAAAAGTAAAAAATCTAATGGTTTACCAAGTTGAAGTATACAAAATGGTAACAAAAATGAAGATTTGTAGGTAATTTCAATGTATACCAAGGAGAAAAGAAAGGTACAAGAATACTAAAGATGCCAAGATATTGTCATAGTTAGTTTGGAGACATGAATGAATATGTATGAAAGAGAAAAACTAAAGAAATCAATATTATGAGAAGGAGCACTTGAGTAAAAATTACATAAACTGACATTATCAAGTTCCATTATGGTTTGAGAGAAATTAGGAGTGATTGTAAATGGTCATGGGATATGTGCATTAATTTTTCTTTCGTAAACTAATTTCTTTAGTCTATTTCATAATGAAATAATAATTTGAAGATTTTTAATATTTTAAAAAAGGTAGTTGTTTGAGTTAATGTTTTAAAATATTATATATTTTTCAATGTT
This sequence comes from Sindora glabra, assembly GCA_020226215.1. Lineage (NCBI taxonomy): Eukaryota > Viridiplantae > Streptophyta > Magnoliopsida > Fabales > Fabaceae > Sindora > Sindora glabra. The sequence goes on from CM035231.1 coordinate 57,568,800, forward strand.
TAACATAAAATACAATTATGTAATTTAATGCTCATTTAAATTTACTTAAGTATATAAATATATATATTTTTAGTGTTTAGTATTTCAATTGTTATAGATATTAAAATTTTATATTCTAGATTTTTAAGATTTAGTTGTTAGTGTTAAGTTTAATAGTTGTATCTATCCAACATTTTTTGGATTTATCTTATATTTCTTTTAAAAAATAAAGTTTCAAATTTACAATTTAGAAATCCATGATTTTAAGATTCAAAGTGTGATATTTGGAGCTTATGATATGCTTGTTTAACTAAAGGCTTAAAACTTTCAAATTTCACATATGGATTAGGCTGCTATGTTTTATTAGGCCTAATGTGTTATTCGATTTTATTTTAATAAATTTATGCAATGGTTAAAATTGTTAAGATAATTTTTCCTAAAAAAATATAATGTTATATGCATAAATTTTATTTATAGTGCTTTTTTCAATGACCACGTATGACTTAGTAGTATGCATGCAATTTAATCAAGCAAATATTATGCATTTTCAATCTATTTATATTTATCATTACCATCTCATTAATTTAAACAAACATGATTTAATGTTTAAATTAAAATTTGAATATTTAATGTGAAGTAAAGGATAAATATTGTTTTTCGATAATAGATATTTGAATGTAAACAAATTACTATGACAATGCTTATCACATTCTTCCATATGCAATCCTTTTATCCATATTGAACATTATAATTAAGTACTCAATAATTGAAACTTGATATGCTAATCATACCCATTCTTTTATAGTTACCTTGATTTGCATAGAATGATAAAAATATCAATGTAAACCACCTACATAAACATCCAATCAAATTAAAGTAAATAAATACACATACAATGAACCATTTAGTTTGTGGACATATGATATCATATGACAAATAAAAGTTGTGCCCCTACTTTTTCAAGTTGTACACTAACTAAAAAGTAGAACTCAATATTTTGAAAACAAGATACATTCATCCATATGCTTTCCATTGTAGGTTCCTTTGGATCATAACGATCTATTTTGGTATCCAAATCATCTTGAACCATATTTCTTAAACTTTGAAAATAGACCAAACTAACTTATTTTCATGAGTAATTTCATTCCTTAGTTGCCACCTCTATCAATGATTATGGATGTAATTGCTACCAATTTATGTTAGGCTTTTGCATCATTCATCAACTGAAAATATACACGACCAAAAAAATTACCTTAAAAAATTCCATTGGTGTAGAAAATTAGAAATTAGAAGGTAGAAACTTAAAATTAAGGTATCAAAAAATGAAATAAATGTATTTCAGGAGAAAGTTGCAAATATGCTAAATGAAATAGAAAGGAAGAAAAAGGAAAAATAAAAATGAAAATGCATAATCTCTTGAGATCGTGGCTTTGTTGAAACTTATTATGGTTATGGAATAACTCCCTTATGCAAAAAAAAAACTTGTGAAATGGTTTCATGAAAGAGTCAATCTATGTATATGAAATAAAAGATCATACATTAAAAACTTTTAAATCTAAACACTTCACTCTGGTTTAAAACAAAATTGGGGAGAGATAAAGGTTGAAAATCAATCTATATGTGAAAGTTCTATAAAGAAGGAAAATGTATTAGGGAAGGAAGGAGAGAGGGAGAGAGAGAAACCAATTGACTATAATAAAATATAAGGAATGTAGGAAAATGTGGGAAGGTGAGAGAGATGATCTAATGAGCAATGGGGTTATGGGAAGTTTTCAAGTTTTTTAAATTATTTAACCACTTAACAATAAAGCATTTTAAAAGTATAAGCATGGATATTTTTGGAATCTTGAAAATAGAGTCCAACCTATCCAATTGCCATTCTATAGATGTATAAATAAGAAGTTGCAATTTTTAATGAATAAAATATGTAACAACTGCAAAGTATTGTAATTCCATCTATTAAAATTATTTTTCTAATTTCCTTTATATAAAAATTAGACGATGTTATGAAAAATTTATAAAATATATAGAAATTTTTCACAAAAATTACAAGGATAGGCATCAAAATGATTTTTTATGCATCTTATGAACCATAATAATAAATTTAAAAATTTACACCTATTAACCATCATTCCAAATGAGGTTACTTCTTGTGTGTGTGAAGCTTTTGACATCAAGGCTAGCTTGGTCTATTAGTGGGAATGCAAGTGCATATATATTGATTATATATGAAATATATGAAGGTATATTGATCAACTTCAAAGGATTGCACGTGTATATATATTGATATAAAAGTGATTTTGCCTTCTTGGCAATGTAGGAAAATGAAAAAGAAAAAGAAATTTGGCTTTGTTCTTGAATTTTAGTTGAAAGTAAGATAAGCTCTAATTTTCTTATACTTAGCTGCAGATTCCTTCTTCTTCATATTCCTAAATTATACATTTCTTTTAACTTTTACTTTGTGCTTGTATCTTGTGTTACATTCTTTTGAGTGAAGCCTAGAATTGATTAATTAAATGGTAATGCTAGAGGAATCATTAGGGTAAAGATGGGAGGTCAAAATTGATTTTCATTAGCTCATGGAATAATTTCCATTTGCATCTTACTCAGTGATCAAGTTAGGATAGAGCTTGAATTTTTATAGTTTGGATATCATCACACAAGAGGGGTAAAGAAATGAATTTAAAAAAAATAAGTTCAATATTAGGGATAGTCTTTTTTTTCTTTTTGCAATTTTATGATTTAGAATTTTTGGTTCCATAGGAAAGTAGTACACTATAAAACTCATGGAAGCATATATAATTATAATTATGGATTTAGTTGCAACAACTTGTTTACTATCATTATCATTGTAGTAAAATGTTAGAAATTGCAACTGTTGTAGAATAGCAATATTGAGATTAATCTAGCGCACAATATCAAAATTACAAAATGGAAAAGCATTTCTTGATACTCCTCAATGACAGATGGATATCAATCAAGGATTAAAATATATTTGTAAGGAGCTAATTAAGCCTTTGTTTCTCCTTGGAATATACATGCATATTATTTATGGAATAAAAAACTTATGGAGGATGGAATGAAAAACCTAATGAAGAAACTAGTCCAAGACATAGCCCAGCCTAGAACTAGAAAGATTTTCTAGAACTCTCTAGTCTAGAATAGAAGATGAATATTTCTAGAGAAATCTTAGGATCATAAAATATCTCATTGATGGGGAGATATTTCTATAATTTTTAAATGAATTTGCCCCTGTAAATAGCTATAAATATCCTTTAAAGTTGTAGTTTGACATCAAAAAGAAAATAGAAATCTATTGTTCAATTGAAGAGTTTTTCTCTCTTCTTTTCCAATTAGCTTCTAAGCCATTTTGGTATTAGAGCTAGTTTTTCCAACTCCTTGTGTACGTGTTTAAGTCAAAAGTGGTCAAATTCTCCTTGATTTCATAGTTCTACAATTGTTAGCATCGAAAACCCTTTTTTCAATTAGTTTCTCGATAAAACACACCATAAACATGTCAAGCGAGCTCCAAAATGATGAAGTGCAAAATTTCACGATGAACGGACATCGCATGCATTCTCACACACCACCATTGGAGAGCCATATGTCAATCATACACCCTACACACCACACACACTTGACTGGGGTTGAAGACAACCATATCAGTGCCATATCATCACCACTTGACCCATTCTATAGGTGACACATGTCAAGAATCACCATGTCAACAAACTTAGTTAACTATCTAAGGTCAATTGTCGAATTAGCTTCTCGAAACACAATGAATGCCATGTTAGCCACATAGGTTGCACCATGTGCTAGCACTGCCACATCAATAACCTCATCAGCATAATTTATTAAAATTTCATAATTACCCCTCAACTTCCATATATTTCGACTTTGGCCTTATTATTCCCTAAAATTATAGGACAAACTTAAACCTACCATAAATTTTATTCTAACCTTAAAATTTTTTCACAATTCCTATTAGTCTCATATTTTTTAAATTTGCCAAAGCACCCCTAAAACCTTCCTGAAATTCAATTTTGACCTTAAACTTTGCCTAATTGTTATAAATAGCCCCAAAACTTTCCAGAAACTTCACTTTAACCCCGTAACCTACCAAAGAGTACCGAAATGCCACCAAGAAGACAAAACAAAAGAAACATCCAAGAGATTGAAAAGGAAGAAATGCTGAGACAAATTCAACAACTGTAGAAAATTATCAATGCCTAACAAGTCTTATTGAATTATAAAAGAAATTTAAAACATAACTCCAATAGCAGCTCCTTTTCATCAATAAGTAGCCATCACCCCCAAAGATAACCAACCTGAGGGAATGACATTAAAATAAACATTCAGGATTTTAAGAGAAGGCTTTAGGTGGATGAATTTGTAGATTAGCTTTAAATGGTTGAAATGGTGATTGTATTAAAAGACATATTGAATGAGCAAAAGGTTAAAATTATTGCTAATAAGCTAAAGAAAAACACCTCCATCTAGTGGGAAAATTTTAAAAAGAAATAAGAACACAAAAGGCAAAGCAAGATCAGGAGCTGGAAGAAGATGCAATGAGAACTTACGTGTAAGTTCTAACTTGATCACTATAATCAAGATAACTTTATCTAATTGCAGAATCTTTACCAAAAATCCCTATATGTGGAAGAATACACTAGCGAATTCAAGAAATTGATGATAAAATGTAATATTCAAGAGAAAGAAGAGAAGACAATTTACCTTGGAAGTTTAAACTTCGAGATTGCCAAACTGATCCAGCTTTAATAATATTGGACCCTAGATAATATCATCCGGCTTGCCATTTGAATCAACAATTACTTAAAAAATATATGTTCCAACCTTTCTGCTTAAGAAATCCTACTATTACCTAAAAAACCCAAACCATATAACCTAATACCTCTAACAATACTCTACCTAAACCTACCAAAGAAGCCAACCTTAAAATACCTATTCAACCTAAACCGCCTAAATGATTCAAATACCAGGGATATCACCACATGGCATCAAACTACCAAAATCGAAAAGTCATCATTATCATTAAGGGAGAAATTCAAGAAGTATCAAACAAAGAAAAGCTTAAGCTTAATCTAATGAATCACTCGTATTTGACAAAGAACTCATCCCTGTTGATCATGAAGAATCACTGGTGATTAAATGAAGCTTACACTCCACAGCTAAGAAGGAAGAACCCTGGCTAAGGCACAACATTTTCTACACTTGATGCACAACTTAAGGCAAAATTTTTGATGTTATCGTAGATAGTGGCAATTGTGAGAATGTAGTATCGAGAGACATAGTGGAACAACTTAAATTACCTACCCAAAGGCATTTGTACCCTTACAAGTTATGGTGGCTAAACAAAGATAATGAGGTAAGAGTTACAAAATGTTACCTTCTTGCCTTCTCGGTAAGAAAAAAGTATCAAGATGAAATATGGTATGATATCATCCCTATGGAAACTTGTCACCTTCATTTGGGAAAACCTTAACAATATGACCCTTGTGCTATATACAATGGTTATGCAAACATCTATTCTTTTATAAAAGATGGAGTAAAGATCAAGTTAGTCTCACTACCACCTAAAGAATTTAATCGAGCCAAAGGTGAAGCTAAGCTGCTAGTATTATTAATATCTAAGGTTAGAAGTCTGAACATTGTAGCAAATGCTCTTAATAGAAAACACACTTTACTTTCCTTTAGAAGATGCTTGTTTGAGGTGGTGTATAGTACTCATCTCCTTACCTCACTAGATTTAGCACCATTTTCTATCAATCATCAATATAGCACGAATGCAAAGCAAAGAGTAAAGAAGCTTCACAAATAAGTTTGTACAGGAATTTAGAAACAAAATTCAAAATATAAAACCCAAAGAGATAAACATATATGATAGTACACTTTCAAGGAAAGAGACTTGGTATGGATATACTTACAGAAGGAAAGACTCCCAAATTAGCCTCATGCAAAGACATCTCTAAAGGTGGAAGGACTATTTCAAGTCATACAAAAGATCAATGACAATGCCTACAAGATAGAGCTACCAGACTCCTATGGCATCTTTACTACCTTCAACATTGGTAATCATTCACCACACTATGAAGATGACATCTAGACTCAAGAGCAAGTCTTGTCTAACTTGAGGAGGATGGAATGGAAAACCCAATGGAGAGCCCAATCTAAGAAACAACCCAGCCTAAAACCAGAAAGATTTTTCCAAAACTCTTTAGTCTAGAGTAAAAAGTGGATATTTCTAGAGAAATCTTGGGTTTGTAAAATATCTCATTGATAGGGAGATGATTCTATTATTTTTAGACGAACTTGCACTTGTAAATAGCTATAAATATCCCCTTTAAAGTTGTAGTTTGGTGTGAAGAAGTAAATAGAAATCCATTGTTTAATTGTAAAGTTTTCTCTCTTCTTCTTTTCCAATTGGCTTTTGAGCCAATTTGGCCTTCCAAGGAAAATTTATATTGAATGTTCATATTTGAATACTTCCAACAAGAAAAATTTTATTTTAACTATAATTCTAAGTAGCACAATTGCTTTAATCATATGAGAAAACTAATAAGTTTGCCAAGGATGGAAAACTTATATATCAACTGAAAACACATGCATTTCATTCATTACATGTAAATATATGTACTCCCCAAACGGACAAGCAGAAAGGAAGCAGTATCTCCAAATTACCTACCAGAGACATAAAGACTTTCTCATTACCTGGACGCAAGAAGGCTACGGCCATAAGTTGATCGGACCATATCAACAAACAAGGGAAGTTGGAGCAATGCAAATGTGGCAACGGATACAAAAGCCATGAGAAGAACAACCACAATAACCTCTCCTTGCCTGTGTCCTAGCACCAGCGAAAGAGCAGCACTGAAAGCTACTATTGTAGAAATTATTGCAAGCAAGAGAGTGGCAAAACCAAGGATCAACCTCTTGGGCAATGTCTTCAAGAAATCCTCAAAGGCAAAGCGCGCAGTTAGGATGGATAAGAACATCCAGAGGGAATTAATAGACAAAAAGAAAGCAAGTGCATCAAATGCAGCAAACACCATAAATGTGTTTTTTTGCAAGAAGATTGGGGTTCCATTGTCCTGGTTGTTGCCTCCGGGCACGGTGAAAGTAGCAGCAAAAACAACCGTGGCAATAAGAGTTGCAACCAATGTGCATGAATTTGATGTTCCCTTCATCCATTCCTCTCCTTCTTTGCGCATTTCTTGATGCTCCTTCTTGAAAAACTCCCAAGCTGTATCATCATTCGTGTTTCGGGCTTCCTTATCAAGAGGGTGAACCAATATCTCCATCCCCTACAACCCACATATATTAAAATCAACACACACACGCACACACATATATAATCATACTTGGGGCTAAGTTTAAGAGGTAAATAGAACCTTAAACCACTGCAATTCCCTCTGCATTTGGAAAGCGGCACCAGCAATTGATGAAATTTTAGGACAGTCTGTCAATTTTGCTGTTATATGTAACATATTTGTACCTTCTTTATAAGAGGCAACATTGTCAATATTGACGGGTCGTTCCCTAGGGGTTGTTGAAATAACCGAGCTAAACCCCGCACAACTGCGAAATAAAAGGTTGAAGACCTTTTCTTGCCGATGTTTAATGCAGGCAATGGCCAAAGATTGCCTAACATTAAAACCTAACATATAAACGTAGTTTTCTAAAAAAATTTGCAGAATTTCAATGATACCAGACGACACTGCTTCCTTTAGAATTAAGATGAAGTTGGGAAAACGAGATGACCAATCTCTAAAATTCCAATTAGGTTGCTCAAAAGCAATTTTTATCAATTTGATATTCCATTCATGTTTCAACTTTGTATCTCCAATCACTTGCGCTCCGGGGACTACAGGAAGAGGAGAAGAAAGTTAATTAATAGTAAAAATAGAAAATACACACACACACAAGCTATTGATGTCTCCTTGCAGTTGTTTGTCAAGGTGATGCATATTTACAAACCTAATTTTTCCACCAGTCTCCAAACAAGGCTTCGGAATTGAAGTGGCTGAAATGCTACAAAAAAAAAAAAAAAAATTGGAGTAAGAAGAGTGACCTAACCCGTTATACTTATATTCAAGAGTCAGAGTGCCAAATTAGCCAGATTTTTCAACTGAAATATTTTATTAAAATGGACCTGAAATGATTGATTGCATTAAAATTTGCATTCCGGAATGCGTGGAAAGACCCGGTACTAGTTGTTGGACATGTCTGGGTGGTTCAACATGATCAACTTCGACATAAATAACTAAAAAAGTAGACAATGCAAACAAGAATAAATGAGAATACATATTTTGTGCGGCAAAGTATATAATGGAAGAAGGTTAATCACTGACATGGGTAAATGCAGCATCCCAACCATCCAAGCTTTGTTCCGCTTCGAAACTCGGAGGGCTCCGATGCCAAGTGACAGAGCAAGGGTTTATTATCATATGGATGTTGGCCACTTATTATGATTTCTGCTAAGCTATGGTATCTTTGAAGAAGAAAATGGATGATATCTGCGTGCAAATTAATTCAAGAATTATACAGGACGACGAATGAAATAAATCATTAAGAATTAACAGCATGGCATGCAAATATCGTAGAGATGTTTGAGCGTAAATTTACCATGGTAACCTGCAGCCAACAAATAAAAAATGAGAAGGTCGGCAGAATGATCAGAGAAGAGACGGCCGGGGTCCTCATCCTTAGTTACCAACGTAAGATACCATACCAGGTTTTTATCATTGGCACGTAGCACGGCAATATGGAGAGGGGTTAGACCTGACGAGTACGTCATTATTAGAGAAGGGCATTTATCCACCAAAGCCTTGGCTTGCTTTAAATTTCCATCTCCAGCAACGTAGTGGAGGATATTGCCGTTGTCTATTACACCGGTAAGTATTTGTGGATCCGTCACGGGTTTCAACATTTCCACAAAGAATTCCGAGTGGCGCCGAAACACAGCAGTAAGCAGAACTCGTACTAAAGAACTTCCTACCTCTTCATCCCTTCCAATGGAGTTACCAAAAATAATTCCGGTAGCCGTTTTCCAATCGCCCTTGTATGCTGAAGACTGCAACTCGTCGACCTCTTTAAAAATTCAATTAATATTTAATCAATCATATCAAATTGCTAACTTGAAAAAATAATACACTTATCAATTATAAGAGTGACACTGAATTTCAAGAGTTAGTTAGTACTATTTTTTTTCTTATGTGGGTAAAATAAATTTTTCCCTAAAATAAAAATAACAATGCACGAATAGATAGCTTTTCTTATCAGGACCATATATTTCTAGTTACATCTTCGCATCATATCTGTTCTTTTTCATTGCATATTTTGAATTTTTGTAAAATTTCCCCTATAATAAGATTATTAATAATTAGGAAATGAATTACTCATACTTTACATTAAAACTGTTTATCGCCTAAATTAGGCTAAGTTAGGCCGAAATTTGAGATAATTAACCAACTTTGAGTGTTGACCCAAATTTAACTTCATAAAAATTGTAACTCATTATTTAATTAGGGTTTAAACTCAAGTTTATGAGAAAAGTTCGAGCTTCGTCCATCACCCATTATTACGCTATATCATTAAAACTTATAAACATCACATTAAATTAAAAAAATACAAGACTTTAAAGAAAAAATGAAAATTAAAGTAATTCAATCATATTATCGTTTTTCATTGATGTGAAAAATTAATCCAAACGTAAATTTCTTAAAATAATATCAAATATTTAAAGTAATTTATCAAATTTTATAAAATATTATAAATCAAAATAAATGAGCATAATATTACCCTTATTCCTTTGAATAATTTATCATGTTAATATGTGTATGGCAATGATATTGACATAATTAGTTGATCATTCCATTCTATGATTTTAACAAATGAGATATCATAGAGAATAATTCTCACGTGTAAATTTCTTTTCTCTTATATTTTTTATTTTATTAAAAAAATATTAATAGACTGAAACGATTAGGATAAAAACATCCATGATATAAATTTAAAGGAAAATATAAAATATCCAATTCAACTTTAGGATAATTATATTTTTTAAAGATATAATTCACCTAATTAATCATTTTATTGAATTATATATTTTTCATAAATTTATTTTGACAAGCATCTCAATTTATCTGTTGATTTATAACGTCGCCTTTTATACATAATTTTTATCTTAATAATTAACAAAAATTAAATTAAATATGTAAATTTTTAATTAAATATTTAAAAAATTAGTTATGAAATTATATGTGAAAAGAAAACTTGATAAACAATATATAATACGATTATAATTCATGCTTAAAAAAGTGAATGAAAAATTACATCATTTAATAAACCAGCTAATTATTTATTAAATGATTGGTGTTAATTCTAAAATTTTATAATTAAAAAGTTTGATTTGCAAATTTCCAAAATTAGTGGAACAAAATGCAATCATCCTAAAATTGCAGGAGATATTTTCACTTTTTTTCTAAACTTAATGCTAATGTTTTTGAACATTATAGAAGAATTTTCAAATTTATCAGAAAAATAGAATATTTTTGAAATTTTCATTTTAATATAAATTATTACTTTTGAATATAAGATGTATTTTTTTTATAAAAAATTATAGTTTTGAATACATTTTGTGTGTAACTAGACCAATACATGGGTACTGTGACCTACTTGGTTCAAAAAATTTAATTTGAAAAATACAAGATTTGAGCATATATTTTTTGCACTAAATATTTATTGAACTTTCTCCTTATGGCCCATTAATATTCAAGCCAAACTTGAATCATGATTATATAAAACACGTTGGCCTAACCTGATTGGCTCAATTATATAAAATTGTTTTAATTAATGTAATTATATATTACAAGAAAATAGTTGTATTTAATGATTTTCATTGTAAAAATATCTAATATAATATAACTAAAAATTTTATATATTTAAATATTTTATTATATAATTAAATATTTTTATACAAAATTTTATTTTATCTTTAAAATATTAATAAAAATGAAAAATTTTCAAACTTTTAAATCGGTTATATATAATTTTAATCAGATTAGATAAGACCAAATTTTTAAAAACTAAACAAATCAAGTTTGGGCTTTGGCCATTATATTTCAGACACTTACATATAAAAACTCCTAGTTAAAACCTAACAATTCTACTATAAAAAGGAATTGTTTTTTATTTTGTTATCTTAACTTATAAATAAGAAATTATAACCAGATATCTTTTATGTTTGCAACCCATGAACACCTTTATGCGTAACAAGTATACAATGTATTGCAATTCCATTCAATTAAGATAATTTTCTTAAATAATTTCCTTGCATAAAAATTAGAAAATTTTATGAAATGTTGTAAATATAAAAAAAATTCACAAAAATTACAATAGCAAATATCAAAAATGAATTTTTTATGTATGTTTTGAAGCAAATCAAGCTCCACTGAAATGCAAGAGACACTTTAAAGGATAAAGCATAAAATTGCATCACTTGATAAAAAAAATTAAGGCAATGGAATATTGACAAATTTAAAAGAATATTCTTTAAATTTATTGTTATTTATCACTATTTGAACATTTGACTATCTTATCATTGGTTGTAACTCTAAATTTCAAAATACATTTTTGGATTTAGATTTGGCACATTTCCTGGGAAATGTAAGAAATAAATTGGTAGAATATTATAGAGAAATAAATATAAAATTATTTTTATTTGAAACTGTGAGCCTCATTAAAAAAAACAATGGATCTTAGGATACAAATTATGTCTTTATCTCTCTAAAATTGACAGAAGAAAATAAAAAAAATCCAAATCCATACAAACACCTCTTAGAGTTGCCCAATCCTTTCCTAGCATAATTGTAAATTTAAAAAATTTCCATATTTTTGTGCCCACTAACCTGGGTCGCTCATGACTGTGTACTCTTTTGACATTGAAGGTGCATGGCTAGCTTGGCTTGCTGGTGGGAATGCAAGTGTACGTATACTGATTATTTACACGTACTGTATGAGATACTACAAGATTTTCTTTGCAACATAGAACCTCCCAAATTTAGGATAAAAAATAGATGCAGAGAAAAAATTGCGGTTCCTAATAAAAAAAATTGTGGGTCTCAAAATAGAAGATTGAGTCCTTATATCTCCTAAATTAAAGGAATCTGACCTAAATAAAAAAATTGGAGAGGATCTTGATCTCTAACCATAACAGATAATGGAATTTAGCCATCTTCTTACTATGTAATTTTAATTTAATATTATATCTTTACAATGATACATAGTTCATTTCATTCTTAACAAAATTATTGAGAAATGTCCAACAGAATTAATAATGCTAAATTAATGAAGTCATTTACCGTGAGCATCAGCCCGAACTTCATTTGAAGCAGTCATTCCCGGAGTTGCCATATATCGTTGTTGGAGAGATTTAATTCTTTCAAGACTTTGGCGAATATTATAGAGATGTAACAGTCCATTCACTTACTCCTCTCCTTTTATAGAAAACAAGTATTAGAGATGCTTCCTCTTTGGGAACGCAAAGTCCAAACGAAACCACCTTTTCTTTTCAGTGTAATATATAAACTACTAAATAACTTTGCAAATGGGAGTTTTCCCAATTACTCAGAGGAGAAAAACACTTGAGTCATTGAGGCAACTATGTACTCTAAACTGCTTGTATTCGTGTTTGTTGGTATATATTGCAGAGCTTTGCTGCTTCAGCCTTCAAGACTTGAATCAATTGTTGCTTAAAGTACTTAGGTGCTTGCTTCCAGTAAAGTGGATACTTGTCTTTTATTTTGTTTAAATCTAGTGTGCATTTCACTTTACGAAATAAAGCAGGTTCCAATTCCTTCCTTCTCCCTTTTCTGTATTTGTCTGCTTTCCCACTTGAGTGCGTTCAATGCAGTTAAGTTACAATACTTGGTTGCTGATTCTTATTCGCCACCAGTAGGGCTGAGATTATGGAAGCACTTTGATTGCGGGACAAGATCCCGCAATTAGAAGCGGTTCTGTGCTTGTTTTTCAGAATTGCATTTGTATCAGAAATGAATATCTGTTGAAAATTTTATTTCAGACTTTTATGAGATTAGCTTTCAATTGGTTTCATTGATAAATTAAGATTTTCATATGCATGTTAACCTGCTTGCATCAATATTGATAAATACTCATAATCGGTCAATCTTAGGCCCATGCCCACCTATCAATAGCCCACAAGGTAAAGACTAAAGGTCCAACTTGATGCAACTAAAGACAACCAAATGTAGTTATAACAATTGGCAAAATGGTTATTTAAGGGACCGATCTTTGAACCATTGGCTCCCCTGAAATGTCAACAATGTCCTTGGCTCTCTTTATCAAGGACCATCAAATCCAAGTATTTTATTATTGTAGGTATTAGTTTTGTACTAGGTATGAACTCTATCTTATTCACTTTCCACTACTTTTAGTACTCTCTCCTCATACTAACTTTGGCATTGAAGGGTTAAACAAGGTCCAAACTCCCTATTTCTGACCTGTTTGTAGGCCTTTCAATCCCTTTATAGTATTTTCCACCACTCACCAGTGATTTTCACCATTTTTGGTATGAGAGAAAACATTAATTGGCATTATTTGTGTTCTAAATCATGAAAGTTATTAGTTTTTCTACTTGTAATCTCCAATTCTTCAAGGCATATCACTTTCTAGCATTATCCCCTTTGTTTCATCAATTGTCTACAAGATTTGTAAGTTTTTTTGAATAATTTAGTTAAATAGTTTACTTTTGTTTCGTTTAAACTCATAAAAAATTACCTATGATTTAATTAAGTGCAAAGATCATGCAAATAGCCTTGTTTCTTGGTAAATTTCATGCAAAATTCTATTTTTTACTAGTCATTAACACAAAATCAAACACATTTCTTGAAAATTTTCTTGAGAAATAGTGAAAATCAGGAAAATAAAATATATTTGTTAAAGATCATACATAATTATTTTTTATCTTTGCAAATGGATAGCATCGCTAATTCAAAAGTTTTTCTCAATTAAAAATATTTTCTTTTCTTATATAGATAATTCTTAAATTCTTGTACAACATTCAACTATAAGTTATCACATTGCTCATTCTTCTAGCTAATCTAATGCTGGTTCCTTTCATTAAGCCAAAACCCTGTCTATTCATTAACAAGAAAGCAACAGTTCGCCTCTTTATTGAATTTTTAACCAGTATGAAGATAATAAGAATATCAATTGTAATATTGAGTCAGGATATCCTAATCAATGAAAATGTACATTTACAATAGGAATTGGATCACCTATAAGAGGAGCTCCAAGCAAACATAAATAACCATCATAATCTTTTTAAAAGATTGGATCAAGAGCACTTGGAAAGACAAGATAAGCAATAAGAGCTTGAACGTGTAGAACATGAATACCTATAAGAAGAATGAACAAAGCATGAGCATCCGAAGTGGGAGTGTGTGGAGTTTAAACAGTAAGAGTAAGAGCATAACAAGTGCGAATGTAAACACAACCGCAAAGACCGTTGAATCTCAATTTAGGTGCCGACCAGATAAACAAGAAAAATTGGGTGAACATCATGAACATGACCACTATGAACATAGATGTCATGAACAAGGTCATCATGATGATCATGAGCATAATCGCAATAGTCATTGATTAAGATCTAGAAACTCGTTCAATAAAGAGGAATGAATAAGAGAAAGTCATAACCATCATCATAGAAGAGACTATAATAGTAATAAAGAGAATGCTAGTCCAAATAAGGAGAACCCACACATTCATTTGTATAATCATGTAAATGCTTGTACTACACAATTTCAAAATTCTAACCAATTTAGAAGCTTATGATGAATTATAAAATCCTTAAGAGAATATAAAGCTGCAATGCTACTATTTGGAGCTCTAAACACAATCATGTGTAGGGGCATTTTCAATGGGTTTTGACTTTGAAATCAAACTCTATACACAATTTCAGGAAATCAGCCAATTAGATTTTAGCACACTTTGACACCTCTAAAACTTATAAAAAAAAAAGTGCATCTCTAGTGAGCCTAAACTAGATATCAAATAAGTCTTTAAAAAAGTTCTTTAGTAGGTTTAATCAAGATATATTGGAAATTAAAGATTTGAAAGAGAAAGTAGCCATTCACACTTTTATGGTTGGTCTAGGTATAAGAACTTTAAGAACTTCTTCAAACCCCTAGCTAAAAAATTGCTAAAAGATCTCATAGACTTCTTAAAATGATCTACTAAATTCATCAACATGGAAGAATTAGAAATGAATAAGTGATAAGCTAAAAAATAACGATAGAACAAGCCAAAAAGTGCTTTATTCATAAAACCTCATTCTTAATTTCTTGAATTCATACCCCTAAGTTCCACTATCAAAAAAATATTAGATAATGTTAGGACCTTAGAATTGCTTGACTAGAAACTTAGGGAAGCTTTGTTAAGAAACTTGAAACCTCCACCACTAGGGGTTAATACATTCTGCAAATATCATCAATCATGTACTCATAATACAAAATATTGTGTTACTCCTAGAATTGAAATAGATATATTGATAAAGGAAGGATATATGAAAAACTATGCAAAAAATGATCAGTCCAAGCAAAGTGTCCCAAGCTGATAGCTATGATAGTCCAATGGGCAAACAGGCATAGTTTAAAATGACGCTTGATGGAAAAAAATCAAACATGTTGTAAAGCTCTTGTGACTAAAATTTACGATCAATCCAACTTATGTACTATTTTTCTTAATTTTCCTAAGTTTAAGGCTATTTTGATAATTTTAACATAGTTCAAGAATGTAGAGGAGTTTGAAAAGATTGTATTATAATCTTCATATTTTTATCTTTATGTCACTACATTTTAGTACTTATTGGACACTCAAACCATTGTAAAAAAGACTTATGAAAACTCAAAAAAAGTATATTTACTCTTGGTAGAGGGCTTTTGTTTAAAATGTTTTTTAAAAGGGTGAACTGTTAAAAAGGCAAGGGAGGTGCCTAGACACTAAGCTGTGGACTCTGGTATGTTGGCTTGTAGCCATCCTTTACACAATCAAAACTATAAAATGAGACATATACCATGCAAAAAAAAATGTCTTTCCTAATTCAAAATTATTTCTTTTTGGCCCATTGGGCTTGAAGGCTTTATATGTAGAGCAATCTTGCAGTTTAACATATATGAGTACATCAATAACATTTAATTATAGCTTATGAATATGTTGTACATAGGATTTTATTGTATAGGCAATAAATATTTAATGTCCTACTATTCTTACTAAGCATGCCATGAAAGAGTTTTAATCGAAAGGCTAGTAAGTTCATCAAGAATGGCAAGCATATGTTATATGGTTTTAACTAGAGAGCTACCAATTTGTAACAAATGGTATCAGAGCTTGATTTGTGCCAGATAAGTAAGATTGAGTAGGTTATAATTAGTTTAGATACGGCTTGTCTAATGCTATATGATCTATATGCAAAGTAATTATTCTCACACTTGAAGGAGTCATTGCAAAAAACTTAACCAGAAGATGTAAGAGATTAGACTAGCCTAAGAAGCTAGTATGTTGATGGATGATGCATCTGAGTGATTATAAATTAGTGCATCAAGGACAAGCATTTCTATTAAAAATCTTGCTTATGTGTGCAAGATGTTAGTTATATGCTCATTTATAATAGCGACACCGAAAGATGTAAACCACCATCCAAAAGAATGAGTTAATTAACAGTCTATTTAGTGAGAGAAGCCATGGTGTTGCTAGAGGATTTCACTATTTTCAAAAGAGGTGTGATGGAGCCAAAAGGTGAAACATTGGTCATGCAAAAATGCATGACCACAGTCGATGGACACATTTTAAGAATGGCACATTAGAATGATTTGTTTACTAATGCTTAAAGGGCTATAGCCAAAGGGCAAAGTAGATTGCTTTAGAAGAAGTAGTCTAAATCAAGTTAAGGTGGTTTAAAAGGATTATTCATTGCTTAAGGGAGCATAGCCATAAGGCAAAGTAGAAATTCAATGAAATTAATGCTATGTGCAAAATTTATAGGTTAATAGAAAGTGCACAATCTTGCATTAAATTCTTTGATATGTGGAGTAGGCTACATGGTTTCTTTGTAAAGTGGCAACAATGACTCGAAAGAGCAGTAGCAGACTAGCATTGCATAGTCGCATTGTTTAAATAATTTGTAGAAATGATCATAAGTTCATATTTGCTTATGCATAGGCAAAGTAAGCCTCTAACTAGACTGGATAATTCTCTATACTTAGTCCCCTTCAAGATGTTGAAGTGGGGGAGCCATCAAAGGATCCGTTTGAAGAAGTTATCAGAGAACACATGTAAAAGATATTATAAGGACCACAATGTTAGAAAACATCAAATTTAAGGGTGGGCTATGGTAGTTGATGAAATACCAAATGATATTGATTTAGGGAGAATTAGAGGGCCCAATTGAGTGTAAAAGTGGTATTGCAAAGTGTTATGAATTGACTAAAAGTGAACAAAGCAAACTTATAAGCAAGGTTTACTACAACATTTTTTACCTATAACAATGCAAAATTTAACAACAGCCAAAAAATTGTTACCTAAAATTGAAATAGGCAACTATTCCTAGCGTGTTGCCTATTATTTTGTAAAATCATAACCTTATATTAAAATAGGCAATGGTTTTTAGTGTGTTGCCTATTATTTTACAAAATTGTTGCTTAAAGTTAAATAAGCAATGGTTTTAAGTGTGTTGCCTTTTACTTTATTTTTAAGTAACGCTTATTAAACAACACTAATAAAACTGTTGCCTAAACATAAAATAGGCAACACTTAAATAACTGTTATCTTTTGTTAGTTGTTTAGTTTAAAATAAGTAACACTTGATTAACCGTTGCCTAATTATTTCATTTAAAAATTTATATATTTTTTAAAAAATAATATTTTTCATCAAATAAATTAATTAAACTTCTTTATTCAATTTTTAAAATCTTATTTTTGATTTTTTCTTAAATTATATTTTAACTTTATTTTAAAAATATTATAATTCACAAATATTAAAAAATAATAAAATTTTAATTAAAATTTATCTTTAAATTTTTAAAAAATTTGTTTTTTTCTTAAATTATATTTTAATTTAATTTTTAAAAATTTTATATTTAACAAATATTAAATATAATTATAATTTTTATTTTAATAAATTCATAATTATAATCATTTTTATAAAAAGTACTTTGAAAAGCAGCCAGTAAGTAATTTTCACTAAAAAAACAAAATTTGGGCAAGATGTGTTATACTAATTTTTTATTTTATTTTAACTAAGCAAATAACTCCTATTAAATATTTTAAATTAATTAAAATAAAATTTTCAAACCAAATAGAAGTTATGCCTGCTGATAACAAAAAGGGGGAAACCGTGTTGAGAATAAAAGAGAGGAATTGTGCTGAGAATGAAAAGGGGGAAAATGTACATAGTGTTGTGAAAACCTATATCTTTGGTGGAAGCTCTAAATTCACTTGGCTCAACTCCTCTGAAAGCATTTAGTGGTAATTTGAAGGGCAAATCATTGTGCACTAATATGAAGCTTTGAACTGTAGGGGATTTCTCATCTGCATCATTGTAAGACATAACTTTTTGAAGATTATTTAGGGATGACCAATCATTTTCTTCCTTCTCTGAGTTTAAGCTTACTATTTATCTTAGATTGTTAATTTATCGATAAAACTTTGTTACATTATCTTATATATCCCCATTGAGGTTGAAATTAGACTTGGCTTTAGGAATCCTAACTAAAATGATAGGTATAATAGCGATCAGTGCTACTATAGCAACAAACATAACTGCATAGAACATTTTGAATCCTTGCCAACTAGATCCACTTATTGAATCGGTCATCCCATCATAGAGTCTCCTCTTTTTGGTAATAGAGGAATATATGAGAATAAGATTAACAGAGGGTATAGGATTCATTGCAATTGAAAGGTTAGATGTTACTATCCTGGAATAAACATATAATTATCAGTTTTGTACTAGGTAGATTTCTTTTAATTTGTTATCGTTAGTTTCAGAGAAACCAATATCAAGATAACATTTTTAAAGCAAGAAGCAAAATTCCTAAATTTTTAACTATTAGGTAGCTATAGTAAGATTTTCTTTTAACTAGTTCATGTATTAACCTCTATATGTACAACAATGGATGTCATATAGAACTCATCTTTGAATACAGGAATTGTATGTTACTAAGCTGAAATGGAGGAATCCAATTAAGATCCTAATGGAAGATGAAAGATGAAATTTGTAGAGCTTAAGTTTAACCATTTTAAAATTGAGAGTTTGCCTTGTCATAACACCTCTTGATAAGGAATTTTTCCCTTGTTTTGTTAGCTTGTGGCCAGTGGGTTAGATAAAAATATTATGGGTCTATTAAGTCAAGATTGATTAATCTTAGTTGCTTATTCGGAGTTTTCTATTTTACCTTTATTAATGATGTTTAAAGGTGGTGTTTCCTTTGCTTTTGCTTAAATTAAAATTCCTACTATCTAGCTAGCTTTCATTAATATATGATCCTTATCTTCTTCTCTCTTGGTATTCTGTACCTATTCCTTGTCACCTGTTATCTATCTTCAATGGCAAGTGCAATTGTTAGCTCTGATAAGTAAAATTTTTACATATTTATTTTCCCTTATATTATGTCTTTTTGGATGTTATATGAGCTTAATTTAATAAATCCGTTTGCATTTTGTGAATGGGACATAATTTTTGAAATGAAATTAGACTTTTTGGATAATGCTGGATTTTGACCCTGTTTCAAATTTCTAGCTCTATCTGGAGCTCTGGACGTCATATTGGGCTGTTCTTTATATGGATTGAAAGCTAAAAGAAAGCCTTACAACTCTCATGTTTCAGCTAAAGCCCAGTTCTATCTCCAAGGACTTCAAATTTTGCTTAGAAACTGAAGCAGTGGTTCTGCCCGAGACTGACCTCCGTCCACCAATTTAGCCATAACTTGAGCTAGAAATGTCAAAATTAGGAGCTCTTTCTGCCATTTGAAAGCTTAGATCCACGGCTACAACTCTGATGAAGACTAAAATGCGTGAATCCACTGATTTAAGTATCAAAAGTTTGCAAAAACGCTGAAATATGGTTGCTCCGAGGTCAAAGATTATGGCTAGTAGTCAAGATTGGTGGCTTGGCAAGTTGAAATTTTTGCACCCATTCATCTATAAATAGCAAGGGAATCAGCTGAGAAAAGAGATCTTGGAGAGAGCATTTTAGAGTTTAGTTTCATGCATTTTAAGTTTTTCTTGCATGCCTCCTCAATGGAAGGCTAGGTAGTCCTCCTTTATGGATGGTTTTACCTCCTACATGGATGGCTAGTATTTTGATTTTCATGCATTTGTAGTTGTACTTTTATGTTTTAATCATGAATGTTAATATGTTTTCATTTTATTTTGAGTTTGTTTCTAATTTCATTATGTTCTAAATCTTCATCTTCCTAGGGTGATGACGTAGCTTGATGATAACGGATTGAATTCTAATCTATTGAAACTAATTTCAATTTTCTTCTCCTAAATTGAGTTTTAATTATTATCCTTAATGCTTTCAATTGATCGGCCACCTTTTGAATGAATTCAATATACATGTTGAGACTGAAAGGAGATACATGTGGATGGACCCTATAATTAAAACCATAAGCTGCATATGAAATAGGAATATATTCATATGGTTTGTGTAGTCTTAATGAGTTCCATAAATCTTAATGCATGATTGGTTGTTTTAATTCACATAGGAATATAGTGAATTAGCAATTAATGATAGAATTATTTGACCTTGGAAGAGGCTAGTAATTAATTTAGGGAAACTCGACTATCAATTAAGGGAGTTAAAATTGGATTAGAGGAGATAGATGATTCAATCCAAAATTATTAAATGAAGTCTGATCCCTAGGGCTTTTATTCATATTTATCTTTACTCCAATTACAATCATATTTATTTTAAATATTTTTTGCATAAATCTTTATTTAGTTACTTCATTTCTAACTAATTGATTTGTCAAATAGTGTTAGGATTATGAATTTTGGCACCTAGTGAAACAATTCTCGAGGGAACGATACTTTACTTATCCTTTTATTACTTGTTTACGACAGTGTACACTTGCACTAATTTATAAACCATTTCACACATAACAAGCGCCAACTTAGAGTAGTCAGTATACTAGGATAAACTTAATTTAGTATCATCTTTTTTTAAGGATGAACTTGAATATCGTGTGGAATCTAATAAACATGAAAACAAGGTCCAAACTTGGAGTAGTCAGTACAGTAGGAGTGAGCCAGCTAAAAAAATTGTTGTAGCTAAGCAAATATCTAACTTTGATAAACTAAAAGCTACAAGCTTGAGAATTATACAAAAACCATTAATTTTGTTGGTTTGCAGTCTAAAAAAAATACTTAAATAGGTTCTAGATAAATGGATGCATCCCATTTCCAAGATTCTATTGTAGGCACTTCTCTCTCTCTATTTTTTCCTTTGTATTTGTGGCTTGGTTTTTGTGTGTAATATATATAGTTTATGGACATTTCTATAATGCTCAAGGTATATATTGCTACAGGTGCTAGTGTAACAAAATTATGACATATGTACATTTTACTTCCTTTAACAAATCATCATAAAGCTGCAATTCTGACCAAAGGATTCATTTTTGTCTCTTGTAGATTCTTTTTAAATTAACTGTAATAAACTGATATGATACAAATTGTATGAAAGATTTAAGTCAGAAAATGTGTATTTAGCCTGTTAAATAACGTCAATAATTATAGTAAATCTCATTGGAATCGTATATATATATATATATTGCCTAAAAGGGCCTAGAGATGGATTATCATCTTCTCCTTTTGGTCTGTGAAGTTCCCACTATTTCTCTTTAGTCCATAAATCTCCTAGGAATCATATATATATATATATATATATATATATATATATATATATATATATATATATATATATATATATATATATATATATTTCTGTTTAATATTCAACTACACTGTGCTTTCTAATCTTGCTTTGCTACTTAACTAATAAAACCTCTTCTTCTGTCTATTTCTCTCTTTTTACTTACTACAAGGCAAGACAAACGCCTAAAGCTAACTTGTATGTGGCTTTAAAAAAACAAAAAAAAATGATTAGAAGGTAAGAAAAGAAAGAAAGAGATAAGAATTGAATTGTGAGGATGCTGACTTTAAAAAGAAAAAAGATGCAACCAAAGGGTGAAAAGTTGATAATA
The DNA here is from genome assembly GCA_020226215.1 of Sindora glabra. Taxonomy (NCBI): domain Eukaryota; kingdom Viridiplantae; phylum Streptophyta; class Magnoliopsida; order Fabales; family Fabaceae; genus Sindora; species Sindora glabra. The sequence goes on from CM035231.1 coordinate 57,591,083, forward strand.
AGAAGCATTAATGTATGTAAACATGGTTTACTGTAGCAAAGGCCTTTTAAGCTATGCCACCCAAAACCATATGGCAACAAATGTGGCCTGCACTGAGAAAAGCTCTCTCTGTGTTATGTTCTTTTCAAAAGTCTACTTTGATTTATTGGCAGCCATTAATTTAAATATGATAGACATAAATTTCTCTATAAAAAGCTTTCAATGTCTTGCTTGCTTGTATTTAGTGAACTCATCCTTTTCTTATCATCACTTATCTTTAAATTAGTTACTATAATTTATTTTGATAAGCAAATATGCTTGATTATGACTTTATTAAAATCCATTCCTTGAATTGATTTGTAAGGATGTTGACTTAAAAAAGAAAAAAGATGAAATCAAAGGGTGAAAAGTGGATAGCTTGTACTTAAGGCTTAAGGGGTAATGGATGCTAAGATTCCCTCCGTATGCTTAAGTTAGTCTTTAGTATTAGTAGAGGTATTGCATGCAAGTGAAAAATAGTGGAAAATTGTAAGCATAGTTTAAGCATTTAGAGTTGGTGATTAGAGTTAGTAATCTACCACTAACTAAATTGACCATGTGGTTGAATGACAACTCAACATGTGGTCTTATGAAAGGAATATTCATTACATCAAGAGTAGACTATCATTCTGCCATAGCTAACATGTCACCGAATCAACTTACTTAAGAACTAAGGTAACCACTTTACAGCTAATGATTAATAGTCATGGTGTCATTTTAACACCCACATGATTGTCCATGATGATGACATGTGCAAGGTGTTAAGTATCCTTTAAATGTGTCATTAACATGGTTATCCAACATAACCATTTGAAATGATATCTTTGAATTTAGTTTAAAATAATGACGGCTATTACATAATATGATAACACAAACCTTGATACATAATACCTTAACTGAATGACTAAGAACTTGAGATCAATCGTGAAGCAACTACAAATAAAAAAATCCAAAATCATTAGAATTCATGGATAAGTATAGCAAAGTAGTGAGGATGTGATATAAGCATGGCAATGATTAGTTTAATAGGAGGAGTGATCTATAAATTGTAATTGTTTTCCATCGATAGTTATATTCCTATTCAAACTAAGCTTTTATGTTAGAATGAGATTAAAATTTCTTATCAAATAAATATTTTTAGGTTAAGATATAAGAGACATTTGATGTGAATGCTTATATGAATTATGTGAAAATCCCCATAAAAATTGGTTAGAGTAGTAGAGATAATAGCTAAAAAAGTTGTGAAATGATAATTAAGAACCTTCATATGCATTATTATGTAATTTTTTTGTAATTTTTAGTTTATTTTTCCTTTAATAGTTTTAAAAAAATTTAAACAATTAAGAGTCTATGTCTTATAAGAATTTTTTTCTTAGGTAGGCTTGCTTTTTCTTAAAGGTTCCACTTGATCTTTAGATTGCGAATCATAAAATGCAAGAACATGATTCTAGCAAGTAAAAATGGTTTAACCTTTATCTTTAAATATTAATCTTTTATCTCAATTTATATATCGACCTTTAAATCCAACATGTATGAATTTTCTTCAGTCAATAAAGGTCCACATATATATAGAGCTTTTGAAAATAGAATATGTCTTTAGGTTGCTAATATTGCTATGTAAATATTTATTTAAACTATATCTATTTTTATTAATTTTCTTAGTAACTTGAAAGATGAGGACAAAGAGTGAATGGATCTACCAAGATATAGTAGAGAGTACATCAATGGTGTTTCTTTTTTTTTCTAGATTTTGCTTTTAATGTTAAAGGAAAAGCTTAAGGTGAAGAGATTTTACGCCCTTGTGCTAAGAGTGGCAACGATAGATGGGAAAAAAGGGACATTGTTAAAACTCATCTAATATGTTATGGGTTTGTTAAAGGTTACAAATAATGGGTAAATCATGGAAAAGGGATAACTACAATAGTTATTGATGGTGATATAGATGATTATACTAATGATAATGATAATAAAGAATCATATGACGACATTAGTGGGTTATTAAATGATACATTTAGAGAGTTTGCTTAAGTAAAGGGAATTTACGAAGGACCTAATGAGGATGCAAAAAAGTTCTTTAACTTGGTTGAAGAGGTAAAACAAAAGTTGTACTCAAGCAGTAAAAACTTCTCCACATTATCATTTACCGTCCAACTATATTTGTTAAAGTGTTTACATAGATGGAGCAATGCTTCATTCACTGACCTATTAGACTTGTTGAAAGAGACTATGCCTTATTTAAATATCCCTTCATCTTTTAACAAAACAAAGATAATAATAAAGGACTTGGGTTTCGATTATAAAAAGATTGATGCATGTCTTAATGATTGCATGCTATATTGCAAGAAGTATGCAAATAACATATCTTGCCATAAATGTGGAGCTTCATGATGGAATGAAGATCCTCAGTTGGACTATGAATTGGAACATTACAAGAAAAGTCATAAGGTTGCTATAAAAACTTTAAGGCACTTTCCCTTAATTCTAAGACTTCAAAGGTTGTTTATGTGTTCAAGAATAGCTAATACATTAAAGTGGCATGAAGAGGGACATGTGAAGGATAGGACGTTAAGACATCTAGCTGATGCCCAATCATGGAGGGATTTTGATATCAAACATCCTAATTTTGCAATGGATCCTTGTAATGTAAGGTTTGGTTTGGCTACTGATAAGTTTAATCCATTTTGCATCATAAACATAACTTATAGTATATGGCTCATACTTTTGGTGGCGTATAATTTACCACATTGGATCTGCATAGAACCAGAATATTGTTATTGCTAATCCCTAGCCCACGATCTCCTGAAAATAAGATTGATGTGTATCTCTAACCTTTAATTGAGGAATTGAAGGAGTTATGGGATATAGGGGTAGAAACATATGATGCTTTAAGTAGTCAAACCTTCAAAATGCAAGTAGCTCTTTTGTGGACTATTAGTGACTTCCTAGCATATGCTATATTGTCTAGGTGGAGTGCCAAAGGAAAGTTGGCATGCTTATCTTGCAATTATGGGACCTCTTTTACATATTTGAAAATATAATCGAAAGATGTGTTATATGTGTCATCATGCTTTTCTGCTTATAGATCATCCATGGAGATTTAATATAAGATCATTTAATGAATTAACTGAGTTCAAGTCCCTACCACCCTTGCTTGAGGAAAGTTAACTTTTTAAGGAATTACAGAACTTTGAAAATGTGTTTGGGAAGAAGCAAAAGAAGATAAAAAATAGCCCATGGAAGAAAAGGTCAATCTTTTTTTAGTTGGCTTATTAGCAGCATAATACATTATGTCATAACTTTGACGTGATGCACATAGAGGAAAATATATGCAACAATATAATTCGAACCTTTTTGGATATCTTGGGAAAGATAAAAGATCATGTGGATGCTTGTTTGAATCTTAAAGATTTGGGGATAAGAAAGAATCTTCAACTAAAGGAGATAAAGATGGTCGAAAAGAAAATTTTACAAAAGCATGTTTGTCCATGACAACAAAAGAGAAAACTATATTTTGTGAGACATTAAAGATAGCTAAATTATTGGATGGTAATGCATCAAATATTTCTAGTTGCGTACAAGTTAATGAAAAAAAATAACTGGCTATAAAACTCATGATGCCCACTTTATGCTACATTACTTGCTACAAATACCTATTCAAAGCTTGATGCCTAAGCATGTTGCTATTCTTTTAATTCATCTTGGTTCATTCTTTCATTCTATAGGTCAAAAGATTATTAAAATTGAAGACTTTGATCTCATGAAAGTAGAAATTCTTTGCTAGCTAGAAAGAATTTTTCCTCTTAGCTTTTTTGATATAATGGTTCATTTGCCTATTCATTTAGCAAATGAAGTAAGATTAGGTGGCCTAGTCCAATTTTGATGGATGTACCCACCAGAAAGATATATGTGTAGATTGAAGTCATATATTCACAACAAAAGTCATCTTGAAGGTTCTATTATAAAGGCATATTTAGTTAAGGAGTGTTTGACATTTTATTCAAGATATTTGCATGATGGTGTGCAAACTAAGTTAAATAGAATGTCACACAACAATGATAAATGTCCTTCAAGTGAAGTTGAAAATTCTACATTTTTCGAAGTAGAAGTTAACCTATAAGAGGAAAGAAAAAGGGTAACACATTTCCTCTTGATGAAAAGTCAAAGATACAAGCTCATAAATACATCTTAATCAATTGTGATAAAGTTAACGAGTATATTAGGTACTATAACTTGCTTTTTATTTTATACTTAAAGTACATTGCATAGTTATACTTAAAGTGTCATTATTTTTAATATAGAAAGCATAAGCATGAAATCAGTGGTCAATTCAAAGGAAGAAAATGGAGTAAAGTAAAAAATCAAGGGCAAGACTTTGTTATTTGGTTTCAAACTCGTACCATGAGACCAAATATGCCAAATTAGATTACAGAATTATCTAAAGGACCAAATATTATTTCAAAAAGGTTCTTTGGATATCTCATTAATGGATATAGATTCCATACTAGGTGTTGTGATGCAAGATGCAAAACTCAAAATAACGGTGTGACTTTGATGGCATTAACTCAAAGCTTTGCAAGCTTAAAGGATGAACATCCAATCATAAAAAATGTGGCATATTATAGTAAAATCAATGATATTATTGAGTTAGATTATTATGCTCATTTTAAAGCTGTTTGAATGTGATTAGTTTGAAGTTAGAGAAGACAATTATGGGTTGAGTTATGTCTATTTGAACAAGAAGTGTTATCATGATGAGCCATTTGTGCTAGCATCTCAAGTGCATCAATGCTTCTATATTCCAGATCTACTTGATGAAAATAAACAATTTATAATGAAGACAATTTCCATAGACTTATTTATTATGAATGATAGTCAAGATGTTGATTTTCAAGAAACATATGGGAATGAGCCATCTAATAACTTAATGAACTTTGCTATATCTCATGATGAGGTTGAAATTGAATTAGTGAGGAAAAATCTACCTGTAACTATTGTTGATATGGCTCCAACTATGTTTCACACTAAAGAAGAGGAAGTAGATATTGAAGATGAAATTGACAATACAATATAAGATAACACATGGGAATATCTCTATTATTTTTTATTTTGTTAAATTTTTTTATGATTTTATTTGATTCACTATCAATAAAGAAATGCATATTGATTTGAACTTTTTTTGTCATATTTGTGCAAGTAGTTTTACTATACATCTTCATGTCATATATTAATTACTACTACATAATGCTTTAGTTTGGCTTCTCTCAGTAATAATTCAAGAATTATTCATCTATTACTCTTTTATTTGTTCATGTGAGGCATTGCCTTTTATTTTAATTATGAATAAGTTATTTGCTTTGTTTATTCAAGTCAAAAGCTCCACTTTTGGAACAAAATATAAATAAGAAATCAAGTGCTAATAAAAGACAAGATGAGATTGTTGATATCCAAGCCAGGTCAAGTGTTGAGTTACTTCAAAAAAGGGATAAAAATGTTGGAAAAAAGGAAGGATTAGACACTTGGAAAAAAAATCAGAAACAAGGATCAAGGCAACTAATGTTTAAGCCCTAATCACAAGGATCCAACTAATCAACTACAAGTATGCCTCAATCCTAAGGATCTAAGCAAGCACTGCCCACTAATTTGAGTTAACCATAAGGATCCAAGCAACTAACAATTAGTGTTCCTCAGTCCTAAGGATCCAAGCAATTGATGACTACTAATGGGGTTCAATCGAAAGGATCCAACCAGCTTATGAAACCTATGGTCCAAAAAAATATTCAAAATCAAGATCCAAAAAAAAAAATTCAAAGACAAACAAACAAATTTGATTAAAAATTCAAAGACAAATGAACAAATTTGATCGGAAATTCCAAAGAAAAAAAGTAAAGAGGACTCCAATCTACTATCCATCATTAGTTGATGATTTTCTTGAAAAAACAGGGGGACAAAAAGAAGGAGAACATCAATTAAATAATTTCTTGTGTCATTCTGAGCCCATTAATGCGACCAACACTAGGGAAAATACCAATTAAAGTATTGAAGTTAGGAAATCAGATTGGGATGTTAAAAAAGGTGATTGTATTATTTTATGTACTTATTAATTTCATACTTTATACTTATACTCTATATTGCATTTCAAATGTATGACTTTGTATTTATTATTTCATTGAACAAGGAATATTGGAGGAAAGAAGAACACGTGGAAAGACATTGTGCAAAAATATTCATGCAAGATCTTTGGATAAATGAGTGGAAGTAACATTTGACAAAGGCTAAGCAATTAGGCCGTATGAAAAAGTAGTTACTAATTTAACTTGTTTCTTAGGCACAATTACTAGAAATTCATCATTCTACCCATTGACATACACTAATTGGAAGGCTATGCTAAAGGATAACAAGAAGAACATATGGGACTATGTTAACATAAGAGCTATTTTTTTTACTTAATGAAATATAGAAAATTAAACTTTTAATAAATACTAATATTTTTTTCTTTATAGAAAAAATTTCTCATTCTAGGTAAAGGGAAAAAAAGGGTGCTTTGTACTATACAAGATGCATGGAGAAGGCATAAATGCAAGACCAAAAAAAAATATTTTGATAAATATAATACTGTTAATGAGATGTTAAAGCATGTCCCACAAAAATTTCGGAATTGCATTTTAAAAAGTTATTAAGTATTGGAGCCATGCTTCAATTCAAGTGAGTTAAAAATTTGATATAATTTTTAATTGGTTATTAAATATTGTGAATTTATTGTCGAAAATTACTTGTAACTATTTCCTTTTGTGTTATAGAAAATTAGTCAAACAAATGCTCGAAATAGACCTCAACAAAAATGGAGGCATCGGATAGGGCCTATAAATTTTGCCGGAGTACGTCAAAAATTAGTAAGTTGTAAACTAGTTTTAAAAATGATATTATTACATAGATTAGTAATTTCTTGTATCATGTGATGTAGTATGAAAAGAATGAAAACAATGAGGAACCCACACAAATTGACTTATTCATTGAAACGCACCAAGGTAATAAAGGAAAGCAAATTGACTCAGAAACTCAAGATGCAATTGTCAGTGACTTTTTCTTTGTAAATTTTTCATTGCATGTTTATTTTTGTACTTTATCCATGTTTAATTCCTTTATTTTATACCAAGCGCAACTTCAAAATTTAACACATAATTCTAAGAAAACTAGTGAAGATACTTTTCAAGCAGTGTTTAGCAAGGAAAAATTAAGGAGAGTACAATGTTATGGGAGAACTGTGACTCCTATTGCTTTGAAGAAAGACAAAAAAATAATTAGTCTTAAACGAAAGCATGATGAAGAAGTTAACTCTTTGAAGGTGAAGTTCAAGAAATGAAGGCATGTTTTGATGGTTTAATAACTGTTGTTAATACATTGTTATAAAAAAAATAATGTTGAAATGATTATTGAGACAATGCTAGTTTAATTGAAGCCATCTCCAAGTGATGCAAATAGTGGAAGAAATTCTAAAGCACAAGTTCATCCAGCTTCTTTGCAATCAACCCATGTTCCAAATAAAGAAAAGGTATTGAATATATGAACCATTTTGTTATAACTAGCAATGATTTTAGTAAATTTAAGTTGTCATTACATTTTTAATGTCAAACTAGGCCTCCTTACATTATTTGAGGCATAGTAGGTAGGATTATCTTTTATGTTTGATTAGATTTATGTGTTATTTGTTTGTTTATGTTGTGTTGCCAAAGTAAATGCAATTATGTTTAACTATTAAGCAGTGAAATTTGGCTTGCTATTTGCATCTTATAATTTCCATGTTGGTGTATCAAGTTGAATTCCATGTTTAAGTCATCTTTGTTTGCTAAAGCTCAACATGCCTTGGCTAATCATTCACTTTAATTTTGTGTTGTTTATTGTAGATAGGGAATTTTATGAGAAGTTGTATATGTATTACTCATTAAGGTCATCTTTGTGTTATTTAATAAATAAGTCATAAAGTTAAATGATGTGTTTGTCAATGCATTTTTCTTGTCTAGATGAGCTATCATAGATAGTCTTGCAAGGTATTGGATGATAAATTGGTTTATCATACTCAATCTCTTGCAATGGTTTTTAACGTTACTTGGTTTGAAGATTTCTGGCAGTAAAATAGAAATTGTTGCAAAGGAAAGATATTGGTAATCAGGTAAGTCATGATTTGTATCTTAACTAATCATTTTAGAAACAAATTCTTATTTTTCTTATAAGGAGAGATTGGGCCAAGAATTAGCTCTTGATTTTTGTAAATTATTTTCACTTTGTAACTTATGAAGGTATCTATATGATTTCTTTGAGGGTATATTAATAAATAGTGCATACAAATAATTAATCTTTTAATTTATTATTTGTTAAATGATATTTGAATAGTTACTTTATTGTTATAAAACTTGTGATTATAATTTAATATCTTATATTTTATAATTTTAATATACATTAACAATAACTTTTTCTAATTGTAATTTTTTAATATCATGTCGAAAAATCAGACTGGTGAAAATGATGATGATAAATTATTGGATGATGTTTTACTAAACATGGATATTGAAGATGATGCACAACTTGAAGAATATTGAAATATCTTTTATGAATATTGCATTATGTTGACCTTTTATTAGGACATATTTTTATGTCATTCAAGATTATGCTTTGAATATTATTTATTCTTGGATGCTTTTTGGCCAAATTGGTGGGAAACATGTACACATTTAGTTAATTTTTAATGAAAATGACATTCTATTTTCATATAATTACATTTTATTTTTAATGTGCACACTAGGTTAGTTGTTTATATATTCTTAAAAAGTTAACATAAGAAGAAATGTAATAATAAAAAAACACATTTAATCATAATCCAAAAAAATGTTTTAGGTAATATTTTTCAAATTGTTTATTTCATAACATTTTTTGTATAAAATAAATAACAGCTAGCAATCATTGTCATTAAATTTTTGCTAATAGTAAAAAATTGTCACATATTCTTTATAGTTATGAGTCTCTTAGGCAATAATAAAGAACTGTTGCTTATTCTAAAATATGGAATGGTGAAAACCCGTTATTGATTTTCATTTAAGCAATGGTTGGAATCATTGCTTATACTTGTATAGGCTATGGTAAAAAAATGTTACTTATTCATGTATACGCAACGGTCAATAATCGTTGGTTATTTTCCTTTTAGGTTAGAATAAAAAATTATTTCTTATCCCTATATAGGCAACAATCAATAACCATTACTTATTTTTCTTTTCAACAATAGTAAAAAATCGTTGCTTGTACTGATATAGGCAATAGTAAAAAATCGTTGCTTATTATGTATGCTTTAAGCAATAATAAAAAACTATTGCTTATTTAATTATAAACAATGATTTTTAAATGTTACCTATACTACCTCGCAAGCATTACTTATAGTTTATGCAACGGTTATGAACTGTTGCTTAAAGTAAAATAAGCAACAGCTAGGCATCATTGCCAAAGATTTAAGAAATTGTTGCTTAAAGAATAGGTAACGCAAGCTATGGCAACACCAAACAACTGTTGCCTATACTATAAGAAATGGTTTCTTTAGTATAGGTAATAGTTTTTAGCCATTGTCTTAAGCCATAAATGTTGTAGTGGTTATAGGGCCTATATACATGTTAAGTGTAAATCTTGGCCCTTACATTGGTGCAATAGGACACTAGGTGTAAGACACTTATTAGTAAGTGGTTTAAAGTGCTAAGTATTGTCCATAAGCTATAAAGTTAGCACATGCTTTTATTGCAAAAGTGGCATTCGTGCATGCTATAGAAGTTGTGAGCATAAAGTTATAGAGACAATTACACATTGGATGAGTTATGGAGGTAACAAATTTGTGAGAATTACTGGGAAAGTGGCACGAAAAAGTGTTGGGACACTTAGAAAGAAGTCTAAAGAGGTAGTCCTTTGAAAAATTTGTAAAGGATACATTTAGCCAAGATGATACCTATGTTGCAGAGGTGACAACCTAACTTTTAGATGAGGAACATTCATAGTGCTTAAATAAACAAGTATGAGTGTTCAAGCTAGTAACTTGGAGAAGTTGAGTGAAAACTAATATGAAATTCTAAGAGAGTAAGTAGATTCTTCATTGAGCCATGTCAGATAGAAGCATCAATAAAGTTATTAACATTTGATGTATAAGAAAATGTCACAAGCTATCAATTATAATAGTTCAATAGGCAAACACACTCAGTCTAAGATGAGACTTAGAGAAAAATAAAGCATGTTATAGAGGTCTTGTAACTAAAATTTGAGATTAATCTAACTTTTTTATCTCGATTTTTTCAAGTTTAAGGGTATTTTTAGTAATTTTAGTATAGTTCAAGAATTTGAAGGAGCTTAAAAACCTTGATATGTGATCATCATATTCATGTTGGTGTGTTTTGGTGCTAACTGGACACCTTGCAAAAGAGGCTTATGAAAACAGGCAAAAAGTGTCTTCTCTTAGCAGGAGAGCTTTTGTCCAAAATGCTCTTTAAGAGGGTGAAATATCCGAAGAACTAGTAAGGCATCTAGACACTGGGCTAAGGACTTGAGTATATTAGTTTTTAGCCATCCTCTAATACTCAAAATTATGAAATGAGATATATACCATCTAAATAGAGTGTCCTTCTCCCTATTAAAATTAGTCCTTTTTGGCTTATTGTGCCCTAAGGCCCTATGTATAGGGCAATCTTGCTGCTCAATATCTATAGGTATTTTAGTGATATTTGATTATGACCTATGGATATATTGTACATAGGATTTCATTATATGGGCAATAAATCTTTGATATCTTACTATCTTTACCAAAAGTGCCATGAGAGAGTTTTAATGGAAAGGCTAGAATATTCACTAAGAGTGGCAAGCATGCACTATATGACTTGGCTAGAGAGCTACTAGCTCGTGACATAAAGCCAATTGAATAGCCAAAGCCCAGATCCCAGTCATAGGAATGGTGAAATTACAAAAATTATGAGCAATTGAAATCTTTTTCCTATTCCTTACCTTATAAATAGATCATCAAAGGAATAGCAAACCAATAAGAACTTGTAGGAGTTATTGATGTCATAATTAACGGCTCTATGAAAGAAAGAGCATAAAAAATATTAGAAAGGGTATATGCAATCAATTATAGCTATTGAAAATAAAAGAAAAACAAAAGTTTGAACCATCTAACCTATCTCTTTCCACAATATATCTCCTTTTTTTTATGAAGATTACCTGACAAACTTTGAATGAGACCATGATGATCCAATAGTAATAATTGTCATGATTCAAAATTTTTGACTAGGTTGATTAAGGAAGCTTAACAAACATTTTATACTTGAACACTTTCGAAAAGCTAGAACTCTCACCTCAACTACTAGTACCCTACAAAAGAAATTTAATTGGCTTCTCAAGGAAGCAAGTACCAATTGAAAGGTTGATTGAGATTGAAAATGGGAACATGGACACAAACCATAAATCTTGTTGTAGTATTCTTGTTAATTGACATAACAATTTATACCTACATGTTATCCTAAGAAGAACATCTCTAAATTAAGCCCAAAGTCATAGTCTCCACACCGACCTTTTAATGAAATTCCTTAATGATTGAGGCATCATTCAAGTTAAAGCTAACCAAACCATTGCTAGAAAATGCTATAAAAACAATTTAAGCAAGGAAGAATCCTTCATGTTAAAAGATGACAAAGGGAGAGAATTAATAGCTAAATCAAAAGTAATTAATCAAGGTATTAATATGGACTATAGACTAATAACCATCGAATCCCTTTGACTCAGGGGAAGAAAGGAAGGAGAAGAATCCTAAACCTAAATCTAACATAGAAGAAATAAATGTATTTGGCTAGAATGATGACCACTTGGTTAGGATCGGCAAAAATTTGTCTGATGTTTTGAAAAAGAAGTTTCTCAAACTCCTTATAACCAATATAGAGCTATTTGCATGGACTACTATAGATATGCCCAATATTAATCCAAAAGTAGCATGTCATAAACTAGCAATTGATCGTCAATGAGACTTGTTTAACAAAAGAAGTGGAAGCATAATCTATATAAAATTGTTGCCATTAAAATAGAAATAAAGGACCTTCTAAATGTGAGATTTATATAGGAAGTTTAGCATACAACACGGTTGTCTAACATCATAATGGTGAAACAAGCCAATGGCTCCAAGAGAATTTGTGCAAACTTCAAAAATCTTAACAAAGTCTATTCTGAAAGTTCTCACTCACTATCAAATATAGACCATTTAGTGGATGAAGCATTTGGATTTGTCATTCTCAATTTTGGAGATGCCTTCTTTGGACAAAACCAACTTTTAATATGGTTATAAGACCAAGAAAAAATTGCCTTCATAACTAATGAGGGAGTCTATTGTCACAAAGTGATGTCATTCGGACTAAAGAATGCAAGAGCAACCTATCAAAGTATGATGAATAACGTTTTCAAAGAATATATCAATCAAAATTTGAAGGTTTATGTGCTTGATATGCTTATCAAGTCAAGAAGCGTAGAAGATTATCTGGAAAATCTTAAAGAAATCTTCAATGGAATGAAGATTTATAACATAAAGTTTACCTAAACAAATGCGCCTTCGAGGTGACCATCGGGAAGCTTTTAGGCTTCATGCTAACAGAAAGAGGAGTAGAAGCTAACCCTGCTAAATGTCAGGCTATTTTGGACATGCAAAGTCCGTCTAATCTGAAGGAAGTCCAGAGCTTGAATGGTCGAATTGCAGCCCTTGCAAGATTTTTGCCACGGTAAGCTTCTTCTAGTTACATGTTACCTGAAACCCACTTATGTTCTCAGTAAATCAATAAATATTTTGCTCGATTACTTCTCCTCCATGTGCATTCTTTAAAATATTTTATAGCTTGATTAATATAACTAACATAACTGGGTGTTAATTCTTGTTCCCGCTTACCTTTTCTCCAATGGTAAAGATGCCGTAGTAGTAGTAATTTTTTTTTTCTTTTATTTTTTGAAAAACAAAAGGTTATGACACAACTACAGGCTCTACAGCCTACCCGATTGGTAGAAAGAAGCTTCCGTCACATTTGCAAGAACGTGTCACATTCATTAGAGGGATCATAAACGCATAAAGAGGAAGGGTGCATTTCTTCGGTACGATAGTGAATTTTTAAAAATTATTTCGCTAATCTCTCTATGTTTAAATATAATCAACAGAGAACATATAAAAAGTGTAATTAGGGGATTTGCACTTTCAATTAAAAGAAATCGCTTCCTTAACCCTCATCACGTAACCTTACCAAAAAACATATAATATTATATATTCTATTTCTCTGTTTTCTTGTTTATTCCTTTTTTTATATATTCCGAAAATTTTTAATAACCAATTATAATCATAAGTAGTTCCCTACGCGTGTGTTTGTTTATATATTCATTTATGCAACATATTCAGTAATGCAACTTAATTTATAAATGGGAAAAATGCAAAATACTTCCTTAACTTTGGAATGATTGAATTTTGTCCTTTCAACTTTGGAAACTTTGAAATTACCTTCTTAAACTCTATGAAATTTGGAATTAACATCCACCGTCAATTCAATTTAATATTTTATTAAATCACATGATTTAATTATATTTTTTAAATAAAAATCATACTATTATAGTATATTAATTTTTCTTATTATTTATAAAATATAGTGCATAAAATATAGAAAACAAATTTTAAAAATATTTTATTAACAATTATTATAATTATCATTATAATTATAACAAACTAATATAATAACATAATTTAAATGGAAACCTCACAATAAACAACTAAAAATTTTTGTCCTAATCTTATTAATGTGTGTACTATAATTAATTAAAATTTTAAGAATTAAAGTAGTATAAAAATTAAATAAATTAAAAGTTAAAATTTACATAAAAAAAGAGAAAAAAATGGGATGAAATTTTCATCGCAAAACATATGATGGGAAGGTGACTTGTAGCAGGATTGGCATAGGCTTTAAGTCACAGTAGAGAGATAGATAGATTAGTTAAATATATTGTATTATGTTACATTTATACTACATATTGATATTAATATTTAAATTATAAATAAAAGAAGCAGGCAAAAAATAAAGATCAAATTATGCAGTAGAGTAGATAAAAAGAAAAGAAATAATGTATAAATTATAAAAATTTTAAAAAATTTTAATTCATGTATATTTAATTTAAAATATAATATATAAAATTAATATTAAAAGTAAAAATAAAAATTAAATATATTATCTTATATTTAAATTTGTGTTCATTTATAATCAATTAAATACTTAATATAATAGTTTGTGATATTAATGTGTGTGTATATATATGCTATTTGACAAAATAGATGAATAAACAGTAAATTTGATAATTGATGGGTGATACAGTCTTATAATTTTATGCTTTAGTCTATCTAGGTTCGCCCAGGGGAAGAAAAAACTCCTATTATGAGAATAAGCTGGAATTTCTCTGTCCCGATGCAGTCTGGGGAGTCTTGGACTGCCAATGCTTCTGGTGGCATTCGGAGCGACCTTTGTTGTTAGTGTATTTAAATCATCATCAAAGAACTTTCTCCTCGCTGTTAATTTCCCAATCACCTTGGACCAGGGCCTCTTGCGAAGAGGACGGTATTGGCTGCAGTTAAATCCCATAGCTTTTGGCAATGGCAGTAATGAAATATGACTTGTTTTCAGTAAAGAGTTTATAATAGCATGATTGCTCATAATATTTCTTCTCAAAACAATATTAAAACACAATATATTAATATTAATATGATTTCTTCTCGAAAAACAGTTATCCCAACCAATTTTTTATTTGAATTCAATATACATAAATCAATGAAGAGAGTTTAGTCATTATCAGGATGAGATGAGAAAAGCAGTCAGCTACTCAACTCATTTGACATTGTTTGATAAGTATGAAATAACGACGCAGCTCAAATACCAAACTCAGCAGCGGAAATAGCCTCATCGACTGCTTGAATATGAGTCAAAGCTGTCAAAGGGAGATTTTCGAGTCCCATCCTTATCGCAGGGCTTTGCCACTTCAAGACTTGAATCAATAGCTGCTAACTTGATGCTGCAAGACTAGACTCGCTAATAATTTTATGATCACATGTGCTTTAAGATGCTTGCTTCCATGCAAGGCACAGTTAATAACCACGAGTTTCCTAATGCATTGTAAAATACAAATGGAATGACTTGACTGGAAATAAGGAATACCAAAAAGGAAGAAGGGAAAATGAAGTGTAAGCTTCACTAAAATAGACCAAAAGTAGGGAGCCCTTTTTCCGCTCTCCCAAACAAATTGCGAGAGTTACGAATCAGGGTTTTCTTCACACGCAGGTATTTAAATTGTAATTGTGGTTACAGATATGACCGCATTCTGTTTTTATAGTTGCAGATATTGCAGGTATTATTATATGAATTGTGGTCATTACAACTGTGAATTTTTTAAAGTTTTTCACATATATATAAAAAAATTGATATAATCCTTATAAATATTCTATTTCATTATATTTTCATCCAGTATTAAAATAATTTTTAAAATTGAAAATTATATAATAGTATTACTAATGATGGAAAAAATATATTCAACAATTAATAACTATATAACTAGATTATTAAAATGAATATATAGCCTTATATTATTAGAACCTATCATCCATGCTAAAAAATTATTCAACATTTACAAGATCATTTAAGTTGTGGAAAATTTAAACTTTTAAAATATTGAATTTTTCAAAACATTAAATTATCTATTTTTAAATTTCAAAACAAATAATTTAAACAAAATTCAAATTTTAAAATAAATATAATATTTTAATAATAAAAATATTTTATCTTGTAAAGATGTGAAGTTTTGTGAAATTATTTTAAAAATTTTAATGCATAGTTCTTTGGATTTCACACAATATTCAATAGATTTAGAAAAAAATTATAGTATATCATTTATTAGTAATATTCCAATACATTATCAAATTGAGTTATTAATATATTATTATATAACATGTAAAATTCAATCATTATAAAAAATAAATTTAATATTTAATTAAATTTAATAATATATTAATATATTTTTATATTAGTATTATGCTGAAATCCTTTCCATAATATATATATATATATATATCTTTCGTTTGATGGTGGACATTTCTAAATCATCTAGTTGTATAGCAATGGTTAATTTTCTTTACTTTCTTGTTAATTCTTTATTTTTGTCACTTCCTCTTTTAGACTAGACTTGACGTATTATTTTTAATTATTTCGGTACTTCTGCTTTATTATTACTTTTCAGGTCTACCATTTTTAGAGTGTCAGTTCATTCTTTCCTTCTATGCCACGGTTTGTTCTGTAGTTCTGTTTTTGTCAGTTTTTTCTCCTTCGTGTTCTTCCTTGATCTCGTCAACCCCAAAATGATCAAACTAAGATCAACTTTAAACGAAAGGAAGAAACAAAATCATCAAGTCATGTGCAACGGTTGGCGGACAACCAAAACATACGTTGCTAGTGAGATAATGACATCAGTCTAGTATTTTCAGTTCTTCACCATGGAAAATGGCTTATCACGGGAAAATATGGTGAAAACATTCCGAGACAGGCTGCAACAACCGCATCAGAGCTTTGTTGTGTCCGCAATGCGCCGTTACAGCTGTGATTTCTATTCACACCGCAATTGCGCCCTTATGCGGATGCGGACACTTCCGCAACTGCAAAAATGCGGGCGCATAATCCGATGCGGTCCGCTTTTTAAATCCCTCATCATCACTCACAACTGAGGAAATAAGATTTTGGAGAACGTTATACTGTGATTGGCGCACGAGTAAAGTGGATTTTTCTCTCTTATTTTGTTTCTACATTTTTTAATTTACGAAACGAAGCAGATGCCAATTCCTTCCTTCTACTTTTTCTGCATTTGTCTGCTTTTTTAAAACTAAGTCCGCACGAATTTGAAGCATTTTAAGCTACAATACCTGGTTGCCGATTCTAATTTCCACGGCTCCAGTTGAGAATAAGAAAGAACTTTAACTCTAGGACAAGACGATAGAAATAGAAATGGTGTTGTCTAAGGTAGAGGAATTGTACGATTATTAAACTCCAAGTATAAAGGAGCATATATAGTTAAGTGACTCTTTTATAATTATTAATAACTCTTAATAACTCTCTAATAACTAGTTACATAAATTTAAATATATATGAATCACATATGCTAAGATACACATATATGTCTAGATGCATATACTTTAATACTCAATGTACATTCTTATACATAACTTAATTAATAACCTAATAAGCAAATGAACTTAATTAGACTCATAAAAATTATTAAATTACTATTTCCAACAAGTTTCATACATATCTATAAGAACTATATAAGTATCAAATGAATTTCAATTTAAAAATTGAATAAAACTAGTTATACTCTCTAATACTTACTCCTATCACTCTCGTTTTCGTATCAAAAAAGAAAAAAATGGTGGTCCTTTAATCTTTTAAAAAATGGATTAAGTTAGCTTACCTTTTTTAAAGAAAAAATGGAAAAGAAAATGAGAAGGGAATGAATGTTAAAGAATGTAAGTAACATTTCTTATAAAGATTTTATCCTTGTATTCTGATATACTCAAGTTGGGATAAAATTAATGCTTTGATTTGGTCAAAAAGCAATGCTGCATCTTCTTTTGTTTCTTTCCATCGGATGGATGGTTGTCGTCTTGTCCTTGATATAAATATTTGGTATTTGTTGTCAAGGGAGACCTTTCCTAGGGAATGTGAAATTTCATTTAATGATGGATATGCAAAAGCACCTTTTAATGTTTAGCTCCAAGATTTTGATTCTTTTGCCATGTGATCATTTTTGTAGGAATGGTCGATGGCTTGTCGATTTTGTAATGTCAACAGAACACCACTAACAAAATATGACCAAATCTGCCCGTCGCTAGGTTAATGAAACAAACATTATGTATTTTGTTGTTAAATCTGCAAAATCCTATGGTAATAGCTGAAACGAGAGTAGCTTGTTTGCTTTTCGTGTGTTTGATTTATACAGGAGGTACATAGCTATTGTGTGTATGTATACTAGAAGATTAAAGTGATTAAATTGATGATGAAGAGTGGGTATACCATATATGTGCACTGTACTAATCTTCAACGAATAAAACATAAATGAAATCGACAGCAGAAGGGCCAAACAAGGGATGGCCAGGATCTTCATTGGTTGATAGCAATAAAGAGTGGAGTGAATCCATTTGCATCTATCATCTGGATTTGTCATCTGTTAGAGATGGACACTTTACTTTCATATATAAATTCTAATTATGCTAATTTATGTATCACGAGTTTCCTAAAGAGTTATATGTATACTTTTATTTCTTATATTAAATAAAAACAACAAATTACTTAACACACATGTAAAGTACTAAATTCAAACCCATTACATAATAGGAAAAAAATCATGCAACATTTGCCGCCGCTCAATTTTGGATAAGACTTGATGAAAAAATTAAATATGTTATATAGGTCTTGTGGCTAAACATTGGGATCAATCCAACTTATGCACAATTTTCTCTAATGTCCCCAATTTTGGGAATATTTTGATAAATTTGATATGATTTGAGATTTCAAAGAAGTTCAAAAAGCCTATATTTGTAATCTTTACATTTTTATTTTTGTGTCATTGCGTTTCGATTTAGATCAAACACCTAGAACTACTACAACACATGAACAATATACAAATGACATCTATATAAACGACATTATCATGGTCATCTGAATAGATGATTTCAATTTTTTTAAAAAAATTATGAAATCTGCATAGATGATTGAAGTCATTGGTATAGATTTTATAATTTTTTTTGAAAAAATTTAAAAAATCTATATAGATGACTTTTTGTCATCTATGTAGGTTTTTCAAATTTTCTAAAAATTAAAAATTAAAAAAATTTATATAGATGATGACTTGTCATCAATGTAGATTTTTACAAAAAATTTTATCAAAAAAATTTAATAAAAACCAATACAAAGGACAAAATATTATTTATATAAGTTTTACATAGTTTTAAAAAAAGAAAATAATTAAAAACTCTATATAGATAACTTTTTATCGCTTGTGTAGAGTTCACAAATTTTTTATTAAAAGATTAAAAAAATCAATATAGACAACAAAAGGTTATTTGTATAGATTTTTAAAACTTTTTAAAAAATAATAAGATCTATAGTATAATGTTTTGCAAAAAATTATTTATAAACAATTATATTTAAGATTATTTCTTATATAAAACTATTTTTAAAAATATTTTTTTAATCATCTTAAAATGCAATGGATTGAAGTAAACTAAAAGATAAATCTTTAATAAAATTATTTTGCATAAGAAATAACTTTGGATATAATTGATAACAATTATTATTTTGTATAAGCAAATTAGAAAAAATAATTATATATTAAATTTAACAATAAAAATTGTTATTTTTAATTTTTTATTTTGAAATAAAATTGTTTATAAGTTAATTTTGAAATGTTAAATTTGTATAAGCATACTAGAAAAGAAATAATCGATCAAACCATCTTTTACTATTGACAATTTGAATGAAGAAAGAGTGAGTAAATTTTCTCCTCAATGTGTATGATTTAGATCTTTCATTTAATTGCACATTTAAAAATATTACAAAATTTTTATTCATGAGGTATAATATACAAAGTTATATGAACTTAGTTGAAATGATAAGAGAATGCATTAAAATAAAGAGGAAAAAATGTAAAATATTCCTTCAACTTCATGTGGTAGCTAGATTTTATGTCTTTTAATTTTAAAAATTTAAGAATTATCCCTTTAAACTTTATAAAATGTGTATATAATGTACATTATTCACTTAAACAATTATTTTATCAAATAATGTGATTTTTTATAAATTTTTTAAGTAAGAATTATAATATTATAAAATACTTATTTATTTTATTAATTTTTAATTTTAAATATAATTTCACACCTTGTATATGAGTAAAGTGCATTAACACTATGGGGATTGTGATGGCCAATGATATACTAAGAGGTATCAATTTAAAGAGGATTATATGATTTGATTAAATGTGAAAGTGGCATTGTAGAGTATTATGAATTGATCAAAAGCAATACAAGCAAACTTTTGAGTAAGGTTATGGGATCTTTGCATAAATCAAGCATAAGTCTTACCTTTCACCTTAAAGTAATAGGACATTAGGTGTAAGACATTTATTAGTAAGTGGTTCAAAGTACTAAGCATTGCTAACGAGTTATAAGGTTAGCACATACTTTTGTTGCAATGGTGGCATTCATGTGAGCTATAGAGGCATTGATTACAAAATTGGAAAGACATGTATTTGTTAGGTGAGTTACAGAGATAATGAGTTTGGAAGAGATAATAGGAAAGTGGTATTAGAAAGTTACAAGGTAACCCTTTAAAAAATTTATAGTGGATGTATTTGGGCAAGTGGATATTGATGTTGTAGAGGTATTGACCTAACTTTGAGATAGAGGAACATTCATAGTGCTCAAAAAGATAGGCATGAGTAGTCAAAGCAGTAACTCATTGGAGTAAATGATAAACTAGCATGAAATTTTGAGAAAGTAAGTAGATTCTTCATGGATTTATGTCAAATTGAGACATCAGTGAGGGCATTTGCATTTAAAATGAGGGAAAATGTCATAATCTTGCAGTTATGACTATTTAATAGGAAAATGTGCTTAATTTTTAATGAGATTTTGTGGAAAATTAAGCACTAGAATCTAGGATCAATCCAACTTGTATACAAGTTTTCATAATTTTCTTAAGTTTAGGGATATTTTGATAATTTTGGCATGGTTCAAAAATTTAAAGGAGTTTAAAAAGTTTGTATTTGTGATCTTGACATTTTTATATTCATGTTAGTGTGTTTTAGTGAGAATTAAACACCTAAAGCACTATAAAAAGGGCTTATGATGACTGGAAAAAGGTATGTCTACTTGTGCTAAATAGGCTTTTGTTCAAAATACTCTTTAAGAGAGTAGAGTGTCAAAGGTCTATTGGGGCGCCTTGGCAATGAACTATGGAATTGAATATATTGGCTTGTGACTATCCCGTGCACATTCAAAACTATGAAATGAGATACATATCAAGTGAATAAAGTATTCCTCTCCCTATTCAAATTTGTCCCTTTTTAAGCCCGTTATGTCTAGAGGCTCCTTGTAATGGGTAATCTTGCAACTCAATATACATAGATGTTTTAGCAACATTCATTTATAGCTTGTGGACTTATGAATTTCCCTATCTATTGTAAGAGTGCCATGTAGATCAAATGGGAAAGTTAGCATGTTTTTCAAGAGTGGCGACCATATGTTGCACAATTTTGGCTAAAGTACCACTAACTTATGACACATTGCCTTTAAACCCCTAAGGTACCATATTTTATTCTTTATTAGTTGACTTGGATTTAACACTTCTACTTTGAAGCTCATGTTTTGTTTCTGGAAAAATAATAAGCTCATTTGGAGTTAAATTTTACAATATTTGATAGGTGTTATGAGATTTATAATAGAGTTCAATTTTGAATAGCTAAAAATATTTACTTCGTGAAATTTTAGTTGATTAGTGGGCATATTTTGTTAAAACAGAAAGCCAACTAAATAAATCCCATTGCTTTACATAACAATACTAAAAAAGGTATAAGTTATTGTTTAAGAAGGAAAAATAAAATTAAGAATAGTAGTATCTTAAAGTTTCTTCCTAGAACAATACGATATGCGTGACAAACCATGTAATTTTTTGTTGTTGAATATTTATTTAGCTATCAGTCACTATCATAAGTTATGCAAATTATCAATACTATAAAGACTAAATAAATGTATGTTTGAGATGTTCAAATATATTGTCATCTAAAGGAAGAATAATAAGCTTTTACTTTTCCAACAATGTTAAGAGGAAGAAAAATATCTTAAAAGAGAATTTATATATAATACTTAAAAAGGGCTCATGAGTACTAGTGCATGGCCATAAATAAAGCTTTTGAATCAAAATACACGAATTTGCATTTTCAATGAATGAGCATATAGAAAGACCTAAAACACATTAAAATATTAAAAGACTCATATACTTAGACACTTTTAGGAATTTTCAAATTTGTTATTATTCAATATCCCCACCTAATTTTAGAATTTTTTAACTCCAAGTTTTCATCCAAAATCTTCTTACTTAAAGAGTTTTTAGAAAATTCAGTATTTCACTTTCCTACAACAAGATCAACAATCTCTAAACTATTAATGCCATCATTTTGGTTCAGATTTTTAGCAACAAAACTAATTTTGTTCCTTTTTATAACTTCATTAGCATTCTTTTTCATCTTTAACACACGTTTGACAACAATGGTATCATGACTCCTCAAATTCTTGCATTTCTCCTTTTTCTCTTTCACTTTGAAATCATCTTTCATTCAATAAAATTCTAATTTCATCTTTGTTTTAATTAAGTGGATTGTATCTTTAACTTCTTTTATGACTTCAACCATAATCTATTCATCATTGGCTATAACCATGAGCTAGTTATCTTTAAAGAAATTAGATAAATTATATGTTGTTTCATCTTGGATTCTTTTACCATCATATTCTATGAAAAGATAACACAAATCATTAACTATTTTCTTCCACATCAGCCATCATAACATGTTCTAAATCTTTAAAGAGACAAGATAAATCATAAATTGTTTCTTCTTGGATATTGTGATTCAAAGTTGCTTCTTCAACTTTAACATTTTCCATTAACAGTGAAGTCATCTCTTCCATAGATTTTGTGTGACAACTTCTGGATCTTTTTCTTTTTGAATCTCTAAATTCTTACTTTTTAAAAAACTTAACATCTCCATTCAAAATACGTGTGATATATTTTTCTTTTTCATCTACATCATGGATTATTTCTTTGTGGACTTGAACATTCAAAGTTAACTAATTAACAATTTCAACAATCTCTTTGTCAAAATTTTTATTGTTTATTTTTTCTTCTCCTTCATTTCTTTTTCTTCTTTTTCCATTTTCACTTCCTCCTTTGAATGTCTTTTGCAACTTTTCTTAAGCATGTTTTGCAATAATTGCATTCACTATAATTCAAACATTAAATCACATGAATCCTGATTGATAAAGGTTATGGCTAATAGATCCTTCTGCCACAGTTCAACTAAAGCATCCTTTTCTTTTTTGAGACAACACAGTCTCTTCATACAGTAAAGAGTAACCTCTTTCTACATTTTACCTAACACCTTGTGCTTTGAGCAGCATTATTATTATTATTATGAATTTAGACACTTTAAGAAATTTCCAAAATTATTATTATTATTATTATTATTATTATTATTATTATTATTATTATTATTATTATTATTATTATTATTATTATTAAGGAGATGCTTTAGTATAAGTCATAAGTTATACAAAGGTAGTAGGTTGTAGCATCCTATTCGCATCAATAGCCACATGCAAGTGATTGAGGTATTGGATTAAATTTTAAGCTAGCTTAAGCAAAAATAACGAGAAAGCTAGTAATAGAAAGAGCAAAAAGCATTATCACCTGGGCAGATTGAAATACATCATGAAAACAAACTAATCTATACATTTGAATGGACTGCCTTCAAATTTTGGCAAAAAGACAATGTTCTTCTTTAACACACTTGCAATTTTAACTATCAACATTAGTTGAAGATGTCCAAGTCTCTTATCCATGTTGTCAAAAAAGTTTGTATAGGCTACCTCTACCAAAAAAATTCCTTCTTGTCATAAGAATACCACTATCCAAAACTCCTCTGATCCACGACTTGTACCATGTAATCATGAATTCATTAAAAAATGATAAGCACATAGCCACATACATCAATTACTTCTTATAGTGACACACATCTTATTCATACATAGTGGATATGTTTTTCAACTCCAAGTACCAAATATTAGAGACTTCTAAAATCTAAAAGCTTGTGGCAATAAGTTGATTAGACTATTTTGATAAACAAAGGAAGTTGTAGGATTGCAAACATAACAGCTGATGTGAAAGCAATGAGAATAACTAAAATGATCACACCATTTTGTCTATGTCCAACCAGTAATGACAGAACAGAACTTAAAGCTATCATGGAAATAACTTTAGCAAGAAACAAAGTGACAAGGCCAAAAATTAACCTCTTAGGCAATGTGTAAAGGAAATCCTTTTGGACAAAATGAGTTATTAAGACAATGTGAAATTATGTTAAATCTATTCCAAATTAGATGCAATCATAAAAAAAAGGAAAGGTAATCTCGCCATGCTTCAGAAAAGAGAAAGAAGTTGGAAGCAATAAGAAATATATTTGATGCCACAAAGGTTAAATTCCCTTTAATAAATCTTCAAGTTTATACAAGAACTTAAAGAGAAAACTCTCAAAAGCAATCAGCTTACTATATTCTTAAAATTTAAAATTTTCCTAGAATAAGGAACAAGCCTCCTTATTTGACTTTCTAAAACCTTAATTGAAAATGGGCTCAAATAACATCAAATAGGTACAAAATGCTCTAAAATGATGCAACATAAAATAAATATAAATTAAAAGCCTGAATGCTATATTAAAGCCTAAAACATCAAATAATAGAAAATAGGATAAGGTGGTACTAATTAAGACTGTGGCTGATGTGACAATAATGTGGCACTATTTCCATGATAATGTGGCATTAACATGGCTTATGGCTGATGTGGCGCTAATGTGGCTCCACCTTTTAATGATGTGGCATCAAATTAATGATGATGTAGGACATCCTAAATATTCTTGAACAACTTTCTCCAAGCTCACTTCCTTATGATTGGCCATTCCTTAAGGTTCATGTCACTTAGGGTTGATTAGTTGAAATGTAACTTATAAATCTATTATGTGTTAGTGTATGTCCTAGGAGTCAATTATAAAGATGATTGTAGTAATGCATAAAGTATTATATTTTATTTCAAGCAATGCAATTATTATATTTTATTTTCAATTTTATATCTATGCAATTTATAACTCAATATAATAATTATTATTGAAATAGTTTTACTATTCTTAAAATGCCCCTAATCAAGTATTATTATGAAAATGATAGTAATAATACATCGAGACTAGCATGTATGTGACTGATGATTATGAATCATGAATATGTGATATCAAATCAATACATGAGTACATTGTTAGTGAACAGATGTACTAGACTGACTTGCAATGAGAAAACTATATGGATTGTCATATGTCATTAGTTATTCTCATGTGACCACAATGCACGTAGTCCTTTAACCTGAAGTTACTACGGTACCTTATATGAGAAGTCACATACTTTAATGTCGTCTTGTATCATCTTCAACCAGGATGTATTATAGGATATTAATTTGGTGTGTCATGAATCATGCAAAGGGATGTGAGTGATGTAGATGAGAATTTTGTTCCTATTATATAGTAAGAGTGATATCCTTAGGCCCCTTGATTGAGTGAGATTAAGAAATGCATGGTTATGCTCAAATGGATCAATATGAGATATTGATCATTTGTTTAAGTTAGTCTAGGTGTCAAGAAACATAAATTAAACATCAACGAGGATGACATATTCTATACCTTTAGTTCGATTTGGATATCATTATAAAAAGGACTATATTGCAAAGTATTGTTCACACATTAAGTGAATATCAAGTCACAAACATTTTACTAGTTGGGGGGTAGTGACATATTACTAGATACTGCTCGCTGTCTATAGTCCATAAGTGGGCTATTACCAATATAATAAGAACTTATATGGTCACACAAAAGGAGTAAGAATGAGATAATAATTAATTGAACTTCAATTGGATTAAAATTCAATTAATTAAGCTTATTTTCATGCATATATATATTATTAAAATAATAATATATTTTCACTTAATATATGATATATTATGTGATATTATTTGATATTAAAGTAATATTAGATAAATACATTATTAGATATTAGATAATTATATTTTAAGATAATATTATTTTCTAATATAGGATAACTATATGTCAATTTTAATATTAGATAATTATATTATAAGATAATATTATTATCTAATATTAATAATTAATGGATAAGTTCTATCTCTCCTTACTTTTTCTCTGTGATAAAGATAAAGTAATAGTTGTCAAGTGAGATTAGAATTTTGGAAGTATTATCCTAGTAGGACAAAGAATGTTGTATACCTTAGTTTTATAAAAGAAACTTAAAAGCAACACTTTAATGATACATTGGTTGCTATTGAACCCTAAAATCACTCAAAGAAAATGCATTAAACCTAATCCTAGTGAGAGAGATGTACCCTAGTAGCTTCGTGGAGGGTGAGAAGTTATTATTCATTCCATGTGGATATCGTAGAAATGCTATACCTTTTGGTTTGTGTTTGATTTATGATTCATCTTAGTCTCTCAAAGTTTTATTGAGAAAGAACACGAGCAAACGAAAAATAAAATCCTAACATTAATTTATGTCTTTTGCATGGATCCTTAGTAAGTTTTAGATCAAAAATTTTAATTTTCTACTGTGTATATTTATTTGGAACCTAAAGAACATTACAGAATGCACTAAGCCTTATTTTTTAATAGGAATCCTTGATGTCTATAGTATTACTAGAATGGTTGTGTTTCAATAGTACTCTATACTTTTGTAAAATTTAGGTCATCTTAGTATAATTCTTTGATAGTTTAAAATCTAAAAATCTTTATTTGGAGAGTAGAAAGCAAAGTATGTCTTCTATTGAAAGCATTTGCTATAGTATTTTGACTTCCAACTTTATGATTTAGTAAGATTTGGTAATCTTGTAAGAATTCTTTCCATGAAGCATGCCTATAACTGATCTTTTGCTAAGATTTTAAATGTTTAAGGGCTTCATGATCAAAGTAAAAGACAAACTCTTTAAGTAACAAATATTGGTTCCAATGTTATAAAGCACAAATGATGACATAGAACTCTTTATCATAAGTAGAGTACTTAAGTTTGATATTATTAAGTTTTTCATTGAAAAAGGTGATTAGATGTCCTTCCTAACTTAGAATGGTGCCAATTCCAATGTTAGAAGCATCACAATTGACTTCGAAGACTTAATCAAATTTTGAAAAATTTGATACCAAAGCTTCAGTTAATCATTTCTTCAATTCTTCAAAACTTTTCTAGGCTTGTTTGGAATTTATCTTCTTTAATGCAATTGATGAGTGGGGTAGCAATGGAGCTAAAATTTTTTATGAATCTCCAATGAAAAGAAACTAGTCCATGGAAGCTCTTAACATTATGGATGGACCTAGGAGTTAGCCAACTATTAACAACTTCTATCTACTTGAGTCAACTTAGATGTCTTCTATAGTGATGATATACCTGAGAAAGATAACTTTATTTGTTAAGAATGAACACTTCTTAAGGTTAACATCAAGTTTTTGCTCCTTAAGGATCTCTAACACTTATTAAATGTGCCCTAAATGTCTTTCTTTGCTCTTGTTAAAGATTAAGATATCATCGAATTACACAACTATAAATTTCCTAATAAAAGGTCGAAGTATTTAGTTCATCAAGTGCATAAAAGTACTAAGAGCATTTGATAATCCAAAAGGCATTACCATCCATTCATATAGACTATTTCTAGCTTTGAATGTAGTTTTCCATTCATCTACAAACCGTACTCTAATCTGGTGATATCCACTAGAAAGATTAATTTCAGAAAAGATAAAGGCACTATGTAGTTGGTTAAGCACGTCATTAAGTTTTGGTATTAGGAATTGATACTTGATGGTGATCTTATTTACAACTTGACTATCAATGCACATTCTCCAATTTCTATCCTTCTTTGATACTAAAAATATTGGCATAGCACAGGGACTAATACTTTCTCGAATCAATCATTTCTTTAGTAACTCTTCTACCTGGTGTTGAATCTTAATATGTTCTTAGGGACTTATCTTATAGGCTAGTTTGTTTGGAATGACTACTCTAAAGATGAAGTTAATGGCGTGCTAAATGTCTTGCATTAGTGGTAAGTCAAGGGGAATCTCTTCTAATGCAACATCTAGAAATTCAACAAATAGTTGCTCAACTTCTAATGGAAGAGTGGCTCCATTATTCTATTCAGGAAATAGAATGAGGCACATGGATTGAGCTTCCACTAATGTCACCTTGACCTAAGCTTTAGATACAAAAGATACCAATAGTTTAGCTTTACCTTTAGCTCAATTGAATTTTTTAGGTAGAAATAAGGCTAACTCAATCTTTACTCCATCTTTTATGAAACAATAGATGTTTTCATAACCATCATATATAGCATAATGGTTATACTATCAAGATCATCCCAAGAAAAGGTGCCAAGCTTCCATAAGGATAATATCACACCATACTTCATCTTGATATTTTTACCTATGGAGAAGCCAACAAAGATGCATTTTGTGACTTTTACCTCATTATATTTGTTAAGCCACTTTAACTTGTAAGAGTGTACATGCTTCTGAGTAGGCAATTTGAGTTTTTTCATCATATATCTCGATACAACATTCTTGCAACTTCCATTATCTATGATGACATCACAAACTTTGCTTTGGCCTATGCATCGAGTCTAGAAAATGTTATGCTTTAACCAAGGTTCTTCTTTCTTTGTTATAGTATGTAAGCTTCATCTAATCACCAATGATTCTCCATGATAGGTGCTTCATTAGATCCATTTTATGTTTCCTTAGGTGTTTCATTAGATCCATCTAATCAAATATAAGTGCTTCATTAGATCCATCTTATGTTTGCTTGAGCTTTTCTTCTTTCCATACCTCTTGAATTTCTCCCTTAATCATAGTGATAACTTTTTAGTTCATCTAGTCTGATACCCATATCCTTGGCATTTGAAGCATTTGAATGGTATGGGTTGAGTTAGGGTTTTAGGGTTAGTTTCTTTAGTAGGTTTAGTAGGGTTTTGTTGAAAGTATTAATTAGGTTGTATGATTTGAGTTTTAAGAGTATTAGTAGGGTTTCTTGAAGAGGAAGCTAAGAAAATGGATATTTTGAGTAGCTATTTCTTAATCTGGATGGTGAGTCAGATGATATCATCTAGGGCCTAGTGAAGTTCGACTAGTTAGGCAATCTTGAAGTTTAAACCTCCAAGGTAGTAGGTAATAGTCTTCTCTTCTTTCTCTTGAATATCATATTTCATCATCAATTTCTCAAATTCTCTAGTGCATTCCTCCATAAATAGGAATTTTTGGTGAAGATTCTACAATTGAATAAAGTTATCTTAATAATAGTTATTAGGTAGAAACTTGTCTTGATATTGTTTCGTCCTTCATGCTCTCATCTCTTCTTCAAATTTTCTTACCAAATGGAAGCATGTTTCTTTAACTTGATAGCAACAATTTTAATCTTCTACTTATCTAGTATATCTTTCAACTCAAACACCCTTTCAACTATTTAAAGCCAATATGCAAATTCACTTAGTTGAAGCCATGCCTTGAAACCTCGAATGTCTACTTTAATATTGTTCCCTTGGTTTGGCTATCTTTGAGAGTGATTGCTACTTATTGATGAAAAAAAGCTGCTATCAGAATCATGTTCTAAATTTCTTTCATGATTCAATAAGATTTGTTAGGCATTGATAATTTCCTATAGTTTTTTAATCTATCTCCACATATCTTCCATCTCAATCTCTTGTACATTTCTTTTGTTTTGTCTTTTTAGTGGCATTTTTTGTATTTTATGGTGGGTTATAAGATCAAAGTAAAGTATCTAGAAAGTTTTAAGGCTATTTGTAATAGTTAGGTAAAATTTAAGGTTAAAATTGAATTATGGCAAGGTTTAGGGGTGTTTTAGTAAATTTAGGAAAATATAGGACTAACAATGATTTCAAAAAAATTGTAGGGTTAAAATAAAATTTATGGAAGTTTTGAGTTTGTCCTATAATTTTAGGGAATATTAAGACAGAAATGGAAATATATAAAAGTTGAAGGGTAATTATAAAATTTAGAAATTTCTGTTAACAAGGTTGTTAATATGTGCAACTAAAAGTTGACTTTACGGCTAACGTGTGCACCTATACTAACACGGTATCTTTTGATACGTGGCACCTATAGAATGGATTATGTAATGCTGATATGGCTGTCTTTTACCTCAAACAAGCATGTGTGGCTCATGGGGTGCGTGACTGACGCGTGGCTCTTTAGTAATGACACATGATGGTGTGTGTGGTGCCTATTCATGCGAGAAATTTTGTACTTTCACATTTTAAATCTTGTTGAGCATATTTGCAGTGTTGTTTTGTTGAGAAATTGACTAAAAAAAGGGGTTTTGACACTAGCAGTTATAAAACTATAGAACTAGGCAAAATTCCAACAATTTTTAACTCAAACACATGCCCAAGGAGCTAAAAAAACTAGCTTTGATATCAAAATGGCTCAAAAGCCAATTGAGGAAGAAGAAGAGGGAAAACTCTTCCATTAAGTAATGAATTTCTTTTCCATTTCTTGATGCCAAACTACCACTTTAGAAGGTATTTATAGCTGTTTACGTGGGCAAATTTATCCTAAAAAATTACAAAAATTTCTTCCTCTTAATGAGATATTTTACAACCTTAAGAATTCTTTAGAAATATTCATCTTTTCCTATAGACTAAAGAGTTCTAAAATATTCTTTTTGGTTTTTGGCTAGACTATGTCATGGAGTAAGCTCTCCATTTAGTTTTCCTTTCTAGTGAATATTACAATCATTGAAAGTTGTAATGAGATTTATAATAAAATTCAATTTTAAATATAAATATATGTTTACATTGTGAAATTTCATTAATTTCTCTACTTATTTGGTTGAAAGAAAAGGCACAATAATGTTTTAGAGTTACTTATCAAAATTGATAATTTAGTATTACAATGGATAGGACTAGGGTTTACAATTTATAAGTCAATTAAATAATAGAATCATTTATATATAGGTTATGAAAGTCCTTAATCATTCATTTTAAAAGCTTGCAATATTCTAATGATATTTTGGGTAGAGAATCAAGCTAATGTTTGATCGAATGTAAGGCCCTGTATGAAAGGAGTTCTTTTTAGAGTTTGTGCTATGAAAGTCCAATAGATGTTATGTTAAGCTATGCAAAGTGGGTTAAGTTTGTTCTTTAGCCCATTTGAATAAAAGGGGTCTAATCAAATTTTCATTAACACTTGCCTCCTTCAACTTTACATGTTGTTTCATATATCAAGGCCATTAATTACCTCTAATAGTCATAACAACTATAATTTTCAAGTGAATATCAACCATTAAGCTACTCAATCCTAGCCATTTGATTTGCATATTTGAATTCCATTTTTATCCTTTTTATCTCCAAATTTCTTACTTTCTTTTTTTCAACTTCCACCTTTATCTTTGGTGCATTATTACTATTCAAATTTTACCTAATATGCATGAGGTATTTTCAAGGATAAAACCATTTAGAGATTAATTATGGTTTTTGAACTCATAATAATGTAGTAATTATTTCTTTCTCCCAATTTTCCTTTTCGAATCTCAATTGTAATAGCTTCCATTAGGCTTTTGATATCTTTATTTTCCATTAGGATGATTACTCAAGTGACCCGTATTTTTACTTTAGCCTTGGCTTCCAATGCGCCTTTGATATCTTTATTTTTTATTTAGATGATTACTTAGGATAACTTGTTCTTAGTTTTCAATGAGCCATTGATATGTTTGCCTAACATATTCTTTTTCAGTTTTGATTTTTTATCTGATGTTTGTTCGGATGAGAATATTGATAGATTAGAACTATTTAGTCATCAAGTGGATCTTGTTATCTTTCAAAAATTATGCTAAAAATCTTTTTTTGTGCCAAGAAATTTATCTTGAGGTTTTTATTGATGCCAAAAGATTATCTTTTAAGCCATGGGATTATTTCATGGACTTTCTTACTAGGATTATCTTGAACTTTTTGATAATGTCAAAAAATTATCTTTTAAGCTAAGGGATTATCTCTTGAACTTTTTTATTAGAATTATATTGAGGCAAGTTTATGTTGAGCTTTTTGACAATGCTGAAGGATTAACTTTTTGGACCAAATGATTATCCCTTGTACTTTTTAGTGATGCTAAAAGATTATCCTCTAGGATTTTATATTATAAGCTCATAGTTCATTTATCTAATTCTAAAATTATTTTCTATCTAACTTTCTTTACTTTAACTTAACCAATTGATTATCAACAAAAATGGTCCTACATACTCTGATGGCAAAGTTAATAATTTATCAAAATAAGTTTAAATTAATATATAATTTAAAGGTAGGATAATATCTATCATATGAGTTCTTCCCCACTTTCACATGGGTTAGGTGATAAATCATCTTTT
The DNA here is from genome assembly GCA_020226215.1 of Sindora glabra. Taxonomy (NCBI): domain Eukaryota; kingdom Viridiplantae; phylum Streptophyta; class Magnoliopsida; order Fabales; family Fabaceae; genus Sindora; species Sindora glabra. Next base: position 57,623,457 of record CM035231.1, read on the forward strand.
GGGATGATCAATCTATAAAAGAGAATATCAAATTAGTATAAAATTTTTTGAATTAAGTTTTAATAATAAATCATATAGCCTAAATAGGTAAAGGATAAAATTTGGAGAATATTCTTCTTTTAAACATCATTAAACACTTTCTATAAGCCATATCATGCTCAAAAGTAATTTTTAGTAAAAATGATTATAATTAATAATAAGATTTGGTTGTGTCATGAATAATTATGTTAGATATGTTACTAATATATGTATATAAGCTCATTATCAAAATTATACATACTTGTCATATTTCAGTTTAATCCTGTGGGAAACTTACATAGAAATTTTGAGTTATAATATAAGAAATAAAATGTGATAATATTTTACTAGTGAGTATATAATAATTATATGGCAAGGTTATGATAAGTATATATTTAAAATCATCTATAATGTGAAAAAGAGAGTATATATTTCAAACATAATGAAAAAATAACATTATAATCTTTCAAAAAAGAATCATGTTATTTGATATAATTTCAAAAGTAATATCACACAAAATAAAAATAACTTTTTTCAAGACAATGAAAAGATCATATTATAATATTTTAAAAAAGAAAGAAAGAATCATTTTATTTGAAATAATTTCAAATGTAATATCACATAAAATAAAGATAATTTTCTAGGAATATCAAAAGATCATATTATAGTCTTTTTAAAAAAGAAAGAACCATGCTCTTTGAAAAAATTTCAAATGTAATATCATGTAAAATAAGGATAATTTTTTTAAGATGATAAAAAAATTCATATTACAAACCTTCAAAACAGAAAGCATCACATTATGATAAGTATATATATTTAAAATCATCTATCATGTGAAAAAATGTATATATATTAAACATAAAGAAAAAAAAACCACGTTATAATCTTTCAAGAAAAAATTACATTATTTGAAATTATTTCAAATGCAATATCATATGAAATAATGATAATTTCTTTTAAAACAATGAAAGGATCATATTATATTCTTTAAAAAAAAAGAAAGAATCATATTATTGGGAGTAATTTCAAATGTAATATCACATGAAATTAAGATAAATTTTTCTAAGATAATGAAAGAATCATATTATGATCCTTCAGAAAAAAAAGAACCACCTTATTTGAAAAAAATTTCAAAGATAATATCACATGAAATAAAGAAGATTTTTATAAGATAATGAAATGATCATATTATAGTCCCTTTAAAAAAGAAAGAATCATGTTATTTGAAATTTTTTCAAACATAATATCATGTGAAATAAGAATAATTTTTTTAAGATAATGAAAAAAAATCATATCACAATCTTTGGAAAAAGAAAGAATCATGTTATTGGAAAAAAATTCAAATATAATATAATATGAAATAAATATGATTTTTTAGATAATAAAAGGATCATATATAATCTTTCAAAAAAAAAAAAGAAAAATGAAAGTATTGCATTATTTGAAACAACTTCAAACGTAGAATCACATCAAATAAAGATGATTTTCTTTAAGATAATGAAAGAATTAGCTCATAATCTTTTCGAAAAAGAAGAATCACAATTTATGGAAAAATTTAAAACATTATATCTCGTGAAGTAAAGATAATTTTTTAAGATAGTGAAAAGATTATATTATAATCTTTCAAACAAGAAAGAATCATGTTATTTGAAGAAACTTCAAATGTAATATCATGTAAAATAAAAGTAATTTTTAAGATAATGAAAAAATTATATTTTAATCTTCCAAAAAAAAGAATCACTTTTTTTCAAGAAAAATTCAAATGTAATATATCATGAAATAAAAACAATTTTTCTAAGATAATGAAAGGATCATATTATAATCTTTCAAACAAGAAAGAATTATATTATTTGAAAATTCTCGAAACATAATATCACATAAAATAAAAATATTTTTTTTCAAGATAATGAAAAGATTATATTATAATCTTAAAAAAAAAGAATCATGTTATTTAAAAGAATTTTAAACATGATATCACATGAAATAAAGATAATTTTTTTAAGAAAATGAAAGGATGATATTATATTCTTTCAAAGAAAGATAGAATAATGTTATTTGAAAATAAAATTCAAATATAATATTATGTGAAATAAAGACAATTTTTTAATATAATGAAATAATTATATTATAATCTTTCAAAAAAGAAAGAAACATGTTATTTGAAAAAAAATTCAAATGTAATATCTATTAGATTTTCTATTGTGGACCTATTAAATCAATAATAAAATAAGATGTAAAAAGATTTAGCCTAATATTAAAATGACTAAATAGTTTGAGTTTAAAGGTAATCTAACCTAACTAATGTGATAATGGATACTCCTCGATGATAGATCAATCCAATAATATTATTAATATAAGAGTCACTACTTCTAAACTTTATAATTGATTCTGAACACTCCCCATCAGTATCAAAAAGTCTCCCCAATTAAGTTTTTATCTAGGATTGATAAGAGCGGTCAATCCTTATTAAAGTTCGTTATTAATACCAATCATGAATAGTTCACGGCTTGCAATAAATCCTAGTTTCATATTTGCCTCACAATGGATTCATTAGATAATAAAAAATATTTTTTTATATTTAATATTATTCTTTTCATGTGATTCAATTTCAGATATTATTTTTATAAAATTTTATTTTAACAATTATTATTAGATCCCTTCAATCATATAGATTGAATATATTATTATGTATATTCAAGAATAAAATTTTATTTTATAGTTTTATATTATATTATTATGTATATTCAAGAATAAAATTTTATTTTATACTTTGAATGGGATTTCGCTGTGAATATCAAAATATATCATAACCCTTTATATATATTTACTAACTTTTAACCCATGCGATGCATGAATTTAATTAAATTTAATTTAATTTATAATAATTTATAATATAAATCTAAATTTAAATTTTTAAATTTTAAATTATAAAACATTCAAGTGATTAATTTTAAAATTTATCATTATATTTATATCATTTGAACAATTATAAAATTCACATACTTGTATTCTAATTGAAATAATAAATGATATATATATATATATATATATATATATATATATATATATATATATATATATATATATATATTTACAGAGATCCTAATATCAATATCATAGTTATGACGAAAAACCATTAGATGTCGTAACTTTTTAAGCTTGTTTATCTCCCTAGGCATCTCACGCACAGGCGTTTGCCGTAGATTCAATGTTTCCAAATTTTGAAGATTCCCAATGGTTCTCGGAAGACTCTGTATCTTTGTCTCCCTCAAACTCAGATACCGCAAGCGAAGCAAATCCCCTAGTTTATTAGGAACAAAAGCGAGGGGAGCATATTGGAAATCTAGAACTTTTTAGAGCTTAAATTTAACAGAGAGTTCACTCCAAAAAGTTTCAAGCAGTTTTTCCAACTCTAAATATATACATCGATCGAGTGTAGGAGTTTCTAACCTTCCACTGAAAATTATTAATAATGACAGTCAGCGAATTAGCTCATGATGAATGTTGGACTCATGTTCGCTATGTAAGTGACAAAAATTCAACTCTTCCATTTTCTTGATGATCATCTCCCGTAATAATTCATGAATTTGACAATACTCTGCTCTCCCATGTATGTCAAATTCTGAAACCTGAACCGAGCTTCTTTGGATCAACTCTGTTAAGTATTGTTCTGCAACTTCTTCAAGAGTTTTTCCTTTTTCATATTGCATGAAACCCTCAGCTATCCGCTGCATCATCGGTCTTCGGCAATAAATAGGATAGTCCTCCGGATATATCCCAAAATGCAAGAAGCATGATTTTAGATAGAATGGTAAATCCTCCTAACTCAATGCTAAAATCCTTTTCAAACCACTTAAATGGGAACTGCTGTCAAGCTCCGAAAAAATATTTTGACAAAATTTATGCCATTCAAAAATAGTTTTTTCTTTAGTTGACAAAAGACCACCAATGGCAACAATTGCTAGTGGTAACCCTTGGCAGTTCTTGACAATCTTAGTAGATAAATCCTTGAGTTCTGAAGTATTGGATCATGGGTTTGGATGACTCAAAATGAATCCATAATCCGACCCAAGAAATACCTATAAATAGGTAGGAGGAAAATATTTTTTGATTGGTTAGAATTTTTTTCCTTAGAACTTCTAAGAATTCTCTCTCATTTCTCTTTGAATACAAAAGGAAGATTTAGTTCATGAATAAGGCTATCTTTCCGAAGTGATTGATAATTCAACCAGTAAAAGCAAATACAAGATCCTGAAATTGTTGCCGCAAACTTTTGAAATTTGGTATGTATGAATCCAGTTTCACATTCCTTTTATATACTTAATCCAACATTGGTATCAAAGGGTAACTATTTGTTTTTCTGGTTGATGGTATATATATGCAGGTGCCATTTTTTTTAATGATATTTCTTTTGATGTAATATGGTGTGGGTTTCCTATTCTTATATTTTGAGACTAAAAATAGAATTCTTTGACTGCAATTGTATGCCATAGTTTCTGGAAGATTGTTTGTTTTTGGAAAATTATATGTTGATTCTAGGAAGTAGATATGGTGTTCCTCTTCCGAAAGTAGTTTAAAATATATATATATAAACAAAATATCCATACAATGTTGCATAGATGGTATGCGGGTGTTTTGGAATAGAGTTTATCATTTTCGAGAGTTATGGGTAACTTTTTAAAACTCATCTTCAAATAAAATCCCCCTCCTTTCTACGGTTGCTATCATGAAAATCCAAATGAGAAGAAGGTTTCCTTTTTTTTTTTTCTCCGTAGAAAATTAATTAATTAAATCCGGATGGGCAGAGAACATAACGAGTAACAGTAAAACAGTGAATGAAAAATTTTTTTGTCACAAAAAAAAAACTGCAAGGTAGTTAAAAAAGTGAAATTTTTTTGTCACAAAAAAAAAACTGAACAAATTAAAAAAACTGCAAGGCAGTTAAAAAAATTAAAAAAAAATACTCCAGAATTTTTTTTCTTTTTTCATCTTCAACATGTGAAGAGACATTAAGAAAAATGTCATATGAGATCTGATTTCATAAAACAATAGTCAAACGTGATTGAGTTAAATAAAAATAGAATTTGGTTTAAGTATGATTTTATGGAAATCAGTGCCTTTACTTTTATGTTTTTCCTTACATATTTTTTTTCTTCTCCTTTCTCGCATATATGGTACCGAGAATTTGGAATCATGTGATTCTATCCTTTTTTTTTTTATCAAGTTATATATTTTTTTGAATAATGGGATATGTGATTAAATCAAAGTTGTGTTTCAGAATTATTGCTATTAAGGTTTGTTTATTCTTTCTTCAAAAATGAAACAATTGCAAAAAACAGAAAGCTTCCTCCACGATCATGGCTTCTGTTCTACCGACAAAAAAAAAAAAATTGGACATGGCATATGGAGATAGAGATGCCTACTGGGGAAGGATAGTTGAGGAAAAATTGTTGAAACTGCCCTCAAAATTGTCAAAATTCAGTTTTTAGAAAAAGGTTAAAAATTTTATTTCTAATTTTTTTTTGAAATTGTTAGAGAAATAATAAAATAAATTGTATGGCAGTTTATAAATATTTCTTTTGAAAGGGTAGTTATCCAAAAAAAAAAAAAGCTGTCACACTGTCAAAAAAAAAAATAGAAAAAATAGATTAAAAGAAAATTGTCAACATTTGAACCCATGCCCCTGGCTAGCCTTTAAAATCACTTAAACCAAATTCTATATAATGTAATAGCTAGCCATTCATCTTGATATACCATATTGGAAGAATTTTTTTTTTCTCACTTTAATTTTTTTATATATATATTATTGTGAGAATTTCTTATAAACTATTTAGATGATGTACAAAATTATTTTAATTATTTTATAATTTTTTAGCATAATCTTTTATATAAATTATTATCTTGGAGATCTAATTGAGTTCTTTATTTTCTGTATATGTTACAAAAAAATGATGAGACTTATACGTATACTAAGAGTCATATAGACTCCAGCACAAAGACAAGAAGTTAATAAGTTGAATATCGTACTCAAAAATCTCTAAGTTGATCCAAAAGTTTATAAAGATAATTTTGTACATCTTATAAATCATATTATCAAGTTTCATGAAAAAGTTCAAAACTTGATATGGGTTGATGCTTTAAAGATGAACCAGAATTTAAAGAAATTAAAGGCTTTACTAAAAGCTTTACCTATTGATTTCCAATAGAAAATATTAGATTTCATATTAGAAAGAACAAAGGGATGCAAATAAAAAGCAATATTATCCATAAATTTATATTAGACTATTTAGAATGTAAAAATCATATATATAACTTGAACATTTACAAGGTCTGTCAGGTAGATAGGAAATCTAATATTGAAATCAAGTTTCCCCAAGAGTTATATAATAGGTTTATTAGCTCTTTTCTATAAAAAATTAAACATTTGAAAATATAGTAAGATTTAGGTAAATGTTTGATATCTGACATTTTATGTGATTTCTTTTATGTATTGTATTGTTAAAATACGTTTCAATTTATGTAATTTATTATTATTATTATTATTGAAATTGCATATTTATAAGTTCTTTTATTTAATGTACTTTGATTAATTAATTATTTTAGCATTAGCATCATATTAGGAATTTAGATGATGATTGGAAACATAGTGACCTTTTGACTTTAAATCCTACATGTGAACTAGTCCTAACATAATTAATTAGAGCCAAAGTAGATATGTGTGTGTGTGTGTGTGTGGCTAGATATTAATTACATGCAATTTTGTCCACAAATAGAACTTAGTTTTTCTACAAACACGATGGCTACTGCTTCCAAAAATATTGTCGTTGAACTCAATAAGGGTGAGAAACTAGATAGTGACAATTATGAAACTTGGAGTATGAAAATCCAATATGTGCTGGAAGAGCAAAAGGCTCCAGAAGCACTTAATATTATTCTAAATAAGCCTGAGATAGGAAATATGGCCCAACATAGACGGGACCGAGAAGCTTGTGAAGCTTGGAAAAGGAAGAATTCTCTCGCTCACATTACATTGTTGAGTAGCATGGAAAATGATATCAGGCAAGAATTTAGGAATTATAACTTGGCCAAGGACATGTGGTTTGCTCTAAAAAGTAAGTTTGGTAGAACATCTATGACCAAACTAAGATCCCTCACAATCAAATTTGACACTTATAAAAAGAAACTTGAACATTCAATGAAAAAATATTTATGAGAAATGTCAAATATGATTTGTGAATTAAAGGATGCAAGTCATGTGTTGATCGACAAGCAATAAGTTCAAGCTATAATTCATTCCTTACCTCATTCCTGGAAGTATATGAAGATGCATTTAACCCACAATGAAAACATCCAAACAATGTTATGCGCCAGCTTGAGTTAAAAGAAGAAAGGCTTGAGGCTACTAAGCTTAATACAGATGTGTATATAGCTTCATAAAGCTTAAGAAAAGTTCTTAGGAGAAAGCGTAAATATAAAGATGGGTCCCAGGAGAAAAGAAAGAAACTCATTTCAACAAGAAATCGACAAATAACCAATATGGAAAAGGAAAACGTCCTTTCAAAAAGAACATGGCTAAGGTCAAATGCTTCAATTGCAATAAGAAAGGGCATTTTACCTATGACTGCCTTAAACCTAAGAAGGTATTAAGCTATACTCAGGTTAGTGAACTTTATCTAGTTAGTTTAATTTTTTTAATAGATTCTCATCCTTTGTAGATTATAGACTAAAGGGCAATGGACCATGTAGCGAAGGATTGAGACACCTTCATGGAATTTCGATGAATACCACATGGAGCAAAATGGATCTATATAGGAAACAATGCACAAGTTGCAATTCAAGGAATCGACATATGTAAGTTAGTCTTACGAGGCGATCGGACTCTACTCTTGTATGATGTTTTATATACACCTCAAATTTGTTGAAATTTAATCTCTGTGTTAGTTTTGTTAAAACTTGATTTTAATTTGTATCTTGTTAATGACAATATTGAATTATCTTTAGGGATAACTCATTATAGATCTAGTTATATTAGAAATAGTTTTATTGTCATGAATATTGATCAGTATGAATGTAATCTTAGTTATTCCATGTTTACATTATCATATAATTCTGAAATTGATGTGAATGTTTAGCATGCTCGACTTGGCCATATTAGTCAACATCATATGGATAGGCTAGCTAAAGAAGGGTTATTGCCTAATTATGAAAAAGTAGATTTATCTACTTACAAGCATTGCCTAGCTGGCAAAAGTACTAGAAAACCATTTAGAAAAGGAACTAAAGCTGACTTTCCTTTGCAATTAATATATTCTAACATATGTGGTCCAATGAATGTAAAAGCTAAGCATGGAGATTTCTATTTCATCACATTTATAGATGATTTTACATGATTTGATACTGCCTATTTGATAAAACACAAATTTGAAGTATTGAGTTGCTTTCAAAGCTATATGAGCTTAGTCGAAAATCAATTAGATAGAAAAATAAAAGCATTATGAACTAATCGTGGTCATGAATATTTGTTTGATCAGTTTAAACAATTATGTGATGAAAAAAGGATTCAACATCAGTTGAAGAATCCATGTACTCCTCAACAAAATGGTGTTACAGAGAGATGAAATCGAATACTCCTAGAAATGGTTAGATTTATGATAACACAAGTAAATTTTCCTATCACTTATTAGGGTGATGCATTTTTAACTGCCACATTTATTCTTAATTGTGTGCCTAGCAAATCTATTCCCACTATGCCACATAAGTTATGGATGAAACAAAAACCTAACCTAAGTATTTTACGACCTTTAGGATGTGTGGCCTATATTCTGGATTCCTTGAACCCACATGGCAAATTAGGTCCTTGAGGAAAGAAATGTATCTTTATTAGATATTCAGAACATTCAAAAGGCTATGTGTTCATTGGTGAACATGACAGTAGGAGTCTTACAAAATTTAAATCATGAGATGTCACATTCTTAAAGAATGATTTTCCTAAATAGGGCGATATAAATAAGAACTAATCCTTATACGAGACCATGGAAATAAGAACTTAAGAATCACTTCCTTTGAGTGGGAGAATTTTAGGAAATATGTTTTCAATTCCAAGTGTGAATGATAATAATCTTGATCAGCATAAGAGTAATCCAAATGGAAATACTCAAATAATTAATGATCCTAGTCCGAGTGGGAGCAATTTGAGGATCCTTGAGAAATATATTTCTCTAAAGCCTCAATTGTGATGTAGTGGCAAAAAAGATATTCCCCATCATTATTTCGACATTGAAGGCGGTGAAGCCTTTGTGGCCATTACATAAGATGATGATGAGCCTAGAAATATCACAGAAACTCTCTCGGGCCCTAATAAAGAAGATTAGACAAAAGCAATGGAAGAAGAAATGGAGTTTATGAGATCAAATTAAGTTTGGGAACTTGTTGATCTTCCAAAAACATGTAAGGCCATTAAGAACAAATGGGTTCTCAAAATCAAACGTAAGGCTAATGGCACTGTTGAAAAATATAAGGCTAGACTAGTAGTAAAAGGCTACACACAACTAGAAGGAATAAATTATAAAGAAAAATTTTCACCTGTTGTTAGATTCACATCAATCTATTTATTATTGGCTATAGTTGCGAGTATGGACCTTGAATTACATCAAATGGATGTAAAGATTGCATTTCTCAATGAAGATTTAGAAGAAGTCTACATGCAATAGCCTATAGGTTTTATCAAAAAAGGCTAAGAAAACAAAGTTTGCAAACCTTTGAAGTCTATATATGGCTTAAAGCAGTCTTCAAGACAATGGTATATTCACTTTCATAATGTGATTATGTCAAATGATTTTATCATGATTGGCGAAGACCATTATGCATATATAAAAAGGTCCAAGGATAAGTTTATAATTTTATCATTATATGTAAACGATATATTTATAGTTAGAAATAGTAAGGAGTATGTCAATAAAATTAAAGAATGGTTGTCATCTAATTTTGAAATGAAAGATATGGGTGAAGTTGCATATATTCTTAAAGTTAAGATTTCAAGAAATCATTCAAATAAATTATTATCTTTGTCATAAGAACATTATATCAATAAAATTCTTGAATGATTTCAAATGCAACATTGTAAACCCATAGACATTCCTATTGCTAAAGGTGAAAATCTAAGCTAAGGGATGTGTCCTAAGACTTTAGAAGAAGAAACATATATGAGAAAAGTTCCCTATGCAAGTGCAGTTGGATGTTTGATGTATGCAATGATGTGCACAAGACCAAATATTTATTTTGTTGTTGATGTGGTAAGCCAATATCAATCTAACCCAGGCCCAACCCATTGGAAAGCAGTTAAGAAGATACTAAGGTATCTAAAAGGTATTGCTAACTATTCATTGTGTTATGAAAGAAATGATCTATAATTGAAAGGCTACAGTGATATTGATTAGGGAGGAGACTTAGACAAAAAGAAGTCTACCTCTAGGTACATCTTCTTACTAAATAATGGCGCTATATCTTGGAATAGTAAAAAGCAATCATGCATAGCCTTATCCACAATGAAAGCTAAATTTGTAGCATTTTCAACAGCAGTACAAGAAGCGGTGTGGCTCAAAAGATTCTTAGATCATTTGGGTATAAACGTTAATATTGCTAATCTAGTTTTAGTAAACTGTGATAACCAAGCAGCAATAGCATACTGAAAGAATCCCAAATATCATTGCAAGACCAAGCATATAGACACAAAGTATAACTTTGTGAGAGATATGGTTGCACATAAAGAAGTGAACGTGAAATACATTTCTACGCATGAAATAGTAGTAAATCCTATGACTAAGCCTATTCCTCGAGATGTAATTATTGTAACTTCTTTTAATAATGTTCATAGAATATTAATGTCTAAATAATAATTGTATTTATTATAAGCCTACATATATAGATGTAAGAATATTTCTTAAAACATTCTTAAGTGATTAAAAAGGTATATCAGAAAGATAGAAGATTAACCCTCTCACATGAGTAATTGCCTCTCACCAATTTTTTTTTAGGTAATTGATAAGAGATGAGACAATTTTAAGCTTCTTATCTAAGTGATAATCAAGAACCAAGCTTAAAATATGAATATCACCTTGTTAATGAATAAGATGACGTTATATATATATATAACCATAAGTGAATTAATGATTTCACTTCATCTATCTAAATTGTCAAATATAAGTTCTAATGGAAATGAAAAAGAGCAGATTGGTAAACTCAGGTTAGACATTAAGCATGTCTAAACCATTATCTGTATAGTATAAATACATTATGTAAAGATATACGCTCCATGAGAAAAAGGAAAAGATATCATAACACATGTTTCATACCACGTGTACATATTATAACTAATAAATGTGATCAAAGTCTAGATCTCATCTTTGATGTGTGAGACCTTTGAAGGAATAAAGTCTTCATACTTGTACCTTTATAACTTTATTCTATTTCTTGATATTTAAATTTAATGATTGCTATTTTAGAATATAACCAAAGGAGTATGTGAGATTCAGTCTAGCGAGACATTATTAAAAAAGTAAATTAAATTAAAATCAAGAGATTTAAGAAAAGAGGAAAATCATTAAACGTACCACATTATATTTGTATTCACCAGTATACCAATTATAGAGTGTCTATAATTATGAATACAATATTTAATGCATATAATGCATGTGAATGAAGTCATTTGAGAAATTCAAATGTGATAAAATGATCTAGGATATTACATGCTTAAACTCTACTCAAGATTCATTATTTATCGAGAAGCTCTATGTTCCTAACAGATATATAGCAAAGAGCTTTCGAAGTATGCTGGTCACATGACCTATTTTCTTGTATGATTTGTTGTAGAGAATAAGAGATAATGTTCTCTTATGAAATGCTGAGAGAGCATGAATCCCATTATGTGTGAGTAGGAGATATTGGATTATGGGTTTAGGCTGCCTAAAATAGGTCCATAACCCAATTTATACCTCAACCCAAGAAACACATATAAATAGGTAAGAGGAAAATATTTTTTAGTTGGTTGGAAATTTTTTCCTTAGAACTTCTAAGAATTCTCTCTCATTTCTCTTTGCACACAAAAGAAAGATTTAGTCTGTGAGAAAGGCTGTCTTTCTGAAGTGATTGACAATTTGACTAGTAAAAGCAAACACAAGATCCTAAAATTTTTGCTGTAAACTTTTAATATTTGGTATGTATGAATCCATTTTCATATTCCTTTTATATATTTAATCTAACATGAAGGACAATAGCCATTGAAATCAAATCGAAAGGCCTTTTTGCAAAAGAGTTCCTAAGCTTTGTCTTGAGGAAGGGGTTATAATTTATGCAAAAAAACATGAGAAGATTTCATACAAAGCTTAGCAACACTCAGCTTTCTTATTGTGATTATTATTCGACTCCCCATGTTATAAGTAGACAAAGCTAGTTCAATCTCATCCCAAAAATTTACTTTCCATACATCATCAAACAATACCACATACCTCTTTTGTTTTAAGTAATTTCTCAAGTGGGTAATTAATGACATTTTATCCATTCTATCAAAATTTTATGGAAGTGGCTCTTTTTTTGCTTCACAAAATTGCTTCATCATTTCCCTTAACAACCCTTCTATAGTGTATGATTGAGACACTATAATGCAAGCTCAATAGTTAAAGTGTTCATTTACCTCTTTGCTATGAAAACTTTCTTGGCAACGGTGGTCTTCCTTATTCCTCTCATTTCCACCATTGAGATCATCGTTATATCAATTTTCCCTCTACTAACTCTTCAACCAACTTATCTTTATAGGCTTTGAAGCTAACAATTTTAGCCTCATCAATGAAAAATGAAGCCATTCAAGGGTCATGCCATGTGATATTTTGGATTATACTAGGATTGTTTGATGATCCTAAATCAACAAAATTGTTAAAACCATATCTTTCACTCCTTTTACAAAGCAAATAATGTGAGATAGCTATAATGGAAGTAGCAACAAATACATGTAACTAATTTCTTTCAAATATGATGAAATTACAAGTACTATAGTACTATAATCATTCACTATTTTTCCTTTCAAGCTCAATGTTAAATATTTTGATCATCTAAGAAAGATGTTAAAGATACCACTGAAGTAGTTCAAATGGTATTGGGCCTACTGGTTGTAATCTTAACTCTCAATAGTGTTTAGTGTATCATGTAGGTCAGGCATTCAAAACCCCACAATTATATTTCCCTTGCTCCACAGAACATATGAACATGCCAATTCAGATTATAACGATGAACAATATGTTCCCTAATTTGTTTTACATATAAGTTCAAGAATGTGCTTGAAGCTTATCTTTCCAAGATACTCTCACTAGAGAACAAAATATAAAGAAAAGTTTATTTACCAGCAATTTATAATCAAATGGAAAACACAAGCATCATACAATGTTATTTAAGGACTTTCATAATCATTAAATCCTCCAATGTTTCTAAAATTTAAAAATATGCTACAAACATATCTCAACATAAAGATAAAGTTAATTTTATCCAATCTAGAAAAATGTAACAATGTAGAAAATCCTAGGACAATGAAACTCAAGTAATCTAGTAGACTCTCTAACTAAATTATCTCTTTCAAAGTTAAGTGGAACTCTAGTAGGGTATATTCTTTGATGTTTAGTTTTTGCTGCCAGGTAAGTGCTACAGGTTTCCTTGGGTTAATCTAACTAAGCATGAAAAATATATTATAACTAAGAAGAATCTATTCAACCTTTAAAACATCAAGTTTAGGAAAAGGGCATTTTTAGCCTGCTAATCCGTACTCAAATGGTTTTCTTATTTTGCATTGCTATTTCATGATAATAAAATTCTTTTTAAATGAAATATCAGCAAAGTTGTAATCTTGAAAGACTTGCAAAAGAACAAGCTAACACCAAGATAGAATGATTAAGGAGCTAACTTTTGGACATGAACAATTAATGTACTAAAAGAAAACTAAACTACACCATCACAACTATAAAACAAAAACTCATGAAGAAGTAAACTCCTAAAACTTGCTAAAGATATGGGTGAAACAAATTAATCATAGGAAAAAAACTTAATAGCATCACCCCTTATCAAGCAACCATCACTATTTAAAAAATCCAATTTCTAAATTAATCTCATCATTCACATAATGAAACCAAATCTTAGGATCTACAAATCTTTTTCTTAAATTTCATAACTATTTAAATAAAACACAGTAATATATTCTGACAAGATTATTAAAGCAATGGAATGGTAAGAAAGTTAATATGCACACAGGCTAATAAACCATTGCAAGTAACCAGTTTGGTAAAACCATATGACAAAGAACTAAATAATCATTATTCATGGTAAAATCAAAACTAAGTAAATGATCATTAAAAACCTTTAAAGCCAGAATAGCTACATCACCTATAACCTTTAATGGCAAGGAAAGTTATAAATATAAACACACTTCCTAAGTTTAAGGGTGGAGATAAGCTATTAAAATAAATTCAAGTAGAAAAATTCAATTACACCAAATACAAAGGTTTCTAACACAAACCATTAAAAAAGAAATACTAGATAGGTTTCTCAGAAATTAAAGGAAGCAACATTTACCTATAAACTTAAGCCATTACTAGGAAGACAACTTCATAAATCATAAAACTACAATATATAGTGCAATTTGATGAGGCAAAAAGTATTCCAAAAATGCAATAGTGGATTTCATAAGTAATTACACTACAACATTAAGACTATAAAGTTATATTACAAAACTATAAACAATTAAAAAAGTCCACCTAGAAATGTGGACAATAATTGAATTAGGAAAAAGGTGCTGGAAATCGCGCATCATACATGCACAGCGGAATAAAACTTTTTGCACGATTTCCACCAAGGATCCATGCGAAATTAGAACACCATAGATTAGGGATTAGGGTTTATACCTTTCGGCAAAATTCTTCTGACCGCTACACCAAGTCTGATCTGCTTCCAAATCACGAACCGGAATGGAAACCAGAAAATCAGATCACCAGTACAACGTTTATGTGGCTGCACCTCTGTGGTATCCACACGAACCCGTGAATCACCGATGAATGTCCGCTACACACACTGGTTGGAATTGATCTCCTTAGACCTCGTAGTGCTAGCTACGCCTCTTCAGAGATTTTGGCCAAAGAGAGTGGCTAGGGTTTTTCTATGCTTTTACTTGGGGTACGTGAAGAATAATAATAATCCTATTATTACCCAATAAGCCTATTTAAATAGGTGCATAGAAAAACCTAACCTATTTGGGCCTTATTCCATGTATAATTATAGGCTTACTATTGGGCCTTATAATTATAACATTAATTCCCAAATATTAAGCCCAAACAATTTGGTCCATTAATTCCAAATTCACTAAGCTCTAAGTGTGCGACCCTACAGGCTCTCATTACGTTGGCAATGACCATTAATCATATTAATGATCATAAACGAAGATCGGTGTCTAGCAACACATCATTGTTACCCAAGTAATGAGAAAGTCGGTGATTTGACTAAACCTTTACACGTGATCATCACTTATGTCCTTTTGTCCTATACATCTAGATTGAGCACGAGACATGGACCGTGTCATTCCCGTATAGCCCAATCTTAAGGTTTCTTGACTCCTAAGTAAGCTGACTGAAACAAATGTAATCGACATCTCATGTCAATTCATCTGAGCATGGCCATGCATTTTCTCAACTTTACTTAGTCAAGGGGCTCATAGATGTTACTCCTGTTATATAGGAGGGACAAATCCCATCTTGATCACACAAACCCCTCCGTATGATATGTGACATATCCAATATCTACCCTTGCATTCACTTAACCATTAGTGACATAGAATAGTATCAAAATATGAAACTCACATGTAGGGAACCTTGGTGATCTCAGGTCAAAGGACCATATTAATAATGATCACTAAGAACCACTTATGACACTCATATAACGATCCATGTAGTATTCTTAATATGGGTCGGTCCAGTATACAAGTTCTCTAACTTGTACTCATGTGTAAACTTAATATCCCATATAAGTTTTCACACATGCTAGTCTTAATATATCAAAGCAACCTGATCCATAATAATATATGACTAGGGACATTTAAGAATATAATTATTCTAAGGTTATTATTATAATTAAATATATTACGCAGACAATATATATAAATATAATAATTGGAATTGCCATTAAAATAACGTGATTCAAAATTACAATCACCAATATGATTGGTTTTAGGGCATATACACTAACAAAAGGAACTATATTCAAACTGAAAACTTGCTAAAAAAAATCATAATAGTTGTTAGCACATAAAAAAAACCATCTTTTACATCCTATCTTGCAAAGCCCTTTTCCATACCTGAAGAAAACTAGAAATTTTTTTAGTTCCCCTGCAACAATAAACTGAGAATAATAGTTTCAGGAGATTCATGTCCTAACTCTATTAAGCCATGAATATCAAATTTCTCCATATTCAAATTTTAATGACCTTAGACACAAAATAAGCATGATATGATATTGAATTTATGTATCTTAAAAATGCATATGAGCTTTGAACTTTAAGGTTATGCATGTTATTCCCAACATGCAACCATTTAATTGCAATAAGACTTTCAAATTTAACAAAAGGAATATAGAAGTCCAAGAAATTGGCATCAAACATTGACTTTATACTTTTCCACTATCAGATTTAACAAAAGAAATATAGCACCCTATAACAACAAATTGAGAATAATAGACTTTTAAATTTTAATGACCTTAGATTCAAAATAAGCAAGATGGATCTTGAATTCATGTTTCTTAAATTGTATATTAGTTTTGAATCCTAAAGTTATGTATGTTATTCCTAGCATGCACCATGTAGTTCCAAAAAGACTTTCAAATTTAACAAAGGGAATATAGAAGTCTAAGATAATGGCATCAAACCTTGAACTCAGACTTCTCCATTATCTTTATCATACACTTATCAACTTAGGTCAGGTAGAACAAACTGTTTTGAATCTTTAAGTTATGTATGTCATTGTTTTCAATTCTTTACTTTCCCATTTAATCTCTTAAAATTAATGGAAATTCCTCCACCAAAGTAAACAATAACCATGTCAAATTAATGTAACAGATAACAACAAAAAATTCAACACCTAATGCAAAATTAGTGTAATAGATTATGGAAATAGTAAATTCTAGTACTACTCCCAATTTATTATTCTAGAAGTTACGGAACAAAAAATAGTTGAATAATAAAAAATTTGAGAGAAATGCCTAAAAAAATTGAAATAAGCCACTCATCGAAGCAACAAAAAATTGAAAGAAGGACTTAGCAATCGTGGGTGAGCAACAAAGCAATGAAAAACTAAGATAAGGACCCAGTGATTGTGGGCAAGTGACGGAGGATCAATAAAGGAGACATAAACATTAAGGGTAGTCTCACCGAGTCTCAATAGGAAGAAAGAAAAAATACCACAATACCATGATTGAATGCCATGATCATGCAGA
The DNA here is from genome assembly GCA_020226215.1 of Sindora glabra. Taxonomy (NCBI): domain Eukaryota; kingdom Viridiplantae; phylum Streptophyta; class Magnoliopsida; order Fabales; family Fabaceae; genus Sindora; species Sindora glabra. The sequence continues at coordinate 57,640,989 of CM035231.1, forward strand.
AGAGGAAGAAAGTAGCAACTATAGCACTATGTTAGGTGCGTGAAAACAACTCGTATGAGGAATTCATGGGTTGAAAAGTTATAAAACCCAAAACTATGGCTAATATATAATTAAGTAGATTTTTTTATTATATGTATGTTTTGGATGAATTTATTTGGATGTGAAATATTATAATTTTATATGCAAATATGTATTCCGTTAGCAGATCATGATGCAATCCTGTATGTATATTTTGATTGAATTTTTTATTTAAAAATTTTAGATTTTTTTAGAAAATTTCATAAAAAAAGGCATCAACATGGTTTCAAAAATCAAATAATTAATTTTGTAACAAGTTTACATTTAATCACGTGATGAAACCTATCCAAATGTTTCTAAATTTGATTTGATTTCTTATCTTCAAAAGGCATGAGACATAATGTTTCTAAATTTGATTTTTTATTCTCAAAAGGCATGAAACATACATTCAGGATTTTAAAAGACATGAAATTCCATATTTGAAAGGTGTGAAAACATATATAAGTTCCATGATTCCAAAAATGTGAAACATATATTTCAAAACTTTATTTTATTTTCGTGTAATATAATCAAAAGTTATGGAATGGCTTTTCATGTGATTCAAACAATTTATTTTCAATAATAAATATATATAATTTTAATTGTAGAATTATTAGCGATTTGTATGTTTTGCTATGAACTTGCCTTCTACTTCTACAATTTAGTACCGTATACATATGCATTCCAAATAATCAATTTTGCAACTCCTAGTTTCAAGTGTCCATTTGAACATGTTACTGTACAATACCAATTTTAGTTCATTGCTATTTGCTGCTATGCGTATATGTTTGTTGTGTATGCTTATAATGAATGTGAAAGTTCATCTTCTATATGAGATAAATTCTATCTTTTTTGAAATTAAAAATATTTTAATTATTTTTTATCTATTTAATTTGAATGGTTAATTGATATTATTTTTTACTAAAAATTTTATTGTTATATTTATGCATATTAGGCTTCCACATATATTTTTTACGAGATTTTTTGGATACTACTTAGTTTATTAATGATTTTTCTATACATATATAGGAAAATAATTTTAGAAAATTGTTTAGGCTTATGTTATGTCATGAAATTTTGTGTAATTTTGAGCCCACCTATTATTAGTCCAATTGCATAAAATTTTGTTCATTTTTAATAGAATGGTAGTTGGATTAAAGAGAATATCATATCAATAATATTTTAATGCCCTATCGATACAATATTATTAATTTGATTTATTAGTAATAATATAAGTATAGGAATAAGAATTATGTTTCTTAAATTTTCATCACCCTATTGGTATTAAAATTTTAGAAATATGACGTTTAGACCTTATTTTATATTATAAAGTCGTTAATGCTCCATCAGTATTAGGTCTTATAATGTAATACTAAGTTTACCTAATTAGTTTACTGAGAAAAATATTTAGCATGATTAAGTTTAAACATGCATTAATGTTTTAAAATTTATTTCCCGAACTCCTTCATTTATATAGTTAAATGCAATCAGGATGCTTAATGGAACTGATCATGAGGACTAAGTTAAATCATTAAAGCTATATCTACTAATCTCTAAACTTGACCCAACAATTAAGGAAGTAAAACCTTACATTAATGTTAATTTTGCAATAGATCAAAAGAATCATCATGAAAAGTGGACTCACTCTGATAGAGTATGTCTAATAGTAATAAAGTACATAATGCACAAAATAATAAGAGATAACATTCCCAAAATGCAAAAAAGTTCCTTGATTTTGTAGCCAAAAAGTATAAGAAATTTGATAAGATTGAGAAAGGATGATATCTTTAATTGCTTGAAAAATCAATGTACGATGGTGTTAATGAGGTGAGAGAGTACATTATGAGATTAGTTAATTATTACAACGAATTGAAAATTATGCAAGTTGATTTGGAAGAAAGTTATTTGACTTAGTGTGTACTGGAGTCTCTTACACCTTAATTTGATATTCTTAAAACATCTTATAATACTTAGAAATCAAAATAGACTATTGATGAGCTAATTTCAATTATTACACAAGCAGAAGAAGACATGAAGAAAGGAAAGGCTTAAGTAGGTAATTATACCTCTTATAGCTCACATTCAGATCATACTGGAAGGTCTAATAAAAAAGGCAATAAGGGATGTTATAACTATGGAAGGAAGACAGGTGAGAAAGATAAATATAGTGGACAACAATGTTAGAAACCCAATAAAGTCCAATTTAAAGGTAATTGCAAGTTTTGTAAGAAGTATAGAAATAAGAAAATGGATTGTTTTAAATACAAGAAATAGGTTAAGAAGAAAAATAAATGTACTTATCTAGCTCTAGTCTATTTTGAATTAAATATTGTTGATGTACTATTAAACTTTTAGTAATTAGATACTAGTACAGCTATTCATTTGACTAATTATTTTTAGGTGCTAACAAATCTAAGAAAATTAAATGAAAGAGAGCTAATTGTGAGACTCAAATATGGAAATAAAGTTGAAGTGGAGTACATAGGATCAATTAAGTTGAAATTGAAGACTGGACATGAGTTTTTATTGAATGATGTAATTTATGTACCTTCCATGAGAAGAAATTTAATTTCAATTATTATTTTGGATTTTATTGGATACTTTTATTATTTTAGAAATGAAAATTTTAAATTATTTTATAAATCTTCTATTATTGATACTTGTTTTATCTGTGATGGTTTATATTGAGTTGATTCAGATCTTAATTTTATGAATTCAATAAATTCTATTATAGGCAAGAAAATATGTCAAATTGATGAAATATCCTTAATAATGTGGCATAAATGATTAGAACACATCTCTAAAAAAAGAATTGAAAGACCTATGAAGAAAGAAACACTTCATGATCTAGACTTCTCAAATTTTGGAACATGTGTAGATTGCATTTAAAAAAACTTACAACTAGAGTTAGAAAGGGTAAGAGAAGTAGAAATGGGAAAGCTCTAGAACTAATCCACACTAATATTAGTGAGCCTACCACACCTAATGTTATAGATGGCTACAAATACTTTATTATATTTATTGATGATTACTTCAGATTTGGTTAGGTGGAGCTGCTCAGTAATAAATCAGAATCATTAAAAGCCTTCAAGTCATTCAAGGTGATAATTGAACTAAAACTAAGGAAATAGATAAAATGCATTAATTCTGATAGAGGTGATGAGTATTGTGGTGGATATGAAAAACAAGAAGAAACTTTAGTCCTTTTGCAAGATACTTACAGGATTATGGAATTGAAGCAAGTTACATCATGCCTAGTACATTAGAGCAATACAAAATTGCAATAAAGAGGAATAGAACTCTCATAGGCATGGTGAGATACATGTTATCCTATACTTCATTACTAGAATTATTATAGCGTGATGTGTTAAGAATAGCAACATACATTCTAAATCAAGTTCCTAGCAGGTTACTCCTTAAGAACCATTACAAACTATTATATGACAAAAAGCCTTGTCTGAGACACTTTTGAGTTTGAGATTACAAAGTTGAAGTAAAGTTATACATTTCATCCACAAGAAAACTTTATTTGAAAATTATTAGTGGATATTTTATTAAGTACTATAATAGCTCGAGGGGAAGTAAATTTTACTGTTCAACTCATTTAACTAAAGTAATTGAGTTTAACCAAGCCATCCTATTTAAGGATCAGTTGGATAGTGGGAGCCAAATACCACACCTCATGGATTTTTTTAAATATACAACAATTGTTTTGTTAGCACCAATATTGGGAAAATCATCTTTTGTTACTCCACTAGTTTATCCAATATAGCTAATAACAAAAGATATTGAACTCGATGAAATTAGTGAAGAAATTTCATTAAGAAGATCTAATAGAATTTGCAAATTAACAATTCCTAATGATTATCTTGTATATCTATAAGAACAAGAATATGATATTAATGATGATACTGATTCTACATCCTTTTAAAAAGTTATGTCCAGTTCAAACTATTATGATTGGATGAATGTTATGAAGGATAAGTTAGCTTCAATGCATAAGAATTAAATGTAGGATCTAGTTGAACTTCTTGCAGGTTGTAAGTTAGTCAAATGCAAATGGGTCTTCAAGACCAAGAAGGGTGCTCAAGGTGAAGTTGAAAGGTACAAGGCTAAATTGGTAGCAAAAGGTTACACCCAAAGGGAAAGTATAGACTAGAAAGAAACTTTTTGATCAATTTCAATCAAAAACTCATTTTATGTTATCATAACTTTAATGGTTCATTTTTCTTAGAGCTACATCAAATAGATGTAGAAATAACCTTCCTAAATTATGATCTAACAGAGATTATTTACATGAACTAACTAGATGGTTTCTAAGAGAAGGGAAAGGAGCACCTTGCATGTCAGCTTAAAAAGTCCATTTATGGCTTAAAATAAGCTTCCAAATAGTGGTACCTTAAGTTTAATGAGGCAATGACTTCTTTTGGGTTCAAGGAGAATGCAGTGGACCAATGCATTTATATGTTAATGAGTATGGGAAGTTTTATTATTCTAGTGCTATATGTGGGATGATATTCTCCTTGCAAGTCATGACATAAACTTGCTAACTAAGATAAAATAAATGTTATCTAAACATTTTAATATGAAAGATCTTGGAAATACCTCTTATATTCTAGGGATAGAGATCCATCATCATAAATCTTAGGTTTGCTTAGTTTGTTTTAGCAAATTTACATTGAGAAAATATTGAAGGAGTTTAACATGTCAACTTGCTCTTAAGTTTCTACACCCATTTCAAAAAGAAATTTTTTTTCTAAATCCCATTATCCTTAAAATGATGTTGAAATAATAAGAATGAAAAATGTCACATATGCATTGGTTACTAGTAGCTTGATGTATGCTTAGGTATATACGCAACCTAATATAGTTTATGCCATAAGTATATTAAGGAGATACTTGAGTAATCCTAGTTAGAGATATTGGACTTCTGTAAAAAGAGTTAAGAGGTGCCTGCAATGTACAAAAGATTAAATGTTGACCTATAATAGATTAGGAGATCTCATAGTTACAAGTTACTCAGATTTAGATTTTACTAGTTGTTCGAAAAATCATAAATTTACATCTAGATACATCTTTATGATGGCAAAAGGAGCTTTGTCATAGAAAAGTGTTAAGCAGTCTTTAATAGCAACCTTTACTATCGAAATAGAATATGTTGTATATTACGAAGCCACTTGCATGGCCATATGTTTAAGGAACTTTATAACTAGTTTTGAGATTGTTAAGAGCATTTCAAAACCCTTGACCATCTATTGTGACAATACTATACATATAAAATTTTCTTATAATAATAAATGTTCTACCCCATACAAAGCATTTTGATATAAAGTATTAATTTATGCAATAGAAGGTACATAAGTATATCACATGTATTGAACATATTTCCACAGATCATATGCTGACAAATTCACTAACCAAAAGCTTAGCAATATGAATATATCATGATCATGTAATTAATATGAAATTAACTAAGTCTTTTAATATTTTGGGTTAGTGGAAATACTATAATATAAACTATTTTCTCAAGATGTGCAAAAATGAAATATTCATATCTTACTATCTATTGTGCACATTTTCATTATGACATATTTATAGAGATGTTTAGACCCTATCTTAATATTGTGTTGAGAATTATGATTCTCATTTAGCATCTTAGGAAGATGCTTTAACCTAATATGTAAATATTTACAGATAATTACCACAATTTTTGTTATATAAATCTTATTAAGCACAAATTTGTTATGTGTTTCCTTATCAAATATTACATATGGTCAACAAGGTGAAACTATGTAGTATATATATTTCATTGATATCCCTATTGAATACTATGTTTTATATTACTTGACATTTATGATCTCAATTTAGACTAGTAAGTGTAAAGATGTTATAGTTTTCTTTTACGTCTTATTAAAGTGGCCATTATTATTAAATTACATGGTCTAAATGAGATATTGTTAGATTTTCTATTATAGACCTATTAATTTAATAATAAAATAAGATGTAAAAGGTTTAGATTAATATTAAAGTGACTAAACAATTTAAGCTTAATAGTAATCTAACTCAACTAATATAATAATGGATGGTTCTTGGTGATGGTTCAATACATTAATGTTATTAATATAAATAAAGGTTCCTACTCCTAACCCTATGATTAATTCTGAACATTCACTATTTGTGTCAAAAAGTCTCCCTGATTAAGTTCTCATTTAGGGTTGATAGGAGCAAAAAATCCTTATTGGAGTTCATGATCAAGATCGATTATGAATAATTCATGCCTTGCAACAAGTCTTGATTCATATTTACCTCACAATGGATTCATCATGTAATAATAAATCTTTTTTTATATTTAATATTATTCTTTTCACATGATCTAATTTAGGATATTATTTTTATACAATTTGACTTTAACAATATCACATGAAATAAGGATAATTTTTTAAGAAAAATAAAATAATCATATTATAATCTTTAAAAAAAATGAAAGAATCACATTATTTAAGAAGATTGCAAACATAATATCATGTAAAACAATGATAAAATTTTAAGATAATGAAAGTATCATATTATAATCATTCAAAAAAGAAATAAATTTACATACTTGTTTTTCCAATTTACACAATAAATCAAATGAATTTTCATGTTGTCTTGCAAAATGTGTCTTCATGGTAAACAATGGGCTTTTCATGTTTTTGTTCTTCATGTTCTAACAAAAAAGTTTTATCACTTCTTGAGCCAAAGACCTAAATCCTTAACAATTGTTTTGCATCTCCCTTTGATGTTGCCATTATTGTCATTATTTTTAAGCTTTCTAATGGAGCAAAGAAGTTCTTTGGAAAAAATGAGTTTTCTTTGTATGATTAGCATTCAGATCCAATCTCAATGCTTCCCAAATCGGTTACTAACATTCTCACTAAATCTACAAAACTCATAAATGAAAATATCAACTAATGAAAGAAAGAATTGATTGAATATTTTATCAATGAAATCTAGTTTCTAGGCTTCAAAAATCTTTTCTCTCTGATTGCAACTGACAAACATTTTAAGAAGATTTCAAGGATTCCCAAAGTTAGTAATAGTGCAAATGCTCTTTGCCTATCACCAATGATAATGTTCCCTAAAAACCTATAAATGAATATATTAGCCATGGATTGAATATTTTCATAGAGAAATTTGATTTCACATGTCTTAAAATTCTTTTTTCTTTTATTATTATTTTTTAATTAGATTTTCAAAGAGATATAAGGAGCTTGTTGATTGGCAATTCATTGTTTAAGTCTTTTATCCTGCATGGATGAAGAAAAATACATGATAAAAAATAGTTCATTCGAAAAATCAAATTTTCTTGGTAAAAAAATTCTTAACAAAAATTCTTTTCTAATTGAAAATTATGGCCAAATAGATCATAAACATTACCAATGATAATTTAGTATTACAATGGATAGGACTAAGGTTTGTATTCTATAAACCATTTAAATAATAGTAGCCTTTATATATAAGCTATAAGAATATCATAGGTTCTACAAGCTTCCAACAAATTCTAGTGATATTTCATAGGAGAATCGAGCTGATGTTTGATTAGATGTAAGGCCTAGTATGAAAGGAGTTCTTTCTAAAGCTTGCACTATCAAAGTCTAGTAAATATTTAATTGAGCTTTGCAAAGTGGATCAGGTTTGCTCTTTACTCCATTTGGATAAAAGGGATGTAGTCAAATATTTTTTCTCGAAAACAATATAATATACATAACAAACCATGTAGTTATTAACTATTAAAGATTTATTTAGCTATCAATCATTATTTTGTTATGCAAATCATCAATATTGTGAGATCAGATAGATGTTTAGATATATTTTCATCTAAAAGAAGAATAATAAGTGCTTACTTTCCAACAAAAAAGCAACCTTTAACTCATAAGTCATATAGATGGAGCAAGTTACATCACTTGCTCACATTAATAGCCACATGCAAGCAATTAAGGTTTTAGGTTAAACATTAAGGCAGGTTAAGCAAGAATAATGAGAAAGCCAAAAATAAAGAGAGCAAAATGCATTATGACTTGGGCAAACAAAATACATCATGAAAATAAACTAATCTATACATTTAAATGGACTAGCTTTGAAATCTAACAAAAACACACTATTTTCCTTTGATACACTTGCAATTTTAACTATCAGTGTTAGTTGAAAGAAATCCAAGCCGTTATTTCATATCATCAAAAAAGTTTGTATAGGCTACCTTTACCAAAAAAAATTCCTTCTTATCATAAGAATGGCACTATTAACATTCAATTTCTTATGGTCTAAAAGTATCTCAAATGAATTAAAAGGATGAAGAATAATGCAATGCACTTTCCTTCAAATTAGGCATTTTAACATGTTGCAGTAAAGGAGACATCTTCAAACTAATAATTTGGATCTCCAAACTTAAGTATCCACTTAGAAAAACATCTGTTATTTATAAAATTACATGACTTAATTTTCAAAACATCTTCCAACACATTATCTTATTTAATTATAGAATTGTCTATATTGAGAGGCTGTTTGATTGAGGGTAATTAGAAAAGAGAAAAGGAATTGCATGATTTCATTCTTTTTTTTTTTGTTTGATTCAGAAAAAATTCATTCTCTTTCTTCATTTTTCCTTAATGGGATTATCCTAATCAAGGGAATGGTGATTCCTCACAAATCCTTAAGAAATCTCATTCCTTTTTCCCATCTTCAATATGATAATTAATATAATAAATATAATAAAATATTTAATAATATAAAAAGATAATAATATTAATAATTAAATAAATAACAATAATTTTATTTGTAATAATAATTATAATATAATTAAATAATATTTAAATAATAAATAAATTATTATATATTAATTATATTATTAAAATTTATTTAATAAATAAATAATATTCTTAAATATTAAATAAATAATAAATATTATAATATTATTTAATTATGCTAATAATATTGGAATACTTTTAATAAAATAATAATAAATATTAAAAATAATAATATTAATAAAATATAAATAATTAAATAAATAATAATTTTTATTTTTAATAATAATAGTAATATATTTAAATAATAAAAAGATAGTTATTACTATATATTAATAATATTATTAATATTCATTCAATAAAGAAATAATATTCTTCAATATTAAATAAATAATAAACATTATAATATTATTTAATTATATTAATAATATTATAATATTTTAATAATCCTTATTTTTAATATTATAAAATTTTTAATTTATTAATAATTAATAAAATAATAATAAACATAAAAAATAATCAAATTAATAAAATATTAATAATTAAATGAAAAAGTAATTTCATTTTAAATAATAATTATAATATAATTAAATAATATTTAAATAATAAATAAATAATTTTATTAAATATTAAAAAAATAATAAATACTATAATATTATTTAATTATATTAATATTATATTATTAATAATAATTATTATTAATATTATAATATTATTAATAATAATTATTATTAATATTATAATATTTTTAAATTATTAATAATTAATAATATTAATAAAATAATAATAAATATTATAAATAATAATTAATATTATTATGATAATATTAATTATTATTAAGATATTAATAATAATTGAATTAATATGAACAATAATAAAAATAATATTAATAAGATATTAATAATTAATATTAAATAATTATAAAATAATAATAGTAAATAAAATAAAAATAATAAGATAATAAATATAATAATTATTTTAATAATTATTATATGTAAATTATTTTTAGTGTAATAATTATTAATAAAGTAAATTAAAAATATTTAATTCCCTTTATTAAATAGATTAGATAATAAGGAGTCATTCTTTTCGTTTCATTTCCCCTTAAATCATTTTTCTAATTCCATTCTCTTTCTCTAATTTGAACTAAATGATCCCTACATGGCAATTAAATAATAGGGATAAATATATATAAATACATATAAGCACCCAAATAGATTAAATAACTTGAAAGATAAATAGTTATCCATAATCAAACCCACTGCATTATCTATCAACACTACAACAAAAAGCAGTAATAACGACGACACTTTTAGCGGCGACAAAATTTCGGTCGTCGCTAAAGGTATTTCCGGCGACTATTGTCATCGAAAAAAATGGAAAAAACTTTCAGAGGGAACAGAATTGGGGGGCGGGAAGAAATAGGCTTTTAGCGACGACAAAAGTCATCGCTAAAAGCCTAAAAAAATTTGGGCGGGGAAATTTGGCAATCGGGCGGGAAATTTTGCCCTTCAGCGACGACAAAGTCGTCGCTGAAAATGCAAGGCTTTCAGTGATCGCTAAAGGGTGCACAATCAGCGACGACGACGTCGTCGCAGAAGGCTAATGGCATTCAGTGACGACAATGTCGTCGCAAAAGGCCAAATATTTTCAGCGACGACTCGGTCGTCGCTGAAAGTCCCATTTTCAGCGACAACACTGGCTTTTAGCGACGACATTATCGTCGGTGAAAAATTAACTTTCAGTGACGACAATGTCGTTGTTGAAAAAAATTCGATCGTCGCTGAAAGCTTCAGCGACGACCGAATTTTTTTGTCGTCGCTGAAAGCAGGCGGAGGCTATTTATTCTCCACGCCTCCTCCCTCCTCATTTGCGCGTTTGAAATTTCTGGACCTGAGGTAAGTTCCTGAATTCTCTCTCTCTTTTAATTTTTTTTAATTTTAGTATATTTATTTTTTATATATGTTGATATGTATTAATTTTGTATGTTATATCTTTTAATTTGTTAGTTATTATTAGCACTTTGCTTAATTCGTGGAGAGTATTCAGAGTTGATCAGTAGATTTTTACCATTGAGGTACGTAAATAGAAAATTATTATTTTTTTTGTGTACTAATATATTTAATTTATTCAAATAGTTTACAATGAATTAATGGAATTGATAGTATGTTTAATTTAATACAAAATTTTGTATTATTTAATTTTGCATATTGTAAATTTTAAATTTATTTATGTAAATTTAACTTAGCATTAATTTTATAAATATAAATTTGATTATTATTATATATGCATCTCTCAATTTACAATTTTGAAGTATACAATATATGTGTAGATTATTCATTTAGAATAATGTAAGATAAAATAGTTATGATATTTTATTCACAAAATTTAAAATTTGTGATGCAATTTAAGAAACTTCAAACTTACTAGATTTGATGAAATAATATAAGATAGAAAATTAGAATAAATATATTAATCTATCTTAGAAAATAAGAGATTAAGATAATATAATCTCTATTTTAATTGAGATTGAAACATAACAATTCAAATTGTATTATTTACACCACATACTAAGAAAAATTCAATTAAACTAGAGACTACATAAAAATAAAATCCTAACAATCAAAATTATAATATTTACATTACATAAAAATTAAAAATTTCAAAACACTAGGAAGTTTGCATGAAAATCACCCCCCTCTTGGATAAAACAACATTTACTTAAATAAAGAAGCTGAATTGTGCATCTTATAAATAATATACACCTTATAAAACTAAACTTACTTAAATTTACAACTAGGAAGTCCGTACACAAAATATAAAATTTATGATGCAATTTAGGAAACTTCAAACTTATTAGATTTGATGAGATAATGTAAGATAGAAAATTAGAATAAATATATAAATCTATCTTAAAAAATAAGAGATTACAATAATATAATCTCTTTTTTAATTGAGATTGAAACTTAACAATTTAAATTGTATTATTTACACCACATACTAAGAAAAATTCAATTAAACTAGAGACTACATAAAAATAAAACCCTAACAATCCAAATTATGATATTTACATTACATAAAAATTAAAATTTTCAAAACACTAGGAAGTTCACATGAAAATCACCCCCCTCTTGGATAAAATAACATTTACTTAAATAAAGAAGCTAAATTGTGCATCTTATAAATAATATACACTTTATAAAACTAAACTTGCTTAAATTTACAACTAGGAAGTCCGTATTCATAGTATACACCTCTCTATAAAGAAGCTGAATTGTGCACCTTATCAATATAGTAAAGTAGATGATACTTTTGAATTCCCAGAAGCTTATTGTGAAACATAACGATTGTTATGAATATTTAGAAAAATTAATAATCTACATAATAAGTTACGTAAATAACAGTACTGACACTTAAACAACGATACTCATAAAATGTTGTATTGTTAATTTTAATTATTGTAAATATTTTTTTACAATAATTTAAAATAGAACTGCATTTGCATTTAAATTATAAGCTTAGACCCGTTCAAGGGTTGGATGTTTTCTGAACATCAATCAACCCTTGAATTGTCCTGAAAAGTTGGACAGTTTGAGATATTATCATGTAGTTATTATTAACAATTTATCAGGCTTTTGTTTGATATTGTGGAAATATATTAGCATCCTAACTGTTCTCCGGGTATAAACTATACACGTGTATAGTTTAGGCACTTGGAGAATCATAGGGAGATGCTGCCGAAATTTCTGCACGAGTCAATCGATGAGCGTGGATAAATTGAAAAAAATAATAACTATAGAAATATCTCGAATGGGATAGGATCCTACCCTTTAAAATTGGAGTGATACGGTGCATTTAGGGTGACTGTCAAATATTAATCAACATACTTTATTTCACCTACAGTAATTTCCTTCCTGTTCAATGATACAATGTCTGTCGATAAAAGTTGGATACATCTACCAAATCGATTGTCGGATGAGTATTGGAATGGTGCAGTAAGATTTGTTGAAATAGCCAAAAACTTTACCGATGAAAGGGGTATGGTAAGATGTCCATGCAAAAAGTGTGTGAATTTAATATTCCAGCCATTACTAACATTGGAGGCGCATATTATAGATAATGGATTTCATCCATTATACATAAATTGGGTACATCAAGGTGAAGCAGATGTTTCGACTTCTAGAGGAACTAGTGGGATATCTCCTAACAATAGAGACGAGCTGGCAGATATTATACATGATTTCATTGGCCCTGAGGCAACTGAAGTTGATTTTCACAATGACGAGTACAGGTGTGAGAATGCGGCTGACGAAGACATTGGAACAAAATATAGTAACTGTGATAACCTATTCGAGCAAGTAGAAACAGAGTTGTATCCAGGTTGCACAGCATTTTTAGCATTGAACTTCTTGGTCAAACTTATGCATTTGAAGGTTCTGCATAAGTGGACAAACAAATCATTTGATGCTCTTCTTCGATTATTGAAAGAGGCACTTCCAAATGATAATAAATTGCCTGATTCGTACTATGGTGCAAGGAAATGGCTCAACAAGTTGGGGTTGGGGTATGAATCAATCCATATATGCAAACATGATTGCGCACTTTTTTGGAAAGATCATGCTTCTAAAGATAATTGTCCAATTTGTGGGGAGAGTTGATGGGTAAATAAAACTACAAAAGGAAAGAAGGTGCTCCAAAAAGTGGTTCGATATTTTCCTTTAACTCCTCGACTACAGCATCTATATCGATCGAGACATACTGCAAAAAACATGATATGGCATCACACTGGAAAATCAAAAGAAGATGGAGTAATGCGACATCCCGTGGATGGAAAAGCTTGGCAGGAGTTTGATAAGAGGTATCCTAATTTCTCCGCTGACCCACGAAATGTCAGGTTGGGTTTAAGTGCAGATGGATTTAATCCTTTGGGTGATAGGAACCTATCTTATAGCATGTGGCTAGTGGTTATGACTACTTATAACTTGCCACCATGGATATGCATGAACCAATCTTTTTTCATGTTGACCCTATTAATCCCAGGGCCGCAATCGCCTGGTAAAGATATCGATGTGTTCTTACAGCCGGTCATAGAAGAGTTGAGGGATCTCTGGGAGAGAGGAGTTGAAACTCGAGATGCAAATACAAATACGGTGTTCAATATGCGGGCAGCATTGCTCTGGACTATTAATGATTTTCCTGCTCGAAGTAGTCTATCCGGATGGAGCGGACAAGGATACAAAGCATGTCCTACATGTAATTCGAATACTCCGTCGATTCGAGTTAGAGGAAAAACAGCTTATGTGGGTCATCGTCGTTGGCTTCCAAGAAGTCACACATGGAGAAATATGAAGGAATTCAATGGAAGGTCAGAGAGGAGACCCCCTCCTCGACCTCTTACTAATAATGTTATCATGGAACAGTTGGCCAGAGTGCCACAGAGACTTCCAGGAAAACATGCTGAATTTGGTGGTGTAAAGTGAAAGAGAGGTGCCGACGAACTTAATTGGAGCAAGAGAAGTATATTTTTTAATCTTCCTTATTGGCCAACAATGAACTTAAGGCATAACATTGACATCATGCATGTCGAGAAAAATGTATGTGATAGCATCTTGGGTACATTATTAGAGATTGAGCACAAAACAAAGGATACAGATAATGCAAGATGAGATTTGGCAGACATGAAGATAAGGCCTAACTTGCATCTGTATAAGCAGAGGGGTTAACTTTTCAAGCCACATGCTGGATATACGCTTAACCAAGAAGAGCGGAAACGATTTTGCCAGTATATAAAGAATGTGAAATTTCCAGATGGCTTTGCTGGGAATCTTAGTAAGAATGTCACAGATCGTGACCTGAAGTTAAAGGGGTGGAAATCACATGATTGTCATGTTATTATGCAAAGACTGTTAGGACCAGGTGTCCGGGCTTTTTTTCCAAAGGAATTATCATATCCACTTGTCAAGTTATGCAATTTCTTTAGTCAAATATGTGCTAGAACTCTTAACCGGGAGGATATTCTGCAAGCCAAACAAGACATTATCATAATTTTGTGCAAGCTTGAGAGGATATACCCTCCAGCATTTTTTGACATAATGGTTCACTTGGTGATGCATCTGCCAGATGAAGCATTGGAAGGAGGACCCGTTCATTTTCGGTGGATGTACCCATATGAGAGGTATATAAAAAAGTTAAAGGATTACATTCGAAATCATGCTCGACCAAAGGGTTCAATTGTAGAAGGATATATTGTTGATGAGGCGTTAACATTTTTCTCCATGTATTTGAAAGGAGTGGAAACTAGATTCAACCGCTCTGATAGAAATCAAGATGTAACACCTAGTCAAACAAGAAGGACATTGTCAGTGTTCCAGTCCCAATGTCGACCGATAGGGAAGAAGACAATTTCTCATTTCGATAGGAAGGATCGGGATATTGCAGTATGGTACATCTTGAATAATTGTACTGAGATTGAAAAATATCTCCAGTGAGTATCTTAAACTTCAGTTATGTTCTTCTCCCTTTTGTGATTACAATAGACTAAGATTGTTATGTTCAACAGTGAGCATCGATTGGAACTCGAACGAAGTGGTGCTGAAGATATTGATAACTTACAGAGAACCAAATTCCCCTCCTAGTTTTACTCGAAGGTAAGGATTTTTTTCTTCCCATATCCATTGAATGGATATCTTAAATATTGTTCATTTCTCTTGTTGATATTTTAATTTAATTCTTGGAATAATTGCTACTTTTGTAGATGTACTATTTACATAGGAACGGTTCCCCAGAGGCCACCGAAGAGTTACTGTCATTAGCATCCGGTCCCAGTTTCACTAACATGGTATACTCTGCGTGTATTGTGAATGGAGTACATTTTGTAGCTAAAGCTCGGGATGAGAAGCATAAAACGCAAAATAGTGGCATTTCTGTTCCGGGGATTGATGACAATATGTTTTATGGTGTATTGGAAGAAATAATTGAGTTGACTTATTTAAATAAGTACAATGTGACTTTATTTAAATGCAAGTGGTATGACACTGATCCTACAAAGAAGAAACTTTATACTGACAAGAATATCACAAGTATCTCCATCAACGGACAATGGTACAAGGATGATCCTTACATACTTGCTACTCAAGCAAAACAAGTGTTTTACATCGAGGATCTCCTTAATGGACCAAATTGGAGGGTTGTCCATAATATGGTGCATCGCGATATATGGGATCTACCCAGTGATGGAGATAATGCACAAGACTTGTTATTTCTGTAGGATAGTAACTCGTCCAACTTCAACCTCACAGTTGATCTGGGAGATTTCGATCTAGTACATCTAGGTAATGAAAGAAATAGTCCTTCAATCGTTCCAACACACAGGAATGTTGGACCTGGTGCTCATGGAGAAGACACCTTCATCGATGATGACGAGAGCCTTAAAGACGAAACAATTGATGATTATATGGATGAGGAGCCCACACAATCTGATAATGAAGGAGAATCCGATGACCATCAGTCTGTTAGGTTCACTGACACTGATTCTGATTAGGAAAAAAATAACATATTCAAACTACAACTACAACTCATAATTGTGTAAGCATGATTATTAAAATAATAAATGTGATTGTAAGAGATTGAACCATTTCATCCTTCAACTGGACATTGAGTTCTTTTTAACTACTTATATGATGTGTATTATTTTAGTTATGGCGGATGTCGAGGCACGATACCATGGAGGTAACGCTGGAGGTGACCCACCGGAGTGACCCAGCCGTATTCCATCTCAGTGTGAGGGCTCAGGTATTTGTTATTAATTGTGCATACCTAAGCTTGATTAAATATTATGTTTATTTTGTTAATATTTTTCTTTATTAAATAAAGTAGCACCTGCTAAGAAGAGGGGGCCGAATAGGTCCCTAAGACTACATGAGAAGATTGGCAGGGATGGAGGCAGACCGGTGCCTGTACAGTTTGATACGACTGGTACATGGCATGCGGTTGGTGAGAATGCCAGTCATCTCCCTCGTGATATTGGCAGCATGATCCGTGCCCACGTGCCGTCCTATTATAAGTCATGGCGGGCTGTACCTCAGGAGATTCGAGATAGAGTTGTGCAGGAGGTTTGCGTAAGTATCCATTTCCTTTTGAATTAATGTCTTTGAGATTGAAATTTCTAAATATATGACTTATAAATTTATTAAATGTCTTATAATGCAGTCCCATTTCGAGTTCGAGGGCATCTCCGAGGGTGATCGGGATAGAGCACTCTCTGGTTTGATGCGGACTACTGCCGACTTGTACCGAGATTGGAAGTACAGGTTGAATAAGCATTTCTTAGAGCATGGAGGTGATCGATACGAGGAGTATGACTTGGATCGAGCTCAACATTGTGTGCCTCGGTCTGTCTCACCGCAGACATGGCAGAGGTGTGTGGATTTCTTTGATAGTGACGAGCACAGGGTAAGTATAATATTTTATAATATTATGTCAGTATTTCATATTTAGTAGATTGTGAACATTAAAATTTAACTTTTTTCTCTTAATTTACAGGAGTTGTCTGCAAGAAATACAAATAATAGAGCACAGAAGGTCGTGAATGACCGGCATGGGTCAAAGTCTATTGCTGCACATCGCTTTGATAAGATAATTTAAATTTTTTCTATCTTTTTTAAATATATCCATTTGTTAAATAGCATTACTACCCTTCATCCTTTTTTTTGTTGCAAAAATTGAACAGAGAAACAAAGATACTGGTGAGCTGCAGTCGGTGCTCGATAACTTTAGGGACCGACACACATACAGGTCGGGGGAGTGGGTGCATCCGATCCCTCAGGGGCAACATGTAAATTGTTTGAATTTCATAATTTAAATAAAAATTTACAAATATATCTTCTAAGATAGATTTCTTATTACTTTTTTTTAATAATTTAAGGCGAGGATGACTGAGCTCATGACTCAGCATGTACAGTCTAGTGTATCATCCACTAGCTTGCCTACGACTCCTGTACAGTTAGATGAGGCTGCCATCGCCGATAAGGTACTTGGCACTCGTCGAGGGTACAGGAAGGTTGTTGGGCGTGTACTTGCTAGTCAGACTTATCGTTTGATGGGGACTTCTAGCACGGCGACGAGCTCACAGACTATGTCTCAGGTCGGTGAGTTGCAGGAGCAGTTACACCAGAGTCGGGAGCAGGTTGAGCAGAGCCAGCTATTGATTCAACAACAGCAGTAGCGGCTTGATCAGCAGCAGCAGCAGCAGGAGATGATGCAGCAGCAGCAACAGATGCAGCAGCAGTTTGGGACTTATCTCACTGAGATGACCTCGATCCTTAGATAGCAGGGTATCGTCCTACCGCCGCCTCCATTTGCTGCTGCTACACCGCCTGGGTCGAGTAGATTTGCGCCTGCACCTACCGCTCAGCCGCCACCATCATTTTATCATCCTCGTAGTCAGGATGATGATGATGACGACGACGACGACCACGGTGCACTGTGATTTTGCACCTCCCTACTTCCCCATAGTATATTTTGTTTATGTATTTTTATATTTTCTATGTGTGCACATTTATATAGATGATGTATATATATTATTTTATTTATATAAATATTATTTTTATCATTGCTTTATGAGTATTAATTTTTTATGTTGAATCAAATTGTTAAACATTATTAATAATACTATTGATATATTATAATTGTATAATTTATATTAAAATAAATTATTAAACGGGTCAACTAAATTAAAATAAAGAACATATAATTTGAAATGTACGACAATTTGATTTTAAATTTTTAAAAAAAATTTAAAAAACTTTTTAGTGGCGACAATTGTTGTCGCTGTAGGTCAAAAGTCGTCGCTGAAGGTCAGGCTTTCAGCGACGACAGTTGTCGTCGCTGAAGGTCAGGCTTTCAGCGACGACAGTTGTCGTCGCTGAAAGTCCAGTCTTCAGCGAAGCCTGACCTTCAGCGACGACTTTTGACCTACAGCGACGACAATTGTCACCGCTAAAAATCAAATTTCAAATTTTTTTGAAATTTGAAATTGTTTTCAGCGATGACTTTGTCGTCACAAAAGGTCCATCTTTTAGCGACGACAAATTGTCATCGCTAATGACCTCTTCAGGCACGAATCTACACTGACGATATTTTTAACGACGACTTTTTCTTTTGCGACGATCGAGAACTTTTTAGCGACGACAAATGTCGCCGCTAAAAGTCTTTTTTGCTATAGTGCAAATTTCAACACCATGATAAATCCAGAGTATGCAAACTTTTTGAATGCCTTGCAAGTGACAAGGCTATGTGATTGCTAACTTGTTTATGACAATAATTTAGAGGCTGAAATAGAAAAAATTAAAATTTAGCAAAGTATCTATCTAAAATTCCTAAACTAACACAAAACCTAATAGTAGAAAGATGAATAATCTTAATTATTCAAAAATTAATATTCATGTGAAATTCTATCGAGTTTAACTCTAACAAATGATACAATTTTAATACTTGTAATTGCATCTCATTCTACTTCTTATTTTATTACTTCAATTCTCTCAGGACATAAGAAAGATTTATATCCAAGATTTCACATGACAAATCAAATGCACACAAAATATATTCCTAAAATTTCTAAAGATTAATCCAAGCTCTATTACCAATACCCTTATAATATATTTAAAAAAAGAGCTATTGCTCAAGAAGTTAAAAAAACTCATAAATCTCTTTTTGTGAAGTGTCATAAGTTAGCACTTATGACAATCCAATACACAAACATGCTTGATTTTATATTAGATTTGGTGCAAAAATTAAATATGTTATAGATATCCTATGCTAAAAATTTAGGAGTAATCTAACTTGTGTTCCATTTATCCTAATTATTCTAATGTTAGGGTATTTTGGTGATTTTGATATGATTTAAGAATTTGAAGGATTGAAAAGGCCTATACTTGCAATTTTCACATTTTTATCTTCATGTCAATGTGTTTTAATGTGAATTAGATACTTAAAGCATGGTGAAATAGGATTATGATGACTTCGAAAAAATATATTTACTTATATCAAGTGGGCTTTTATTTAAAATGCTCTTTTAAGAGGTAAAGTATCAAGATGGCCAAATTAGGCACTTTGACACTATCACAACTCATTCTGATTATGACCGATGTGGATCTCATTATCGATTTTCACAAGCCTTGTTATTTTCACTCTTTCTATTTAATGAGAATTTCCCAATTTGAAAGGAACTAAAAAACATATTCCAAAAATTTCTCACTTCAAGAGTAGTTTTGCACTTTTCTCAATTACTTATCCATAATTTCTCATCCAACTCTTGGATCAATCTTATATATTCACAATTGTTTGTTGAGAATTCACCATCCAGCTTTCACATTATTAGCCTCAATATTTCCAACTTAAATGCCACTCATGGCATATTCCACACTATAATCCATCAATAGACAACAAAGGACAAAGATACTACTATCTCATTTTTTATACACACTCTAATCAATTAATATTTATTTAACAATTACCTATTCTTAATTCACGATACTGAATTTACACATGAATATGTATGCGTGGATAAGAAATCTACACTATTAAGTGAAAAATATAATTCACAATAATTAAATTATCTTTTAATTAAATAATAGGATGTGATGAGATATATGCTCACGTAGTGAGGTGCGTATTCCTTGTAGAAGCCTGGAGTAATTCAATTGCAATAGTAAATAAAAGGCATCATTCACAATACTTCTGAATGTTAGCTTCTAATTCAAACCATAATATTCTAATATTATAATTTCTTAGCTTCTTTCTATTCTCTTTCAAACTTGTCATCAAAATCTTAGAAACTTCCATACATAATGAATTTTCTAACCAAAGTACAAAGCCATCAAACATTATTACTTGCATTACTATATAAAATTACACTTATCCCAGACTTTCTGAAAAAATTAGAAAATCATTTTTATTAGGATTTCTTGTCTTAATAGTATAACTTTATTCTAAATAAATTAATTTGATACTTTTAACCATAAAATTCTTATTTGATTAATAATGCACTAAGCAATCAAATAATATTATAAAATAAAATTTCCTAAAATCAAATGAGAATCCTTTAAATTATGAAAATATAACACTTCACCATTATTTTAAGCAAAATATTCTAATAATTTATATCATAAAATTCTTATTCTATAAAGTTATTATCATACATCTAAATTCACGTACAATATGGGTTTTCTAAGATATTGTAATTTTTTCGTATATCATTATATTTCAAAAATGCCTTTAAAAATAAATTTTCTATCATATATGATTACTATTGAGATTATTCTTATATAACATCTTAAAAAGATTTTACTGACACTGTTTTAGTATTTTATATCATAAAAATTATCCTTTTTTCAAAGTAGTACTCAAATGTAAAATTATGTAAAATATAAGAATATAATATCCCATAAATTTTCTATTTATAACACTTGCGCATTATATATCATAAATTTTATGTTTTCAAGAGGATCTTCGTATATGTTAAAAACTACCCAGATGGGTTTTTGTTTTCCTTACTGCAAAACAATCTCAAAACGGCAGATTCAAACAAAAATGGCCTGTAATCGGCAAATTGAAGCAAAACAGCGGCATTTGTGACTGTAATCCAGCTGTTTTATTTCAAGCCATGAAGCTTCCAAGCTGATAAGCCGACAACCTCCAGCTGCATCAGCTCACGGTGGCCGGAGATCACGTGCTCAATGGTTTCGTGCAGCTCCCTGTGTGCCGTTTGCGACTTCTCACAGATATGGGTCGCGATCACAACAAGCAGCAGCGACAAACTAGGCTGCTGTTCGGTGTTGTGCCCACACGGGCCGGGAAGAGATGCCAGCAACAAAGGAGAAGAGGGACAGGAAAAAACTACCGAAAACTGAAGAGGGGAAAACCTAATAGAGAGAACGGTGAGAGAAAGAGAAGAACAGCGGCTGTGAGAGAGAATCGGTGCTGAGATGAGAGGGAGGGAGCTCGGGCATGTGCCTACAAAAATAATAGAAGCTCAGCTAGGTTCCTAAAAAAAATAGGAGACAAAAGCATCCAGAAATATATAAAGAAGCTGAGCTAGACCGTAATGAAAGACAAAAACAAAAAACAGAAGAAGCTGTTGGATATACTTACTTCACCTGAGAAAAAGAAAAAAAAAATTGGAGGGGGAGTGAAGAGAGAGAAGAGGCGACAGTTGGGATAAGAAAGAGAGGGGAAGTTGGCACAAAAAGAAAAGGGAGGAAGAGAATAAAAATCTGTTGGAAAAGGACAATACAGCAGTCAAGATATGTAATAAAAAGAACAAAGAGACATAAGCGAAGACAAAAGAAAGCGGGATTTTCGAAAAAAAATATTTTAAAAAATCAAGGGATATAATCCCATACTTTCCACCTATCATAAACGTATCTTTCTCATCAAATCTCAACCACACATTTAAATCAAAATTACTCTAATCATTCACTTATTTTAAAAATTTATTTTCATAAACTAAAATGATTTACTACCTCAATTTAATAATTTTCAATCCTCCTTCATTATATACATCTATTAAAAAATTTCACAATAATTATCTAAATTTCTCATAATTTTTTAACTAATTTATTGAATGCAAACAATCAATTCCATAAATCTTTATACTCACAATTACTAAAATTATTTCCATTATATGAGAAAACCTTTATAGAGAATATTTGGACAAACCTTAAATTAATAATGGTCATATATAAATAAATTTTAAATATTATTATAAATATATTTTTTTAATATTCCTAAACCTTTAATTTAGGAGACAAATTTTAAATCAAAATATCAATCAATTAATAAACAATTATCTACAAGTATTACAATTTATGAAACTTAAAATTTGGAATATTAAAAATTCTCCTCCCTTCAAGAAAATTCATTCTTGAATTTTCAAGAAGTTAAGTATGATTATTCTGACTTGTCAACAACTTGTTTATAATCCAATGCATCATCATATAAGTTAAACCATTGTGATCAACCTTACATATTACTTCATTTAATGTAATCACACAAATTTTTATTTCTAAGGTTGAGTAGTATAAGGCGAGACCAAAGCTATAAAGGAGCGGAGGAGTATAATGCGAGATCGAAATTATAAGGGTTGGAGGGGTATAAGGCAAAATTGAAGTTACAAGAAGGAAATCTTAGATATCAACTATGGCTATTCGATGAATCTTTACTAAAAGTTACTATAAGCCCTTCTCTATATTATTGTGTGTTATGTTTAAATATCAATATCTAATTAACTTTGGATGATTATACTTGAGGTAATGTGATTGGATTTGGTTGATTGTTTGAATGATTGATTACTTGAAAAGAATTGTGTGTGAAATTAGTATTTGTGGGAATGTTTGATGATGAGTATATGTTTTTATGAATGATAACTATGAACCTTGAAATGTAAAATTGTGAGAATGTACTACAATAGTAGTTTGTGAGATTTGCCACTAAACAAGTATGGATATAAGTTATAATTATTGATTGTAAATTTTATTAGTTAGTTGAATAAAGTGTGAATATGATTGTGACTATGATTGTAAATCTAGATAAGGCCAAGTTAAAGGCTTGTCTGTTGAGCTCATTGTGTAATTGAATCTTTAGCAGAGAACATTAATTGTGTGTAAAATGTATTGAGATTGCAGTGACTAATTAATGCTGATATAAACATCATTTCTTACTTCATTAAATGAGAGATAAAGGATGAGATGTATGTTTACAAATTGCATGATGAACCTTAAGCTGTGTTTAGGGTGTTATTTACATTTGATTTATCTAGATATATTTAGTATGTTAGTTTAAGTCTGGTGAAGGTAATTTGCCAAATCATTTGAGTACAAAAAATTTGTATGAATGCATTAAATTAAGTAATATATAAGGTTGATCATAATGGTTTAGTCCATATGATAATGCATTGAATTGGTTAACAAGTTATAGATAATTCTATGCATTATTCTTGACTTCTTAAAAATTTGAGAATGAATTTTCTTAAAAATGAGAGAACTTGTCATACCCAGATTTAATATTTACAAATATTATAAATATTACTATTTGTGAATAATTATATTTATTTATTAAGTTAATATTTAATTTAAACTTCTTTTCTTTTAAAACATCTTGGAATTTTAAAATAATGCTGATTATAATAATCAAAATATATTTATTATATGGCCATTATTGGTTTAAAATTTGTTTAAAATTTTCTTTTATATATATATATATATATATATATATATATATATATATATATATATATATATATATATACATACATAAAGAATTTTCTACAAGTTGAAAATATATTAGTGGTTATGGGGATAAAGCTTTAAGAAATAAATTATTGATATTGGGAAAATTATTTTAAAAATATAAGGAAATTAAAATATTTATTTTTATTTTAGAACTTGCTAATTTATCAAGTTATTATATATGTATAGTTATATACAATGAGGAAATATTGAGAATAAATAAATTAAGATTTTGAATAAAATTAGTTTATGAAAATAAAATTTTAATATAAATAAATGGCTGAGATGGAATCTTATTTAAATGAAAAGATGAGATTTAAAGTGAAATTTGAACTTATAGTATGTAAGGATCAGGGAATCAAAACTTTTGGTTCCTTTAATTATTGTTTTTTATTTGTTTCTTGCCTCTCTATGTCGGTTTCTCTCTTTTTCCCTTAAATATGTTTGAACACTTTTCCTTTTTATATACTATATGGACATCTCACTCTCCTCTCCTTTTTTTTTTCTATATTCAGGTGCTAAACATAGCCATAACTCCTATTTTTTTTTCATATTTTTCCCCACTTTAATATGTTAAAAAGTTAGGCCACCTTTTGTTAAAGTTTATTGGCATTTTTTTAAAAGGTTTCTATCACTTTTCCCTAGAGTCTTCTAGCCCTTTCTTTTCCTATAAACATTACACACTTTCTCTCTCCCATTATTTTTTTATATATTCTCTAGTTCTCTCTATTGGGTTTCACACGTATCATATAATGTGGTGGAAAAATATATTCTTAAAAGTTATATATGTGAAACTTTACTAGAATTTATACATAAAGACATAGATCAATATCATAAGGATTACCTATTGGAGTGCAATCCATAAATCACAAGTACAATCAAGCGATCATACCTCTATAGTATCCATATAAATTGAATGATGATCTCTCAACCTCTTACAAATTTGCTAGGAGACATCTTTTTCACAAAGGATTAGGATTTTGTGTATTTTAAGTTATTTTAGTAACAACTTATTATTCTGCATAAAAGTGACGCCTTCATGTTTTTATAGAACTTATACATGTCATTTTCCTAGTCCAACTAGGAAACCACTTCCCCTTTTTTAATTTAACTTAAAAACGAAAACCTTATCCTTATCATGATAAGAGTGAAGAGAAAGATAGGACTTATTTATTAATTATCTAATATTACTTTAATATTAATAATTAAATATTATTAAATAATAATATTATCTTATAACATAATTATCTAATATTATTAGACAATAATATTATCCCATAATATAATTATCTAATATCAAATGGCATAATTATCTAATATTACTTTAATATAAAATAATATCATATAATATACTATATATTATGTGAATATATATATTATTACTTTGATAATATATATATGTACTAAATAACAAGCCCAATTAATAGGATTTTAGTCAAACTAAAATCTAGTTAACTATTATCTCATTCCTGCTTCTTTTATGTGACCTTATAGGTTCTTACCACATCGATAATGACCCATCAGTGGGCCATAGATAGTGAGTGATATTTAACAATACATCACTATTACCTAAGTAGTAAGAATATCTGTGATTCGACATCTACCTAATATATAAATAATACTTTGTAATACAATCTTTTTTATAATGATATCCAAATCAAACTAGAGATATGGAATGTGTCATCCTCATCAATGTTCGATCCTCATTTCTTCATATCAAGTAGACTAACTTAAATAAATGATCAATATCACATATTGATCCATGAGTATAACCATGTATTTCTTAGTCTCACTCAATTGAGGGATCCAAGGATATCTTTTCTTTTATATAGGAGAAACAAAATTCCATCTACATTACTTACATCCCTCTACATGATTCATGACACACCCAATCAATACCTTACATGTTATCCTAATTAAAAGTGACATAGGATGACATCAAAGTATATGATTCCTCATGTAAGGAACTATAATGACTTTAGGTCAAAGAACTATATATAATTTGGTCACATGAGAATAGCTAATGGCATATGACAAAACATGTAGTATTCTCACAACAAATCAATCCAATACATCTGTTCACTAATAATGTAGCTATGTATTAACTTAATATCACATATCCATTATTCATAATCATTAGTCATGATACATACTAGTTTCAATGTATTATTGCTATCCTTTTTGCAATAATACTTGACTAAGGATATTTTATGACTAGGGATATTTTAAGAATAGTAAAAATATTCCAAAGACAATTATTATATTAAGTTATAAATTGCATAGATATTAAAATGAAACAAATAATTGTATTTCCTAAAATAAAACATAATACATTGTGCATTATTATAATTATTTTATAATTGGCTCCTATGACACACACACTAATATTCTCTTCAAAACAATACAATAGCTTCTATATTTTTCTTGCTTCTTTCTTATTCTTGAATGCATCTTTTTCTCTCTAATTTCTTATGACGTCTTGCTATTACTGCAAGGAGTGGCATTTTTTGCCACACCATAACCATTGCTAGCCTCTCTTATGCACTACAAGAAATCAATTGGTTTCTGACGTCATTTTTCGATGGATTTCCAATGATCAGTTCTGGACATAAAAAATCCATCAAAAATTCATCAAAATGTTGATTGAAAATAAAAAAAAATTATATATTATTTTTTTGATGTTTTTATCTGTCCAAAATTACCCTTCAAATGTCAGAAAAAAATAATAACTAATTTTATAAAATTGAAAATTTCATGTCATCAAATATTGATATTGCATAATATACTAATGTGGTGTTTTCAACAGCTACAAACATCGGAATGCTGTGTGGTAGACCCAGCTGTGACATTCTTAGACATTAGAAGGCCTTCGAAAAATTTGGAATTATTTTCCAAAACCAAGAAGCCCAATCGATCCCCTTTCATTTTGCTTCCAGTCAATTTTTTTGCCCTAACCCACCCCTCTTTGTTGTTCGTGAATCTCCAAGAGCCACCACCACCTTCCTCACCATTGCTGCCATCTATTCACTTAACCTTTTTCCACATTCAATTAGGATCTGCATCATCGATACATTTTTCTTCTTCCCTGATATGTTTTTAAGCAATAAGAGAGGCTCAATAATAAGCCAAATGTGTCCTTGCTATTAAACAAAACTGTAGCCTTGGAATGGTTTAGAAAAGGGACAAAATCATTAGATTTCGACATCAGAGGAGCTAAGACTTTGTAACCCTTACTACATATGGATACTTTGCACAAAATTATAGTAATATTGATAACAGAGGTAAGTATGGTTTCTCCAAGTGGTTTCTTTGTCTTAGTTGAATTGAAGCTTATTATGATAATGTCTGTCTAGAAAATATTATGGATCGAGAGAAATATTATGTAAGCTTGTAATTATGGATTTCTTTGTCTTGTTGGAACTCTGTAACCCTCCCCTTCAAGAATGATTGGGATGACATTGTGAGTGATTGGCTTGAGAGGGAGTTTTTAAGAGAAACGGCTTGAGAGGGAGTAATTTGGGAGCAAAAATCAGAAATGGCTTGAAAGGGAGTTTTTAAGAGAAGTGATGTAAAAAATGCCACTCCTACAAAGTGTGTGTTTAGTTTAGCTTCTCTATATTCTTTCTCTCCATATCCCTCCAAAAGGTTTAAGGGCTTTTGTTGAGCTTATTAGTACAAACATTGATAATATTTTAAATGAATTTCTTTGTCTTGTTGGAACTCTATAATTCTCCCTTTCAATTGATGTTCTGTTATCTTCTTTGTTTTCAAGAACTGAATATTACAAAACCTGAGCAAGTAGGGCTGAATGAAAATAAATAGATCACAGTCAAATGGAATATAACACATTCAAGCTTTATATTGAATTTTGCATATAATACATTCAAATTTAAAGTTCTAGAAGTTATACCTTTGAAAAGGCTATGCAATGACATGTAATTGTAATATTTTGGAGCTAATCTTCTTGTACTTTAGGTAGATGATCACCAATTAACAATTGCTTCATTGTTAAACTCTTATACTATTGTTTAATTCTACTGATATGCATGTCTGCTTCATATTTGCATACCTAATACTTTTCTGAAATTCTTGTTTGCCACATATTGCATATAATAACTGTGAGTGCCATTTAACTCATATTAATTGCATGAATTGGTTTTATGTAATTGCTCACGGTGGCCTTTTTTTGCCTTTATTAGGATAATTTCAAAATGACAAACCCTTACTATAGTCATAACAATAACTCTTATTATATATATGTATAGTCATTCGACCCTTGAACAGTATTTGTTGTGATGCCATTCTTTTATATTATACATCAGCGACTGCCATTTCATTGTAGAGCATCATGTACAACTGTAGTTTCACTTAAAAAATGAACAATAAATATATCCACACTTTCAGACTCATGGCTAGCCAATGTTCTTTTCATGCATAATCAAATTTGCATGGAGGAGTATAAGCCTAAGGCCTCCACTTGACAATGCCAATGAAGCTTATCATCTAATTAAGTGTGTAGAGTTTATGTACATGATATACTTAGCAACTCTACATTGGTCCAAAGTTGACATTAACCCGGTGCCTATAGGATTTATCTCATATATCCTTAATATTTGTCATAAGAGTTATAGCTAAGTTTAATATCACTCTATGGTAGCACAACACCTTTTGCCTTAGCATAGTTTAATATGTAAAGACAAGTCATTAGAATTGGCTATATCTTGTTCTTGCCGACATAAACCAAAACACTTGATAATTGCCTATGTCATCTTAAATTTTCACCATACATGCTATTAGCCATTTCTTAAAATTTGGATGAGCTAAAGGACACTTGCATACTATGCTTATAGTACAAGTCTACTGTAGGAACTCCTTTACATTTTAGTCCTCTACATTTCATTCACAACTTAAGTCTACCATAAGAACTCCTGGTTACATTGCATCTGAGGTGCTGTCCAAGAAAGAATATGATCGAAAGGTGAGTCTTATTCTTCCTTGTTTGTTTTCATATGGCTTCTTTTTCATGCTATCTAAATTATGTGAGAGAAGGGAAGGTTCCTTTAGGCTTGTATCTGGTTTTTCATCTTTTTCGTAGCTAACTGTACATTAGCATTAACAACTACAGATTGCAGATGCTTAGTCATGTGGAGTCACCTTATATATGATGCTTATTGGTGCTTATCCTTTTGAAGAGCCAAAGGATCTTATAAACTTTAGAAAAACAATTGGGGTGAGTGATAAGCTGTAAAGTACATAACCATATGTCCTACTATATCCTCTTCTCCACTGCTACCCAACTTACGTGTAGCTTTTTGTTGTCTACCCAACAATAAAAGAATCTCCTATTGATTTGGCTTTAGGGTTCAGAAACACGCTTACAGAAGAAACAAGGAAAAATTGATTACAATTACTGGTTCTCACTCTTTGGTGTTTCTTCCTCTACTGCAGCAAAATAATCAATATAACTTTCAATGCTACATAACTGATTTTCGCTCCACCTTTTCTCTTCGAGCATGTTCTTGCTCTCTTTTCTCGGGAAGCAAACACACAACCAAAGGTCTCTGTCGTCTTCCAAGCTCTATTGCTCTCTTTAATAGTCTGATTCTTGTTATGTGGATATTTTTCATCTGGCCTTTCCTTTCGGTTAAAACACATTGATATTTTTTTTCAACTGTTTGCAGATTTCTGATCTTATTTTGCTCGGGAGAAAACTTGGTTTTGGATCGTTCTGCTCATCGATTTTGGAGGTATCCCAACGTTTTCTCTGTTTCATTCTCACTATTTTTCGGAGAGCTTGGGAGTTGCTTGTCATTTCGGAGTAAGTGCAGAGGTTTGCCCAAGAATGGTTTTTGCATTAGTTCATTTACTGTTTCAAGTTTTACATTAAAATCTGGCTGACTTTGAACACATCTATTGCTGTGCACTTACTTTTAAGGTCTGAAATGATTTAAATTTTTTATTTTATATTAACGTATGATAAACGATTTTTTATTTTAATATTTTATATTTATATTTTAAAAAATATTTTTGATCAAAAGAAATGAAATTACAATAAAATAGGTGTGGAAATATATTGAATGCATATATATATATATATATATATATATATATTTCATTACACCACTTCAAAAGATAAGATTGAATGATGACCGATTCACTTCTATGATATGAGTTTACATTAAATATCCACTTCCCCTTATGCAAATCATTTTTGGCGCAAGTATTATGCATAACAATACATCATAGATTTTGAACTTACACGTCATCACTTTTGTTAACAACATTAGAGGTAATAAAAATATTTATTCCACCAAAAAAAAAATCGGCATCATTAAACTAAATTCAATCTACACTAGAATTCAAAATGTAAATTAATTAAAAAAGGAATTGAAAAACCTTTCACATGTGAAGAATCAAAATAACGTTTTAGGACGTGCTTCGATATGTATCTATTTATTTAAAAAAATTATTTTTAAAAGTTATTTATAAAACCTATTTTGCATTTTAATTATTTTCAAATAAAAAAATAAAGAATAGACACTCTTGGTGAAGTTAATAAGAAAAAATTTTATTTCATTATAAAATTACCATAAGGAAAAAAATAAGTTAAAAATCTAATATAATTTTTATTTTTTGTTAAATATTTAGAATTGAAATTTTTAAAAATTATAAAATATTTATTAAATAACAATATATATTTTAAAAATAAAAACCTTTTTTATAAACAAGAAAAAAAAATATCTTTGCTATCAGGTTATCTTTGTAGATAACCTGGTGTGAGTCAAGTCACTGTGGGAACCTATGGCCTCAAAAGCTACCGATCATCCATTCATGTGTTTCTAAGTTTTCGTTCGGCCTAATAAAGACAACCTGACCGGGGGC
Source organism: Sindora glabra (assembly GCA_020226215.1). Lineage (NCBI taxonomy): Eukaryota > Viridiplantae > Streptophyta > Magnoliopsida > Fabales > Fabaceae > Sindora > Sindora glabra. Next base: position 57,671,992 of record CM035231.1, read on the forward strand.
CAGCGCAATGGCCCAAATGTTCATTTTCCTGGCTGTCTTGCTATCAGTTCATTGACTGGTGAGAAATTAGGAGAGAAAAATGAGAAAATTTTTCAAATTTAAATTGAAAAAAAATAAGAGAGAAAAAAACTAATTTTGAAATAATTTAAAATTGATAATTATATGTTTTGGCTTTAAATTTTCACTCCATTGTTTTTCTTTATTCAAGTTTAAAAAAAAAAAGTTAAATTCCAAAATCTTCTTTCTTTGCATCTTCTATGTTGTTGCATGAAAGCAGGCATTATGTTCATGTCGTTCGGTTATAAGTTTATAAGTTCAAATTTTTTTCATGATTATAAGTTTATATAAACTTTTTTTTATTACAAGTTATTATCCTATCACTTTTCATGCATATAAGTTTATTATATATAACTTTTATAATTAAAAAAGTCAAATAAGCTAATTTTTTATTATCCTAACTAGGAAGGTGAGTTTTTTGAGTGAAAAAAATAATAATTAGATGTTGAAAGTAACCATAGGAAAACTAGTTTTTATACGAGAGAGGTGTTACATACTTGCAGAGGAGTAACGTCTTCTCTCTCTGTCTCTATCTCCGTCTCCGTCACTCTCTTTCTCACATGCACGTGTACATGTACCCGAGCGCGTGCGCACCCACACACACACATATATATATATAAAAGATGTTAAAGTATGATATTTATTGTTTTTAAAAATATTTTTATATTTTTAAAAATCAAAATTCTAGTTTAAGTTATTGTTTTTATAATTTAATTTTTAAAAAGTATAATTTTAAATGTACATGATAAAAATAAAAATAATTTAAAAAACAATCTACGTACAATTGTAAATTGAGATTGAGATAAGACAATGTTATTGGAGTAGCATTTTTTCATTGAATCTAAAAGCAATAGGGTGTGTGTTTCTTTTTTCACTGAATTTTCTAAATTTTCAAAATAAATTACTATGAAGATATAAGTACAAGTAATATTGAAATATGCATGTCATTGTATATTCAAAGAAGAGGTTGAGAATTATCTACAATAAAATATTCAAGTTATAAAATATTTAAGTTCAAATATTTTATAATTTAATATACTGATTGATTGGTTAATCATGAATTGATTATGAGATGTTAATGATTTCACAAGCACCTTTAAAACCATCAATTTTGGTGCTTGTTAATTTTATGAGATTTTCTTTTCAAATAGTAAATAGAAGAATGTTTATAATTCTAAGCTTTATAATTTTTTTACAAATTTAAGTTAATAATTAAGTTGAAAAATATTAAGTTTTTCAAATTGTGACTATTTAATAGAGGCAATTTAGGGAAAAGGTAATTAATCTCTAATAATTAGTTATTTTGTTGTATTAATATATCTATTGAATGTCATATTTAGTCTATTTATATATCTAGATTCAATCACATATCTAAATTCAATTTTCTTACCATGTTTGTTTATCTTGATACTAAATATTCATTTTTTTTTAAGTTTGAAGCCCAAATTGAAGAGTGATCAACTTGATATATTTGAAAAGTAGTCTATTTCTATTGCACCTTTCTCCATTTTCTATAAGGTATAGTACTCTACCTAAATAATTCTTTTTATTTCTTTTACCATAATTCATCTCTTATTGTGATTCTTAAACTTTGTGAATTGACACGTACCTTAAACACTTTAAACTAATTTAAGCATAAAAAGTTATAGTTGGTTTGTTATTTAGAAAAAAAATACTTCCTTCATCTTTAACTTTGGTAATTTTGTTTCTTTTAAGACATTAAAAAATTTCAATACTGCATTATAGAACTTTAAGTGAAGGTATATGGCATATTATTTTGTTATAATTGTAACAAACTTTTAACAATTAGTTTAGTTTGAATTCAGATGGATGAGTGCCTATTACAATGTAAATGGATGTACAATAGATTTTCGAATGATGGAAGGGGGCTCACAAATGAGTTTTTGAGTAGTATTGAGAGTTTTATCTCTTATGCGCAACAACAATTAAGCTATCAAAAAGATGGTGTAATTAGATGTCCGTGCAGAAAGCATCAGAATAAGAGGTTCTTTCCTATAAATGATGTTAAGCTTTGTCTTTATAGATGTGGATTCATGGAAGATTATTGGTATTGGAGTAGTCATGGGGAAGCTATCCCAAAAATGGTTGCAGGTGAAAGATTAGGGTCTAATCTTAGAGGAACTTATGATACAGGCCCTTCTAATCGGTTTGAAAATATGATTTTTTATGCCAGTCATTCATATTTTGAAGATCACTTTCAGAATAACCAATATGAGTCTTTAAATAGAGAATGCAAAGGTTTTATAAAATGTTAGAATTTTGTCAACAACCATTATGGCTTAGGTGTAACAATCATACTAAGTTGTCAAAGGCAGTAGGGGTGCTAAGTATCAAATCAGATTTCAATATGTCATAAAGATGCTTTGATCAAATCATGTAGTTATGTGCAGAGTCACACCCACCAAACAATCTTGTTCCTACAAATTTGTACAAAGCAAAGCAAAAATTCACAAACTTGGGCTTATGTATAAAAAAATTAATTGTTGTCAAAATAATTGCATGATTTATTATAAAGATGCTATAAACGAGAGAGAATGCAAAATTTGTAATGCTCTTCGCTATATACAATGTAGGCCAGGAATGGTTAGGCCTAAAGAAGTACCATATAAAAGATTTTATTATATGCCACTTATTCTAAGATTGCAGAGATTATATGCATCAATGAAATCAGCTCCATATATGAAATGGCATCACGAGCATCATACAAAAGATGGAGTAATGTGTCATCCATCAGATGGAGAGGCTTGGAAGCACTTTAATCGAATGTATCTTGAATATGCCTCTAAGCCAAGAAATGTAAGGTTAGGCCTATGTTCAGATGGATTTACTCCATATAGTCAATCGACTGCTCCATATTCTTGTTGGCCAATAATTGTCACTCCTTATAATCTTCCTCCAGAAATGTGCAATACCCCTCCATACTTGTTTCTAACAATGATTATATTCAGGCCCTAATAATCCTAAAAGTAGAATTGATGTGATTTAGAACCTTTAATGGATGAATTATTACTATTGTGGCATGAAGGTATACTAACATATGATATCTCCACTAAGCAGAATTTTATCATGACAGCACACTTGATGTGGACAATCAATGATTTTCTTGCATATGGCATGTTATCAGGTTGGATGACAGCCAGTAAGTTAGCTTATCCAATATGCATGGAGCAAACCAATGTATTCACATTGAAGAATGGTAGAAAACAATCATGGTTTGATTGTCATTACATGTGTTTAAATATGGAGCACCATTTTAGAAGGAATAAAGATGCTTTCTTGAAAAATGAAGTAGAGCAATCAAATCCTCTCATTAGGCTCACTGGTGATTAATTATGGATGAGAGTTTGTCATTTTCCTGAATTAATTGAAGTTTGGCCAATTAGATTACCAAGGTATGGAGAGACACACAATTGGACTAAACAAAGTATATTTTGGGACTTGCCTGATTGGAAGAATAACCTTATCCATCACAACCTTGATGTAATGCATATTGAGAAAAATGTATTCGATAATATATTCAATACTGTCATGGATATTAAAGGTGAAACGAAGGACAATGTTAAAGCAAGGATGGACTTGAAAGAATATTGTAGAAGAATGGAGTTAAAGCTACAAGAACAAACTAATGGAAAAATTTACAAGCTAAAAGCAATGTTCACACTAAATATGGATAAAAAAAAGAGCGGTGTGAGTGGGTGAAAGAATTATGCATGCCTGATGATTATGCTGCTAAATTAGATAGAGCTGTAGATGTTAAAAATAGACAAATATATGGCATGAAAAGTCATGATTGTCATGTGTTTATGGAACCTTTATTACTAATTGCATTTCGAGCACTACCAGAATGCATATGGAGGCCATTGACTAAATTGAACTAATTTTTTAAAGATATTTGTTTAGGTGTGTTACAGAAGGAGAATTTATAGAATATGTATAAAAATATTCCTTTCATCCTTTGCAAATTAGAAAGAATCTTTCCATCAGGATTCTTTGATGTCATGGAGCATTTACCAATCCATTTGCCATATGAATCATTAGTCGTGGTCCTATTCAATATCGATGGATGTATCCCTATGAGAGATTCCTTAACAAGTTGAAGTAGAAAGTGAAGAATAGAGCTCATCCTGAGGGATCCATTTGCGAGGCATACTTGATTGAAGAAATTGTATATTTTTATCAATATTATTTTGAGCCTCATGTACAAATAAGTGCAACAAGAGTTAGGCGGAATGATGATAGTAATGAAGTTAAAATTACAAATTGTACTTTATTAATTTTCAATCTACCTAGTCGTCTATCCGATGCATGTATTGAATAATGGCTGGAGCCATATGAGTTACATGCTGCCCATTTATATATCTTGTTAAACTGCAATGAGGTTGAACCTTATAAAACATAAGTGTCAATTTCAGATTATGTATATCTTTGTTGATCTTGAAGCTAATTTGTAACATATGCTAATATTTTATTAAATGTGTGCATAGCTTATTCATTCAGTGGATGAAGATGATGCATCAAAATATAACAAATCATGATATAGAAGTAACACTTGCTAACCATTTTCAAAAATAGTTTCAAGATTTTGTAAGAATTTCCTTCCTTTGTTTCGTATCTATAGCCTATATAGTTAGCTTTTATTCTTAATATTAATTTCTTATCATTCTTACTTGTTTAGTATAGGTCTTAAATGCAAAAAAATGGTGTCACTAATCAATGTTTACATGACTTAGCATATGGTCCTTCTAGGAAGGTTAAGACATGGCAAAAAATTTTTTGTAAATGGGTATAAGTTCCACACTTTATCATGCAATAAAGGAAAAAAATGAATAATAGTGGAGTCTATGTGAAGGGTACAGGGAATGTCAATACGGGGGAAAATAACTTTTATGAGGTGCTTAAAGAGGTTATAGAAATTGAGTATCCAGGCACTCCCTTGAAAAAGTTGGTCTTATTCGCTTGTGATTGGTTTAATCCAGTAATTGATCGTGGAATGAAGGTTTACAAAGAGTATGGAATTGTAGAGGTCAAGCATAGTAGAAGATATGCTAAATATGATTCATTCATCTTTGCACATCAAGCCACACAAATGTACTATGCACCATATCCAAAATTAATAAGAGAGAAACAACCTTGGTGGATGGTAATCAAAACCAAGCCAAGAGGTATGATTGAAAATAATGTTGTATTGGAAGTTGCTTATCAAAATGAAAAATCTCCTTCTACTCAAATTATTCTTGAGATTGAACAAATTGATAGTTTACGTGACCTCAACGAAAGAATGGAGGAGGTTGAAAGCCTTAATTTAAAAGGAGATCATATTGTAGAATATGATGATGAATCAGAAAATGAATATGAAGAATTTGATTTCACAAGTTCAAATGATTCAAACCAAAATAGTAACAAGGATGAGTAAATAGACAATTTTGATGATTCTAATTAACAGGTTGTATAGTCAATTGAATGTAGTTAATTGTATATCTTAAATCATATTATTTATTACACCTTCATTGCATTTTTTTTTTTTTGCATAGTAGTATTATACCCACTCTTTTATATATGTGCTCTTAATGCTAGACTTTTTCAATACTTGCTTATTTGTTATGTTTCTTCAATGCAAATGTCATAAAAAAAGGTTAAAGAAAAAGGCAAGGCAAAGTAAAAAAAGAATCAATCTGCTCCTACTTTGTTTCAACTACCTCCAGCTAGGATGCTCTTTGATGGCCAGTGCTCATCGGGATATATGTTTATGCTTACTCCCAATCCTAATCAACAACTAAATTTTGATCAAATCTCAACACAAATGACTTCCACCATGGCCCCTCCCACACAAACTTATTCTAGTATGTGTCTTCCTACCCAAAATACTAGTATGCCAACCCTTATACATTTACCTTATGTGCCATCTTCCGTTCAGCCACTTTCTCCTAGTGCACCTTTCACCCAATCTTCTCATGAGCTACCTAGCCACTCTACTGATCATTTAGCTTCCACTCAAACATTAGTAGCTCCTGTTGGGTTAGCTTATAATTGATTTCATTTTGCACCTGGTGAAAACATACTTCTGATGCTTGGACGAACATAAGTTATCATATTTGTTTATTTCATTATTTATACATATAAGTAATTTAAAACTATATAATAAATCATGGTGTTTTTAAACATTCAAACAGGTTTTTTCCCACAGGACCCGTGCATCGTACTAAGGATATTGTGTAGAGATTCTTTACTGAACCATGGGCAAAATGGACAAACATTCCAAAGTCTACTCGATTGATGTGGTTTGATAGAGAATTTGGGGTATTATATACTAATTTATAAATTTTATATATTTAATTATTTCTATCTATCATTAAGGCTATTTCATTTGATGTATTTTTTTTTGCCAATGTGTTATTTGTAGAAATTCTACCAATGGAATCCTATCAATCGTGATAAATTATGGCAAGCTTTTAATCACCAAGGGTTTAAAATGTTGACTAATGTATTTAGCGAGACAAGAGCAACTGGCAAAAAGTCCATTTGGATTACTGACTAGATTTGGAAAGATCTTTTACGTCAATAGGAAGATCCAAAATTTAAGCAACTACAAAAGCAAAATAAAAAGAATCGATTTACAAAATTAGGTGCATCCCTTGATTGTAGGGATTTCACATCTATGATGGAACATGTTCTTAGAAAAGTAAGCAAAACCTTATCTATATATATTATATATGTATAAACAATTGCTTAATATATCATTGATATATTTTAAATCATTTAAAATAGGAAAAATAAACTAGTAAGAAAGCTGAATTTCATGAAGTATTTGTTTATTTACAGAAATTCAAGAAGAAGAAGGATTGCATAGGATAATGGGTGGATCCTTATGTTGCTCAAACATTTGTAAGTTATTGATTTAATTAAGTATAAATTGTGGTTATTTTAGATTAGTTTGTATAAGTTTAACAATTTTCTATTCATATTTTACTTCCCTTTGTAAGAGAATTTCAATAAGGAGAAAGAAAGATTAATGACTTCTGAATTAACATTAGAAGGGAGTAGCAGTTCCTTTGTGCTATCTGATACCGAATTTGGAAACAAGTTGTGGGAGAAAAACGAGGCCGAATCTATGGGATGGGATCACAAGCACATACAATGTGGTCTGAATCACAATATTTTGAAGGGTCTTCTACTTATTCTTTACAAGTAGATGCAGAGTGGAAACAAAAGTTGGATATAACTATAATGACCTTATTGCATTCAGTTCAATCCATGATGCAGCAATTTGGAATACAATCGCTAAATGTCTAACAACCTTCTATGCTTTATGGACCATCTACTCATATGCCTTCTATGCCTTGTGGACCACCTACTCAAATGCCTTGTGAACCACTTACTCAGATGCCTACTCCTTATATGCACACTCAAATGCTTGCCTAGATGCCTTTTTTACATATGGCTTCTCAATACACTTTTATGCAGCCTCTTTTTGGACAACAATTGGTCCAACCATGTTGAACATATCCAACGACATGGCCACAACAACATTCTAGTGGATCATCACAGGCTTTACAACAAAATCCTTCAAACTAAAATGCAAGAGTGGAAGATAAGGAAGATTATGGGACTACATCATGAAATAATTTTTAATTTAAATTATTCAAATGTTTGATACTTCTGTTTAAGATATTTTGGTTGAATTATATGGACAATACCTATATCATTTTGATCTTAATTTCTAATATTTTTTAATTTGTATTTGCATATTTTGGATTGGGTTTAGTGTAGAATGTATATATTCAAAAATTGATGCTAAGTTATTTAATCAGGTGGCAAAATTTTTTCTAAAAAAATATAATTTTTTTGAAATTTTTTTCTGCCATGTCATACTTTTCGATGTTTTTCTGACAAACAATAATGTCAAAAGTATGATGTGGCACATTCCAATTTAATTTTTGACATTACAAAGCGTCAAAAATAAATGATGTTTTTTGGTGACATCATTGCCATGTCATCTTTTCCGATGTACGTAGCCGTCGAAAAAAATTGATGTGTTAAAAGCACAAGTGCCATGTCAATATTTTTTACATTTTGATGATGTCATTGCCATGTCATCTTTTTCGACGTATATGGCTATCGAAAAAAATTGATGTACCATTACCATAAGTGCCATGTTAATATTTTCGACCTCTGCGGCTGTTAGAAAAGAATTACATGGCATTATCAAATCATCAATATGTTCATATATTTTTGACATTTTATTCCGTCAGAAATTTTCGATGGATTTTCCAAAATTCTCAAGCATCAGAATTTACAATGATATGAACGTTGGAAGTAACGTCAGTAATTTTTGATGGAATTTCCGACGCCCATGGATGTCAAAAAAATTTTCGACGAGCCAAATACCAACATTTTAGTGGACGTTGGAAATCTGTTGAAAATTGCCATTTCTAACGTATTTTTGACATATTCGAACGTCAAAAAATGACATTTTTCTTGTAGTGGTGCCACAAGGAGTAAATTGCCAATGGCATCACTCCTTCTATCCTTTTGCGGTCACAAATGGTGGTGGAATAGAACTCGTGGGAGCAGTAGTAGAAGTTGGTTTTTTCCTCCTTTATTTTTCTATTGCCCTACTTTAACTTCAACCATAAAAGCTTAGGTGGGGTCTTTTAAGGACAACAGAAATGAAGTTATTCTGCGAGAGGGTGGAAGTTCAAAGTTTAATCAAATCCCACCTTAATTATTAATTCATATTGAAAACAGAGGTAAAACCTGTTTTGAGTTTGTGTTTTTGTACAGAGTTTTAGATATTGTTGAACTTGAATTTTAGTATAAAATTGCTTTAATAAAAATTATTCTTCAGGACACATTGTAGAGATAGTTGCTTTATTTGAGAATACCCATGACATTTTAGCAGCATTGTAAACCTCACTCCATTAATTAACTTATTGTTGTAAAAGTAAGTGTATAAGGATTTCTTGTAAATCAAAGTGTTCACTTACAATTTATATTATACATATATACTTGATGTCTTCATTCTAATTATATGACTATCACTATATTTTCATAACTAATATAAATTATATTAATAAAGTCCTAAATTATATGTTATATATGTAGCACTAATAATTATTTTATTTTCAAAGAATTATTCCATATTTACATGATCTTATTAATGTCGTATAAGGCCATGCCATGCTACTAATTATTTAAATATGGTAAATCTTATAATGTCTTTCTTAAAAGAGGAACAAGTGACAAATTTTGATTATCTATTTCTTTTGATTCACTTTATAATGTTACATAAGATAAATATGATTTTATCTTGTTATATATTAGAATAACATATATATGGCATTCTAATAACATAAGATTTTAATATTCCAATTATTCCATATTCGGTTTAGAAACTCTTATTTTATCATCTTATTTGGAAAATTGATGTGACATTAATAAAATAAGGAAAGTTTATAATCTATGAACGTTAAATGGTATGAAATGGGTTTTAAAATGTCCAATTCTAATATTTTATCCATATAGTTCAATTTAAGGACCTCCACATTACAATATATTCTAAAAGCTAAAATATTAAGATGAGATTCTAGGATAGTAATTTGACAAGTAAAGAAATAAATTTGAATATTTATAGACTATTCTTGTGAATTATAATATTAGGAGAAAAATATGAAAGGATGAATATAGTTGTTTTAGAACTCTCAAGGGTAAATCAGTGTTGTCAAGTCAAAACAATTACTTAAGTTACACCACACATATAGAGAATCATAGATCATCTGAATTGAATGACCTAATAGTTGGAGATTATCTTGGATTAGGATTAGAAATAAATGAATGATTTTGATGATGATTTCTCTTATGATGTATTAAATTGGTTATCTATGTACAAGCTTAAGATTTGTATAGTGTTGTGTGTATGTTGATGCTATTGTATCTAAAAAATCATAGGTGTTATAATTATAGGGTGTGTGGCTCTTGAGAAGCATCAAAAAACAAAGGAAACTTTATTCAGTTTTTCATAAAAATTTAAAAGTAAATTCTAAGTTTCCCTGAAAATTTGGAAACTCCCATTATATAGATAAACTAAAAATTTATAAAGGTTTGTGGAAACTGGTAACGAGACCCATGCTAGTCATGATCAAGGATAAGTCATGATAAAGGTTGAAAATTTATTTTAAAATTTTCATGGAAAAACAGATAGAGTCTCCCTTATTTTTTAGACACTTCTTGAGGGTCACATGCCCTAAGATATAAAACTTGTATCTTTTTTGATACAATAGCAATCAACAACATACATAATTCTACATAATTTAGCACATATACTCAATAGTATAAATGATTTGACATATCAAGATCTAAAATAACAAATTTTCATTTTCAATGTCTGATCCTTATCTAACTATTAAAACTCTTTTGTAAGGTAGTCTTGGATCTCCAAAAATGCAATAGAGTTTAATAATTCTTATCTTAACCTAAAAACATTGAAAGCAAATGAAGTGAGTTATGAGAACTCAATAAGTATATATCTACCACTATTTTTTAAATAATTAATTGTATAAAATTATAGGTTAATCATATACTAAATTAGAAAATGCTGGCAAACTCATTTCTTGAATTTTTCAAATATATGCAACCATACCCTAAAATGGAAGTTTACATTCATATAATTTAAACTCTATTCCTTATAACACAATCATAGGAATCTCAATTATTCATTAGAACTTAATATTAAATACTATTCATTTCGGGTAAGCATCACACTTACAAATAGTCATCAAGGCTCAAATGTAAATAAATTGTCACTATCACATCAACTATTTGCAATCATGTCAAACAAAGATATCCAATCACAAGTAAAGTTTCAAAGTCACATTAAAATCACACATTTAGATATAATAAACATATATGTAGCTATCTTTTTCTCAACTATTCATCAAGAATTTCCCATTCGGCTTTCAATTTTCATGCCCTCCTTTTTATTTTTCTGATTATAAGTTTTTATCCCTCTTTCTTTTCTCCATCCCATCAACCTCTCTCTCTCTCTTTCTCTTTCACAGCTACCTTAACACCTCTCTGTTCTAGCTCCATCTATCCTTCCTTCCATTTTCTTTCTTTCTATTCTCTTGTTAAGGCTTCTTTATTTATGGTTTCTTCTTCACTTATGCAAGTTATAATTGTCATTCCATTAAATAATAACTTTTGGCAATATGAAGAATGCCAATTCAGTAGTGGTTGTTGAGGTGATGAAAAATGGAACCCACTTAAGCTCCCTATTGGCTCCTTCTCTTCCCCATCACTGCTTAAGTTCTCTTCCTTTTTCCCTTCTCTTTCCTCTTCCTTTTTCAATTGTTGCTTTGCTACTTGGAATCCATTCAGTTGTGCATAATACCTTGCTAAGGGCTAATTTTTCTAGTGACACAAGGAAGGTTAAACTCGATAACACCATAACGTAAGTCTCTTTTTCCTCTTGGCATGTCTTGGTCCCTTCCATCAGTTCCACTCGTGGTAGCTATAGCTTATAGAGGATAGGAAGCTATAAATCACAACTTGGAACACTAGTAAAGGAAAACTATGTTTCTTCTCTTCGGCCAATAGTCTAGCAAGTCTTCAAAGCTAACAAAGCCCTGGTGAACTATGCTAAAAACATAGTGAGTTAGTTTTATTTTAAAGCTCCTATATTTTTCTATTTTGAGCTTAAATTGAACTACCATAATAATGTATGAAACTTTATACATAATCTGAAAATACAATAGATGCACAATCATATTTTAGGAAAATGTATATATATGTATATATAGGATTTGAGCTATAAAATATTAGTATGATATGATTAATGAGGAGCATCTTTAAAGATCTCCATGGATTTCATGTTAAGCGTATTAGTCACTGTTTGTGATTGGTTAAACTTATTTATAGTTTATCTTGCGAGATGAACTATTTCCTTCATAAATTATTTTTAGTTCGAATATTGGATGTGTGTGATGATTTGAATTATGGTTTGTGATTGATTTGACAAGAGCTTTGTTGATTGAGGAAATAGATGTGCTTGAGAACATGTGTTATCCTATATGACTAATGAGTGTGAAGTGGAATGCATGATTGGAATGTGTGAAATGAATGGCCTACATCGTGTGAAATGAAATTGAGTGATGATTTATGATTAATGTTGAATGGTTGATGATATGAGAATGGCAAGCTTTTTTAATCAAAACCCTTATGGCATAATTGATGTTTTGATGATACCCTATGATATGTGATCATGAATGGTTGATAGTTATGGTGTCTTATTGTGGTGATGCGACGCCCATGATGTTCTATCGTTAATCATTAATATATGATATTGATTATTGCCTATAATAGCCATCATGAGAATGAATACTCATTCTATATTTAATTTGTGATGATGGGAGATAAAACATCCTTCACAAAGGAGGAGAGGAGTGGTAAAGGTTAAAGGAAAAAAGTTAGTGGCCTCAGGCCTAAGATGGCAGGGGATAAGACTGGACTAAAGATATAAAAATAAACCTTAAATGTCAACTATATCCATACGGTGATTTTTATTAAATGTTACTATACCTATTTTTTATACTATTGTGTATTATGCTTTGATATTAATATTTGATTGACCTTGGATGATTCTGTCTGACGTGATGTGATTGGATTTGATTTATTGTCTAAATGATTGATTACTCAAAAAGAAATCAGTGCTTGTGGTGATGTTTGATAATGAGTATATGTTTTCATGAATGATAGTTGTGAACCTTGAAATGTGAAATTGTGAGAATGTTATTGCAATAGCAGTTTGTGCAATTTGTTACCAAACATATATGGATATGAGTTGTAATTATTGATATTAAATTTTATTGGTTAGTCAAATGAACTGTGAAGATGATTATAGTTTGGATTAAGTCAAGTTCTGAGTTTGCATGATTGAATCTTTGGATGAGAGCCTTGATTGTGGATTGTCAATTATGTTTTGATTCAACGATAATTATTAGAGTTACTTATTGATTGTGTATAGAATGTATTAGAATAACAGTGAATGCTCAATGTTGATGTAAAAAGTATTCCTTATTTGATTAGATAGGAAAAGAGATATGTGTTTATAGCCTACACAATGAACCTTAAGCTATGTTTAGGATGTTGTTTGCATTTGACTTGTCAAGATATTTTTAGTATGTAAGTGAGATGTTAGTTTAAGTCCAACGAAAACAACTTGTCGAATCATTTGAATACAAAAAAAATTGTGTAATTACATTAAATTAAGTAATATGTAAGGTTAATTGATACGTAAAATATTTACATATTTAGTTTTCATTATATGATGCACTTTTGGATATTATCTAAGCTTAATTTAATAAGTTCTATAGCATTTTGTGGATGAGTTGTGACTTTGAAAAGAAATTAAATTTTTTGGATAATGCTGGATTTCAACCCTATTTCAGGTTTTAAGCCATATCTGAAGCTATGGACAATGGATTGGGTCATTCTTTATATGGATTAAAAGCTAAGAAAAAATTCTACAACTTTCATGTTTGAAGAAAAACCTAATTCAACCTTTAAGGATCTCAATTGTTGCTTAGAATTTGAAACAATAGTTTTAGCCGAATCTGACCTTTGCTCACTATTTTGATCATAATTGGAGCTAAAGATGTCAAATTGGGAGTTCTTTAGTGCGTTTTAAAGCTAACATTCAGCTCTACAACTCTCATGTTGACTGAAAAATGTAAATCAATAGTTCTAATTGCCAAAAGTTAGCTACAATCTAGAAGACTGGTAGCTGCGAGAATTAAGGTTGATAGCTAATGGTCAAAGTTAGTTAGCTAATGGTCAAGATTGAAGGTTAGGCAAGTGAAATCTTTACCAACACTCATATATAAATAGCAAGGAGTAGACTTCATTTAGGATTCATTCATGCATTCATCTTAGATAGTAGTTTAGTTCATGCATTTTTAGTTCTTCTTGTATGCCTCCTACATGGAAGGCTAGGTTATCATCCTATATGGAAGGTTTTGCCTCCTACATGGATGAATAGTATTTCTATTTTCATGCATTTGTAATTATAACCTTATGTTTGTATCATGAATATGATGATGTTTTTATTTTATTTTGAGTTTATTTTTAATTTCATTATGTTCTAATTTTTCATCTTCCTAGGGTGATGATGTAACTTGATAACAACGGATTGAATTCTAATCGATTGAAACTAATTTCAATTTTCTTCTCCTAGATTGAGTTTTAATTATTGCTCTTAATGCTTTCAATTGATTGGCCACCTTTTGAATGAACTCAATATGCATGTTGATACTAAAATGAGATACATGTGTATGGAACATATAATTAAAATCATAAATTGCATATGAAATAGGAATATATTCATATGACTTATGTAGTCTTAATGAGTTCCATAAATCCTAATACATGATTAGTTTTTTAATTCACATAGGAATATAGTGAATTAGCAATTAATTATAGAATAACTTGACCTTGGAAAAGGTTAGTAATTAATTTAGGGAAACTCGACTATCAATTAAGGGAGTTAAAATTGGATTAGTGTAGATAGATGATTTAATTCGAAATTGTTAAGTGAAGTCTAATCCCTAGGACCTTTATTCATATTTATCTTACACCAATTGCATTCCTTTTTATTTTAAATATTTTTTGCATAAATCTTCATTTAGTTACTTCATTTCTAACTAATCGATTTGCCAAATAGTGTTAGGATTATTAATTTTGGTACTTAGTGAAACCATCCTCGAGGGAATAATATTTACTTATCACTTTATTACTTGTTTATGATAGTATACACTTAAACTAATTCATAAACCATTTCACATGTAATAAGTTTTTGGCACCTTTGCTGGGGATTGTTATCATTAATATCAATACCAAGTAATCTTAATCCTAATTCAATTTTTATTTTACATTTTTTTTCTATGTCTCTTTTCTCTTTTTAGGTTTGTCCTATTGTATGACCTAATAAAAAGTTATCGAGCCATTGCTATTTAATTTCGAGATCGAGAAAACTTGTCAAAGAAATCAAAAGATATGAAAGCAGTCAACTGTAGATCAAGGTGAAGCAATGGCAGATCTGAGAGAAGAATTAGACACCAAAGCACTCCGTGACTATGTCACACCAACAGTCATGGATACCATTTCTGGGATCAGGAGACCATCTATACTAACTAATAATTTTAAAATTAAACCAGCCATAATTCAAATGATTCAAGCAAATCAATTTAAAGGTTCTCCAGTAGAAGATCTGAATGCACATATAGCCAGCTTTCTAGAAATTTACAATACATTCAAGCACAATGGCATTTCTGATGATACTATAAGGTTGCGACTCTTCCCTTTCTCACTTAAGGATAAGGCTAAAAGCTGGTTACACTCTTTGCCAGTGAGGAACATCACTACATGGAATGTATTGGCACAAAAATTCCTAGCAAAATTCTTTCCTCCAACTAAAACTACGAAGATGAGAAATGAGATTGCTTCATTCACCCAGCATGACATGGAAAGCCTCTATAAAGCATGGGAAAGATACAAGGAGCTGCTAAGAAGATGTCTTCATCATGGGCTACCAGATTGGCTATAGTTACAAACTTTCTATAATAGACTGTTTAATGCTACCAAAATGCTTGTAGATGCTGCAGCTGGTGGATCATTAATGGGAAAAAGTATAGAAGCTGCTATGGAGCTGTTGGAGGAGATGACAACAAATGCTTACTAGTGGCCTTCTAAATGCAACACTTCAAAGAAAGCACTTGGGGTCCATGAGCTAGACATTTTAACCATTTTATCTTCTTAAGTTACCTCTATATCCAAGCAAGTGAGCTCACTAATAGCTTAAGCAAATGTAATCAAAACTCTTGCAGATGCTTGTGATTTATATGAAGGTCCTCATGTGAGCACACAATGCCAAGAAGGTAATCTATTCATGCCTTCTCAACCTGGACAAGCTAACTATGTGGGGAATCAAAATCATCAAAACGATCCTTTCTCAAACACATACAATCCAAGATGGAGAAACCACCCTAATTTGGGGTGGAAGAATAATCAGAATGTGTTTATACTTCAAGAAAACTATCAACAACAAGTTCAGCAACCACCACCACAACCAAAGATGAACTTAAAAGATGCATTTGCTCAATTAACCATGAATACTTCCCAATTCATGGCTAGAACAGCGACTAGACTCAAGAGCCAGGAAGCAACCATGCAAAGTCAAGCACCTTTAATAAAAAATTTGGAGGTGCAAATGGGCCAAATTGCAAGCATGTTGAATTCTAGACAACCAGGCACTTTACCTAGTGACACTAAAAGAAATTCTAGAGAGCACGTAAAAGCTATCACATTGAGAAATGGGAAGCAGTTGAATGAGCTAGAACCAAGCAAAAAGCATGAAGAAGCTCAGAAAGAAGATGAGGTGATTCCAAGAAGAATGACCTTTCCAAACAATCCTCCACCATATGTTCCCCCAGTTCCATTTCCTCAAAGATTGGTGAAAACTAAGCTAGACAAGCAGTTTAGCAAGTTTCTGGAGGTGTTTAAGAAGTTGCATATGAACATCCCATTTGCTAAAACTTTAGCCCAAATGCCTAGTTATGCAAAATTTATGAAGGAGATTTTATCAAAGAAACATAAACTGGAGGATTTCGAAACAGTAGCCTTAACTGAAGAGTGCAGTGCAATTCTCTAAAAGAAACTACCGCTAAAGCTTAAAGACCCTGGAAGTTTTTGTATATCCTGTACCATTAGAGAGTGCGAATTTAAAAAAGCATTATGTGATCTTAGTGCAAGTGTGAATTTGATGCCATTATCCATCTATAAGAAGCTGGGATTGGGAGAGGTGAAACCAACTACAGTGTCATTGTAGCTTGCAGATCGTTCAATAAAGCATCCATGTGGAATCCTTGAAGATGTACTAGTAAAAGTGGATAAATTCATCTTCCCAGCAGATTTCATAGTGCTTGACATGGAATAAGACTAAGAAATTCCTATTATTCTTGGGAGACCATTTCTTACAACTAGACGAGCTCTAATTGATGTACAAAAGGGAAAGCTAACTCTACAGATTCAAGATGAGCAAGTGTCTTTCAATATTTTTAAAGCTCTATCTTTTTCTAATGAAGGTGATACCTATTTTAAAGTTGATTCAATAAGCAGCTGTACAAGAGAAATAGTAGATGAAATTTGCTCTAATTAACTTTTAATAGTCAGCATGATGGACACATCTCATACTACTAATCCCAAAATTTTAGAACAAGTTAGCTATCGAAGCTAATTCACCAATTTTTATAAAAAAGCCATTCGAAGATTTAGGAGAGAGACCATCAAAGTCGTTCCTTTCAATTGAAAAGCCACTAAAATTGGAGCTGAAAACATTGCCCACTCATCTAAAGTATGCTTTCCTAGAAAAAGATTCAGCCTTATCGGTTATCATCTCATCTAACTTAACCTCTGAAGAGGAAGAAAAGTTACTAAGAATTTTGAGACAGTACAAGTTTGCACTAGGATGGTCGATTGCAGATATTAAGGGAATAAGTCCTTTAATCTGTATGCATAAAATATTGCTAGAAGAAAATGCCAAGCCATCCGTAGAACATCAAAGAAGGCTCAATCCAAATATGAAGGAGATGGTTCGAAAAGAAATGATAAAATAACTAGATGCTGGCATTATCTATCCAATTTCGAATAGTCTATGGGTGAGCCCTGTGCAAGTTATACCAAAAAAAGGAGGCATGATAATGGTGTCAAATGAAAATAATGAGTTGATCCTACATAAAACAGTGACCGGATGGAGAGTTTATATTGACTATCAAAAGCTCAACAAAGCTACTAAAAAAGATCATTTTCCTTTTCTATTCCTAGATTAAATGCTAGGTAAATTAGCGAGGTAAGCTTATTACTACTTCCTTGATGGATACATGACAAATGCACAATTGCACATAAATTCTATGAGTTTCATCACTTATTTACTTAGTATTTTGTGCAAATTGATTGAAAAAGATACTTAAATGCTCGATATTTTGTTTTCAGGCTTTGAAAGGACACATATGAGCATTAGAAAAGGATCCGGAGGCAAAACTATGCGAATTGTGGAGAATCGAAATAAATTTGCTCACCTGGCAAAGAACACGGGGTATGGGAACCCCGTGTTGAAGGCCGTGTATCCTTCTGGAATGCTTCGAGGCTTCACTGAACTGCTCAGAGAAGAACATGAGGGAAAACACGGGCCGTGTCATACCCTGTGTATCATACTACTTTTCACTTCTCAGATAAACACGGGGGGTGTCACACCCTGTGTACCATGCTGACCAGCTTTCGTAGAAGAACACGGGGTACAACATGGGCCGTGTCATACCCCGTGTACATTACTGCTTGACACTTCAGAGAAAAACATGGGACGTGTCGCATAATGTGTATCGTCCTGCTCAATTTTTGCTGAGAAACACGGGGTACGACACGGGATATGTTGGACCCCGTGTACATCACCAATATAAGTTTTGTGCGAAATTTTGAAAGAAAAAGGAGAAAAAGAGGAAGAGAAACCGAGAATTAACAAGGAGAACTGCTAGGAGAAACCCTAGGAGAGACCCAAACTCACCAAGGGCACTTTCTAACATGGATTCGAGTAAGGAATTGAAGATTCAAGCAAGGAATTTGTAGATCTTCATGAATTATTTGAATTCCCTCTTTGTTTTCTGGTTTTCTTCTGATTTTGTAATGTTTTCACACTAAACCCTTGTGCTCAGCTTGGGTGAACTTGTTCATGGATTTATGGATTTGAATTTTATATAATCTAGCTTGATTTACTGTTGATATATGATTTGATTATGCTGTTTATGCTGGAACAAACCAATATATCCGGAATATTGGATTTGTGTTATGGATTAATTGATTCTAGGTTGAAATGACCAATTAATTAATCGGACCTTGCATAATCATTGGGAATATTAATTAGACTTAGGAATTAAGTTAATTGGATTCTTTTGCATAGGATGAAATGTCTGAAAATGGACTCTAAAGCAAGTTAATGCAACCTAGATGAGTGATTACTAGAGTAATTTTGGGCACTTAATCTTTTGGTTAGTAGCTAGTAGCCTTGCAATGAGGTATAGCTTAATTTAGGTAATCCAGCAATCTAAATTAACAGTAAACCAAGTTAGCGGATTACATTCATTCCATAATGAAATGTACAAGGGAACCTTAAGCTGAGTACGCTTTCATTTCATTGAATTAAACCTTTTCTTAATAACTAAGCTTTGTTTTACATTTTATCCTTAATTCACACTATCAATTGATATGCTTAGATAATTTTACTTGAAATTCAGTTAGTATTCAACATGCAATCCCCGTGGAGACGATAATATTTTATACTATAACTCGACTTAACCCGTGCACTTGCGGGATTGCGGTCAAGTTTTTGGCACCGTTGCCGGAGATTGCAACTGGTTAATATTAACAAGAACTTTTGAGTGGATTAGACTAGGTAATTCATTTTCTTTTAGTTCTTAATTCATCTTGTTTTGGTATTTCTTATTTTTATAGCATTTTTTTCTTACTTTGTTCTGTTTGAGTGTTACCTATTCATTTTTTGCAAAAAATCTTTGTATATGCGAAGGAGAAGTCTTGAAGGAATTCTTGACTTCGACCCAGAAATTGAAAGAACTTTGCTTAAGAGAAAGAGAGAGCAAAAATCAGTTCATATCCAAGAAGCAATTGACCTTGAACCAGAGATTCAAGACATGGATAACAGATCACTTAGAGAGTTTGCAGCACTCGACGCCACTGATCTTCAATCCAGTATAAGAAGGCCTACAGTTGAGGCTAATAATTTCGAATTGAAACCAGCTCTTTTGTCTATGGTGCAGCAAAACCAGTTTGGTGGACTGCCAATGGAGGATCCCAACCTCCATATTCAGATTTTCTTAGAATACTGTGATACAATCAAGATCAATGGTATAGCAGCGGATGCTATCAAGCTTAGACTCTTCCCATTCTCCTTGAGGGATAGAGCAAGGGCTTGGTTGCACTCACTACCAGCAGGATCAATCACAACATGGGAAGAGCCACTGAGGGCTTTTCTATCAAGATATTTTCCTCCAAGCAAGACTGCTCAATTAAGGAATGAAATCACTACATTTTCTCAAAGAGAAGAGGAATCTCTATTTGATGCTTGGGATAGATATAAGGAACTGTTGAGGCTGTGTCCACATCATGAGCTAGAGAAATGGCTAGTTCTTCATACTTTCTACAATAGCCTGAACTACAATACTAAGCTTACTATGGATGCTGTTGCTGGAGGTGCTTTAATGAACAAAAGGTTGGATGAAGCATATGAGTTGATTGAAGATATGGCTTTGAACCATTACCAATGGTCAAATAAGAGGGGCTCTTCAAGGAAAGCTTCAGGTAAGTATGAATTAGATGCTTTTAATCATTTATCAGCTAAGGTAGATGCACTAGTAAGTCTAGGTAACAAAGTAGATGCACTTATGGCTAAGTTTGATAAATTTCAAGTTAACAATATAAATGCAACAGGTGCTACTGACATTCCTTATGAGATTTGTGGTATTACAGGTCATATGGCAACTGAGTGTACATTGGGGCAAGATTTCACTGAACAAGTGAACTATGTGCATAATAGTGGGTTTGGATAGAAAAATTCAAATGAACCATTTGGAAATACCTACAATCCATCATGGAGGAACCACCCAAATTTTTCCTACAAGCCCACCCAACCATACAACACACAAACCACTCCTAATAGACCACCACCACCTGGTTTCCAAAACCAATGACCCTATAACCCACCAGCTCAAACTTCTTCCACTACTAAATTAGAAGGCCTTTTGGAGAAATTTCTTATTTCCTAAGAGAAAACTAATGAAGAGTTTAGATAGCATGGTAGAGCCATGGAAGATTCTATTAGGCAACTGTCCTCCAAGGTTAATTCATTGGCCACACATGGAAAGATATTGGAAACTCAAATAGCTCAACAAGCTTCTGCATCTTCTTCTAGAGCTTTTGTTTAACTCCCTGCTCAACCTGAATCAAATCCTAGGGAGCATTGCAAGGTAATAACTCTTAGGAGTGGAAGGCTATTGAAGGATCCAATTGCCACTCAAGAAGATGAAGAAGATATAAGTGTGGGGGAAGTGCAGAAAAAAGGCAACAAGGCCTCAATTCCTAATGATGCTGAAGAGAAAGAAGGGGAATTGCCTGAAAAGTCAAAATATGTCCCTCCGGAACCATACAAACTGCCTATCCTTTATCCTCAAAGATTAGCCAAGGCTAAACTTGATAAGCAGTTTGGAAAGTTCTCGGAAGTTTTGAAAAAATTGTACATCAATATCCCCTTCACTGATGTTCTGTCACAAATGCCATCATATGCAAAATTCTTGAAAGACATTCTTTCTAACAAGAGGAAGCTAGAGGAGCATAAAACTGTAGCTTTAACTGAGGAGTGTAGTGCCATTATCCAAAATAAACTACCTCCCAAGCTAAAGGACCCAGGCAGCTTCTCCATTCCTTGTGTGATAGGAAATATTCCAATTGACCGAGCATTGTGTGACTTGGGAGCAAGTGTGAGCCTTATGCCACTGTCGGTTGCAAGGAGACTGAACATAGAAGAGATAAAGCCCACCACAGTTTCACTTCAACTAGTAGACCCTTCAATGAAATATCCAGTAGGTATTCTTAAGGATATACCTATCAAGGTTGGTAAGTTCTTTATACCTGTTAATTTTGTTGTGCTTGAAATGGAAGAGGATTCACAAATTCCTATCATTTTGGGTAGACCATTTTTAGCCACTGCGGGTGCTTTAATTGATGTAAAAAATGGAAGACTTTCATTATTTGTTGGGGATAAAAAATTGAATTTAATTTGAGTGAATCAATTAAATTACCTGTTTGTGAAGACTCAATATGCAGGGTAGATGTGCTAGACAAAGTTGTGAAAGAAAACCTTCTAAAGGGATACCTCCAAGATCCACTTGAAGCATGTCTAGTCACAAATGGAGTTATTGAAAGTGAGGAAACTGCTGCATATGCACAGTTTTTGGAAACAAGCCCACCACTTCCCCTCCCTGAAGCAGCAATTAAATCATTGGAAGTGAAGTCCAGCAATACCACTACTGAGGAAGACTCACCACCTAAGGTAAAATTGAAACCTCTCCCATCTACCCTCAGGTATGAGTTTCTAGGACTCCACTCCACTTATCCTGTGATAGTTAATGCAAATCTAACTGCTCTTGAAACAGAAAAATTACTTAAGCAGCTTAGATCTCATAGAAAAAGCTTTGGGGTATATAATTTCTTATTTGAAAGGGATTAGTCCTTCAATATGCATGCATAGGATATTGATGGAGGAAAATAATAAGCCCTCCATTGAACATCAAAGAAGGTTGAACCCCAATATGAAAGAAGTTGTAAAAAAGGAAATAGTGAAATTGCTAGATGCCGGGATAATTTACCCAATTTCAGATAGTCAGTGGGTTAGCCCGGTTCATGTTGTTCCTAAGAAAGGGGGGTTAACTGTGGTAAAAAATGAAAATAATGAGCTAATTCCCACTAGGACTGTCACGGGTTGGAGAATGTGTATTGATTATAGGAAATTAAAAAAAGCAACCCGGAAAGACCATTTCCCTCTTCCCTTCATTGATCAAACTTTGGAAAGGTTAGCTAAGCATTCACATTTCTGTTATTTAGATGGTTATTCTGGTTTCTTCCAGATTCCTATACATCCAAATGATCAGGAAAAGACCACATTTACATGTCTTTATGGTACTTTTGCATATAGAAGAATGCTTTTTGGTCTGTGTAATGCTCCAGCTACATTTTAGCATTGTATGATGGCTATCTTCTCTGATTTTATTGAAAATATCATAGAAGTTTTATGGATGATTTTTCTATTTATGGTACTTCCTTTGATAATTGTTTGACCAATTTATCTCAAGTGTTGCAAAAATGTGAGGAGGTAAATTTAGTTCTCAACTGGGAAAAATGTCATTTTATGGTAAGAGAAGGGATTGTCCTTGGCCATCAAGTATCCGAGCATGGTATTGAGGTAGACAAGGCTAAAGTGGACATCATAGAGAAATTGCCTCCCCTAACTTCTGTAAAAGGAGTGAGGAGTTTTCTGAGACACGCCAGTTTCTACTGACATTTTATCAAGGATTTCTCTAAAATTGCAAAACCTTTAACTAACCTGCTAGCTAAAGATGTTGCTTTTGATTTTAATCAAGATTGTTTGGATGCATTTTGTAGGTTGAAGAAAGCATTGATTTCCGCCCCAATTATGCAAACACCGGATTGGAATTTACCATTTGAGGTGATGTGCGATGCTAGTGACTATGCAATAGGAGCGGTACTTAGCCAAAGGAAGGATAGGAAAGTTCATGCCATATACTATGCCAGCAAGACCTTGGATGAGGCTCAACTGAACTATGCCACAACCGAAAAGGAACTTCTTGCGGTAATTCACGCAATTGATAAGTTCCGATCCTATTTGGTGGATTCCAAGGTGATAATCTTCATGGATCATGTAGCCATTCGGTACCTTTTAAGCAAGAAGGAAGCTAAACCTCGTCTAATTAGATGGATTCTTTTGTTACAAGAATTCGATCTAGAAATTCGAGATAAGAAGGGTACAGAGAATGTTGTAGCTGATCATTTTTCCAAATTAAAGCAAGAGTTAGGAGATGAGGAAGATAAGGAGATGCCAATAAACAATTCCCTTCCTGATGACTATCTGTTGGCTATCTCTTCTTCAGCCATCCCATGGTTTGCAGATTATATGAATTACATTGTGAGTGGAGTTTTACCTCCGGATGCGGGGTATCAACAGAAAAAGAAGTTTCTAGCAGAGGTGAAGCACTACTTTTGGGATGAACTTCTCTTTTTTAGAAGATGTGCAGATGGCCTATTTAGAAGGTGTGTGCCTGAGGAAGAAATTCCAAGCATCTTGTTCCACTGTCACTTCTCTCCATATGGAGGACACTTTGGCACTTCACGAACAGCTGCGAAAATTGCACAGGCGGGTTTTTATTGACCGACTCTTTTCAAGGATGTTCACTATTATGTCACTTCTTGTGACCAGTGCCAAAGGGTTAGTAATATATCAAAAAGGCATGAGATGCCTTTGAACAACATTCTGGAAGTTGAAATCTTTGATGTCTAGGGAATTGATTTCATGGGACCATTCCCACCTTCTTGCAGCAACAGATATATACTTGTGGCCGTTGACTATGTCTCCAAATGAGTGGAAGCAATTGCCACTCGGACTTGTGATGCCAAGGGTGTGGTTCGATTTTTCAAGAAGGTGTTATTTCCTAGGTTTGGGATACCCAGGGCTGTCATTAGTGATGGAAGGTCTCATTTCATTGCCCATCAATTCTAATCCCTCTTGAAAGGGTATGGAGTAACCCATAAGATCTCTACTCCATATCACCCTCAAACCAGTGGGCAAGTTGAGCTTTCCAATAGAGAAATCAAGTCCATATTGGAGAAGACTGTATCTAGATCAAGGAAGAATTGGGCACTCAAGTTGGATGATGCCTTATGGGCCTATAGAACTGCTTTTAAGACTCCCATTGGAATGGCACCATTTCGGCTCGTCTATGGAAAGCACTATCATTTACCAATAGAGATGGAACATAAGGCGTATTGGGCAATCAAGTTGCTCAACTTTGATTTGCAATCTGCTGGGAAGAAAAGAAAGCTCCAACTTCTTGAGCTTGAAAAACTGAGAAATGAAGCTTACGATAATGCCAAAATATATAAAGAAAGAACAAAGGTTTGGCACGACAAGCGCATTCTTAGAAGGGAATTTCATGAAGGAGACTTGGTGCTGTTGTTCAATTCAAGATTTAAGCTCTTCCCCGGAAAGCTGAAGACAAGGTGGACCGGACCATATCTTGTGAAGAAGGTGTATCTGTTTGGAGCCGTGAACATTTGGAGTGAAGGCACCGGCAATTTCAAAGTTAATGGCCAAAGATTGAAGCATTATGTTGCTGGGCCACCAACAATGGCAACTCTAGGATGATAAAAACAGGGGTCGAGCTTATGACCTTAAACAAGCGCTTCTTAGGAGGCAACCCAAGCTTATTTCTCTATTTTCTTGCTTTTAATTCTTAGTTTGTTTTTCCTTTTCAATCTGAGTTTCTGAGTAGTTGAGGCATTTAAGTCATGAAATGTTGATTTAAGATGTTCATTTTGCATATAATCTCTATCTCTGAGGTAAATTAGGCATGAATGCATGTTTGTTGCTTGTTTTCTTACACAGAGGGCTTAAAATACAGTATAGTGAGAAACATGGTGTACAACATGGGCCGTGTCATACCCCGTGTTCCTCATTGTTTGGCCAGTTTAAAAGGACTTGTGATTTTCATCGCAATCTAGTGAGAAACACGGTACTGAACACGAGGCGTATCATGACCCGTGTTCCTCACTGTCTGGTTCGCATAAAATTTTTGTAATTTTCATGGAAGTCCAGAGAGAAACACGGTGTTGAACACGTACCGTGTCCTACCCCATGTACCTCACTGGCTGAACCAATGATTAGGATTTTTGAGCATGAGCCTCCAGAGAGAAACACGGGGTACCACACGGGTCGTGTTAAACCCCGATTGCGAAGTTTGTTAGTGTCTTTCAGAGAGAAACACGGGGTATGTCAGACCCCGTGTAAGTTTGCGAAACTCAAAACATTCATCCGCAGAGAAACACGGGGTACCACACGGACCGTGTTTGATCCCGTGTTCCTGGGCGGACGAGCTTTTAATGGTCAAAAACCCAGTTTTCACTCATTTCCCCCCATTTTCTTCTTCTTCCTCGCTGCCCTAACCTCTCTCTCTCTGCATTTTCGATCATCATTTTGCCAAAACCCACCGATTAAAGTGCTTTATTTGGCTATTTAAAGTTGTTTTGCTACTTGATTTTCCATTCAATCAGTTTAATTTCACGATTTGGATTCCTCTTCTAATTTCAACAAGAACCTAGGGTTTTCATCTGCAATTCACAAGGTAAGTGCATTTTCTTTGAAATTTTTGAAGTAATTTGCAATTACTTATGTTTATTGAACCTTAATGCATGTTAGAATTCATAGGAATGTTCATATCCTTTGAGGTTTAATGTTTAATTGATTGATTGAATTTGCATAGGAATGTTTATAGGAATTCACAAGTTTGATTGATTGAATTTGCATCTTTGATTAATGGATTGAGTTTGAATTTCTGCTTTATAGGACTTGAAATGTTTGATTGGTTAACTTTGATGTTTATTGAACTCCAATGCACTTGCTTATGTTTATTGAATCTTTGACTGATTGAACTTAAACTCTTTGATTGCTTGAACTGAAATCTTTTGAAGTTTACTGATTGACTAATTGCCTGCTTTACCTCATTGATATGACCACTTATTTGCATTCATGGCATTGAATTTTGAATTGTGCTTCATTTTGATTGATTGGATATTGAAAGTGCCTGTTGAATTTTTATTTTTGGAATTTGCTGACTGATACACTGTTAATACTCTCTCTCACTTTGTCATTTCCTTTTGCAGATCATGTCTAAGAGGCAAAAGACCACTGCCAGGAAAACTACCAAGGGTAGTACTTCTAGAGGGACCTCCTCTAGAGGACCAATACACTCTTTCTTGAATTTCATAGAAGAGGCTCACATTCAAGCCTTTGATAGACATAAGAACTGATCATTTGTGGAGGGCAGATACCTCGACTGGGCAGTGTTGAGAGAGTTTGGCCTGGAGGATGAGATTCGTGAGCTCATTAGTGTAGGAGCTTGGGAGGTCTTCTTTCAGATTAGAGAGCCTACCTATAGGGAGCTCACTTTGGAGTTTCTTAGCACATTCTACTTGGAGAGATATTTTGGGACAGTCGATTCGACTGACACTGTGCAGTTCCGTCTAGGAGGAGTTGCATATTCTATGAGTGTGACCCAGCTTTCCGTCTGCCTGGGACTTTATTCTGTGGAGTTTGTGACTACTCCAGAGTATCATGACATGCTGTTAGGACTACCCCACGGGACCTAGGAGTGGCGAGTATGGACTGATATAGCTACTGGGAACACTTATGATCCCACCAAGAGCAAAGCGTCTAGCCTTAGGAGGGTTGCCTGGCGAGTGCTCCACTCTATCTTCAGTCATACTTTAAGTGGACGGGGGCACAGTCATGGGGTTATGAGCACTGCTAATATATTCTTCTTATACAGCATGATTCAAAGAGTCCCTATTCACATTGGAGGTGCCTTCGCTCACTTCTTCTCGACTCAGGCATCAGACAGGAGAGCTGTGAGCATAGCTGCTGGTCCATATATCACTAGACTAGCCAGGCAGTTAAGAGTTTTTGATCGACCATATGGATCCCTCACTATAGTCTCTCACATGGCACCCCTCCGAAGGGGCATTCTTCTAGCTATGGGGATCCAGCCTGTGCAGCAGCAACAGCAGTCCCATGAGGAGGAGCAACATATTCTAGGAGATGATGGCGATTGTGATCCAGCTCCTGATATGGGTCCATCATCTTCTGTGGGGAGCAGAGTTCCATCCGAGGCCTACTTCCGGGATATACTTTCCGGTCAGCAGCAGATTCTGGCTGAGCTCCGGCTTATATCTGAGCGTCAGATGAGGATCGAGGGACTTTATGACGACTTGGACAGGCGATCTCGACATATTGAGAGCATGGTTGAGCCCCTGTTCCAGCTTTTCCACCCTTCTTCCCCAGCTGACCCGGACCCTCCTGCTCAGTAGCTCACACCGTTTATTTTTCCTTTTTACTTAGCTATTCTGTTTTCTTTTTACTTATTTCTACTTTCTACTTCCATTTATCTGGTCTATACTTATATTGACTATACACTTTCATTTACCCTTTATTATATTTACTATTTCTCTTTTATTTTCTTGCACTTTCATTTACTCTGTAATAACTAACAGCCTATTTTTCTAGTATTGTATCTTCTTTCTTCTAGATTACCAGCCTCCTCTCTCTCTCCTACTTTGTCTCTACTTCTGGATCTCCCTGCAATCATGATCTATACTGGGCCACCATGCTCCACTTGTCAGGGAAGTTTCAGTCCCCCATCTATTCTCTATCTCTTTTCCCATTTACCTTATTTGTACATTGAGGACAATGTCCAATTTTAAGTGTGGGGGAGCAGTGTTTAGATTGTTTTGCAATGTTTTGCACTTGAACTTACTTGATTGATTTAGAGTACTGAAATTTGCTGCAATTTCAATGATATAAAAAAAATTAAAAATGTGAAAAAAAAATAAAATAAAAATTTAATTTTAGGGCAATCTTTTGAATAAAGTGATTGATTCATGCCTTACTCCTTTAATGATTATCTGGTAACTTAATAAGGAAAATCTAAAGCTTAAAGCTAAGAGTAATAAGCATAATTGATCCTTGTGAGATTTAAGCCTTTTAAGCAATTTTCACATTAGAAATTAAAGCTCTTTTTTATCTTCTTGAGGGATTATGTCATCACTCTTGACTTTTTGCTCTAGAACTTGCATTTGCTCTTTTTGAGGCTAAATTTTTTTATATTTTGCATGTCAGAAATGATGAGGTCATGTTTCTTCACCCTTCTTTTTATTTGTTTAACTTATTTGAATCCTTTTCTTTGATTTACCCTAAACTTTTTAGCTTTGCCCTTAGTTAGCCACTTTGAGCTTTGGACCCTCATTTCTAGCCTAGCCTAGCCATACTATGTACATCTAAAGCCACTGCCCAAGTAAACTTGAACCTTAGAGTTTGAGGGAACTTAGACAAATTATATGAGTTTGGCTATCACTCAGAGGTTCTTACTTAGTGCTGCTAGTTGGATAAGTTGATTTATAGCTTTGATTGTTAAAAAAAATAAAAAAATAAAAAATAAAAAATAAAAAAAAATAAAACACCATAAATACTAAAAAAATGGTGTCAAATAAATAATTTTGGGAAGAAGAAAAGGAAGAAAATCTTGTTAGAAATAAATAAAAATAATAATAATAATGTTGTGATTGCTGATTAATATGTATATATATAAAAAAATGATGAAAATCAAAAACAGAAGAATGGAGGTTGAAGCAAGGGTAGAAGCAGGGTATTATGTTAAGCTGAGTAATGGAACTCGACAATGGTCAAACTCATGACCGATGTGTCTTTTTCCTTCAAACTCATGACTCTATCACTTTTCACCCCTTGATTTTCCTTTCCCCTATCCTCACCTTTTTCCCTAATAAAGTCCTCTGATTTGCATGCATTTTATAATATAGTAATGGAGATTAGAGTTTATGCAAGCATATGGTAGCATTAAGTCATGAGTTGATTGATTTGAGAGTATACACAAGCCTTATCTTGAGAGTGTGAGTAAACACTTTACCTGTGAGACTATTCTCTTTTGCTTTTATGCTGAGGATTAACTTGATCCTAATCTTTGATTTATTGAATGATTGCCTGATTATATATATATATAAAAAAGAGAAGAAGAAAAAGGAAAGAATAAAAATTGGAGTAGATTTTCTATTCTCTTACTTCCTTACTCGAGGACGAGCAAGATTCAAGTGTGGAGGAATTGACAAATGCACAATTGCACATAAATTCTATGAGTTTCATCACTTATTTACTTAGTATTTTGTGCAAATTGATTGAAAAAGATACTTAGATGCTCGATATTTTGTTTTTAGGCTTTGAAAGGACACATATGAGCATTAGAAAAGGATTCGGAGGCAAAACTATGTGAATTGTGGAGAATTGAAGTAAATTTGCTCACTTGGCAAAGAACACGGGGTATGGGAACCTCGTGTTGAAGGCCGTGTATCTTTTTGGAATGCTTCGAGGCTTCACTGAACTGCTCAGAGAAGAACACGGGGGAAAACACAGGCCGTGTCATACCCCGTGTATCATACTACCTTTCACTTCTCAAATAAACACAAGGGGTGTCACACCCCATGTACCATGCTGACTAGCTTTTGCAGAAGAACACGGGGTACAACATGGGCCGTGTCATACCCCGTGTACATTACTGCTTGACACTTCGGAGAAGAACACGGGACGTGTCGCACAACGTGTATCGTGCTGCTCAACTTTCATTGAGAAACACGGGGTACAACACAGGACGTGTTGGACCCCATGTACATCACCAATATAAGTTTTATGTGAAATTTTGAAAGAAAAAGGAGAAAAAGAGGAGGAGAAATCGAGAATTAACAAGGAGAATTGCTAAGAGAAATCCTAGGAGAGACCAAAACTCACCAAGGGCACCTTCTAACATGGATTCGAGCAAGGAATTGAAGATTCAAGCAAGGAATTTATAGATCTTCATGAATTGTTTGAATTCCCTCTCTATTTTCTGGTTTTCTTCTGATTTTGTAATGTTTTCACACTAAACCCTTGTGCTCATCTTGGGTGAACTTGTTCATGAATTTATGGATTTGAATTTTATATAATCTAGCTTGATTTATTGTTGATTTATGATTTGATTATACTGTTTATGCTGGAACAAACCAATATATCCAGAATATTGGATTTGTGTTATGGATTAATTGATTCTAGGTTGAAATGACTAATTAATTAATCGGACCTTGCATAATCATTGGGAATATTAATTAGACTTAGGAATTAAGCTAATTGGATTCTTTTGCACAGGATAAAATGTCTGAAAATGGATTCTAAAGCAAGTTAATGCAACCTAGATGAGTGATTACTAGAGTAATTTTGGGCACTTAATCTTTTAGTTAGTAGCTAGTAGCCTTGCAATGAGGTATAGCTTAATTTAGGTAATCCAGCAGTCTAAATTAACAGTAAACCAAGTTAGAGGATTACATTCATTCCATAATGAAATGTACAAGGGAACCTTAAGCTGAGTACGCTTTCATTTCATTGAATTAAACCTTTTCTTGATAACTAAGCTCTGTTTTACATTTTATCCTTAATTCACACTATCAATTGATACGCTTAGATAATCTTACTTGAAATTCAGTTAGTATTCAATGTGCAATCCCTGTGGAAACGATAATCTTTTATACTATAACTCGACTTAACCCGTACACTTGCGGGATTGCGGTCAATACACTGGCTACAACCAAATTTTGATTGCTCCTGAAGATTAAGAAAAAATAACTTTTACATGCCTATATGGAACATTCGCTTTCAAAAAAATGTCCTTTGGATTATGCAATGCTCCTGCAACCTTCTAACAAACAATGATGGCAATATTTTCAGATATAGTGGAAAAGTTTATTGAAGTATTCATGGATGATTTCTCAGTGTTTGGAGAATCTTTTGATCTCTGCCTAGCTAATTTGAAAAAGGTACTACAACGCTGTGTGGAGACAAATCTTGTATTGAATTAGGAAAAATGCCACTTCATGATGAAAGAAGGTATCGTACTGGGACATAAAGTTTCAATTCATGGGATTGAAGTTAATTGAGCAAAATTTGAAACTATTAAAAAATTATCTCCACCTGCGACAATCAAAGGCATAAGGAGTTTTCTAGGCCATGTTCGATTTTACAAGCGATTCATCATGGATTTCTCAAATATCTCAAAACTGCTATGCAAGTTATTAGAAAAGGACACTCCATTTGTGTTTGATGAGAAATGCATGTCAGCATTCCAAACCTTGAAGAAAGCCTTAATCTCAGCACCAATCATTGTTGCTCCAGATTGGAATTTCCTGTTCGAAATAATGTGTGATACAAGTGACTATATAGTTGGAGCAGTCTTGGGTTAGAGAAAAAATAAGATTTTTCATGCCATTTATTATTATGCTAGTCGAACACTCAATGAAGCCCAAATGAATTATGCAACAATTGAAAAAAAGCTCCTTGCTGTTGTATTTGCCTTTGACATGTTTAGAGCCTACTTAATTGGCTCAAAAGTCATAATTTAGACGGACCATTCAGTAATAAAATACTTGATTGAGAAGAAGGATGCAAAGCCTAGACTAATTAGATGGGTACTTCTACTACAAGAATTTGATTTAAAAATCAGAGATAAGAAAGGGACCGAGAATCTCATTGCAGATCATCTTTCTCGACTTGAATTTCCCAAGCTGGAACCAAAATTGCCAATCCAAGAGGCCTTTCCAGATGAGCAGTTGTTTAATATAAAATCATTGTTAACTCTATGGTATGCTGACTTGATAAATTATCTAGCACGTAGGATGATGCTGTATAAGCTCTTTGGGCAACAAAGAAAGAAATTCTTAGCTAATGTGAAGTATTACTTCTAGGAAGATCCATTTATTTATAAACATTGCCCAGATAGGATCATTAGGAGACGTGTTCTTGAAGAAAAAATGACCAGTATCCTCTCCCATTGTCATTCATCCCCGTATGGCAGTCATTTTAGAGCAAATCAAACTGCTGCTAAGGTCATTCAATCTAGATTCTATTAGCCTACTCTATTCAAAGACTTTTAAACCTATGTAGCTACATGTGATAAATGTCAGAGAATAGGTAACATTTCTTAAAGACATGAAACTCCATTAACCAATATTCTAGAGTAGAGTTATTTAATGTATGGGGTATTGACTTTATAGGCCCTTTGCCATCTTCATTTGGCAACCAATTCATTCTAGTAGCTGTAGATTATGTATCCAAATGGGTAGAAGCAATAGCTTTTCCTATAAATGATTCTAGAATGGTTGTGAAGTTCCTGAGGAAGAATATATTCACAAGATTTGGAGTACCCAGAGTAATCATAAGTGATGGAGGCAAACATTTCTGCAATCAACAACTTTAATCTGTGCTTACTAAATATGGAGTAACTCATAAGGTGGTAACTCTTTATCATCCACAGACTAACAGGCAAGTAGAAATATCGAATAGAGAGTTAAAATGGATTCTAGAAAAGGCAGTGAATTCCAACAAGAAAGATTAGGCAAAGAAGCTAGATGATGCATTATGGGCTTACAGAATAGTATTCAAAATCCCGATTGGTACATCTCCCTACCAATTGGTATATGGCAAGGAATGTCATCTTCCAGTTGAATTAGAGCACAAGGCATATTAGGCAATAAAGGCATTAAATTTTGATTTGAAGACAGCTGGTGAAAGGAGGCTAATACAACTAAATGAACTTGAAGAATTTCGCTAACATGCTTATGAAAATGCCAAGCTCTACAAGGAAAAAATTAAAATGTGGCATGATAAGAGAATTATAAAGAAGGAGTTCACATCGGGACAGAAAGTACTTCTCTACAATTCAAGATTGAAACTCTTTTCAGGAAAATTAAGACTTTTACTATGGTTCAAGTTTGGCCATATGGAACTGTGGAAATTCAAGATGGTGACAGGAAATTCAAAGTGAATGGGCAAAGATTGAAAGAATACAATGACAGTGCATTTAACACCATAAATATTATCATCATGCTTAAGGAGCCAGTTGGTAAGTTCTCAAAAAAAAGAGAGGAAATAAAGCAATAGGTTAGAACTTTGTCTAGCTAAAGACGTTAAAGAAGGGCGGCTACTTGGGAGGCAACCTAAGACTTCTTTCTCTACTTAATTATTTTCTTCTGACTCACTCAAGCACACATTGCATAGCATTTTCTCTAACAATTTCAGCTTTCATCATTCTCATCATGGAGGAATCCCTTGTAAAGCTTAGAATCAGATTCCCTACTCTTCCTAAAGATGTGATAAGAAAATCTACAACTTTCAACTTGAAAGAATGAAGGCATTTAATCGTTTGGGTCTTCTTGAGGATATATGCTGGATTATTGAAGTTAAGGTACATTTAGTAGGTGAGTTTAATAAATCATTTATTAGACATATGCCAGGTATGGAAGAAGTTCTTACTCTTAAAAGAGAAGGGCTAAAAGAATGAGAGTTTGCTATAAGTGTGCAAGATGGAATTATAATAAGCTCTGTAGGAATAAAGGAATGATTTCAATAAATCGAGAAGACAAAATCCAATTCATAAAGGATGGACTGAGTAAAGAGTCATTGGATGATATCATTAGGACTCTTGAGACGCATCCTAGTGGAGATGTTTATGCTATTCTTCTTGATTTAATGAAATTATTCAATATAGAAAAGGAACGCTAAAGTCTTGGGGATCTGATTATAAAAGACCTTGTTTGCCAGTTTATAAGAAAATTGGATGGGAAGCAAATCCTCGGCTCATAGAAGCCGTTCAAGCCATTACTGGACAAAAAACCAGAGGAAGATGTGAGCCATAATCACAACTATTGTATATATTAATGCTTGTCTACTCTACTTTTCCTTTATTTTTTTATCTTTACAGTTGCTTTCTGACTTTCTGTACATTTCTCTTTTTTTTTAGTTTACTTTTTCAGCCACTTTTTGACTTTCTTTACATTCTGTGTTCTATTTTGTTCACGCCATTATTACACGTGTCAGTTCTACGTAGCATTTTTTTTATTCCTCTTCTGACATTGTCTGATTTGTGTGATTTCTTTGTTTCTACTTTTGTATTATAAATATGCATTTCAGCAATCACACTATGCAAAATGTCTGAAGGTGAGAGTAAAGAAGAGGAAGAGGTTAAGAAACCATCAAAATGTAGATTTAAATCTATTTATGTTTTTAGTAAATCTTATGCTGGAAAGAATGGAGAATTTCTGATAGCAACAACTGAACTTGGTCATACATCAGTTGCTAGAAAGATTGACTATGTATGTGGAGGAGGGCTTCATAACTTAAAAGGAAGTACAGCAATTTCTGCCAACATTGGAGGAAGCAAAATACTGAGTATCCTTGTAAATGGTTTAGATGATAAAAAATACGCCATCGATAAAACATTAAAGGTTTCAAACTTGCCTGAACCTATGAGATGCATGCTTTACAGTGTTGAAGCCTTTATTGCTTTACTTAGTGGTTTAGAAGCATTAGATAGAATTTCCAGCATTGTATATTGGATTAACTTGAACTTTCATCAGAAGTCAATAGGTTTATTAAATGTTAATGATTTTTATGATAGTTTGTTATCTTTTTTAGATCAAGCTGTGGAACAGGGATTCATACCCTAAGCGACTCGTCATGCTATAATGTTTGCTTCAACTACTGATCAGCTGATTGACTAACTACAATGCTATACACCTAAACCAGATCCATTAGTGAAAAAGATAGATTGACAATCTCCAACTAGCAGTCAAAAGCATGAGTTAGACACCACTTTCCAGTTGTAACTTTCTTTACTCTTATGGTTTTACTCCTAAAATTTCTTTTGTGTGAGTTGCCTATGCATTTCCTTTTAATAAACCCTTTCTGCTAATCTACTAAAGACATTGGAGATAATGTCTACATTAAGTGTGGGGGAGAATAAAAAAATATAAAATAAATTAAAATAAATTTTTTATTAGGATATTTTTGTAGTAAAACCATGAGATTTATGTATGAAAAGGATGGCTGAGTAAAGAGTTATTTCTTGCTCTTAACACGCATCCTAAAAAAAATTAAAAAATTAAAAAATAATTTTTTACTTATTAGGTTCTTTTCAATAATTTTAAAGATTTCATAACATGATTGAACAACCTTCTTACTTTTTAAAATTGATAGGTTTAGCAATGGATTCTGAGTTGGATGGATTGAGTTGGAAATCTTTAACTATGAGATTTTAAGCTTACTTGTTGAATCAGTATTATATTTCTCGTGTGTGATATTCACTTGTTAAGTTGTTACTTTAGAACTTGCATAAAATCTGGTTGAGATTACAATTTACATGCATACTTAAATATGATAAAGGCATTTTTTTTAGTTAGAACTAAATAACCAACCTTACAGTTTTACCATTGATAATCCCTTTTGAGCCTGATTAACTATTTCTTTGCTTTTAACCCATTAGCATGTCATTTAATGAAATATTAATTATCTTTACTTAACCCTAGGGATTAGTAAAGTATTCAAATCTTTGTAAAATGGGTTATTGACAAAGTGAAAGGGTATATGTATCATTAACTTCAAAGTTGTACGGGTTTTCTAAAAAAAAAAGAAAAAAATTAAAAAAATAGCAAAAAGAGAGAAATTAATGTGTACTTGAATCTTAGGCTATTGTGCTAAGATAAAATTCTTCAGAGATTACTCATGTTCTAATTGCTCTATTAATTTCTTTCTTTGCTTCATATCCCTGTTTTATCTTTCCTTTACCTTGGCCTCATTACAACCCTTAATAAGACTTTTTAATTTGAAGTATGCATGTGAATCAGGTAGTGGAGATTAAGAATTTATGCAAGTTTATGGTAGTGCAATCCTTGATAGGATGAATTTGAGTGAAATACTTACCCATAAACACTTGAGAAAGAATGAGCTGTAACAATTCTATCATCTTGATTTATTCCTTCTCAGATGAAAGTGCAATTCCTTTTTAGTTTTACATGACAGGATTTGTTGATTCATGAATGCTATGATATCTTTGTACTTCAATTATTTTCTTTCTTATGATTTTGCACTTTTTTTTTCTAATGGGAAGATTAGTATTAGTATCAGTATCAGTTTTTTTTTATTTTATGTTTGTTCGAGAATGTCCAAAAGCTAAGTGTGGGGGAATTTGATACGTAAAATATTTACATATTTAATTTTCCTTATATGATGCACTTTTGTATGTTATCTAAGCTTAATTTAATAAGTTCTATTGCATTTTGTAGATGAGTTGTGACTTTGAAAAGAAATTAGATTTTTTGGATAATGCTAGATTTCAACCCTATTTCAGGTTTTAAGCCATATCTGAAGCTATGGACATCATATTGGGTCATTCTTTATATGGACTAAGAGCTAAGAAAAAATTCTACAACTTTCATGTTTGAAGAAAAACACAGTTCAACCTTTAAGGATCTCAATTGTTGCTTAGAAGTTGAAACAGTGGTTCTGGCCGAATCTGACCTTTTCTCACTATTTTGATCATAACTGGAGCTACAGATGTCAAATGTGGGAGTTCTTTAGTGCGTTTTAAAGCTAGCATTCAGCTCTACAACTCTCATGTTGACTGAAAAGTGTGAATCAACCGTTCTAATTGCAAAAAGTTAGCTACAATCCAGAAGACTGGTAGCTGCGAGAATTAAGATTGATAGCTAATGGTTAAAGTTAGTTAGCTAATGGTCAAGATTGAAGGTTAGACAAGTGAAATCTTTGCCAACACTCATCTATAAATAGCAAGGAGCAGACTTCATTTAGGATTCATTCATGCATTCATCTTAGATAGTAATTTAGTTCATGCATTTTTAGTTCTTCTTGTATGCCTCCTACATGGAAGGCTAGGTTGTCATCCTATATGGAAGGTTTTGCCTCCTACATAGATGGATAGTATTTCTATTTTCATGCATTTGTAATTATAACCTTATGTTTGTATCATGAATGTGATGATATTTTTATTTTATTTTGAGTCTGTTTTTAATTTCATTATGTTCTAATTTTTCATCTTCCTAGGATGATGATATACTTGATAATAACGTATTGAATTCTAATTTATTGAAACTAATTTCAATTTTCTTCTCCTAGATTGAGTTTTAATTATTGCTCTTAATGCTTTCAATTAATTGGCCACCTTTTGAATGAACTCAATATGCATGTTGAGACCGGAAGGAGATACATGTATATGGAACCTATAATTAAAATCGTAAATTGCATATGAAATAAGAATATATTCATATGGTTTATGTAGTCTTAATGAGTTCCATAAATCCTAATGCATGATTAGTTGTTTTAATTCACATAGGAATATAGTGAATTAATAATTTATTATAGAATTACTTGATCTTGGAAGAGGCTAGTAATTAATTTAGGGAAACTCAACTATCAATTAAGGGAGTTAAAATTAGATTAGTGTAGATAGATGATTCAATCCGAAATTAAGTGAAGTCTAATCCCTAAGACCTTTATTCATATTTATCTTACGCTAATTGCATTCCTTTTTGTTTTAAATATTTTTTAGATAAATCTTTATTTAGTTATTTCATTTCTAGCTAATCGATTTGCTAAATAGTGTTAGGATTATTAATTTTGGTACTTAGTGAAACAATCCTCGAGGGAACGATACTTATTCATCACTTTATTACTTGTTTACGATAGTGTACACTTACACTAATTCATAAACCATTTCACACGTAACATTAATCACAACGGTTTAGCTTATATGATGATGCACTAGATTATAAACAAGCTATTGACAAGTCATAATAATCATACTTAACTTCTTGAAAATTCAAGGATAAATTTTCTTGTAGAGGAGAGAACTGTAATATCTCAAAATTTAAGTTTCATAAATTGTAATACTTGTGAATAATTATTTATTAATTGATTAATATTTGGATTTTAAATTTATCTCCTAAACTAAAGGTTTAGGAATATTGAAAAAAAAAGATATTTATGATTATATTTGAAATTTACTTATATATGACCATTATTGTTCAAGGTTTGTACAAATATTCTCTATAAAGGTTTTCTTATAGAATGGAAATAATTTTAGTAATTATGGGTATAAATATTTATGAAATTGATTGCTTATATTCAATGAATTAGTTAAAAAATTATGGGAAATCTAGATAATTATTATGAAATTTTTTAATAGATTTATATATTAAGGGAGGAATGAAAATTATTGAATTAAGGTAGTAAATCAAATTAATTTATAAAAATAAGTTTTTAAAATAAGTGAATGGTTAGATTAATTTTGATTTAAAATATAAGGTTGAAATTTGATGAGAAAGATAAGTTTATGATAGGTGAAAAGTATAGGATTATATTCTTTGATTTAAAAAAAAATTGAAAACCGCCCTTTCTTTGGTCTCGAGTTACGTCTTTTTTGCCTTTTTATTACGGTCTAGACTACAATTCCAGGGCAACTCCCCTTAGTTTTTTTATTGTATGTCTTGACTGCTGTCTTGTCTTTTTCTAGCAAATTTTTATTCTCTCCTGTCCTTTTCTTTTTGTGTCAAATTCCCCCTCTTTTTCTTGTTACAATTGCCACCTCTTCTCTCTCTTCCCTCCCCCTCTATTTTTTCTTTTTCCCGGGTGAAGTGAGTATACACAACAACTTCTTCTGTTTTTGTTTTTGTCTCTACTCACAGTCCGGCTCACCTTCTCTACATAGTTTCGGATGTTTCTCAGTTCTTTTCCATTTTTTTGTTTTTTGGGAATCTAGCTGAGCTTCTATTCTTTTTGTAGACACATGCCCGAGCTCCCTCCCTCTCATCTCAGCACCGATTCTCTCTCACAGTTACGGTTCTCCTCTTTCTCTCACCATTCTCTTTGTTCGGTTTTCCCCTCTTCAGTTTCTGGCAGTTTTTTCCCGTCCTTCTTCTCCTCTATTGCTGGCGTCTCTTCCTGGCTACTGTGGGCACAACACCGAACAGCAACCCAGCTTGTCACTGCTGCTTGTTGTAATCGCGACCCACATCGGTGAGAAGTCACAAATAGCGCACAGGGAGTTGCACAAAACCGTTAACCACGTGATCTCCAGCCACCATTCGCGGTCGCCATGAGCTAATGTGTAGTTGGAGGTTGCCGGCTTATCAGCTTGGAAGCTTTGTGGCTGGATTACAGTTACAAGTGCCACTGTTTTGCTTAATTTGCTGATGACCGGCCACAAGACACCTTAGTTGTGGTGACATTTTTTCACATCAAACTGTTGTTTGAATCTGCCATTTTGAGATTGTTTTGCAGTAAGGAAAACAAAAACCCATTTGGGTAGTTTTTAACATATATGCAGATCCTCTTGAAAACACATAATTTATGATATATAATGCTCAATTGTTATAAATAGAAAATTTATGGGATATTATATTCTTATATTTTATATAATTTTACCTTTGAGTACCACTTTGGAAAAAATATAATTTTTACGATATAAAATACTAAAGGAGCGTCAGTAAAGCCTCTTTAAGATATTTTATAAGAATAATCTCAATGGTAATTATATATGATAGAAAAACCATTCTTAAAGGCATTTTTGAAATATAATGATATATAGGAAAACTACGATATCTTGAAAAATCCATAATATACATGAGTTTAAATATGTGATGATAACTTTGCAAAATAAGTATTTTATGATACAGATTATTAAAGTATTTTGCTTAAAATAATGATGAAGTGTTAAAAGTATCAAATTATATGATTACTTAGTGCATTATTGATCAGAAAGTATCAAATTAATTTATTTAGAATAGAGTTATATTATCAAGATGAGAAATTCTAATAAAAATAATTTTCTAATTATTTTTCAAGAAGTTTGGTATATGTGTAATTTTATATAGTAATGCGAGTAGCAATGTTTGATGACTTTGTAATTTGGCTAGAAAAGTCATTATATATGGAAGTTTCTAATATTTTGATGACAAGTTTGAAAGGGAATAGAAAGAAGCTAATAAATTATAATATCAGAATATTATGGTTCAAATTAGAAGCTATGACATTTGGAAGTATCGTGAGTGATGCCTTGTGTTTACTATTGCAATTTCTAATTAGGAAAAAATAGGGAAAGATGAAAATGAATTACTCTGAGCTTCTACAAGGAATGCGCACCTCACTAAATGAGTATATATCTCACCACATTCTATTATTTTATTAAAGGATAGTTTAATTATTATGAATTGTATTTTCTACTTAATAGTGTAGATTTCTTATCCATGCACATCTATTCATGTGTAAATTCAGTATTGTGAATTAAGAATGGGTAATTGTTAAATAAATATTAATTAATCAGAGCGTGCAATAAAAGTGTGATAGCAATATCTTTATCCCTTGTTGTCTATTGATGGATTATAGTATAGAATATGCTATGAGTGACATTTAAATTGGAAATATAGAGGCCAATGATGTGAAAGTGGAATGGTGAATTCTTGGAAAATAATCACAAAGATATAAGATTGATTCAAAAGTCGGATGGGAAATTTCTAATTAGTTAAGAAAAGTGTAAAATTGCTTCTAAAATGAGAAGATAGTTACATGTATATTTTATATTACTGAGTGTATGATTTGATGTGATATTAGAACTATGCTTATGAACGGATGCCATTGTTTGACATGATTACAAAAAACTTGATATAATTGTAATGAATTATTTGTATTTAAGCCTTAATGGTTATTTATGTGTGATGCCCACCTAAAATAGATAATACATGATATTGAGCTTTATTGGAAAGTTGAGGCTTTTATGATTGTGTTATAGGAAAAAGTTAAACCTTATGTAGGTGAACTCCTATTTCAAAACATGGTTCTGTATATTTCAAAGAATTCAAGACATGGGTTTGCTATCACTTTTAATTTGATACCTGATCAGCTTATAATTGTTATATATAAAATTAACTACCTACAAGATAATGATAGCTATATACTTACTGAGTTTTTTTATAACTTACTATATTATATCTTCAATGTTTTCAGGTTATGGTAAGCATATTTGAGCTTATTGCATCATTAGAAATTCAAAGACCGCCTAAAATAGAAGATTTGACAATTGGAGTTTCTTTTAAATTGGGATTAACATTTGACATGGAAATGCTATTAATCCATTATTTAATGTGTTGAATCATTTATCTGTGTATAAATTTAAGATTGTGATGTACTATGTGTATATATATGACTTTGTCATATCTAAATAAAAATAAGTGTTGTATTATAAGGTATATTGCCTTCGAGAAATGTCCAAAACAAGGGATATTTTATCCATTTTTTTCTAAAAATTTTAGAATAAATTTTTTAATTCCCCTAGAATTTGAAAATTCTTGTTAAATTGAAAGTGTGAAAATAACAAGGCTTGTAAAAACTGGTAACAAAATCTATACCGGTTATAATCAAAATGGGTCGTGGCAAATAATAAGCTAGGGACTTAAGTATATTAGCTTGTGGTCATCCCTATACACTTAAAACTATATAATGAGGCATAAATTAAGCAAATAAAGTATCCTTCTCTCTATTAATTTTATCCTTTTTAGCACATTATGCTTAAAGGCTCCTAATATAGGTGATCTTGTGACTCAGTATGTATAGGTGCTTTAACAACATTCGATTATAGTTCATAAACATGTTGTACATGAAATTTTATTATGTGAATGATAAATCTTTGATGTCCCTCTATCTTGTCCAAGTCTGCTATGAGTGAGTTTTATGAAAAGGCTGACATGTTTGCTAAAAGTGGCAAACATATGTCATACAATTTCAGCTAAAGAGCTACTAGCTTATGACAAATGGTATTAGAGCTTGGTTTGTGCTAGAGGGCCAAGATCAAGTAAGCTACAATTGGCTTGGATATGCCTTGTCTAATGCTATATGAAGAATGTATGAAGCAATCATTCTTAAACTTAATGGAAACGTTGCCAAAGACTTGACCAGAGTGCAAGGTATTGGATTAGCTAGAAAAACTAGTGTGTAGAAGGGTGATGCATTCAAATTATCGTGGATCAGTGCATTAGTCGTAAACATTTGCATTAGAGGGCTTGCTTATGTGCATGAGATGTTGGGTATGCATTCATTCATAGTAGTGATATTGAGGGATGCAAACCATTATTCAAAAGGATAAGTGAATTGATAGCCTATCCAGTAGGAAAAACCTTGGTCTCATTGAGGGCTTAACCATTTTTAATGGGATTAATGGAGCTAGAGGGAAAAAACTTTGTTCATGCAAAAATATGTGGCCATAATTGAAAAGCATGAGTGGATTACTTTAGAGAGAGGAATCCAAGATAGTGTTGAGGTGGTCTAGAACGATTAATCATGTTGCTCAAAGGAGCACAACTAGAAAGAAAAATAAATTGCCTTAAAAAAAGTAGGCGAAAATCTTGTCAAGGTGGTTTGAAAGGATCATTTGTATTGCTTAGATGAGCATAGTTGGAAGGCAAAGCAAAGATTCAGAAAAGTCAATGCTATGTTTACAATAACGTAAGGCATCAAGTGGGCTATAATGCATTTGCATAGTTTTATCGATGTAATAGATTAGGCTACATAGTTATTTTGTGGAGTGACAATAATGAATCAAGGGAGTAGTGGTAAATTAGCATTACATAGTTACTTAGTTGAAGGACCTCATAACAATTATGTTCACATTTGCTCATATATAGGCAAAGTGAAATTCAAGCAAGAGTGAAGGATGTTATATGCTTAATTACCTTTTAGATGTTGAAGTAAGGGAGTAGAAAGTGCTTAAGAAAATCAATAGAAAACATATATTAGAGGGGTCGTAAGGATCACAATGCTAAATAGCACTAACTTTGAAGTATGCTATGGTAGCTGACGAGATACTAGAGGGTATCAATTTAGAAAGGATAAAAGGATCCAATTGTGTGTGAAAGTGGCATTGCAAGTGTTAAGAATTGACCAAAAGTAGTGTAAATGGACTTATAAGCAAGGTTATAGGGCTTATAACCTGCTTATAAGTAGATCAGCATAAGTTTTGACTCTTGCACTAATACAATAAGACATTAAGTGTAAAACACTTGTTAGTAGGCAGTTCTAGGTACTAACATTGGTTACAAGTTATAGAGTTAGTGCACACATTTGCTATAAAGGTGGCATTTATAAAAGTTGTATAGGTAAGGATCATAAAATTGTAAAGGTAATACCTATTAGACAAGTTACAAAAGTAAGGAGTTTAGGAAAGGTAG
Organism: Sindora glabra; assembly: GCA_020226215.1. Classification (NCBI taxonomy): domain Eukaryota; kingdom Viridiplantae; phylum Streptophyta; class Magnoliopsida; order Fabales; family Fabaceae; genus Sindora; species Sindora glabra. The sequence goes on from CM035231.1 coordinate 57,715,627, forward strand.
TGGGAAAGTGACACTAAAGGGTGTTCGAACACTTTGAAGTGAGTCTACAAAAATAACCCTTTGAGAAATCTATGGAAGATGCATTTGGCCAAAAGGATACCGATATTGTAGAAGTGATAACGTAAATTTAAGAAAATAGGAACATTCATAATTCTCAAAAAGATAGACATAAATGATCAAGGAAGTAACTTAAAGGAGTAGGCTGAAGACTAACATGAAGTTTCAAGAGCATAAATAGATTCTTCATGGAGCTATGTTAGATTGAGGCATCATTGAAAGTGTTAACATTTGAAATGAAAGAAAGTATCAAAAACTAGCAATTATAACAATTCAATAGGCAAAGTTGCCTTGGTTTTGGATGATACTTAGTGGAAAAATCAAGCATGTTGTATAGGTTTTGTGGCAAAAATTTGAGATCAATCTAACTTATGTACTATTTTTCTTGATTTTCCTTATTTTGAAGGGTATTTTAATAATTTTGGCATGGTTTAAAAATTCAAAAGAGTTCAAAAAGCATGTATTTGTAATCCTAATATTTTTATCTTCATGTTTGTATGTGTTGGTTTAAATTGGACACCTAAAACATGGTAAAAAAAGGCTTATAACGATTCAAAAAAATATGTCTACTTGTGTAAGATGAATCTTTGTTCAAAATTCTTTTTTAGTAAAGTGTTAGGAAGGCTTATGGGTGCTTTGACACTAAGTTAGGGACTTAAGTATTTTAGCTTATGGCCATCATCTACATATTCAAAACTATAGAATGAGACATAAATCATGTGACTAAAGTATTCCCCTTTCTATTCAATTTTTTTTCTTTTAGCCTATTGTACCTAGAGGCTCCTAATGTTAGGTGATTTTATAGCTCGGTATGCATGGCTACTTCAATGACATTTAATTGTGTCTTGTACACATGTTGTATATGAGATTTTATTATGTACACAATAAATCTTTAATGGTCCACTATCTTTTCCAAACATTATACAAGATAATTTTATAGGAAGACTAGTATGCTCACTAAGTGTAATAAACATAAGTTGCATAATTTCAGTTAGAGAGCTATTGACTCATGATAGAGGGCCAGACAGTCAATAAACAAGAGAACCAAGAAAATAAAAAATGAAGGCAATGCAGCAAAGCTTTTGTGTATAAAGCAATAAACACGCATTTGTAAGATATTTCACAGATAAATCCATTAGTTTTGATGAGTTCATAAGATTAAGAGATCATAACCCAAGATAAAACTTATATAATATTATATCTTCTATTTCTTTGCTTTCTTATTTATTCTTTTATTTTTTTTATATTACAAAAATTTTTAATGACCAATTATAATCATAAATAGTTCCCTACATGTGTTTATATATGTATATATATAATGTTTTCCATTGAAATTGAAAGTGAAATCAATGCTGCAACATATTCAGTAATGCAACTTAATTAATAAAAAGGGAAAAAATGCAAAATTCCACTATAATTTTGGAGTGATTAGATTTTACTCTTTTTAATTTTGAATACTTGAAAATTATCTCCTTAAATTATGCAAAATTTAGAATTAACACATATATTCAAATTAATTTTTCATTTTATCATTTTCAATGATTATTATTTATCAAATCATAATATTATAATATGTCAATTTATCTTATTATTTATAAAATATAGTGTGTAAGATATAAAAACCAATTTAAAAAATATTTTTATTAGTAATTATTATAATTATTCATAATAATTATTACAAATTAATATAATATCATAATTTAAATGAAAACTTCACAAGAAACAATTAAAAAGTTTTATCCTACTCTTATTCCTTCCATTTCTCTATTGATCTCTTTCACTTTTTACCATTCTTTCTTCGTCATCCTCCCTTTTCTACTTTTTTCATATATGTTAATTTACTTTCCCCCATCTCTCTTTCTCTCTCTCTCTCTCTATATATATATGTGTGTGTGTGTGTGTCTACCTTAGAATGAAAAACCAAACAAATCCAATTTTTTCTTAATAGTAAGAGTAGTAACTCATTTAATGTATATATGCAAAGTCATGGATTCAAATTCCAAACATATCAAAGTGTATGTTTGGCATAACAAGTAGAGTAATTTATAATTTATTAACTTAGTTAATAAGTTATAAATTAACTTCTAGAGATATTTTTCATATAAAAAATTTGTAGTTTATAAACTTTTATTTGATAAGTTTTTTAAAGTACTTTGTAACTAATAAGCTAATAATTTTTCAATTTTTTTCAAATTTATCCATCTTTCAGTTAAATGACAATATATATTCTATTTATTCAATATAAATAAATGAAAAATAAGTAAGTAAATAAATTTGTGATGTTATAAAACATAATTAATTAAATTTTTGGTAAATATATTCTTATTTTGAATATTTAGATTATATTAATATGATTTAATTTCAAAATAAATATAAATTAATTTAATTGATATATCTATTTATATTAATATATTTTTATATCATTTTATATTTTTCAATTAGTTTAATGGTTAATTTTGACAAAAATTTTTTAATACAATTAGCTAACTTACTAATTATTCAATATAAACTTTTAGTTATTAACTAAAGCCCTTATGAGGCTCACTACAACCTTTAAAATACAAACAAGTCAAGTTAAATTTAATAGGAAAAAAAATTAGGTCGATACTATTTGTTGTAATTTATTACAAGTTACCACATGCCTACCTTTTTACATTTAAATTTACCTGCAATTAATAATTTATCACAAAACCTAAAAGATAAAATCATACACTTACAATATGTTTTAGAAAAAATAAAAGTATTGAAATAGAAACCTCCATTGTCGCATATTAAAATTAATTTTTTTAATATTATAAAAATTAAAAATAAAAGATTAAAAACTTAAAAAAATTAAAATTAAATAATTTTTAATTTTATAAAAATTATATTAATATAAAAATTTAATTATAAATAAAATTAATAAAAATTTAATTTTTTAGGGATTAAAATAATTTTTTAGTTAAAATAAAAATAAAAATAAATAAGAATCTGAAGACACAGAACCTTATATAAAATTGTAGAATAATCTTTTTGTTTTGCCCTTTTTTAAAAAAATAATTATTCTAGATAAATTACTATTTAGAGCCTAAACAGTAATATGCTATTCTTTGATAGTTTAATTATTAATGAGATTTAATTTATCTATATATTTTAAATTTTTTAATTAATATTATTGTTTAGTTATTGTTTAGAAACTAAATAGTAATATGATCTCCTTTGGTAGTTTAATTGTTAATAAAATTTAATTTATCTATTTATTTTAAAATTTTAATTAATATTAATATTTGGAGACTAAATAGTAATATCTTTTTCTTTAGCAGTTTCGTTGTTAATGAAAATTGATTTATCCATTTATTTTAAATTTTCAAGCGATGTTATTATTTCAATGTTACTGTTTGAAGATGAAACAATAATATGTTATTCTCTGGAGATAAAATAGTATCATGTTGTTATTTGACAATTTAGTTATTAATAATACTTGATTTATTCATTTATTTTTAATTTTTTTATTAATATTACTATTTGAAGATGAAATAATAATATTATTTTTTTTAGTAATTTGATTGTTAATGAGACTTAACTTATCATTTATTTTAAATTTTTTATTAATGTTACTATTTTGAAACTTAATAGTAACATATTACTATCCAGAGACTAAATAGTAATATACTCTTTTTTGTTAATTTAGTTATTAATGAAACTTGATTTATCCATTTATTTGAGATTTTAGTTAATATTATTATTTAGAGACTAAATAGTAATATGTTATTATTTGGAGAATAAATAGTAACATGCTACTATTTGGTAGTTTAGATGTTAATGAGACTTGATTTATCCATTTATTTAGAATTTTAATCAATTTTACTATTTGAAATTCAAATGATAACATGTTATTATCTAAAGACTAAACAATAACATGCTATTATTTGATAGTTTAGTTGTTAATAAAATTTTATTTTTTTATTTATTTGAATTTTTGGTTAATATTACTATTTAGATATGAAATAGTAACATGTTACTGTCAGAAGACTAAATAGTAACTTATTGTGTTTAACAATTTAATTATTAATGAGACTTAATTTATCTATTTATTTAGAATTTTTGGTTGATATTACTGTTTAGAGATGAAACATTAACATGCTTTTTTTTACTATTTGATTATTAATGAGACTTAACTTATTCATTTATTTTATATTTTTAGTCGATGTTACTATTTAGAGACCAAATGTAAGATGTTCTTCTTTGGCATTTTGATTATTAATAAGACTTGATTTATTTATTTATTTTAGATTTTTAATTGATGTTACTATTTAAAAATGAAATAGTAATATATTACTATCAAGAAACTAAATAGTAATATGTTATTATTTGGTAAATTGATTGTTAATGAGAATTAATTTATCTATTTATTTAAAATTTTTAGTTAATATTATTATTTGAAAATAAAATAATAATATTCTTTTCTTTGCTAGTTTAATTGTTAATAAGACTTGATTTATTCATTTATTTTAGGATTTTGATTAATGTTACTATTTGGAGATGATACAATAACATATCATTGTTTGGAAACTAAACAATAATATGTTATTATTTGATAGTTTAGTTGTTAATGAAAATTAATTTATCTATTTATTTTAAATTTTTATCGATGTTACTGTCTGCATACTAACATGTTATTCTTTAATCTACAAATAGTAACATGTTATTCCTTAGTAGTTTTTATTGTTAAGAAAGTTGTTATGGCATTGCTAGACACTGAAATAATAAGGGAACAAAAGTTTAATGTGGTATTCAAATGAATTTAAATTAAGAAAAATGAGGTCAAAATTGTCAAATGACAATAAAATGAAGAAAAATAAAAAAATCATTGAAAAGGGCATTTTTCACCGATCAAAGTGGGCAAAATGCCATAGTCATTTGTAAGCTTGTAGATCTCAAAAAATTATATAAAATTGACATAAAATTTGCTTAAATTAAACAATCAAGTGCAAAGTTATGGTCGTTCAAAATTATAAATTTAATTTATGCATTTTCTTTCAGGTGAACTCCATTGAAATCAAATTTTCTTGTTTTCTATCAAAAAATCATTCAAATACAAATGAAAATAAGTGGTCATATGCAAATATTAATTAACTAATCATAGAGTTATACCTTTCCAAAGTTCTTGATTTATAATTGCATTCTCATTGTAAACAAAAAAGTATTTTAGAAATATAATAGTAATAATTCATAAAATTAATACTTATTTAAAATAAAAATTAATGTTAATACCTCTTTAAAAAAAAATTCAGGAAGTGACACTACAATATAATTTACCAAATTTAATATTATCCAACATAACAAACTTAAAATATAGAATGAAAATAGCTTAAGATCAAATTAGTATTTTTTTCAATTAGTTAAGCAAAAATAAAATTATATTTTTAAAAAAAATATAATATTTAATATGATTATAAATATTTTTCAATAATATAAATTTGAAATTATTAAATAAACTAGATTTTCAATTTTATATTTCATTATTTTGATAAATATATACTAGATGTCACCCGGTGCATTACATGGTTGAATATTTATTTTAATAATATAATATTATAATTATATATTAACTATTTACAAAAAGAATTAGATAAAAATTTGATTAACTTATAATTAACAATTTTAAGAAAAAAATTATTTTTTATTAATTTTGCTCAACTTAAATAAGTAATTAATTTTGAATTCAAATATTTCATTAAATAGATATAATTTTTTAATATAATTATTATCATTAATGTTAATATTTAATAACATGATTTATGATAATAATAGATTTTTTAATGGTAATATATTTTTTATTTACCACCTTACATCACAAAATAAACTTTTAAAAGTAATAATTTTATATTGTAAATGAATATTTATTTTAATAAACTCTAAGAAAAAAAAGTCATCTCTCCACTTATTTTACTCAATATTTAAGTAGATAATTAATTGTAAATTTATTTTTATTAAAAAGGTGGCTTCTATGGTACCCCTAAAGGTTTGAAACTTGAGGTGATGCAATAAAATTTAGGTCATTTGATGAGACTATCAATGGATGAAATTACCAAGTTTGGTAACCTCATCCAATGGTATGAATTTTGTCATATTACCTTAGGTTTGGAATCCTTAGAGGCACCTTAGAATTTTTTTACTATTTTTTATGATAATTATTATTGTTAATATTAATATTTAATAATATGATTCGTGATGAAAATAAATTTTTTAATTCATGTTACAGTTAAAATAAACTTTTGAAAATAAAAATTTGAAAGTTACAATTTTATATCAGAAACAACTTATTGAAATTCACAAATTATTGCAAATATTTTGACTAAAATTTAATATTTGATATTAAATATTTCATATCTTTTTAATTTATATGGAAAAGAGGAATAACTTTTAGTGGAAAATACTAATGATTAACTTATATTTAATATCTTCTAAAAAATGAATTATAATAAATCTTTTTTCTCAAAATATAATCAAACAATATAAAATAGTAAACAAATAAAAAGTATGTAGTGAGTATCGAATTTTTAGAAAAAGAATTGATTTATCCTTCAATTGAATCTTAAGAAAAATATGTTAATGACATAATGGAGAAAAAAAGGTGAGAGAAATAATATAATTATTTAGGAATATAATAAAAAAATAATTAATTAGTGTGAGATGTAAAAATAAATTTATCATTATCATAATGAGAATCTATTGAATGAAAATGAACTATTGAGGTATTTAGCAACAAATATCATTAGATAGATGGAGACAAGTTAAATTATTAATTTGTTTATATAAGTAAAAGAATTATTTTACCAAATGAATATAAAGAGAAAATGTATTATAAATGAAATTTTGTAAATTTTAAATTAGATATAAAATGTGATGAAGATAAGTATACAAAAATTCTACTCAAATTAAATGAAAATAAAAATAAAAAATAAAATAAAATTAGATGAAAATAAAGATAAAATAAATTTCACATATCAAAATAAAAAGTGTTGTATTTGTTAATTTGAATATTTTTATGCAAATCTTAGGTAATGAAAAATGATATATTCATATGTGTTGTCAATTGCAAATTTATAAATTTCATAACTAATAGTCTATATGTTCACATGATAGCTCTCTTCCTCCAATAATTTTCTCCAAAATTCTACTTTTTTTGTTAATTGGTGTGAAATAGTAAAAAAAATTTACCTAATAAAATAAACTATATAAATATATGCTTTTGCAATTTCACATATAAAAAATCTATCAAACTAATAAAAACCGATTAAGTTTCAAATTTTTTAAATAAAGCACTTATAACAAAAAAAAATGGACAATCAAAACAACAACAATAGTATAAAAAAAGTAAAAGAAATCATAAAAAGGAATTTAAATGATAAAAACTTTAGATCAAGTAATTGGAAATCATTGAAAATAGTAAGAGAGAACACATACAAATATTGAAAATAAAAATAAAACTCTTATTTCAAAGAAAATGAAGGTTTTGAAGTGATTAAAGTTGAAAGAGAAAAAAATAAAATTTAAATATAATTTAGCAAGCTTTTTACGACAATAAAATAATTTTTATGTGAAAGAAATAATTAGGTAATTGTAAACTTATAAATATTGAAAATAAAGATGAAAGCTCTCATCTTAGATAAAATGATAGTTTTAAAGTAATTGAAGTTGGAGAAAAAAAAGTGAAACATAAATATTATATGAGAGGATTTTTATAAAAATAAAGTAAATAGGTAGTTGTGAATTCTAGTGATAAACACAAATTTAAATTCAAATTCTTATTAGGAATTGATTCAATATTATAAGGATAAATATTTTTTTATTTGATAATTTATCTTTCAAAAAACTGACAAATTGAATTTTTATTAAAAAATGATAAATTAATATGTGATAAATTATAAAAATGACATTTTTCATAATAAGAGTGAAGAAATATCATGGTTAAAATATAATATGTAGATGTTAATCAAAATTATAATCCATATATTTGACAGCTAAACCAATGGAACAACAATTTAGTTATAAAAAAAAATTATCAAATTAAATTGAGCGCCGGTGAACTTCTAGTCTCAACTGTCACCTCTTCTCTCCTCTCGCCCTTCTATTTCTCAATCAAAATTGTATAAAAATTTTCTGCCATGAGATGCAAAAGCATATTAATGTGTAGCTTCTATGATTTTGATGCTCTTGCCTTGAGATCACTTTTCTAGGAACGGGTGAAGGCTAACCCATTTTGCAGTATAAACAAATTAAGCAGCACCACCAATAAAATATGGCTATATTGCAAATTTATGCATTGCTAAATTAGCTCATCAGCAGGGCATTGCAATCAACATGGTGCATTTTCCTGTTGAATTCGCAAAATCTTACGGTAATAACTAAGCCAAAAGGAGAGTGACTTGTATACTTATCGTGTATTTTTTTATATATTATATATTGGCCATAATATTATGTATTTTTACATATTATGTGTTTTTTTAAATATATCTTTTTATATATTATATATTAGCCATGATATTTCTTACTTCCTACTATGATAAATGTTATTTTCATAATTCATCATATGTTAATTTATTATTTTTTGATAAAAATTTAATTTATCATTTTTTACTTGAAAAATAAATTATGAAATAAAAAATATTTATCCTTATAATATTAAATCAATTTTTAATAAAAATTTGAATTTAAATATCTATTTATCACTAGAATTCATAGCTACCTATTTATTTTATTCTCATAAAAATCTTTTCATATTATATTTATATTTTACTTTTTTTCTCCACCTTTTAATCACTTCAAAGCCCTCATTTTTTTCTAAGATGATAGCTTTTATCTTTATTTTCAATATTTGTAAGTCCACATTATTTAATTATTTTATTCTCATAAAATGCTCCTCAAATTATATTTAAATTTTATTTTTCCATTTTCACACTTAATCACTTCAAAACTATCATCTTCTTTGAGATGAAAGTTTTTATTTTTTATTTTTAATATTTATAAGTATTCTCTGTTATTATTTTCAATCATTTGTAGTTGTTCAATTCAAAGTTTCTATCATGTAATTTTTTTATGATTTCTTTTATTTTTTATACATTGTTATTGCAATTTGATTATCTATTTTTTGTTATAAGTGTTTTATTTCATTGAATTTCTAGTTTTTAGAAAAAAAAATTTGTAGCTTTATTAGTTCTTATTAACTTAATGAATTCTTAGTATATAAAATTGCAAAAATATATATTTTTATATAATTTATATAGTTTATTTTATTAGGTAATTTTTTTTACTATTTTACACCATTTAACAGGAAAAACATAATTTTGGAGAAAATTATGGAATGAGGAGAGTCATCATATGAAGATATAGACTATCATTTATGAAATTTATAAATTTGTAGTTAACAATATATATGAATAGATCATCTTTTATCACCTTAGATTTGTATAAAAACATTTAGATTAACAAATGAAATATTTTCTATTTTGAAATTTGAAAATTATTTTATCTTTTTCTTCATTTGATTTTATTTGAAAATTTTCAATTTTTTATATCATTTAAATTGATTAAAAAAAATTTTATCTTTGTCTTTATCTCATTTTATATCCAATTTAAAATTTATAAAATTTCATTTATGATGCACTTTCTCCTTATATTCATTTGATAAAATCATTTTTTACTTTTATAAACAAATGAATAATTCAACTTGGTCCTATCTGTCAAATTATATTTGTTACTAAATACTTCAATAGTCCACTTTCATTTAATGGATTCTTATTATGATAATTGTAAATTTATTTCTCTCACTTTTTTCTTTGTGTTATTAATATATTTTTCTTAAAATTTTACTAAAAGGTAGATCAATTCTTTTTCTAAACATTTGATATTAACCACACAATTTTTATTTATTTACTATTTTATATTTTTTATTATATTCTAAGAAAAAATTAGTGTAATACACCTTTGAGAAGATATTAAACATGAGTTAGTTATTAGTTTTTTTTCCAATTAGTAGCTATTTCTCTCTTATATGTGAATTAAAAAAATACAAAATATTTGATATTAAAACATAGAAATTTAGTCAACATGTGTGTCATAATTTGCGGATTTTAATGAATTTTTTTCAATATAAAATTATTACTTTCAAAAGTTTATTTTATAATGTTATGTAGTAAATAAAAAATATATTATCTATCATTACAAAAAAAATTATTCTTATCATGAATCATATTATTAAACATTAATATTAATGATAATAATTATCTTGAAAAATAACATTTAATTAATGCAATATTTGAATTCAAAATTAATTTTTTTGATAAAATAAATTTAAAATCAATTACTTACTTGAATGTTGAGTAAAATAAGAAGAGACATAACTTTTTTCTTAGAATTATTGGCTATATATTAATTAATTTTTCATCTAACCCTCTTTATAAATAATTAATATATAATTATAATATTATATTATTAAAATAAAAAATTATATTACCATTAAAAAAACTATTCTTATTATAAGTTATGTTATTAATATTATAAGTAATGACAATAATTATATTGAAAAATTACATTTAATTAATGAAATATTTGAATTCAAAATTAATTACCTACTTAAGTTAAACAAAATTAGTAAAGAAATGATTTTTAAATTTTTTTAACTATATATTAATTAAATTTTTTATTCTATTTATAAGTAATTAATATATAATTATAATATTATATTATTAAAAAAATATTTATCCATGCAATGCACAAAGTGACATCTAATATATTATATATTAGTTATGGTATTTTTTGCTTTTTATGACTAGAGTGATTCACATAATTTGTCACGAGTTCATTTTTTCTCCATTTATTTTTTAATATTAAATTAATTTTTAATAAAATTTTAATTACTATTTATTCACCAAAATTCATAAATATCAAATTATTCTAATATCATAAAAAGTTTCTTGAAAAACTTTTCAAATTACATTTATATGTTTATAAATTAAACATGAATATAAGATTATAAATTAAATACTAATATCACCAAATGGTATCAATATAACATAACCTTTTTTATTATAATTTTTTAAATAGTTAAAGATATGTTTTTATTTGAATTATTTTACTATATATCATATATTTTGAATCTTATATCACAAATTAGATATAATATTTTTATAACTTTTTGTATATTCAATACTCTTATCTTAGAAAAAGAATAAAGAGTCATGTACAGGTCTAAAACTTAGCACGCGCACATGCACACGAACGCATACACACATATATAACAATAATAATTGTATATTATTGGTTATTATAAAATTTGACCCAAATTAAAGTGATTTAATAAAGTTTAAATTTAAATAGATCTAAATTATCTCATTAAGTATAGCATTTATATATAAAGATCTAAAAATCTTATTTCATATTTTTGGTGTGAATTAGGAATAAGAAAAATAGAAAAAAGTAAATAAGTGGTTATGATCTCCAAATTTGACAAAAATTAAAGTGATTTAATAAAGTTTAAATTTAAATGGATCTAAATCATCTCATTAAGTATAGGCATTTTTATATAAAGATCTAAAAATCTCATTTCTTATTTATGATGTGAATTAGGAATATGAAAAATAGAAAAAATAAATAAGTGGTTATGGCCTCCAAATTGTGTATAAATGTTTTATTTCCTAATATCTCATCATTAAAAATTAGAGAGAAGTTTTTATTAGAAAACTGATATGCACCAATTTAGAATATGAAGAACCACAAAGCCACAATTCACAATTCCGTTAATTCTCATGGATTTAGGTATGCTTCTATATCTAATGTATTTTTTCAATAATTAAACATGAAAGATTCACATTTTTATAATAAATTTTATCATTATTGAAATTAAAAATTTTTCAATAATTGATATCAAAGTCTCCATGTTAAATTATTGAAAAGAAATTTCATTAATTTAGATTACAATCAATTTTCAATAATTGATATCAAAGTCTCCGTGTTAAATTATTGAGAAGAAATTTCATTAATTTAAATTGCAATTTGATTGTAGTTATTTGGATAAAGCTTTAAAAAATTCATTACTTTAGATTGCAATTTGATTGCAGTTATTTGGATAAAGTTTAAATTTTGCATTGTTGTTGATGATTGAATCATGATATGATGTTGGGGTTAACGTTGTTGCGTTTTGGTATACATGAATTGATGAATTGACTTACGTGTGTTTGATCGAGATTCAAGATAAGTCTATCTATCTCTATGATTGATATGTGTCTATGGAAGGACGCATACATGAGTTATGAATATATGACATTTTTTTAATATAAATGGAATGTATGTTGGAGTTAAACGTCATATATTGTTTATAATTATAAGCAGGTTTTGAATCTTCAGATTTTAATATTGCTTTGTTGAAGTTTACATATAAATGTTTGATGTTCATTTTGAATAATTCATGCTTTATATATAAATGTCTGATGTGACAGTATATTTGTTTTGAAATATAGGTTTATATGTCCATATATAATTCATTTCAATTGCGATTTTCTGTTGACGTCATTCAAGGATTTGATTTAACGTATATGATTTCATTGATTATACTATTTTATAGATTCAGATTGATATTTCTATAGTTATAGATTCAAATTCAAAATTTGGCACATTTTATTATTTATTTTTAAGGTGTTTGATATTTTAAACTAATTAATTGAAAAATTATGTTATCAAAGTAATCTCTTTTGTGTAAATTAATTAATTTGAAATTTTAAAATGATAGTATCTTTAGATTTTATGCAGATAATGACTAGGCCAAAAGAAGGTTGTTATTTGACCAAAATTCAAACATAACCATGGTGATAAGTATATGATAATTATCAAGTTGTTTATGTGAATATTTAGTCAATCCAAAAAAAAGACTTATTATTTGACAAGAATTTATTGATTTATTGTCAATATTTGATTACTACACCAAGAGTATCACTTACAAGTTGATTTTTCTATCCAAAGATTGAATTTAAATGTTACGCTAAATATCTTGTAATAGGACTTGCCATTATTTGAATTTGTTAATCATGTTAAATTCATATTTTGATTGTGAGATTGTTGTTTTGTTTATTTTGTTCTTTACTCTATGAATGCTTTTATTGCTTTGATATCTACAAATATTAACTCCACGCATGTGCTTAATGGCACAAAATTTAAAGATTGGAAAGAGAACATCATGATCATTGTTGGTTGCATGGATCTAAACCTTGTTCTTTAGGTTGAATGACCCATTACTTTTATAAATATAAGTTCCTTTGATGCTAAGCGAGATTTAGAGAAGTGGGAACACTCAAATTACATGAGTCTTATGATTATGAAACATGCAATTCTAGAAACTTTTAGGGCAAAATGTTTGAGAAAAATGATGCTAAATTGTTCCTTAAAGAACATAAGAACAATTTTACCAAAAGTAAAAAGGCAAAGACAAGTACACTTCTAAGAAGTCTTGTTTCCATGAGTTATAAGAGTAAAGGGAATATCAAGGAGTACATTTTGGAAATGTCCCATCTTGCATAAAAAACTCAAAGCACTAAAGTTAGAGATGTATGATGACTTACTTGTGCATTTAGTTATGATCTCTTTTCTTACACAATCTAGTCAATTCAAAGTCAGTTATAATTACCAAAAAGATAAATGGACTCTTAATGAGCTTATTTCACATTATGTACAAGAAGAAGAGAGATTGATGTAAGAAAAAGAATAAAATTACTCATCTAGCTCTAACTTCTAAAGACAACAATAAAAAAAGAAAGAAGGATAAAGAAGTTGCGATTGTTCCATCATAAAAGAATCAATATAAAGAACCAAAAGGCAAATTAAGGAATTTGTTTGCACTTCTATGGAAATACTTCTTACCAGAAGAAATAACATACCAAATATCATCTTAACATGTAAAGAAAGGTCGCTTCTTAATTTGCTTTGTTTTGAGGTTAATTTAAATTTAGTGCCTAGGCATACTTGGTAGATAGATTCTAGTGGTACTACTTACATAAGTGTGTTTACGTAGGGTTGCCTATGTTGCCAAAAGCCTAGTAATGGTGAAAGATACACCTATATAAGTGATGAAAAAAGTCAAAGTTGAGGCAATTGATACTTTTGTGTTATTGTTAAAGAATAGGTTTTATTTGAATTTGAATCAAACTTATATTGTACCATTATTTAGATAGAATCTGGCTTTTAGTTCTATATTAGATAAATTTGGTTACTCTTGTTCCTTTGGAAATAGTCAATTTAATCCTTTTTATGATTTAAAGCTTATTGATTCCAATTATTTATCTAGATATAATAATATTTATATGCTCGTCATAGTTGCCTTATTAAATGAAACCCTACATGTTAATTCATATGGCACTAAAAGAAAGTTAACTAATGGGAATCTCACATCACTTTAGCACAAGCATTTAGGGGCACATCTCTAAATAAAGAATTGAAAGACTTGTGTCAAATGAAATTCTTAATCTTCTTGATTTGTTTGACTTGGAAGTCTATAATAAGTGCATTAAAGGGAAATACATAAATAGAAGGAGATTAGGTGTCGAAAGATCTTTAGATATCTTAAAACTAATATATACAAATATTTATAGGTCATTCCTTATGGCTTCTTAGAGTGATTAATAATATTTTATTACATTTATAAATGATTTTTTACATTACAAATATTTTTATTTCATTCATGAGAAGTCTCAAGCATTAGACATGTTTAAGGCTTTTAAAGCTAAAGTTGAGAATCATCTTAACAAAAGGATTAAAGATGTAAGGCTTGAGCATTTGGCAAATTCCTAAAGGAATGAGGTGTTGTCCTATAGTATGTCATGTCAGGAAGCCTTAACATGAATAGAGTCATTAAGAGATGAAAGAAATCAATAAAGGATATGGTTAAGATTATGATTAGTCAGACTACCTCAATAGATTAAAAATTGTAGCTTACATCCTTAATAAAGTTCCAACCAAGGGAACAACTAAAAACCATTATGAATTATGGATAGGTAAAAAACCCAACATAAAATATTTACATGATTAGGATTGTCTAGTTAAGGCAAAGCCTTATAAATCAAATGAAAGAAACTAGACTTAAGAACAATCGGTAACTACTTTGTTAGGTACTCAAATGGTCATAGGGTGCAAATTTTATAATCACACAACCAGATCCTTCTTTGTCATAAGAAATGCCAAGTTCTCTAAAGATATTGAGTTTGGGAAGAAAAAAAAGGTTAAAAACTTTATCTTTGAAGAGGAACTCATTTCTCTTCCTGCAGTTATCATTGACTATGATCAAGCTTTTACTCCTAGAATTATTCAAGAAGCAACACCATAACCTAAAAGTAATATTGAAAATCTCCCTAATCAGCGTTAATAGGTTATTCTAAAGAAAACCTCGAATAAATGCTTTTAAAGAAATCCACTAGAAAGATAAGAAATGTGATTTCAAATGATTATATCATCTTTCTTCAAGTACATGAGGTAGATATTGGAGTGGTGGAAGATGATCTAATTAACTTCCATCAAGCCATTGAAAGTTATAACTTTTAAAAGTGGATTAATGCCATGAATGAGGAAATTAAGTTTATGAGACGAAATAATGTCTAGAATTTTGTTCATTGTTCATTGCCTGAAAATGTGAAAACCATTAGTTGTAAATGGATATTTAAAATCAAGAAGGATTTAAAAGGTAATGTGGAAGGATGTAAGGCTCATCATGTCATCAAAAGCTTTACCTAAGAAAGCCATTCATTATAAAAAAGCTTTCTCCCTAGTTTCTTCAAAAGACTCTTTTAGGATTATAATGGCACTTATGGCACATTTTGTTCTTCAACTACATCAAATGGATGTTAAGATAAAGTTTCTCAATGATGACATTGATGAGATAGTTTACATGGTGCAGCTTAAAATTTTTATTTTAGGAGATTCAAAGCAAATGATTTGCAAATTAAAGAAATCCATCTATATGCTTAAGCAAGCTCCCCATCAATAGTATTACAAGTTTCATTAAGTTGTTATCTTTTTTAGTTTCAAGATGATGCAGTTGATGATTGTATATACCACAAGTTCAGTGATAGTAAGTATATTTTTCTGGTTATTTGTCAATCACATATTGTTTGCCAGCAATGATATAAGTTTATTACACAAAATTAAAAGATTTCTATCAAAGAAACTTGAGCTGAAAGACCTTGGTAAGGTTTTTAAAAGATTTGGCATGCAATATTATAAACTAGGTGATACCTCTATTACTAAAGGGACAAATTCAATCTTGCTCAATGCCCTAAGAATGATTTTAAATCTAAAGAAATGTAAAAGATTCCTTATGCTTTACCTATGAGGAGTTTGATTATGCTCATGTTTGTACATAGCTAAATATTGCATAGATTACTAGGATTTTAGGTAGATACTTGAGCAATTTGGAATGGATTATTGGAAAGCAGCAAAAAAGGTCATGTGATATCTTTAGAGAACAAAGCATTGCACATCATATACAAGAGATTGAATCAATTAAAGATTATTAGGTATTTTATCTCCAATTTTGTAGGATGCCAAGACTATTATAAATCCACTTCAGGTTATATCTACTTATTTTTAGAAGAGTTATTACCTAGAAAAGTGCTAAGCAAACACCCATAGCTTCTTCCACCACAGCAACTAAATTTATAGCATGTTATAAAGCATCTAATCATGGGATATGGCTATGGAATTTTGTCACTAGGCTACAAATTATGGATGGTTTTGAAAAGCCATTAAAGTTGCTTTGTGATAATAAGTCAACAATGTTATATTCTAACAACAATAAAAGTTCGTCAAAGTTAAAGCACATAGGCATTAAATTCCTTGTTATTAATGAAAAAGTTCAAAATGGTCATATATCTATAAAGTACATAGGAACAAACTCCATGGTTATGGATTTGCTTAATAAAGATTTGCCACCCAAGGTTATTCATAAGCACAATGCTCATTGGGTATGGTATCACTTGATGATATGCTATCTTGGTGAAAGTTTGTGTTTATCGGTGCTTTTGTCTATATATATGTTTAATGGTTATTTTATGGTTATTTACTATAGGACAAAGATTTTATATAGTCACACTCTAATTTTGTTTGGTTTGATTTCATTGAGGAATAATGTGGATTAGTTGGAAATAGGCATGTGAAAATTACATTGCATGTAATTTTGATGCTAGACATCCAAGCTTGATTCATGTTATTGATTGTTTTAATATATGTAACCATTGATGGATCTAGTTATGATAATTGTACAAACGTTCACTCTGATCCTATGTTAATATGATTGATGGACTAGACTGATTGGAGATGATTTTGATAGTAATAGCAATTTTGAACTCATAAGGTTATATTATAATATAGAATTATAAAGCATTATATATATATAACAACAATAATTGCTGAGAGCTTTTGGCTCAAGTAGCACCAAATATCCCTTGAAAGCTTTATGCCTTTTATTGTATCTAGGGTTCAATTCTTAATTCTTGCGTATATCCATCCAATGATTTAACTACTCCTACTATTACAAAAAAAAAATATAACAATAATAATTGTATATTATTGGTTGTCTTAAGGTTTAACCTAAATTAAAGTGATCTAATAAAGTTTAAAATTAAATGGGTTTAAATTATCTCATTTAATATAGGCTTTTATGTGTAAAGACCTAAAAGTCTTATTTCTTATTTATGATGAGCAAATTAGGAAAAAAAATAAAGAAAATAAATAAGTGTTTATGATCTCTAAATTGTGTGTACAGATTTTATTTTTTGATATCCCATCATTACAATATAGAAAGGGGTTTTCTCTAGAAAATCTATATGCACCAATTTGGAAGATCAAGAACCACAAAGTCACAATCCCATTAATTCTCAGAAATTCAGGTGTGCTTCTATATCTAGTATGTTCTTCTTGATGATTAAAAACTAAAGATTCAGATTTTGATAATGAATTTTATCATTATCATAATTAAAGTTTTTCTAACACTTACCTCATATGTACCTATGGTTTATTATATGAAAATGACACAAATTTACCATATAGTTATGTATTCATTTAGCATCTAGGTTTCTCTCTCTCTCCCTCTCTCTCTCTCTCTCTCTCTCTCTCTCTCTCTCTATATATATATATATATATATATATATATATATATGCATGCATACACAAATAAGAGAAATGATTAATACAATCCCTTATAATGGATAATGGAGCCTATGAGTAGGGAGTGAGTAAAAATGTAAGCTTAAAAGACCTTGTGTGTTTGTGTGTTAAGTAGATTACCATTCCTATTTTTTAAAAAAAAACAAAAAAGTGAGCTTAGAGGAATGAAAATAGCATCACTACAAAAATTAGGCGGTCTATAGAAATTGAAACAAAAGGTGGCCATTGAGGTAACAATAGTTACATTGTCAACTTTATTCGTTATGTTATATACCTTTCCTTTATTTGTAAAAATTGACAATGTAGCTTCCTCATATTTTTTTAGATAGTTGAAAATGGCACTTGCTTCGTTTATTGGAAAAAAATAGATTGAAACAAACATTCTCTAGCTGAGAATCTTCTCATTACTTGTGAAGTCCAAAAATAACTAGTTTCTCTTGTTGAGTTTTGTAATTGTCATAGTTCATGTTATTGTAAATGTCCATAACTTATAAAATGTAATCATGAATTCATTCAAGAAGATTACTACTTACGCCCAAGAAAAGCACATACATTTATTACTCCCCAAGCAGCACAACTTTTTTGTCTTTTTATATTTACCCACAAATGGATATGTTTTTTCAACTGCAAATTCTATGTACCAAAGACCTCTAAGGTCCCAAAAGCTTGCGACAATAAGTTGATCGGACCATTTCAATAAACAAGGGGAGTTGCAGGATTGCAAACATAGCAACTGATGTGAAGGCCATGAGAAGAATTAAAATAATCACCTCGTTTTGTCTATGTCCAAGCATCAATAAAAGAGCAGCCCCAAAAGCCACCATAGAAGATGCTATAGCTAGGAACAAAGTAGCAAGGCCAAAGATTAACCTCTTAGGCAATGTCTCGAGGAAATCCTCTTGCGCAAAACGAGCAGTTAGGATGGACAAGAACATCCAGAGAGAATTTATGGATGAAAATAAGGCAAGAGCATCAAATACAGCAAACAACATGAATGTGTTGTTCTGCAAGAATAGTGGGATTCCAGTGTCCTGGTTGTTTCCTCCAGGAACAGTAAAAGCAGCAGCAAAAACAACGGTGGCAATCAAAGTTGCAACCAGCATGCATGAATTTGATGTATTATTCATCCATTTCTCTCCTTCTTTGTGCAAATTCGTATGCTCCTCCTTGAACAACTCCCATGCTGTTTGCCCTTTAACGTTAATTTGTTGCCTAGAAAAAGGACTAACCAATTTCTCTATTCCCTACAAGGCATGCATCATTTTAATAAATTAATACTTCTTGACTAAAAATTTCAAGTTTACTTAAGTAATAACTAAAGCAGACAAACAAACCTTAAACCACTGCAACTCTCTTTGCATTTGAAAAGCTGCACCAGCAATTGATGTAATCTTAGGGCAATATCTCAATTTGGCTACCATATGTAACGTAGTATATAATTCTCCATTCGTATAGAAATCGATTTTGCTCTCTGGATATTTGCGAAGGAGTAAGTTAAAGACTTTGTCCTGACGGTTTTCAATGGCCGCTCGTAACAAATTTCCCAAAGCTTGGGATGGCAGAGGAAAAAATTGCATGTATATGCTCAAAATTTCAATTATACCAAAAGCCGCTGCTTTCTCTAGAGTTGCCAAAATCACATGATAATCAGGATCATTATCATATGTTAGACTCCATTTTGTTTGCTGACAAGCAATGTATACTAATTGAACAGCACATTCTTGCTTGAACTTTGTGTCTCCAATTCTTTTCAGTGGGGGAACTGCATGAAACGGAAGGAAAGCAATGGTAATAACCATTTGCTCTATAATCAACAAAGTTTACTCTTTGTAAAGTTAATAATATTACAAACCCAATTTTTCCATCGCGGTCCAAACTATGCTTTGAAATTGACGCCTTTGAAGAGCTACAAAAATTAAAAAGAAACAAATTAGAAGGACGAATTGTATAATTATGCTACTTCATTATACATAGGGATTGAAAGAGCTTCGGTTATGCTAGACTTGATTTAATAGGTCAAGTTTACTTTATTAATTATTGGTCTACTTATTAATTTATATATGGCCCACCTAACTTATAAAAAAGTTTAACCTATTAATTTATATAAAATTTTACTTATATGAATAAGCTTTCAAATAAGATAAGATGAAGACCTTTGAAGAAAAAAATATACCATTAGTCAAATTAAGCTTATACATATAATATGTTGAAAAAATTAAGCATAATCTAGAAAAGTTTGAAGAGTCATTTAACTAAGTAGCAAATTTTTATATTAAAAAATAATATCTTAATCAGAATTATATAAAGAATTATAAAATATTTTGATATTTGTTATAAAAAAAGGAAGTTCTAGAATTTGTGAGTTAGTTTTATGTTGCCTAAAAATATGAATTTTATGTATTAATAAATATGGAGTTCTCATATGCTCTCTAGTGTACCAACACTTATTATGAAATATTCATCAATTCGAGCTCATGCTTCTCCAATGCTATTCTGCAATTTTGTACATGGTATTAGAGCAAATCGATAAGGGCCTCTTCATAGAACCTTATATAAGAAAGCACAATTTTCAGATGATACAAATCATCAATGGAGTATATATCCAATGGATCAAAGCCATCCAAGAAGAAGAAAGACCACGAAAGGTCATAGACTCTTCTAGGAGGAAGAACAACAATAAGCACAAAAATGCAGAGAAAATATTTTGCAAAGCCCCAAGACTCTTCTAAAGAGCATAAAAAAGAAGAGGAAAGATGCAACAATGACATTAAGAAGAAACAAGAGTAGAGTCATATCAAAAGTAGAAGTCCAAGTCTTCTACATTGAAGAGAGTCAAGTTGCAACAACAAAGAATTTAAAAAGAAGAGAAAAAAGCTTAATTTGTGGTTGTCAATTTTCACAAGAGATACAACCAAGAGGAATCCTTGGTGATGAATCAAGCTTTTCTATAGTATGTTAGAAGTTATCAAATCGGAGTTGAGAATAAAAAATCTACTCCGAAGTTGTTCACCTACAAGTCCATCATCGAAGTTTTTGTGAAAGGAGGATTATGAAGTATGGAGAGAGATTTAGACCATGCTTTCTGCTTAAAAAAAGGTCACATTTTAAATTTTTTTCTAAATTAAACTAGTGCGTTGAAAAATTAAAAATAATTTAGAAAAATCTCAAGTTACAATACCTATAACTCTTATCCTAAGCTATACTTTATGTGCAAAAAAAATGTTTTGAAAGGTGCAATAAAACATTTCAACTACACATATGTATAGAAAACCTCCCCTTGTTATTCTTTTTCCTTCTAAATTCTTAACAGTTGAGGGGCTCTTTGCTATTAATTTTTAGTAGACTTAATAGCACAAAAACCAACTTTTCAAAGTCAATTATATGTCTAAAATTAATTTTGAATTCAAAAATTAAAAATAATAATATTAGTAAATATAAACTAATTAATTTATAATCAATTTTTCAAATTAATTATTTGTAATTAATTATATTCAAAATTAATTCTTCCTACCATTAATGTTCAAAAATATTTCATTTTTTTCCTTCATTTAATGACATCTTGGGCACTTTTCTTTTTTACACGTATAGATTTTTTTTATGAAGTTATGTTCTTAATAGTACTTAAAATCACAATTCAAATTTTATATTGAGATAATTTATTCTAATAACTTTTTTTATATATGTATGTATATTTATATGTATATATATATATATATATATATATATATATATATATATATATATAAATACACGCACAAATATTTTAGAAATATATAATTAATTTAATAATAATTTTCTTGGATAAACTATATTTGTTATAAGAAATAATCTTTTTATCCAAAAAAGATTATGTTTGAAATATATTAATTTGAGATAAAAAAGTAAATCATATATAAATAGAACGATTATTTCTAAAATACTTGAAAGCAACAATTATGTATAGTTTGTTTAGACAAATCATAATTAAATAAATTATTTCTAAATTACGTATGCATATATACATAAAAGATCATTAGAAGAAATCATGTCAATATAAAATTTTAATTGTACTTACATGTTTTATATATTATTAGGAAAATAATTTCATGAAAAATTTTATCTATGAAAGAGAAAATTGCTCAAAATATAACAGAATGAAACAAATGATAAAATATTTTTTAAAGTTGATAAAATATTTTCTAAAGTTGTTTTGTATAGTGAAGGGAATAATTTACTTTTAATATGATTAAACATGAATAATTAATTGAAAAATATGATTATAAATCAATATTTCATATATGATAATATGAAAAAAAAATTAATTTTAAAAGTAAAAATTTTTATTTTTAATTTTAAATATAAAATATATTTTGGACATAAAATTGATTTTGAAGAGGTAAGTTTTATACAACTAAGTGCACTAAAAAATAATGAAAAAAAATCCCTTTCCATCATCGAGGATTTAGAAGAAAAGATAATGAAGGAGGTTTTCTATATAATATGTACTGTTTAAATGTTTAATTGTACCTTTTAAAAATATCCAAGAATGTTTTGCATATGATATATTGTATGGAGGGGATTATCTATATTTTAACCAAAATCTAATAAGTTGCATATTTTTATATTAAAAAAGCAATATCTTAGTTAGAGTTATCTAGAGAAATATAAAATATCTTCATAATAATGATAGAAAATTAAAAAATTCGAGACTTTATAAGTCAATTTTATGGTGACTACAAATATAAGTTTTATGTATTCAACAATTTGGATTTCTCATATGTTTCCCAAGTGTACCAACACTTGTGCTAGAATATTCATCAACTAGGGATCACGCTTCTTTGCTGTGATTGTGCAATTTCTAACAAAATTTCAAATATTAAAATAGTATTATTATTGTTGTTATATTACATATAAAATTTTAATTATTAATTAGGTTAGCCTAATAGAGCTGCTAAGAAAATATTAAAAATAGGCCTAATTTATTTATCTGAATGGCAATGCTATATGCACCAAAAAAGGAAATTGAAATTAAATTCTAAATATAAATTAAGAGTTACTAATTCAATACAAGACAACATGGTAAATTTGTAAAAATCAATGATGTATATGAAAATTTTGGAACTCCTTTCAACCCTTCCTCTATAGCATTTTAATTTGTTATATAAACAAGCTTATTTTTCAGCCTTAATTTGCTTGACTTGGATAGTTTTGAAATTGATGAATATGAGGACACCTATAATAGGTGACTCACATCATCATATTATTTAAATTTTGAATTTAAATTTAAAATAAATAAAATCAATTATTTTATATAACTGATAACAAAGTGGATGATCAAGATAACTACCCATATATAACAAAAAGGGAGATGACCACCCAAAAAGAGAGAAAGAGAGATAGCACATCAGAATACATTTAGAGAGAAGTTCTTTTTTTAGAGAATGAACTTTCCCTCTTGGAGTGTGTGATTTGCGGTGAAAGTTGTCATAGACATAAAGCAAGAATTCTTGATTCTTGGTTATTCTTGGCTACTATGTGTGGAATACAACATCAGATTAAGAGAGAAAGAACAAGTATGTATATTTTTTGCATTAATTTAATTTATTAATTTTTCTCAACATTAGTATCAGAGCTAGGTTAATTTGATGTTTGTAATTCCTTGCTTATATTAAATGCTATTGAATATAAACATGTGTTATACAAGATGCTCTGGAGGAATTTATTGTTCACTATGTATATGATTGGTAATTTTTTTGTCAAAAGCATGCTTCCTATTCTTGCTTTTATGATATGAAAAATAGCCATTGGATGTAAAACATTTTTTGATTCTGCTATTCCTAGAAGAGTAATGTTGGGGATGATTTTTATTTTAAAAGAAACACATAAAACATCCATAAAACACTCCTAGATAGTAGAAAACAACAAGAACACCAAAAGATTACCTAATGCCCATAATTAGAAAATAATGGATCCCTTAGATAATAAATTTTTTAGGGCATAAAATTAGTCTAGAATTGTAAAGCGTAAAATTTTGAGAACTTTGGCTTTTGAATCACCCAAAACAGAGCTCTGAATTAAAAGTTATAGCAACAAAAACATTTCAGGCTATACAAACCTAATTGGGTTTGCAAACCAGGTCAAGTTGACCTAGTTTGATCCATCAAAAGGTTAGGGATGACAAAAAACTATAGGTCATTTTGGCCCATCGGTAAACAACACGTTGTTTTAATGTTAGAGCCATTTTAGACTGAGCCAAAACAACATGTTGTTTTGAACAATGCAAAAATGACATGTCATTTCAACTAATAAAAAAAAAAACTCATCATTCTTGGTAAGTGCATGTGGGCCACTCCTTACTCCAAATGCTATTTGTCATATATCAATGGAAAGAGAAGAAAAAATTCTACCCAACCGGTTGGCTCCGGTGGCCAGAAAAGCCCTACACAGCGATGCTGGACATCATGCACCATCAATGAGAATAAGCAAATTCTATTTTTCCAATTTTTTTGGATTTTTTAAACTGAACTGCTCTAAAGGCACATGTGGGCGCGTGCAGTGTCCTTTTGAAGCACGGTTTAATCCTAAAAATCCCTAAATTTAAGATCTACACATTAGTAAACAATTTGTATATTTTTGAAACTTTTATGACACTATTTTTATTTTAAAAAGTGGGAAAAAATGACACATTTTAACTGTATTTTATGTCTTTTTTTGGTAAATAGACATAGAACAATGGTTTATAAAAGAATATGATCCATATAGCTTTGTGAAAAGTTTAGGAGAAGACCCTAAAGAGTTAGATTGGATAGATACCCTAAAAGACCTCATAAAAATGATGCACCTATTATATCAAAGAAATGCACATACAATGGATCCTATGGAAGCCTTCCTACATGAAGTTAAAGCCTTAAAAGTGAACCTTAACCTTAGAGGAAAAGTGTTTCCTAATCACTTTTAGGTTCATACACTATTGAAAGAAATTTCAGACAATAATTTCTAGACACCAATTAAAAAGACACTATGACAATGCAAAGATTATAAGTTAGGAATTGTTAAATACATTGACCTTGAAAAATGCATGGAAGAGTTGAGGCTACAAGAAGTTTGCTATGTCAAAATGAATTGGAGTAAAACAAGCCTATTGTCACAATTCTCAAACATGAAGAGTGCAAGATATTTTAGGTACAACACTCTAGAGAAGGGAATACACCTGAAGGGTTTAATCAAAACCATGAATGTGCACAAATTTAGACCAACTCACTACACAAATCCATTAAAATTATTCAATACTTTCAAATAGATGAAAACTATGAATTCAGAATAAGAAGCTAAGATAGAAACATTAGCTATTAATTTTTTATAAACTTTTCATATGTTTTTATATTTTGTTTGATGAGATTAGTTTCTGAACCTAATATAAATTGTTGAACTTATTTATTGTTTGATGAATGTTTAATCTCTTTATTTCATATATATTTATATGATGGAATCCTATATTTGAATGGGAGCTCTTATACTGTGATTTTTCTTAAGAGCGATACAACATATGATATTTGCATAAGAACGATCTTAATAGGAAATAATGATAGTATTTAAGTAAACGTGTGATAGGAGTATGGCAAACATAAACTCCCGACCTTGAACTAAGTAGTGTCATTATTGTTCTATATAGGAACAATGCAAATAAATGACATTGTATACTCATAAGAGATATTGTGATTTAGCAGAATGGCTAGCAAAAACATAATTTCCAAACTGAACAAAGGTGACAAACTGAATGGGGATAACTAGGATATATAGCATCAGAAAATATCTTATACATTAGAAAAGCAAGATGCTTTTAAAGCCTTAAACCATGTCATGATAGAATCCAAACATGGGAACACAACTTAGAATAGAAAGGATGCTGAGACATATACTATTTGGAAGAAAAAGAACAATATTGCTTAAATTATACTTTTAAGTGCAATGGCAGATGACCTTCTATGTGAGCATGAGGATTACCCACTAGCCCAGGGTATGTGAATTGCCCTAAAAGAGAAATTTGGTGGTACTTTCGCTACCAAACTAAGGAGACTTACAATTAAATTTGACATTTATAAACTTCAACCTAATACATTAATGAAACAACATTTATATGAAATATCAAATATGATTCGTGACTAAAAGTTATAAGACATACACTTTCTGATGAGTAATAAGTTCAAGCTATAATTAAGGGACTTCCTGTAAGTTGGAAACACATGCAAGTCAACCTAACTCATAACAAAAGCATTATTACTTTCAATGATGTGGCGAGACATCTGGAACTCGAGGATGAACGTTTGAGGACTTATAGGTTTACTAGACAAACATATGTAGTGGAGAGTGTGGAACCCTTAAATTCCAAGTCTAAATTCAAGAAAGGCAAGAAGTTCCAGAAGAGAAAATTCGGGCCCAATCTCAAGGTTAAGAAAACCTTCAAAAAAAAAAAGGGAAAGCATGGCTTAAAGAACTTTGATCTCAAGAAGATCAAATGTTATGCTTGCTAGAAAATGGGCCATTTTGCTCGAAATTGCACTTAACAAAATAAACAGAATAAGGTATTATTGGATACTAAACTTACACATTTTTCATATGTTTCCAATATTATTTTTCTAATAGAATCTCACCCTTTATAGATTTTGGACTCATGTGCCATAAACCATGTGAGCAAGGATCAAGGATCCTACATAGAATACCATCAATTGTCAAGTCAAAGTAGATGACTTTACATTGGAAACAATACAAGGATTGAGGTCAAGGGCATTAGTACATGCAAATTGGATTTACATGGTGAAAGAACCTTAATCTTACATGATATACTTTATGCACCTAACATTTGACTGAATTTAGTTTCTATTTATTCCTTACTTCAATTTGGATTTTCAATTAATTTTCATGACAATGTTGCTAACATTTTTAAGGATAATGTATTTTATGGTTCTAGCTTTATTTCTGATAGATTTATCACTTTGGATGTTGTTGAAAATGCTACTTATATTGCATTGCCACTTCTACTTTCAGTTTAAATGTTGATATAGACATTTGGCTTACTAGACTAGGGCATATAAATTAAAATAGAATGATTAAACTAGTAAAAGAAAGATTGCTAGGTTCAATTTCAAAATTGGATATGTCCTTGTGTGAACATTATCTAGCTGGTAAAATAACTAGAAAATCATTTGGAAAAGGGACTAGGGCAAAAACTCTATTACAATTAATTCACCCCAATATATGTGGTCCTTTAAGTGCAAGGGTAAGACACAAAGCTTGGTACTTCATCACTTTCATTGATGATTACTTAAGATACGGTCATATCTATTTGATTTCACATAAATCAGAAGTATTAGAATGCTTTAATCATTATTTAAATGAAGTTGAAAAATCAAATGGATAAGAAGGTTAAAATGCTTAGAATTAACCATAGATGTGAATATTTATCTAAAAAATTTAAAGAGTTCTATGAAGAAAAGGAGATAATAAGATAATTAATAATCCCTAACACTCCATAATAAAATGGAGTAGCTAAAAGAAGAAATATAACACTTCTAGGCATGGTTAGGTCAATGATGGCACAGGCCAATCTACCTTTTTCATACTGGGGAGATGCCATATTGACAGCCATTTTCATACTTAACTGTATGCCCTCAAAGTTTATTATATCCATACCCTATGAACTATGGACAAAACACAAACTTGATTTAAGCATTCTTAGACCATAGAGGTCTTCTACATATGTCCATAATGCTTCCTATAAATATAAAAAATTAGGTCCAAAAAGGAAGAAATGTATCTTTATAAGATATTCAGAACTATCTAAGGGATACATTTTCATTGGTGAAAATAAGGATGGAATAGTGACAAAACTTGAATCAATGGATGCCACATTTTTAGAAAGTGAGTTTCCTAGTAGATGAGAAATTGATCACACTATATCTTTTTATGAGCTACAAGATCAAATGGATAATATTGAATCTTATCCACTTTATCCGAGTGGGAGCTTTAAAAGAGTACTTACCAATTCGAGTGAAAGCTCTAAGATAGTGAGTGAGAGCCCTATACTTAAGGATGATGTAATACAAGGAACCCTATTACGAAAGAGTAAAAGAGGAAGTGTATCTAAAAGATGCTTTTCAATTGGAGGATTGGCTTTTATGGTTACTCCTCAATATGAAGAAGAACTAAGAACAATTCAAAAGGCTCTAACTTACCCTACTAAGGAACATTGGAAGAAAGCAGCGGAGGGAGAAATAAACTTAATAAAAACTAAGTTTAGGAACTAGTTGACCTACCATCTAATCGAAAGGCAATTGGGAACAAATGGGTTCTTAAAATTAAAAAAAAAACATATGAATCAATTGAAAGGTATAAGGCTCGACTAGTTGTAAAAGGGTATACACAACAGGAAGGAATAAATTATAAGGACACATTCTCACCTATTGTATGTTTTAATTCAATAAGATTGCTCCTAGCCATAGTAGCAAATCTAGAATTAGAATTACATCAAATGGATGTGAAAACCATTTTTCTCAATGAAAAACTGGATGAAAAAATCTACATGAAACGACCAATAGGTTTCATATGAAAGGGAGAGGAAAAGAAAGTTTGTAAACTCCAAAGGTTCATATATGGACTTAAATAGTCATTCAAATAATGGTATTTAAGGTTTCACCAAGCTATAACCTCTTATAACTTCTAGATGATTAAGGAAGACTATTGTGTTTACATCAAGTGGTATGAAGGTAATCTTGTAATATTATCCCTTTACATGGATAATATACTACTGACTGGGAATAATTTGAATTCGATTATGGTTATTAAGGAATGACTATCGTTGAATTTTGAGATGAAAGACATAGATGAAGCATATTACATTCTTGAAGTCAAAATCATTAGAAATTGTTCCAAGAAACTTATTTCTCTTTCTCAAGAAAATTATATATGGAGAATCCTTAAGAAATTTAATATGAAAGATTGCAAACCCATGGATACCTCTGTAAATAAGAGTTAACCATTGTGTTAAGAAATATGCCCTCAAAATGAATTTGAGAAAAAATCAATGGAAAAAGTTCCTTATTCTAGTGCGGTTAGTAGTCTAATGATGCAATGATATGTACTAAACTGAATATTTATCATGCAGTCAAACTTATAAGTAGATACTCGTCTCAGACAGAAACATTGGAAAAATATCGAAGGAATATTGAGATATCTGAAAGGAAAGTCGATTATGCGCTATGCTATCAAGGAAACAATTTGTGCTTAGTTAGATATTCTAATGCAGATTGGGCAAAAAACTTGGATGAGCAAAAATCCATATCCAGTTACCCATTCTTGCTAAACAATAGTACCATATCATGGTGTAGCAAGAAGCAAACATGCATTGCATTGTTAATAATGGAAACAAAGTTTATAACATGTTTAGCTGCAACACAAGAGGCTATATGGCTGAAAAGATTTATAGAGTATTTTGGGATTTATGGTGAAAATTTAAACCCCATCCTAATACTATGATAATCAAGTAACCATCACCTATATAGAGGATCCAAAGTACCGTAGCAAGATTAAGCATATTGACATAACTTACTATTTTGTGAGAGAAGCTGTAGTGTAAAAAAAGGTCACCATTCAACAAATTCTTATGCAAAAGATGATGGCAAATCCTTTTACTAAGCTTATACCTAGAGATGTGTATATTGAACATGTAACATCTTTTAGTATGTTTAAAATGTAATCAAACAATTTTTAAATTGAAATGAATAAAGTATGTTTTAATTCAATTACAAATGTCATAATAATTGTATGAGTATACAAATGTCTAGTATGTCATACAGGTTAATAAGGTTAGTTCTGTCATATGAATAACTTCCTCTAACACTCATGAGGAGTGGGCAGAGATGAGACATGTATTTACTAACATAACAATGAGTAATGTTGTGTTTTGATAGAAAAGTAACACAAAATAAAATATGATGCCTCAATAAGATAAAGTTGAGATGAGATTCGAAATACAAATATGGATCAACTTGTAGATTCTCCTACCTTTCACAATACCTATAGCCAAACAATGAATTCTTTACATATTGATGTCAAAAGGAGTCAAGTGATATGGAAGAATTTAGGTTAGGTATTATGTATGCTTGAACTAAAGTCTATACGATGTTACTAACTAAATCAACATATGTCTTTATGCTACAAGGGAAACACTATAATATGTGATTCATACCACATGTGCAAAAGAACTGCAAATAAGAAGCAAGCGAAAAATCCTTAGTTCATTGCAGTGTAAGTCCCAAAAAAGAAAATTCTTTTCATGGATACCATTTGACTTTGACAATATCATAAAGAAATGATACAATGTTCACTACCTTAGTATGCATCCTAAGATCACGATATATACGATCTAAAAGGTAAAATGTTAGGAAAGTAGTTTCAAATTAAAGTGATATGTGGGCGAGAGGAAAATTTTCCAACATATATATAATTATGCTAGTGTCTGAGACATATCTATTATAAAGTTAATTTTAGTAACATCATAAGCATGGATGCTACGCATATGTGAATGGTAATTTGAACTTGCAATAAAGCTCATGAAGGATCAGATATGCAAGTAAAAAGTATATATGGAAAAATTTAGAGCATTTGAGGCATAATAAAAATAAATAGAATATAGGCTTATTTTGTATTGATTATATATAAGAATTTCTAGTACAAAAATACCCAAGATAATGTCATGCCCATGCAGTCATGATAATGCATCAAGTATGAAAACCCAAGAGAGGTGATGGTTAAATGATGTGGCTCATCTCATTATGTATAAGTGGGAGATGATGAATGTTGGGACACACCTATAATGGGTGATCTACATCATCATCATGTTATTTAAATTTTGAGTTTAAATTTAAAAGAAACAAAATTAATTATTTTTTATAACTGATAACAAAGTGGATGATTAAGATAACTACCACATATAACAAAAGGAGAGATAACCACCCAGAAAAAGAGAGAGAGAGAGAGCACATTAGAATACATTTAGAGAGAAAAAAAATTTAGAGAATGAACTTTCCCTTTTGGAGTGTGTGATTTGCAATAAAAGTTGTCGTGGACATAAAGTAAGAGTTCCTAATTCTTGGCTACTGCATGTGGAATACAACATCAGATCAAGAGAGAAAGAACAAGTATATATATTTTCTGCATTAATTTAATTTTTTTATTTTTCCCAACAGGAATTGAATTAATTACCGAAACCATAACGCCTTCGTGTTTCTGAAATTTGCATTCCAAGTTGGTGATCGGCGCTGCTGGAAGAACAACCTCCTAACTCTTGTATTATATGATTAGGTGGTTTACAGTCACCAATATCCACAGGAACAACTAACAAAACAAAAGATGAGTATAAGATTGTGGTGTAAATTAGTAAATAAAAAAAAAAGCATGTTACCTCTTTAACTTAATTTTAAATTTATGCCATACTTCAAAAATTTATACTCTTAGGGTCTTTTGGGAAAATTTTCTTTTCTTTCTTAACTTTTAGTAAAAATGTAACTTTATTTAAAATTGAGAAAAACTTTAAAAATATTTATTTTCATGTAAATTTAAGTTATGGAACTATCATTTTTTATGTTACTTGTTACTTGAAAAATTTTCACAATATTATCTTTTTTATAAAAAAAATTGCAATAGTTTATTTACTAGAAAAATTATTTTTTTTATATAAACTAAGCTCTCACAAAACTCTACAATTTATTTGATTACCTGCCGGAAGGCTACTCTTATGTTAATGAGTATTCTAGCCAAAATAAAAAAAATCAAGAAGTGTGATGCTGCTGGACAGGACTCATCCCTGTCCCTTGATCAAGTATTTTTTATTATTTTTTTTGTAAATTTGATTAGGCTCAGTTGACTTGTCGGGAGAGAAAACAATCTGTTTTTTTGAAAACGTCATTTGCTTGTGTGTATGTGTGTGTGTGTGAATAAGTAAAAGAGTTTTATATTGCAATATACCTTGTGATCAAAAAATTAATGATTGGTACAATAATAGTAAAAAAAAGTAGCATTAAATTAAAAGAGTACAGTCTTAACATTTAATATTAAATAATTAAATATTTTTATTATGTTAATATTTTATAAATATAAATAAAGGAAAATATTCCTATAGAAAATGTTTTAAAAATAGAAAATTTTAGTCGGAAAATATCAAAACAGAGCATGTAAAATATTTAAATCAGATACATTCCCTAAAAAGATGAACGCTCAACATTTAAATCGGATATAATAGTAAATAATTGAGAGTATTAGCTACATACAAGAGTAGATGCAACTTAGCAACCATCCAAACTCATTTCCACTTGGAAAGTCATGACGCTTTACTGCCAAGGGGAGGAGTGCAGGCTGTCCCCATGAGGTCTTAGCAGTTAATAAGATTTGTGCCAAGTGAGGATGTCTCCGAAAGAGGAAATGGGTGATATCTACACCAAAAGGAAACAATCTTAATTATTTACTGAATTAACTGATGTTTAAGAATGAGTTTATAAACATATATCGGAGATTTAAATTGCGATGGCAGATGACACCATAGCTATATATATATGTATGTATGTATGTGTGCACATGTACACACTTACCGTAGTAACCTACGGCTAGCAAAGCATAAAGGAGATAGGCAGCGTGGGGACCAGTAAAGGGAGGATCCGGCTGGTCGCTGGTTACCAACGCAAGGTACCACGCCAACTCAGAGTCATTACTGTGCTCCACGGCCGTAAGGAGTGGAATGCATCCCATTGAGTCCCTTATCCGTATTAGAGATGGATTCTTTTCCACCAATGCCCTCACGCTCCTCATACTTCCTCTACGTTGCGCTACGCGGTGGAGGATATTCTCGCGATTATAGTCAGATGTAGATGACAATGTTTCTGCATCTGTTATCAGTTGCAGCATTTCATTGAAAAATTCCCAATGGCCGCCAGCTGCAGCACAATCCAGAATTTGTATGCCCAGAAGAATTGTTGACGTCACTTCTTTCTTTAGATTTAGATGACTGTCAATTATATTTTTGGCTTTCTCCCAATCCCCTTTGCGTGCACAGCTAATAATCAACCTATGCAGCTCATCTGTGCTTGCTGTTTCTGCATGTCAATGCAACCGTTAATTATTAATTATCACATTCAAAGACGCCAAACATTTTTAGGATGCTTGAAAATTCTATCATACTCGAATTGTACTAGCCTACTAGGACAATATTCACAATTCTACGCGGTGTTGTTATTGTATGCATGTCTACCAAAAAAAAGAGTTTCGATAAAATTGAAATGATAATTAATTTCTTAAATCATGTCAATGCTTATATGTCAATTTCCGTTAACGATAGAATGACAAAATATTCCTTAAATCACATATATTAGAATATAAATTGTAAGTCGATAAAATATGAATAAACTAAAAAAATTAAAAATAACGATTTTAGTAGACAGTATCTTACAGTTAAATGAGATTTTCACAAATCAAGATTTGTTCGAAGATTTCAAACCCTGTTTATCATCGAGTGAAGATGGCATGTTGCAAAAACCTTACCAAATTTTTAATAGGACACTTTATACCAAGCAAAATATATAGCTCATACTTGACAAAATTATTGACAATGTCTACCAGAATTATTATTGTTAAAATAAAATCACTTACCACCAGAAGCAGCCTGGATTTCATTTGAATTAGTAGTCATTGCTGCGGAGGTTTGCTTCTTCCAAGACTTTGGATATATGTAGGCTTATTCGCTTGCTCTTCACCTTTTATAGCTCCAATTGCAGATGCTTCCTCTTTGACAACGCAAAGTTAAAATTAAGCCATCCTCCCTTTACTCGGAGTGGAATAACACCTAAGTGATCGACGCAACTCTTTTTTTCTTTTTTTTTTCCCCTAAAACTAAGAGTGTCAAACCAT
Source organism: Sindora glabra (assembly GCA_020226215.1). Taxonomy (NCBI): domain Eukaryota; kingdom Viridiplantae; phylum Streptophyta; class Magnoliopsida; order Fabales; family Fabaceae; genus Sindora; species Sindora glabra. The sequence goes on from CM035231.1 coordinate 57,749,803, forward strand.
TCATTACAAATATATGTGATTTTGAATTCAAACTCATGACGTAAATGGACAAACACTTCAAAAACAACATCAAGTGTGATTACACCGATAAAAATGCAGGATACTAAAACATTCCTATTAATAAATGTTTGCTCGATCGACATAATGGAGTTGAGTCCAATAGAAGTTCTTCGATTTAGTGTGATATATATCTCGTTGTTAGGCTTGCAGATAAAGTATAGTCTTCAAATTAAATAGTAAAACATGTTCAACGAAAATAATGCTTGCAGTAAAAAATATTTTATCTTATCTTCTTAATTACTGTTGTAAGTATCACAGTCAGCTATAGCTTACTCGTTGTTATAAAATTCATATATTCAAGTTCATTAGTCTCTTTTTTGGTGAAACCCTATTTATTTATTTATTATGATTACTTTCAAGCGTATGATTGCATTGAATCGAATTTTAAGTCAGAGCTGTCAGTCAGTTCAGGTGCAATAAGATTAGAATCTTGTTGCTTAAAGTACTATAAGATGCTAACTTTCAGTAAAGTGGATCCTTGTCTTCTATTTTGTTTAAATCTAGCGTGCCTTTCACTCTAGGAAATGAAGCAGCTGGTCCCAATTCCATCCTTCTACCTTTTCTGCATTTGTCTGCTTTAATTCCCAATTGAGTGCATTCAAAGCAGTTTAAGCTACAATACTTGGTCGCTGATTCTTGGTTGAAAATAAGAAAGCGCTTTAACTGTGGGACAAGACCACACATTTAGAAATGGTTCCGATGCTTTTAATCAGATTTCATATGTATCAGAAATGAATTTCTGTTTCTATTTGAAGATTTTATTTCAGACTTCTACGAGCTTAGCCTTGAATTGGTTTGTTGATAATTGATTAATAAGATAGAATACAGGCAAAAGAGCAAGCAAATACTTGCTGAAAACAAAAAGGATTTAAAAAAAAAACTAAAATCACACACATATATAATTGTTGTTTTTGAATTGCTGAAATGATGAATCCTTTGTTTTCAAAATATCTTTATTCAGGTATTATCATCAAAAAGGGGCTAATTATAAAAAATAAGACGCCCCAATCGTTTTCTTAAATAATGCTTAAAATAAGTTTTGATGATAATAAGTTTATTTGATAAACTCTAAGTTGGCAAAGATAGTATATATTTGTTAAAGGAGGTTAAAAGGGGAAGCTTTCTGGTTAATGTTTAAACTCTTGTCATACCCCAACATTGGGTTTATGACAAGCGCAGAATTTCACCATGGAGCAATATCCCGCAAGCGTAACTCACTATAATGCACGACTTCCACGACACAAAACGCTTAACTTCAATAAAGCATGACTATTTAAAAACAGCTCTCTCTAAATGCTAGCAAGAGATATAACGTCTCTCCTGAACTTGAACACTACGCAGGGATGGGTAATATGCATATATAAGCGCAAATTGCCCAATGGCTCGGATCTTAACCTATAATGTACATACATATAATTAAAACACTAGATACTAAATGTGATACACATGTAACTGAGGTTCTACTTCAACTATCCTTCGAATCTTACCAATGTGCCATAAGTACTCGAGTAGACTTCAATTTCAATCCATAGGACAGTCTAAAAGAAATATTTTCAAATAAAATCGTGAGTTCCTAAGAAACCCGATGATTGAATAACTTACCAAAGATTAGAGATAATATCTCGTATAGAAAATTCTACAAGTGAACTTTCAAAGTATAAATCTATAATTTCCATGGGAAAACAATTCAAATAAATAGTGTATAAGAGCTTAAATTATTTCTCCAAGCACAGGATCCATCATAGGACAAAATAAATAAATAATGAGCAACAATAATCAAAGAAACTTTTTCAAAACATGAAGAATGTGAAAGGACTCAAGCACAACCTATTAAGCATAAGTCAACTTTGTGATAAAAGCTATAGAGTCATATTTGAATCATTTCATTATTATGTACAAAACATCTCCAATAATAAAGTATCTTTTGTAGGCCAAAAAATAAATAACATTTATGCTATCTCCTTAGAGGACATTCCTAAAAAAGAAGCTAAATGTTCTTTTTTTTTTCAAAAAGTGGTCGAAGTAGGCTTTGGCATAAAAGGTTAAAGGATGTCAACATGCACCTTATTACAATTTTTTACAAAAATGATTTAGTTAATGCCATTTCCAAAATTAATGTTTAGAAAAACCATATTTGCAATATTTGTCAACAAGGGAATAAAGAAAAATCTTTTTTAAACCAAAAAACATTGTTTCTATTTCAAGACCCTTGAAGTTATTGCATATGGATCTTTCTAACCCTACCAAGACCCAAAGCTTTGGAAACAAAAGATATGGTTTAGCTATTATTAATGATTTCTCAAAATATACTTAGGTGATCTTTCTAACTCATAAAAATGAAACTTTCAATAAATTTGAAAAGTTTTGCAAAACAATTCAAAATGTGAAAAGTCTGAGCAAATCAAGCATAAGACGTGATCATGGTGGAAAATTTCAAAATCATCTTTTTGAAATTTTTTGTGAATAGTATTAGCCATAATTTTCAATGTCCTAGAAATCCTTAACAAAATGGAGTAGTTAAAAGAAAAAATAGAAGTTTAATTGCTATAGTTAGAACCATATTTTGTGAAAATGACCTTTCAAAATATTTTTGAGCAGAAGTCATAAACAGATCTTACTATATCACAAATAGATGCTTGATACATCCCATCATAAAAAAGATTTCTTATGGGCTTTAGAATGGAAGAAAATCCAATACAATAAACTTCCAAACATTTGAATGCAAATAATGGTAAAGGCCAACTACCAAAGTTTGATTCAAGATCCAATAAAGGTATCTTCTTGGTTTACTCTATTATTAGTAAAGCTTATAGAGTAATAATTAAAACACATACACTACTTTCCATATATGATAAAAATAATTATGATCAATAATAATTATAATTATATAATTAATATCTAACAATAATTATAATTGAAATTAGGGAAATATGATAAAAATAGGTAAGAAATTGAATATTTAATTTAATGTGTTAATTAATGCTCCTCTATTTCTTTTTAAGTATCATTTAGGATTACTATACAAACATTGAGAAAAATAATAAATAATATTAATATTAAGAGAGATAAGTTATAATTTACTAATATATCTTTCACTAAAAGTCAAGTGGTAAGTGCAATTGTTAATTATTTATTTAGATAGCTAAGGCAATATTTGAAAGAAGACAATAAATACAATTTTGATTTCCTAAAATGACAATCAAACAGAAATAAAAACCTTTTTTTCTAAAATAACACTTAAAAAGGAATTGAGGGAATGATAGATCAAATAGACTAAGTGGGGTGAATCAACTTTTAAAATATTTTTTACCAAAAAGATTAAATTAATTTTTTTACTCTCTTCCTTGAGTAAATTTGGAAATGAAAAGCTCAAAAGACAAGAGAAATATGACACTTTGAAGCTAATAGCTAGATTTCTCAATTTTTGAATGGTAGTTTTTATTGTCTTTAGAGACTCTTATCTTGTCCTTTTATAGATGAGGATAGGGTGCTCCACACGTTTCTTGAGGGGAAGACATTTATTGGTGGCTAAGGATAGCTTCCAATTGTTTTCGTCACATTTTTGCTGGTCTCCAAGTCTTTCTTCAACTCTCTTACTCATTCAAGTTGAAGTAGCAACCTAATGATGCAAAGTCTGGGGTAATTATCATTTAAAATATATGCAACTTAGAGCCACGCATACACCACTTTAGCACATAGATTATGTTCTATTTAGACATGTGAAAAGATTTGTTTTGCAATGCAAACACTTTTCTAATATTGACAACTTCAATAATTCTTTAAACAATAATTTTTCATAGTAGAACCAAACCTTACCTTTTCTGAATATAAAATATCATTTTAAATCAAATTTGGACTTTGAAGAAAGTTATAATCACTTTATCCAAATAAGCAACTCATCATCCAAACATGATTAATATTCCATTGGATCAAAGCTCAATGGGTTTCCACAACTTGTACCACGTAATAATGAATTCATTAAAAAAGATTATTGAATGCAACCAAGACAAACACATACGTTAATCACTTCACGCAGCAGCACATATTTTATTGATTCATACACTGTGCTATATACCAAAGACTTCTAAGATCCCAAAAGCTTGCGGCAATAAGTTGATCGGACCATTTCGATAAACAAGGGAAGTTGCAGGATTGCAAACATAACAACCGATGTGAAGGCCATGAGAACAATTAAGATGATCACCTCATTTTGTCTATGTCCAAGCACCAATGAAAGAGCAACACCGAAAGCTATGAGGGAAGAAACTATGGCAAGGAACAATGTGGTAAGGCCAAAGATTAACCTCTTAGGCAACGTATGGAGGAAATCCTCTTGGGCAAAGCGAGCAGTTAGGATGGATAAGAACATCCAGAGAGAATTTATGGATGAAAATAAGGCAAGAGCATCAAATACAGTAAACAACATGAATGTCTTGTTGTGCAAGAATATTGGGATTCCAGTGTCCTGGTTGTTGCCTCCAGGAACAGTGAAAGCAACTCCAAAAACAACGGTGGCAATCAAAGTTGCAACTAACATGCACGAATTTGATGTATTCTTCATCCATTCCTCTCCTTCTTTATGCATAATTTCATGCTCCTTCTTAAACAACTCCCAAGGCGTTTGACTCTTCGGCTTGTTACGTTGTTGCTTAGCAAAAGGACTAACCAATTTCTCTATCCCCTACAAGGCAGCATGATGACTATAAATTAATATTTCTAAACTAAGAGATTGAAGTTGGGTTAACTAGTAAGTTAAGACAACAAACTGACCTTAAACCATTGTAACTCCTTCTGCATTTGAAAAGCTGCACCAGCAATTGAGGTAATCTTAGGACAATATTTCAATTTGGCTACCAAATGTAATGAACTACATTGTTCATCATTCGTGTAAATATTGACTCTACTCTCCGGATGTTTGCGGAAGAGAAAGTTGAAGACTTTGTCCTGACGATTTTCAATGGCCGCCCGCAACAAATCTCCATGGGCTTTGCTATGTAGCGGTAGAGGAAAGAATTGCATGTATATGCTCAGAATCTCAATTATACCAGAAGACGCTGCTTCCTTTAGAGTCTCCAAAATCACATTATAATGAGGATCTTTATCCTCTGTTAGATTCCATTTTGTTTGTTGACAAGCAATCCTTATGAATTGAACAGCGCATTCATGTTTGAACTTTGTGTCCCGAATTCTTTGGAGTGGAGGAACTGCATCGAAGGGAAGGAAAGTGATGGTAATAAGCATATGCTCAATAATTAATGAACAAACTCATGCCCCTTGTAAAGGTAATATTACAAACCCAATTTTCCCATTACATTCCAAGCTACTTTTTGAAGTTTACGCCTTTGAAGGGCTACAAAAATTAAAAGGAAAAATTAGTAGATACTGAATGCCACTTCATTGTATGGTAATAGCTAGAGTACATAGCAGTTAAATTAGCTTTGCAACTGAATTAATTAGCAAAAGCTTTAAGCCTTACATGGCTCTGAATTTTGGATTATAAGTTGGTGGTTGGCGCTGCTTGAAGAAAAAGCCCCCCGTTCTTGTATTGCGTAACTTGGTGGTTTACGATTGCCAACGACATCCACAGGAACGACTGACGCAAGAAAAGATGAGAATTAGCGTGTAATGCATAAGATTCGGGTTGGTAATGTCCTCTTTACTAGAAATTGAAAAAATGACATTACCTCTTTAACTCAATTTTAAATTTAGGCCACGTACTAGAAAATTTTATACTCTTGCAACTTTTGGGGAAATTTTCTATTGATTTTTAATTTCTTTTAGTAAAAATGAAACTTTTATTTAAAATTGAGAAAAACTTTGAAAAATGCTTTTCTGTAAACCTAACTGTTGGAATTATCATTTTTTATATGCTTCGTACAAGAAAATTTTTGCATAATACTATCTCTTTAGAAGGAAATTGTAAAAAATTACCCTTTTATATAAATTAAACTCTCATGAAAACCTTCATTAATGAGTAATTTAGCAAAGAAAAAACTAGCGACAAAAAAAATCAAGATGTGTGATGCAGTAGGACAAGAGTAAATTTTTTCGGGCAAGCCTAATCAAGTTGCCGGAAAATACCTTTTTATTGGTAAACATCATTCACTCTTACACAAGTAAACGAGTTTCATAAAAAAATAATGCATGATGAGTAATTAATTTAATTTATGTTATTTTGATATTTAATAATTATAAATGTAAATACATAAAGGAATTCTTTTCAAAAATATTTTCTATCAAAATCAATAGAAGCTAAAATATACATTAATTTAACACTCTGGTGAAATAAAGTAATGTAAATTTTTTTAAACTAAAATTATATAGTTATAACTTATATACGATCGAGTAATTCAGTATTTTCATGTGTGTAACTATGTATAAAAGATCGAGTAAACTACTAAATTATAATACTCCAAAAATGAGAAAGATATCAAATGAGCATTAAATGATATTTTAACATCAATTTAAAATTAATGTTAAAAAAATTCATCAATTTAGATCCATTATGACTAAATTTTGCAAGATGAGTCATTTTCACTTAAAATTTTGATTTACTTCATTGTAACTAATACTAGCTATTTAACCCATGTGATGCACAGATTTTGCTAAGAATTTTTATCTAGAAACTATTCTTACTAAATAAGATGTTAGCAAAAGGAATATTTATAAATGAAATTTAAGGGTAAATTGCACAAAACCCTCCTATATTTTCCTTAATGCGTTATTTACCCCATATACCATTAAAATATGCTACTTACTTGCCTACCTTTACTTATTTAATGATGCAAATGATTCCCCTCCATCAATTTTTCGTCTAATATACAAACGGAATAAGCATGTAATCTTCACGTGATTTTGCTTCCCTCCAATATCAAACGAAATTGATACTAATTTTAGAAATGATTTTTAACATTCTCTTTCTAATCCATTAATCTTTTTAATTGCAATTCTGAAGCTTGCTCATCATTGAATTTGCAGATTACTTTATCCATCATTTTTCAAATTGATAGCATGTAATGTTATTGTACAGAAGTTGCATATTAATTTTTTGAATGTAGATTTAATTTTTTGCTTGCAATGGTAAAAAAGTTTAATTTAATTTTGGGTACCCATTTCGATTTATACGTTTCAAGACATATAGCAATTTTCATTGACTTCATATATGCGAGAAAATTTACTTTTATTGTATACAATTTTCGAAGTTGATACTTCAACCAAATAATCTCTTGTATATGTAAGAAAGAATGATTCCATGAATATAAAAATGTTCTATATAAATATATGATTAAAAGCCTTTGTAAACTTTACTAAATCCATATTTATCAAATTTTGAAATCAAAACTATAGGTTCTAGAAACATTAAGATTATCAACAAATATTACTGTAACAATTTAAGATTACATTTGTTATGATTGGAAAGAAAAAGAATTTATAATTTTTTTTTTATCTTGATCGGTAATACATAGTAAATTATTAACATTGTCATATCCCTTTATCATTCATATAACTTAACAAACAAACAGGTAAAGGATGAATTCTTTTACAGAAAGGTATCAAATTCTTAATATTATTTTTCATTAATTAATAATGCAAAGAACTAAAAAATGATATTAGATTTTATAAATTTCGTTAAGAAAGATTTGTGTTATTTTGAGATTTCAAATAAATTATGATAAAAATAAATAAATTGTTATTTGCATTTTTTTAAATAACAATTCTAGGATGGAATTTAACTTGTGTTGACCAGAACTTATTCAACATACGTTATGTGTAAAAATTTAATACATAGAGGAAGTGATGATAATATTTTTATCGATGTCAATTTTGTGAGATTAATGCTAAATTGATGTCAAAATATCATTCAATATTAATTTGATGTCTCTCTACTCTTTTAAGTATTAATTTGGTGATTTACTCTAAAATATAATTTTGTTAAAATTTTAAAATTGTTAAAATTATAGAAAATTGTAATTGAAATTTCAAAACAAAGCATGTGATATTATTAAATCAAATATACTGATGTAAAAAAGGAACTCTGCGCATTAAAGAAAGAAAGTAATATATAGTAAATAATAACAATTGAGAAGATCAATTTGTTACTCACATGGGTAAATGCAGCGTGTTAACCATCCAAGCTTGGTTCCACTTGGAAAGTCATCAGGCTTTGTTGCCAAAGCTAGGAGTGCAGGCTGTTTATAGATAGTGGAGTAAGCAGTTAACAAGATTTCTGGCAAGTGAGGGTGTCTCTGCAAAAGGAAGAGGGTGATATCTGCACAAAAGGAAGCGATGGCTCATGCATGCATTCGCTATTAACTGATATACGTTTAGGAATGAATGAATTATACGCACCGTAGTAACCTAAAATCAACAAAAGATAAAGGAGATGGGCAGCGTGGGGACCCGAAAAGGGACGGCCAGGCTCCTCATCGGTGGTTACCGACGCAAGGTACCATACCAAGTCTATGTCATTACTCTGATCGATGGCCATATGCAGCGGAGTCAATCCCTTTGAGTCCACCGTTTGTGTTAGAAAAGGACACTTTTGCACCAGTGCCCTCGCGCTCTTCAGGCTCCCTCTACATCGTGCAACGCTGTAGAGGATAGTTTCGCCGCTGATAAAGGGAGTTGTCAGCGTCTGTGCATTGATTGGGATCAGTTGCAGCATTTCATTAAAAAATTCCCATTGGCCTCCAACTGCAGCACGATCCAGAATTTTTATGCCCAGGAATGTTGACGTCACTTCTTTCTTTAGATTTGGATCACCGTCCATTATATTTTTGGCTCTTTCCCAATCGCCCTTATGTGCGCAGCTAGAAATCAGTTTATCCATCCCATTTCTGCTCGCTGTTTCAGCATGTTAATGCAATATCAATTATATAACTATCATATTCAAAAGCTCCAAACATCAGTCAGGGGCTCAGGATGCTTGAAAATTCTATCGTACTCTATAATTATATTAAAGTTTCTTAGTACACTAATATTAAAGGGGATTTAACCTAGGATCTTCAACATACTACTCAAATTCATCATTACTAAGTACTAACCTACCACCTAGTGATTTATAGCCTAATTATAGGTAAAAGGGCATATTTGATCCTCTAACTTTCACTCAAATTTTAATCTTTTCCGGTAAATTTTATTTGAAGCAAGCTTACATTATAATTTTCTGAAAAGAGATGTGCAGTATTATTCACTTGGCTAACATCATTAGACTTTTTTATGGAAATGCTTACATGACATCGAAATTGACATCTTTGTGTGATACATACATACATACATACATACATACATACATACATACATACATACATACATACATACATACATATATATATACATACATACATACATACATATATATATATATATATATATATATATATATATATATATATATATATATATATATATATATATATATATTCTTATGGAAAAAGGCTACTTTTGGTCCCCTAACTTTCACTAAGTTTCAATTTTATCACCTAAATTTTGTTTAAATCAAATTTATCCTTTTAACTTTTCAAAAACATGGTCCTTTTTATGTAAGGATAAAATATGATTATAATGTGATAATTTCCATTGTAATTAATCAACACAAGTACTAAGCAAATTCAAATAATAATTTGAAGAATTCTAAAGACAAATTTCATTTATATTTACAAATACGCATGCTCATCAAAATAATTCTTAAGGATTCAAAACAAGTGTATAGTGCTTTAAAAATGTATTTTCAAATTTGAAGATGTTTAAATTACAAAGGAAATAGCAAAAAGAAAAATGTTGTTGTCATCACATTCTGTCACATTTTTCCCTTACATAGAACTGATCATTTTTTTGGAACGTTAAAGGAAAATTTTAATTCAAATAAAATTTATGGAATAAAATTGAAACTTTAGTAAAAGTTAATGGACTAAAAGTGATTTTTTGTAATTAAAATATTAAAGTATGATTTATATATACCATATAAGATGCCAAGTTGGACATCATGTAAACACATTGGCTAAAAAACCTAACAGTGTTAGCCAATCAAGTAATATCGTACATTTTTGCAAAGTTAGAGAGCAAGTTTAGTTTCAATAAAATTTAGGGGAGGAAATTGAAATTTCAGTAAAAATTAGATGATCAAATATATCTTTTTATCCTAATTTAATTATATTATAATTATAAACAATATTCATGTTCGTTTACCTTGTTTAGGTATATCTATTGAAAAGGAAAAAAATAAAATGACTTTAAAAATTTATGTGCGTTCATACAATAAGGTTCAAATTAGTATCTTTTCGGTTTCAAAATATCGCACAAGTGCACAATAAAATACAATGCATGCTACTAGAAAGAGACTCATTCATTATTTTAATAATTAATTAAGTCTCACCCAAACATAATAAAAAAAAATAACTAATGCGATGTATATATATAGTGATCATTTTATAAAGTGGAAAGCATTATAAATAATATAGAAACTCTAATATGTACAAAATTTTCATATGAATAGCCATTTTGATGCATATACAAAAATTTATATACTAACTTCCATTGACAATTCTTAAGGTTGGAATAAGGAACGACAAAATATTCTTTAAATCAGCCATATTAGAATATAAATAGTGATTTATCAAATCAAAAATAAATTAAGTATGAAGGTAACAATGTTACTACACACAATCTTATAAGGGTTAAATGAGCTTTGCATAAATCAAGATTTGTTAATAATCGAGTGAGAAAGATAGCATATGCCAAAAACCTTCCCAAATTAACCAATACACAACCCTAACAAATAGTTCAATTCGGCCATATCCTATTATTCCCTAACAAAATATATGAGACTTACCATGCATATATGAGCAACACATATAGCTCATCCCTAACAAAATTATTGAGAAATGTCAAGCAGATTCAATATTGCTATAACGAAGTCACTTACCATCAGCATCAACCTGCGTTTCCTTTGAAGCAGCCATTGGGTTCGTTTCTGGAGTTGTCATATCCATGTTGGAGAGATTTGCTTCTTTAAAGACTTTAGTGAATATTATGCAAGATGTATCATGTAGCAGCTTATTTACTTGCTCTTCTCCTTTTATAGCTACAACAACCAGTACTAAAGATGCTTCCTCTTTGACAACGCGAAGTCAAAATGAAGCCACCTTCTCTTTTGTTTCTGTGTAATATATAAATTAATCAGAGGAGAATAACACTTGAGTGATTGAAGCAACTATGTACTCTAAACTGATTCTATTCAGTTTCGTTGATACTGCTAAGCTTCGCTGCTTCATGTATTGAATCAATTGTCGCTAAAAATACTTAATTAGTTGCTTGCTTCCAGTAAAGTGGATTCCTGTCTTATATTTTGTCTAAATTTAGTGTGCATTTCACTTTACGAAATTAAGCAGTTGGTCCCAATTCCTTCCTTCTCTCTTTTCTGCATTTTGTCTGCTTTCCTAATTGAATCAATACTTGGTTGATTCTTTATTCCCGACCAGCAGGGTTGAGAACAAGGAAGCGCTTTAATTGTGGGACAAAGCCACACAATTAGAAATGGTTCCTTGCTTGTTATCAGAATTGCATATGTATCGGAAATGAATTTCAGTTTGAAAAGTTTTTTTGAGACTTTTGTGAGCTTCGCTCTCAATTGATTTGGTTTGTTGATAGTTCATTAAGAGTTTCATATACACGTGAACCTGCTCGCATCAATATCATACGCAAATGGATGAGCTTGGAGAAAGCAACTAAATGGAAAGAGAACAAATTAAAAGAATGATACATTCCTGCTGAATAAGAATAAATCTCAACATTTGAATGAAGCTAGCCAGCAGGCTTTAAATTCTGGCACAACTTTCCATTGACATACTTGCAGTTTTAACTGTCAAACTCAGTTAAAAGAAGTTGCAGTCTCTGAGCCAAGTTGTCAGAAAGTTTCTATAGCCTGCCCCTGCAAATGGAAAATAATATCCTTCTTGGCATGATAATACCACTGCCACTGTTGTAATAATATATTTAATTGTGACACCTGACTGTTTTATTGAAAAAAAATGTAGAATAATTTTTCTTATATCACTCAACATGTTCTATAGAAGTTTTTCATTTTTTTTTTGCTACAATTGGGTAATGCTTGCTTATTGTTTTTAAATGAAAATTATTATGATGTTCTCATGAAAATTTCTCATTGAGAGTATTTCACTAACGATCCAATCTGTTATAAAGTGATTAAAGTTTTAAAAATGATTTAAATTGAAATTTTTCAAATTATTTTGCATTTTAGTTCTTCCTAAAAGATAATAGTAAATATTGCTTGTATTACTTATTTCAACTATTAACAAAAAAAATCAGTTTAAATTATGATGAAATTTTTTCTTAAAATTGATGTACAATGTTTAAAGTTTTAAAATTAGATTTTTTTTAAAAAGGTGTCACCTTATTTTATCGTAAAAACTTTATATTTTATTCACATTTACTTAAATAGTCTCTAGTCTTATATTTAATACTTATATATATATATATATATTCTCTTGCTTTATTTCAACGGAGTGAGTACAAAGCAAATCCCCTTAGCTTGATACCAATAGAGGCTCTCGGGACCCCATAATCCATTGCATCAACCATTTTTACTCATATTTTGATTTTCTTTAACTTTATAATTGCAATATAAAAAAAAACTGCAATTTTGGCCTCCTAAAACGCCCAACATTGTTACCCTCCCCATCATTTTTATAATAGACGATTTCTAAAATTCCTTATCAGATTTTGAGTTCAGGAAAATATTCCATTATTATTTTTGTTTCTCAAGTTACATTGTTCATGTACATATACAGAGAAGATTAACTTTGTAACTAACTAACTAACTAACTTTTCAACTAATCTCCTGTAACTAATCTATTAATAAAAATATAGAGATAGAGTACATTGATTTGTGTTACTCCCTTCAAACTAGAGCATAAATGTTAATGATGCCCAACTTAGATAATGAAAAAGAAAAGTGAGAAATGGGAAGAGGCTTAGTCAAAAAAAACTGCAAGTTGATGATTAAAGGGAATTGGTAAAAGATGAATGAGCCTAGACTCTAATTTTTGCCAGACCAAGTGACAATCAAGCTCAATATATTTAGTTCTCTCATGATAAATTAGATTCTCAGCAATTTGAATGGCTGGTTTGTTATCATAGAACAAAGAAGCTAGTTAAGAGGCATTAATACCAAGGTCTTGAAGAATGTAAGTTAACCATTGAAGTTCATAGGTAACAAAGGTCAAGGCTCGGTATTCTGCTTCAGGAGAAGAACGGGAAACAATTTGTTGTTTCTTAGATTTCCAAGAGACAAGAGAGGAATCAAGCAGAACACAATACCTAGTGATAGATCTTCTTGTGTCTAGACAAGCAAGCTAATCTAAGTCACTAAAAGCTTGTAATTTGAGGTCATTGTTAGCAAGAAAGAACAAGCCCTGACCTGGGCTTCCTTTGATGTATTGAAGAACATTATGAATAGTAGTTAAATGATTAGTGGTAGGACAATCAAGGAATTAAGATAACTACTAGATGGCAAAGCTAAGATCAGGTCTTGTATTGGTAAGATAAAGTAACCTACCAATCAATCTTCTATAAGATGTAACATCAGAGAGGAGAGAACTATCATTTTTACTGAGATTAGGAGAAGAAACCATTAGAGAAGATGTTAGTTTACACTCAAGAAATCCAGTTTCAGTCAAGATATCTAGTGCATATTTCTATTGGCAAAGAACTATGCCTTTAGAAGATTTTGCTACTTCAAGACCAAGAAAATAGCTTAATGTACCAAGGTCCTTGATTTGGAATTTATCATGAAAAAAGAATTTGATTTTTGAGATTTGAGCCAAGTACCAGCCAATATAATATCATCAACATATACTAATAATGCACTGAAGGAATCAACAATATGTTTAAGAAATAGAGAAAGATTAGCAAAAGACTGCATGAAACCATATTGAATAAGAGAGTGACTAAGAGTCTCATTCCATTGTCTACTGGCCTGCTTCAAACCATAGTAGCTTTTAAGAAGTTTACATATAGGATTAGGTACTGTTGTTGTGAAACTAAGGGGAATTTGCATGTAGACTTCTTCATGAAGATCACCATGAAGGAAAGCATTATTAATGTCAAGTTGATGAAGAAACCAATTTTAAGCAGCAGTAACTGATAAGAGGGTTATGACTGTAGTCATTTTTGCTACTGGAGAAAAAGTCTCCAAGAAATCAACTCCTGACTATTATGTATATACTTTGGCCACTAGTTTGGCTTTGCACCTTTCCAAAGAGCCATTTGGATTAAATTTTTGTTTATATATCCATTTGCAACCAATGAGTTGTTTATTTGTAGGTAGAGCTACAATTTGCCATATATTATTTTGTTGAAGGGCCTAAATTTCTTGGCTCATGGAATTTTTCCAGCAAGCATGTTTGATAGCTTCAGAGTAGCTCCTAGGTTCTGTCATGTGTTAGGTTAAGTGCAAAGTGATGATAAGCAAGAGAAATATTGGAATAGGACAATACTGAAGAAATAGGATGTGGGGAGGTGTGTGGTTTAGGTTGATGGATATTGTAGATATAATATATGAGCTCAGCAGGCACATGGCAAGATCTATGTGATCTTCTTGGCAATAGAGAGTTTGATGGGATATGTGAGGTTGATGGAATAGGAGAAGTGGAAGGTGAGGGAAGTGGGATAATGTCAGTATGAGAATGGTTATTAGTGGAAGGTGAAGTTGTGTTAGAAGGTAATAGGGGACTGATATCAAGAAAATTAGTAAAATTAGGAAAATTATTATTGGAGGAAGCAGAACACATAGATTTGAAATTATTATTGGGGTAACATTGAGAGAACCTTGCCTAAGGGAAAATATTCTTGTTGAAGATCTGAAATTCATACTACATCACCAAGAGAAAATCTGTCTTTCAAGTTATGTCAGTAGCAACATCAAAAGATATAACAGATTAAGCAATTGTTGGAGATAGAGATCGAATTAGCCAGGTTAACACCATTGTATTACACCTCTCCCATGCTGGAAAGAGAGCATCATTTTTGTCTAGAACAAGCATGGTTCCATTCACAAACTGGAACTTATTCTTTGAAACAAGAGCCATCTTCATAGCTCTTAACCATGAGTAGTAATTGGTTTCATCTAGCACTGGAGATCCTAAGACTAATGTTGGATTTTCACTGGAATGTAAGAAGAATGGACTCAAAGGAAGCTCCTCTGGTTTCAAAAAATTTTCCATTAAGAAGCTAAGAAGCTTATAGATTCTTATCTTTGATTACTAGAAGAAAATAAAGAAGAATGATTCCAGTTCTTGTTTGCCAAAAGAAGAGGAGAAGAAGTAATAGGGAAAATTATGTTTGTTTGTTGAGAAAATGAGAGAAAGAATCAGAGAAGGTTGTGTTTGGTTGCTAAGAAAATAAGAGGAAGAATCAGAGAACGTTGTGTCTGCTTGCTGAGAAAAACTGACGAAGAATTAGAGGACAAAGAAAATAAAAGAGCTCTGATACCATATTAGATTTTGTGTTCAAAAAATATTCCATTATTATTTCTATTTCTCAAGTTACATTGTTCATGTATATATACAAAGAAGACTAACTCTGTAACTAACTAACTAACTTTTCAATTAATCTCCTTTAACTAATCTATTAATAAAAATACAGAGTTAGAGTGCATTGATTTGTGTTATTCCTTAGCAAAATAAACGAGCACCCATCTCGCTTACTGTCCTGACGCCGACACTAGGGAGCCACCATTTTTTAGCGTCTGCATCCTCATGCCGGCAACACAGCAGTGATGCTGCACTAGGTCACCGTGGGTTCGCATGAGGCACCTGAAAGCAAAACCTTTCACCAGATGCTCGTGATGGTACTATCCTGTTTAAGGTTTTCGGCAATCGCAGCTTAACAGCTCAAAATGAGCCGTGGAGGTCTTCTTCTAGCGGAGGTAAGAACCTCCAAAGCTTCTTCATTTCCTTCTTGTACTTAAATTTTTAAATATTCTTCAAGATAATTACCTCTCATCCTAACCCCTAAATTTGTAAGATGTCAGTCCCTTGATATTTATTAGTTTTAATTGGTGAGCCCTTTATTCTTTCTCTTGATTTTCAGTTCTATTCAAACCACTTATCCATTGATGAGGGTTTCTGGATTCCTTGATTAATACTAAAGCAGGGATTTAAATTGCAGTTGCAGTCGCGATCACAATCGTGTCGCGATACAGATGAATGCAGAAAAATGCAGTCATAATAGTTTAAAATTATGAAAAATCACGGATACAGTCTTCTTCGAAAACGTAATATTGCGGGTAATATTGCGGGTAATATTGCAGTCGCAGACTGTTTTTTAAATCCTAATACTGGAGCGAGCGTATGGGATGATTCTTTCTGTTTGATTACTTTTCTTGGAATTCAGGAGGAACCTTGCCCAATTGGAGGTGAATGGGTAGCATACATATTCCATAAAGTATGTTTTGAATAAATTTTGATTTTTATAAGGAATAATTAATAAATATTTCATTTAAACTCCCTGAATTTCATTTTTTTCATTGTCTAGAAATCCTGAGTTATTTGAAGCTTTTTTAATTATCACATTTGAAAAGAAAATGACTTAAGAACTTGGGAAAATTTACTTGTATGGCTTTGGCATTGCAATTCATTTCATATGTTTTTACAATTTTTCAAAATATTGTTTTATGACAACGTTGCTAGAATGCTGTACATGAAGTTGTGACTTCCAAAAATATGACTGAATTATCAAATCGTGCTGAAATGCTTGCTTCATTATAGTTTAATTTCTTGAATGGATTTTCTACTTATGGAATATAGTATTGTTGTTGATTTAATCGTAATTTAAAAAAAATGGATCCTTAGTGAATATCTTTAGAGAACCCAATTGTATTTGAAAATGGAATTGTATTAAGATTGAATTGTTGAAGGGATAAGGGGAGATTGAATTGTTGGAGAGATAAAGGGAAGGGTGACATTAAATATTGAATTGAATGTAAAATATTACAATTGTAAGTTCTCTATGAAAATTATCAGTATATTCAAACTCATAAAACAAAATAGTTTATTGGCTATACTATTGCATCTAAATAGAACTGTAAGTTTTTTTTTAATTACTGCCCGCAGCAGCACACATTTTATTTATTCATAAACAATGGATATGTTTTTCAACTCCAAGTATTATACATCAGAGGATTCTAAGCTCCAAGAAGCCTGCGGCAGTAAGTTGATCGGACCATTTCGATGAACAAGGGAAGCTGCAGGATTGCAAACATAGCAACTGACGCGAGGGCCATAAGAACAATTAAGATGAGCACCTCGTTTTGTCTATGCCCAAGCACTAATGAAAGAGCAGCACCGAAAGCTATCATGGAAGAAACTATAGCAAGGAACAAAGTGGCAAGGCCAAAGATTAACCTCTTAGGCAATGTCTCGAGGAATCCTTTTGGGCAAAGCGAGCAGTTAAGATGGATAAAAAAATCCAGAAAAGCTGAAGCCTACTGCTAGGGGAGATCGTTGGGTTACTGACAAAAATAAGGCAAGAGCATCAAATACAGCAAACAACATGAATGTGTTATTTTGCAAGAATATTGGGGTTCCAGTGTCCTGATTGTTGCCTCCAGGAATGATGGAAGCAGCTGCAAAAACAACGGTGGCAATCCAAGTTGCAACCAACATGCATGAATTTGATGTATTCCTCATCCATTCCTTTCCTTCTTTATGCATAGTTTCAGGCTCCTTCTTAAACAACTCCCAAAGTGTTTGGCCTTTGACGCTATCTTGTTGCTTAAGAAAAGGACTAACCAATTTCCCTATTCCCTACAAGGCAGCATGATGTCAATATATTAATATTTATAAACTGAAAGATTGAAGTCGGGTCAAGTGGTAAGTGAAGCAGGCAAACAAACCTTAAACCACTGCCCGCTGCAACTCTTTTCGCATTTGAAAAGCGGCGCCAGCAATTGATGTAATCTTCGGACAATATCTCAATTTGGCTACCAAATGCAATGAATTCCATTGTTCCGCATCTGGGTAAAAGTTGATGTTCCTCTCTGGATGTTCGCGGAGGGAAAAGTTGAAGACTTTGTCTTGACGGTATTTAATGGCCACACGCAACAAATCTTCTTGAGGTTTGCTATGTAACGGCAGAGGAAAGGATTGCATGTATATGCTCAAAATTTCAATTATACCCAAAATCACTGTCACCTTTAGAGTTACTAAGATCACTTGATAACCAGGATCGTCGAGATGTATTAGAGTCCATTTTGTTTCCCGACAAGCAATCTTTACCAATTGAATAACGCATTCATGTCTGAACTTTGTGTCTCGAAGTATTTGCGGCTGAGGAACTGCATCAAAGGGAAGGAGAATAATGGTGATAGCCATATCCTCCATAATGAACAAACTCTACTCTTTGTAAAGGTAATATTACAAACCCAATTTTTCCATTACGTTCCAAACTGTGCTAATGAGGCCTCTGAAGAGCTACAAAAATTAAAATGAAAAAATTAGTAGGAGCGTGCTACTTCATTGTACGGTAGCAATCAGAGTAGCAATTAAATTAGGTTTGGAATTGAATTAATTAGCAAAACCTTAAGCCCATGTCTCTGAATTTTGCATTCCAAGTTGGTGGTTGGCGCTGCTGGAAGAAAGACCCCTCCAATTTTTGTATTACGTGACTAGGTGGTTTATGATCACCAATATCCACAGGAACAACTAACACAGCAAAAAATAAGGTCAAGCGCGCATTGTGGGTAGTAGCCGGTAACGTCGTGTTAATTTGAAATACAAAAAAATAAAGAAAAAGAAGAAAGAAGGAGAAGAAGAAAAGTAAAAAAGGAAAGATACTACCCTTTAACTCAATTTTAAATTTAGTCTATGTACTTGAAAAATTCATACCATTGCGAACTTTGGGAAAATTTTCTCTTTTTTTTTTATTTTTTAGTGAGAATGTAACTTTATTTAAAATTGAAAAAAATATTGAAAATTATTTTCATAAAAATATAAGTGATGGAATTATCATTTTTTTAATGTTCTTCTTACAAGAAAATTTTGCATAATATTGGTTCTTTGCAAAAAAAAAAATCGTAAAAATTCATCTATTTAAAAATTATATTTTTTTCGTAAACTCTCACTATTAAAACGTACAAATTCTTTGATTAACCACCAAAATGCTACTCCTAGGATCTGTTTAGCGCAAGCAATTGATAACAAATAGACAAATTGATAATTAATATGCCAGTTAATTATATTGGAAGCATTTAATAAAATAAGTTATTGAACTAATTGATAAATGTAAATTAAATAAAAGAACGTATTAGATTTAATAGATTCATAAAGAAAATTAATTTATATTTACTTTGATACAATCAAGATATTTAAAATAAGAATTTAATTACCTCAAATTTAATTAATTATAATTTATGATATTACATATTTATCTACTTATTTTTTTTATTTGATTAAGGGCATAAGTTGTCCATTAATTAAAAAAGAATAAATTTTAAAAAAAATGAGTAAGTTATAAGTTATCGGTTATAAGTTATCATGTGAAACTTATGAAATTACAGCATATTTTTTTAGTAAGTTAATGCATTAAACTTTAGAGAATAACTTACAGCATATCTAGTAAAATTTTGAAAATAGTAAAATGACATAAAAAAAAGGTATGTTATTATAAATAGATATATGAACTTAATTAATTTATATTTATTTTGAGATAAAATTACATTGATATAATAAAGGTATGTTAATTCACCACAAAAAGATATTTAAAATAAAATATAAATATATAAAATTTAACTAATTGCATCTTATGACATTACATATTTATTTAAGTACTTATTATTTATCATGTGAAACTAGAATATAGTTGCTTAAAATATTATATTTTTTGCCATTATATATTTATTTCCATTTTTTATAAATGATATAAAATAAGCATGTATATATCTAAAATTTAATTATAAGAACCTAAGTTGCCAATTAATTAAAAGAATAATGATAAATTTAAAAGAGAAAACCTATAAATTATAAGCTATTTCATGAAATTTATTAAATTAAAAAAATTTTCAATAAATTAATGCACTAACACTTCTACAAATTAACTTTAACTTATTAACCTAATTAATAAGTTATAAGTTAACTTATTTATTGCAATAAATATTACCTATAGCATATTGATTGCGTTAATAAGTTATAAATTAATTTATATATTGCACAAAATACACATTCGCATTAAAAAGTATTTTAGCAAAAAAAAAAGTTGCAACCAAAAATCACAGAGTGTAATGCAGTGGGACAGGTTTCATTGTGTCTCTTAATCATTTTGTTTAAACTTTCTCAAATAGTGAAATTCAATTTATTTCATCAAAAAATATTTTTTATTAAAAAATATTATCTGGTTATATATAAGTAAAGGAGTTTCATAAACTATTTATCTTGTCATTAAAAAAATAAAACAAAAATGTAAAATACCCTTCAATTTTGGAGTAGTTATATTTTACCTCATTAACTTTGAAAATTTACAAATCAAAACCTTCAATCACAAGAATCTTGCAATTAGTACCCATCATTCATTTAATTAACTATTTTGTTAAGTTGTGTAGCTTTTTCATTATTTTTTTAAATAAAAATCACATTATATTGTATATTAGTTCATTACATCATTTTTTACATAATTTCACAACTCATTTTCAATAATTTAATAAAAATTCTTCATATCTAATTTAATTTTTATTAATTACATAATATGAAAATTATGCACAAAAAATAATAATAAACTAACTTATAATAACATTGTGATTATTACTTGCTGAAAAATCATATAATTGAATAAAATAGTTATTTAAGTAGATATCATAGTTAATTGCAAGTTTTATTTAATTAAAGAGTTTGATTTGCGGATTTTCAAAGTTAGTAGAGACCAAATGCAACCATTTCAAAGTTAATAGGAGTATTTTGTGCTTTTCTCAAAAAATAATAATGCATGGTGTCATGGTAGTGAAAAAAAAAAGATAAAATTACTAATTTTATCCCCAAAAATATATGGCATTGACAAAATATTTTTGAATTATATTAAATGGCTAACTTTGTCACTGAATAATAACTTATACAAATAATTTTATCACTCTATACAAATATTTAGGGATAAAATTGTATATATGGACAAAAAAATTTGTTCATATAAACTATTATTTAGGGATAAAATTAGTTATTTAATATAATTTAAGAATTATTTAGTAGTATCATATAATTTTAAAGATGGAATTAGTAATTTTGTTGTAAAAAAAATTCTCTTTGAAAGAGAGGTTCACGCTTTGCAAATTTAACATTAAACAATTATAATGTTTTCTAAATATTATCTTAATATTCCATAATTTTAAATACAAATACAAAAAAGCATTCATATGGAGAATGGTTTATGTCAAAACAAATGGACGCTAAAATATACTTTAATTGAACATTGTGATGGAATAAAGTGAAGTAATATATCTTTCAATCCAGAATAACAAAGTAATAACTTATACACGAGAAATTTAGTACTTTTATGTAAACTAAAACTTATTAAATATATGCTATGTGCATAATTTTAATAGAGAAAGTGATGATGATCTAAATTTTGTAACATTAATACTAAATTTATGTTAAAATATCTTTTGGTTGTAATTTGATATTTCTCCAATCTTTCAAGTGTTAATTTGGTGGTTTACTCTAAAAGATAATTTTGGAAAAGGTTCGAATCCTTAAAAAATAAAAGAAAATTTCAATTGAAATATTAACACGAATGATTTTATTAAATCAAATATATTCTTCTAAAAAAGAAGACTCGATGGTTAAAGAAAGAGAGCAATATATAATAAATAATAATTGAGAAGATTAATTAGACACTGACATGGGCAATTGTAGCATGCCAACCATCTGAACTTAGGATCCATGGGGAAAATGAATTTTAGAATTCATTTTTCAACTTTCTCTTATTTAGGTATTTAAAATTTTTTATCAATATAAAAATAAATTCTAGTCAATCAGAAAGTTATATTATTTTTTGAAAAAATAATTTTTTATTTTGAAAAATAAAATTCATTTTCCTTATTATTTAATATATCAACGCACAAGCCTAAACTTTATGCCTTCTTACCTTATTATACAATCGTAATTATGAGAAAAATTTATTTTTATTTATTAAATATTTTCATGATAAATACTCTATTTCTATTTTTATAAAACCTATTTCTATTTATCAAAATTCAGTGCATATTTTTATGCAATATTCTCCCTTTCTTACTCATGATGGATGTTCTATTATATAATATTTAATAATAATTAATTAAACTAATTATGTATATATGAGATTTCTTTTTTAAAAAGCTGTAAAATTATAATAATTTGGAAATAAATAATTTTGATTTACTTTAAACGAAATTAATTTTTCTTTGTGTATCAAATACTAAAAAATATTTTTTCTTTATGCATTAAAATAATAAAAAATTAATTCATTTTTTAGAAATATATTTTTTTAAAAAAAGTATTTTTTGAAAATTATTCTATTTTTGTCCTGAACCAAACGGATCCTTAGCTCCGCTTGGAAAGTCACGAGGCCTTAATGCCAACGGTAGGAGTGCAGACCGCCTGGAGATATCGGACCGAGCAGTTAATAAAATTTTTGCCAAGTTTGGGTATTTGCGAAGAAGGAAGAGGACCATATCTGCACCAAAAGGATTAACTGATGCTTAAGAATGATTGAATTATATACGCACCAGGATCCTGGTCGTTAGTTAAGTCCGTCATTTGCTTTTCCACCAATGCCCTCACGGTTTTTATGATTCCTCTCAAAGACGCAAGCTTGCGGAGGATAGTCTAGCCGCTGCCAAAAGAAGTTGTCATTATTTGTTCATTTGGAAGCAGCTGTAGCGTTTCATTAGAAAATTCCGATCGATCCCCAATTGTACCACATTCCACAATATAAAGGCTATTTTCTGTTGACCTCACTTGTATCTTTAAATTGGGATCACCCTCAATTATATTTTTGGCTGTTTCCCAATCGCCTTTACGAGCACGGATAATAATCAACTTATATATAGCATCCGTATTGGCTGTTTTTGCAACCTTTAAGAAAAAGAAAATTATGATCAAATAGTTTCAAATTAATAGTTTTAAAATTTTTCATATCATTGTGAATTTTAAAATCTTAAAGTAAACATCTTATGGGAAATCTTATAGTATTCCTAGAATTTGACATTCGAGATAATGTGTCAATTTTAAAAATTATTGAATTAAAATTGTTTAATTATATTTGTTAGAAAAAGGATAATTATAATTGAATAATTTCAATTTAATAATTTTAAAACTTATCATGTCACTTTTAAACCTTAAAATCTTGAAGAAACCATAGTAAAAACATCAGTCAAGATGATTGAAAATTCTATCACACTCTAATTATATTATAATTATACTATACTTGAACAATATTGGCATTCCTACGCGTTGTTGTTATTGTACGCATATTGCAATTTGTTTCTTAATTTTCGGTTTGAAAATGCAGTACAACGAAATAGAATGCCCACATCTGAAAGACTTGTTATTTTAATACTTAATTATAAGCCTCACTCAAGTATAAACAATAGAAACCTAACTAATACGTATAAAATTAAACTTACATAACAAAAGTAACCATTATATAAAATAGAGAGCATAAAGAATATGCAAACTCAAATTGAACAATTCATTTGAATACTAGTCATGTCAACACAAACATATGTTTATATGTCAACTTCCATTAATATTATATTTTTACAGTTTCATCCTTAACAAAATTTGTATCATCTTGAATTATTAAAACAAAAATCAATTATACATTCAAAAGATATATTCATAAAATTTGTATTGTTAAAATATAAGATTTAACTCACTTATGTACTACTCCTTAGGGGTTGAATGCACCCACTCCCCCATCTTCTACGTGTGTTGGTCTCTAAAGTTCTCTTGCACCAACTATAACTCACTCATCTCCTTATTTCTCTATTCATATTTTACAAGAGAAAAAAAAGATGAATATAATTATTGAATTGACCAACATATTATACATTTAAATCATGAATAATAAATTGAATTGTCTTATGATAATAATGTGCAGTAATGGATTTGAATCTATGTTGATCATTCACCACTTTCTTCATCCCATTATCTGCATTCCTCGTAAACAACTCCTAAAAATTAAGAAATAATCATATAATATAGTTATCCTTATAATTTATATGAAATAATGACATAACTTTATTAAATATCATAATTACCCTATAATCATTACTGTCAAAGAAGTCCACACACCTCTGTCATGTCTAAGGCAAGACAAATCATGGCATGTAATGCTTAGCATAGTCCAAGTCAAAATCATGTTCCCGATCGCCCCCATGCTATAGAAAGTGCCCATTTAACCTGTACTTCCAATTTCTGTACAGGTTGGTAGCAATTTGCATTAAACCACTGAACGTTTTATCCTGTTCAACCTTAAAAATGCATTAGAACTCAAAATAGGACTGCATTAGAAAATATCTAACAAATTTATGAGTACTATATCTAATAATTTTAATATCGAATATAATTAAGTTAAGATAGAAAGGAGTTGGATACTTATGCAAATCTCCTGTATGACTCTGTCTCGTAACTATTAAGGCACTGATCACTATGATTTATAATAAGGTAGCACATAGGTGCGAATAACACTACCTATGTCAAAGGGGAAGATGGCTAGCATTCTCACCAACCACATGCTATGTACCAATTATATCAAACTATATAGGCACCAGTTCCCCCTCCCTGCTCCTCTCTATCTTTTCATGTAGCCTAAGGGACCTATTCAAGCCTCTCTTTCTTGAAGCTGCAACTTTGATGGATAATAGAAAATATCAGTACCATAAATTCATATTTAATAAATAATCAACTTAAATATACACAATAAGAAGAGATACATGATCCCTCGTACTGTAATGGAATGTAAGTGGGCCAATGTGGAGGGTCCCCTCCAACGTCACCTCTATTGTGTTATGCCTCAACATCCACCATGACTAGGATAATACACATTATATAAGTATTTAAGAGCTTAACATCCACCATGACTAGGATAATACACATTGTATAAGTATTTAAGAGAAGAGTTCATAATTAAATCAATTAACAACAAGATATAAATTGTTGTATTTATATAATGAAATTACACGATTACTCTTACACAATTATGAATTGTAATACAAAAAAAAATGTTAGTTCCTTAATTTTAATCAGTGTCGGTAAATGTAATAGACTTATCCTAACGATCATCAATTTTTCCATCATCATCATACTGTAGAAACCCCTCCTCCTATAATCTTCAATCATTTCATTTTCAAAATTATCTTCATCTTCGATGAAGGCATCCACTCCTTCTATAGCAAATCTAGTATTCCTGGAAGATGAAACAATTGAAAGATCATTTTTCTAATCCCTCAAGTTTATTAAATGGAAATCTCCAAGATCAACTATAAGGTTAAAATTGAAGGAGTTGCTTTCTTGCAAGAATGGTAAGTCTTCTGCATTGACATCATCATTGGGTAAATCCTATATGTCACAATGCACCATATTATGGATGACTCTCCAATTCAGCCTATTAAGAATATCCTCAATGTAAAAGACTTGTTTTGCTAGGGTTATAAGTATATAAAGGTCATCTTTGTACCATTGCCCACTAATGTAGATGCTTGTAATGATCTTGTCAATATAAAGTTTCTTCTTTTTAGAATCAATGTCATGCCATTTGCATTTGAATAAAATCACACTGTACTTATTTAAATAAGTCCAGTCTATAATATCCTTCAATACACCATAAAATATGTCACTATCAATTCCCAGAATGGAAATGTCACTATTCTATGTTTTATGCTCCGCATCCCAAGTTTCCACTACAAAGCACACTACATTCACAATAGACACTGAGTATATCATAATAATGAAGTTAGGACTAGAAGCTAACAATAGTAACTCCTTAGTGGTTTTCGGGGAACCATTCCTATGTAAATAGTATACCTACAAAAATAGCATTTCTATAAAGAGTTAAATTAAAGAAAAAATACTAGTAAGGAAAAATATTTACATTATTGATATAATACAGTTGGAAAGAATAAATATTTACCTTAGAGTAAAACCACATAGGAAATTTTGTTCTTTGTAACTGATCAATGTTTTCAACACCAATTTGTTCGAGCTCTTGTCTATGCTCACTATAAAACATATGTATGTTAGTCTATTATAATTATTTAGGTTAAAATACAAATGATTATAGAAACTTATAGGAGATACTTTTGATCTTGACATAGTTATTCAAGATGTATCATATGGTAACATCTTGATCTCTCCTATCAAAGTAAGAAATGATCTTCTTCCCCGATAGTATAAACACTAACAATGCCTTATTTGTGTGTTTAGATGCTACATCTTGGTTTCGATTAGGCCCGTTGAACCTAGTTTCCACTCTTTCCAAGGATATAGAATAAAATGTTAATGCTTCATCAACAACATATCCTTCTACAATTGAACCCTTAGGTCGAGTACAATTCCTGACATAATCTTTCAACTTTTTTATGTATCTCTTGTATGGGTACATCTATCAAAAATGAATGGGATCACCTTTCAATGCTTCGTCAGGAAAATGCATCACCAGGTGAACCATTATATTAAAGAATGTTGAATGGTATATCCTATCAAGCTTGCATAAAATAATGACAATGTCTTGCTTAGCTTATAGGACATCCTTCCTATTGAGAGTTTTAATGCATATTTGGTTGAAAAAATTGTACAACTCAATAATTAGACATGATAGCTTTTGTCAAAATTGCTTGAATTGAAGGTCCTAACAATCTCTACATGATAATATGATAGTTATATGATTTTAACCCTTTTAACTTCATATCATGATCAATCACATTCTTCTTGAGACTTCCAACAAACTCATCAGAAAATTTCATATTTTTATAAATTAACAAAACCATCTTCATTCTTCTTAGTTGAGCATGTATGCAACATGTAGTTTGAAAAGCTAGCCCCTCTCTTCATACAAATTCAAGTCTGGCCTTATCTTCGTGTCGACCAGATCTCATCTCTCATTGTTCGTATCTTCTATTTTATGCTCAATATCTAATAATGTACCTAAAATACTATCACATACATTCTTAATATGCATCACATCAATATTAGGTCTTAAGTTCATTATCAACTAATATGAAAGGTCAAAAAATATGCTTCTTTTACTCTAATTAAATTCATCAGCATCCTTCTTCTACTTTAAACCACCAAATTGAGCATATTTTCTAGGAAGTCTCTATGCCACCTTATCTAGTTAGTCCATGATAATTTCATTAGTATGAGAATAAGGAGAGGCTCTCCTCTCTAGCTTCCCATTAAATTCCTTCTTGTTTCTTCATGTGTGGCTCCTTGGAAGCTAACAACAATGACCTACATAAGTTATTTTCCCCTAACTCGAATTGATGAAGTATTGTCATTGCATATAGGATATGTTTTATAGCCTTGTCCACTCTACCTAAAAAGACTATTTTGTGCTAGAAAATCATTTACAATTCATAATAGAGTTGCCCATATACTAAACATTGTATTTGTATTAGCATTCTAAGTCTCAACCCTTCTCTCTCAAAAATGTCTTAACTCTTTTACAATCAGTCTTAGGAAGATATCCTTGCATGGCGATTGTGACCCCAATATTAATAGGGTCAATATGAAAAAAGACTAATTCATGCAAATTCATGATGGCAAGTTATAGGTAGTCATCACTATAGGCCATATGCTATAAAATAAGTTCCTATCACCAAAGGCCATTGAATTCTTTCCTATTTCTCCATACGTAACTCCTTGGAAGCCAATAATAATGATCCATATAGGCTATTTTCTCCTTAACTCGAATTGATGGAGTATTGTCATTGCACATAGGATATGCTTTATAGCCTTGTCCACTCCACCTAGAGAGACTACTTCGTGCTAGAAAATCATTTACAATTCACAATAGAGCTACCCACATGCTAAACATCGTATTTGTATTAGCATCCTAAGTTTTAACTCTTCTTTCCTAAAGATATCTTAACTCTTTTACAACCAATCTTAGGTAAACATTGATATCCTTGCCTAGTGATTGTGACCCCGGTATTAATAAGATCAACATGAAAAAAAGACTTATTCATGCAAAGTCATAATGGTAAGTTATAGCTAGTCATTATCATAGGCCACATGCTATAAGATAAGTTCTTATCATCAAAAAGATTAAATCCATCTGCACTTAAGTCTAGCTTAACTTTTCGCGGGTCAACAGAAAAATTAAGATACCTCCTATTGAATTCTTACCAAGCTTCTTCATTAACAGGATGTCGTATTACCCCATCCTCTATTAACTTTCTAGTATAATGCCATATGTTATTCTTTGCAATATGCCTTGACCCATACAATTACTTCAGCCGAGAAGTCAGTGGAAAATAGCAAATCACTTTTTAAGGCACCATTTTTCCTTTTATATTTTTATCTATCCATTGGCTCTTCCTATAGATTGGATCCTTCGAAGCATGTTCCTTCTAGAAAAGTGTACAATCATGCTTGCATACATGGATTAACTCATACCCTAACCCTAACTTGTTAAGTTATTTCTTTACACTATAGTGTGATTCTCGTAATTTATTATCCTTTAGTAATACCTCTTTGAACAACTTTAGAAAAGCATCAAATGGTTTGTTAATCGACTTATATAGCACTTTCAAGTGCATGAGTTTCATTAGAAATTTCAAGATTAAAAATAATGTGCACTCAGATACAATTTTGTTCTCACTTGTTCAAATAAGTCATCACAACCACTGTAATTTGATCTAATGTCCCCTTCAGATGCATCCTTATTCCCTTCTCCTTCATCGTAAACTATTTCTTTAGTTACATGAAGGCCGATAAAATCATGTATAATATCTACCATCCCATCCCTATCATCAGGAGATACCCCCTCCCCCCCAGAAGTTGACACATCCATTTCATCATGATGTACCTAATTTATGTATAATGGATTCATGCACTTCTTACATGGGTATCTCACCAAACCCCTTTCATCAATAAAGTTTTTAACTCTCTCAACAAATGCTATCACACCATTCCAATACTCATCTAACAAGAAATTTCATAGATGTGTCCAGTTTTTATTTATAAATATTGCACCACTAAATAGCAAGAAGACAGCTTTTTATGAAATTAAGTGTTGTGATCAATGTTTGATATGTGCCCTAAATCTACTGTATCACTCCAATTCTAAAAGGTAAAGCTCTATCCCATTTGAAATATTTCTATAGTTATGATTTTATCAATTTATTCACGCTCATCATTTCTTACATGCAAAAATTTTGGCAGCATTTCCCTATAGTTCTCCAAGTGTATAATATTAGGAATTCGGATTATCACATACAGCGGAATTTTAATCTTTTGATCCGAATTCTACCTAGGATCCATGCAAAAAGCATAAGTCAATGATTAGGGTTTTACCTATTGGGCACTCATGTTTCTACTGATCAAAACTTGAGAGCGGATGAATCAAACGCCGGCCGGAAGATACAGCGTCTCTACGGTATCCACACGGAGTGAACAACAACCTCTCACCCTCCACGCGTCTGCTAGGATGCGTTTTTCTCTCTAAGAATTAGGATTGGATGTTTTCTGAGTGATTTAGGGTTTATATGGAAGCTTAAAACGTGATTATTAAGTGCTGCCCTCAAGTCCCTTTTTATAGAACTTAGGCAAGCCATAATCCTAGTCCTACTAGGATAATGCTTCCAAAATCCTAATCACACTTAACAACTCATCTTATCCTTATCCTAGAGATAATGGGAAGAGATAAGACTTATCTATTAATTATCTAATATTAGATAATGATATTATCTCATAATATAAATATCTTAATATTAGATAATTGCATATAGTTATCAAATATAATATTATCTCATAATATATTTATCTAATATCTGATAAGAAAATTACTTGATATTACTTTAATATCAAATAATATCACATAATATATATATATATATATATAAAACGTGAATTTATTATTCTTAATAATATATATGCACGAAAATAAGTCCAATTAATTGGATATTAATATAATTAAAGTCCAATTAATTATTGTCTTATTCCTACTCCTTTTGTGTGACCCTGTAGGTTCTTACTACGTTAACAATGACTTATTATTGAGCCATAGACAGCGAGCGGTATCTAGCAATACATCACTGCCACTCAAGTAGTAAGAATGTCTGTGATTCGACATCCACCTAATACATGATCAACGTTTTACATCATAACCCTTTTGTAATAATATCCAAATTGAACTAGAGGCATGGAATGTGTCATCCTCGTCAATGTTCAATTTATATTTCTTGATACTGAGTAGACTTAAAATAAATAATTAATATCACATATTAATTCAACTGAGCATGGCCATGCATTTCTAAGTCTCACTCAATCAAGGGGCCCAAGGATATTTCTCTTTTATACAAGAATAACAAAATCCCATTTACATCACTCACTTCCCTCTGCATGATTTATGACACACCCAATCAATGCCCTACTTGTCACCTGATTAAAAGTGACATAGAACAATATTAAAGTGAGTAATTCCTCATGTAGGGAACCGTAGTGACTTCAGGTCAAAGGTTTATGCGTAGTTGTGATCATATGAGAATAACTTATGACACGTTTATCCATGCAATATTCTCATAGTGGGTCAGTCCAGTACATTGTTCACTAGCAATGTACTCATGTATTGACTTGATATTACATATCCATGATTCGTAATCATCAGTCACTATACATGCTAGTTTCGATGTATTATTACTATCCCTTTTCATAATAATACTTGACTAGGGGCATTTTAGGAATAGCAAAGCTATTCCAAGGATAATTATTATATTAAGTTATAAATTGCGCATAATAATAATAAAAACAAAATATAATAATTAATTTGCCTAAAATAAAATATAATACATTGTGTATAACTCTAATCATCTTATATGATTGGTTCTAGGACACACACCAACATATAAACCATACATCAATATAGTTCACACACAAAGAATAATTAAGATGCCAAGAAATTTCTATAATGTCAAATGAAAACCAGATAAATTGTTAACAATAAGTACAAGACATATCTTAAACTGTCCAACTTTGTGGGATAACTCAAGGGTTGGTTGATGTATAGAGATCAGTCAACCCTTGAACGGGTCTAAGCTTATAATGCAAATGCAAATATAATTTTATTTAAAATTATTGTAAAATATATTTACAATAATTTTAAAGTTACATCATGAAATTTTAAAAGTACTATTATTTAAGTATATTATTATCTGCATTATTAAATTTTTTAAATATCTACATGAATTGTTATGTTTAATATTTTGGAATTAAGAATTCAATTTTTTAATCTACTCTACTTTTGACGTGACGTATATTTTATAAGTACTGATAAATTTTCAAGTGTTCAAAGTTTTCAAGTTTCTATGATTATATAATCGTTAAATTAACATAGATTATATTTTGTACGAGAATTTTTAATGATATAAAAATTTAAATTCTCATAATATTTTTAAAATTCCTATTCATATCATCGTAATATCTTCATTAAATACATTTTCAAGATTCAAATCTTTTTATTTATACATTTTTATTAAAATATAGTTACTAAGTTATATTTTTTTTCAATATTTAATTATATATTTAAAATTTTATTTTCATGTTAATGATAATAAATTATATACAATATGTCAAAATAATATTTATATTTTGTTATAATATCTTTATGATTTGAATTTTTTTAAAATATATAATCATATGTAATCTTATTATTACTACTCCTTGTGTAATTTTCATGTTTTTTTTTACTTTTATTATGCATTTATACAATATCTAATATTATTGTTGATTATATAAAAATTTAATTTTCAAACATTTATTATCTTTTTTTTAAATGTTCAATATATAATTATTCAAATATATTTCTATAATTTAAATTTTTTATGTTAACGCATTTTCATTAGCATTTATTTATTAATTTATATTAACCCAAATATGATTTTCATTTTCAAAACCTAACTTTTATGTAAATGTATTATTCCAAATATATTTATGTATTCGTTACATATATAATTGTTCTTTGCATATAAAAATTATTACACTAGGAAAAATAAGACTAAAATATATTTAAAATTATATTTATTTCTAAGGAAAATATTTAAAATTATAATTTTAAAAAATTGCAATTAAAACATATATTTGGAAATTAATTTTTTAA
The DNA here is from genome assembly GCA_020226215.1 of Sindora glabra. NCBI lineage: Eukaryota > Viridiplantae > Streptophyta > Magnoliopsida > Fabales > Fabaceae > Sindora > Sindora glabra. The sequence continues at coordinate 57,782,221 of CM035231.1, forward strand.
AATCATAAAAATTAAATCTATTTTAAAATCAATAACCAAACAAGCTCCTAATTATGACAAGGTCATTTTTTAAATTCATATTTATTGATAGGTAAAATGTGCTTAAAACTTAGGCATTTTAAAAAAATATTTTTTATAAAATATAATTATAAAATATTTAATAGTCAATATTTTATTTATTCAATATTATACATAAAAAGTTTAAAAAATAACTTTTTAAAAAGAAATTTACTTTATTTGATTTTTATAATTTTAAATATTATTTCAAAAATAATTTTTTAAAGAGAAATTTGCTTTATTTTATGATATTTAGTTCACTAAATAATTTAGATTCAATAATATGATGTTGGTCGAAAATTTTGATGATATAGTACGCTAAATGACTTATGGTTTACATTAATGGTTCTTTTATTGAAAAATTTAAATGGGCAGGGAGTCCATGCTATACACAACTTTTGTGCTATTAAACTTTTTATATTCCTTTGCACCAAGCCAATTTGAATTTACTTTTTTTATGGCATAATTTGTGCTTAATGCGCTAAAAATCTTTCTCAAGTTTCTTCACGGGATCTTATTTGTACCATGAACGATTTAAGGTATCTTTGTTTCATAGTAAAGTATTTTTATAGAAAAATATTATTTATACATATTTTAATGAATAAATAATATATTACTTATATTCATAATTAAAAAAGGATTTACATATAATTTGTCAATAATATTAATGAGTTTTATGCTATTATTTATCTATGTGTTATCATATCATTTTAAAATCGTTAAAATGTAAAATTTCTTAATATACCATTTTTTATTTACATATATAATATATATAATTTGTCAATATATTATTTCTAACTCATTTAATATACTAATTTTTTCTTTACATATATAATTGTTTTAAAATTTTCAAATTTTCAAATATCTTATTTATAATATTTTCATTAAATATATTTATAACATTTTCTTTCTTTATTATAAGTTTTCATTGAAATATTTTTACTAAGTTATATTGAAAAATTTTAATTACATACTTAAAAGTTTATTCCCATGTCAATATATTTTTTAAAATATGTTTATATAATCATTCTAATTTCATATGTTGTATTATTTCAATGAAACTAAAAATTTTGTATTTCAAAACTACATCCTAGATTCTAAGGTTTGTAGACAAAATCTCATAACAACTCCATCTCATATTAACCTAACTAAATAATTTATACATATATCACATAATGTAAAATTATAATTTTACTTAGTAATATAACAACAAAATTTATATCTATAAATTGTACATAAAAATAAAATTATGTCAACACATTTAACATTTATAACATATAAAACCAAACAAGATATATTTCATACCAAAGTATTCATATCATCAAACTAAATAAATTCATTTTATATTATCAAAATAAATAAATTTATTTCATTTTATTCACCTCATAAATTATATATTCAAATAAAATATTACAAAATTGAATTCACATACCTTAGCAGAATAAATCTACTAATCAAATACTCTCTAAATATATAACACAAGTAACAATGAACAACAACAACAACTAACAAATCAAAATTATATAAATAAGAAATTATACTATATTATAAAAATATATTATATTATGAAAAAAATTACATAGCTCAATGTCTTGCTCTATTGTTTCCTTCCTCATCATGTGAAATGTGACTGAATTCATGCTTGTTAGATATTTATAGACAGACCCTTCAACGATGATAAAATTTCTTAGTCATCATTGAAGGGCTATCAATAAAAATCAAAACCTTCACGGATGACATTATCATCGCTAAAGAGGGGATATTTATGCATACAATTTCCCATGCCATCATTCAACAATGATAAATATCATCAATAAAAGTTAACAACCTTCACCGATAACTTTGTTATTATTGAAAAGGGGCATGAGAAATTATGTCATCACTTTCAACAATGACATCATCGTCAATGAAGGTTGTAACTTTTACCAATGACAATTATCATTAATGAATTATAGACTTTCAATGAAGACATTATCATCAATAAAGGTTTAACTTTCACCAACAACTATATCTTCGCTAAAGAGTGTATCTTCCTACCTAAATTTTAGAAGTCAGTCTTCAACAACAATTATTATCGTCAATGAAAGTTGATATCCAAAAAAAAATGGTGCTTGTTTGTTTTTCAAGCATCATTGATGACTTTTATCATCGGTAAAATTCATTAGATGAATCACTGATGACTAAGTACTTGTCATTGCTAAAAGTATCATCAGTGTTGTTGTGCTTTCTTATAATGCAAGCTTGTATTGGGGGAAGTGTAATTTCAAGGTGCTAAGGAATGGTTTAAATGAATTTATTTCCACAAGCCACATCTAATAGGAGCATTTGTTAAAATACACATAGGATAAATTTTTAAAGATATATATACAAAACCCATCCAAATAATGTTACTTCAAAACTTGCCCAAATAAAGCAACTCATTTGCATGCATATGTTAAAGGAAAAACAAAGAATAATACAATGTCAAACAAATTATCATTTTGAGTGGCCTTGAATAACATAAATTGCATCCAAATTACAAATACATATTCATGTATCATATATATGAAACAAAACTGGGAGAAAGGGAGTGCAACAAATTTCACATAAAAAAATTTATGAAAATAAAACCATAAATTAAAGTGAGAACCTAACTCTGATACTAACTACAAAAAATTTTATATCTCAATTACAAAATTCTCATATTGTGACTTTGAATTACCTCATGAGATTAAAGTGCAATTCTTAATATAATAGATTATTAAGAGATAATTGCCTTAAAATACTTGGATTGAATTAATCTATAATTGATATTCATCTCTCTCTTATGTTGTAAGTTTTCCTTTTTCCTTTGATCCTTCCAACAAGGAAACATGTTAAGAAATTACTTCTCCCTCTATTGTAAACTCTCATCTCTCTCTTATAGGAGGGAATTGACTCTACACACTAATAGAATAATGCAAACTACGATTTTGTTATTAGAAGTAAAGGACTAACTCTCTATCTATTGAAACCTCTTGTCTCCTCTCTCTCTCTCTCTCTCTCTCTCTCTCCTCTCTCTCTCTCTCCCTCTCTCGCTCCCTCCCTCCCTCCCTCCCTCCCTCCCTCCCTTCCTCCCTTTGTGAGACAAGGAAACTAACTCTGCATGCCAATGGAACAATGTAGACTGGGGTTTGGTTACTAAAGATAGGGAATTCATTTAATAAAATCAATTGGATCATAAATCTTGTCTATTACAAAATCCATACCCAATTGATTCATATTATAAGCTTAAATATCATATATGACCCAAGCCATTACAGTCATTTTTATTTGTATTCATAGAAACAATATTAACACCATTGATTATTTGTAACTTAAATGTTAGGCCTGTAATAAAATTTCCAACACTAATTCAATATTAAATGTATTTTAGATTTTCTTTGTTAGGAACTTATGCTTACATTTAAAATAATTATTTTCATTGAAGGTACTAGTTTTTTTAATAAATAAAATGTTATTTTAATTCTCTTCAATTTCTCTTATAAGTTCATAAATTTTTATGCATTATATATTTGATAAAGTTTGATTGAAATTGTTCTCTTTTCTTAATTAAATTTATTTATATTCTTTCACATATAAAAATATGTGTATTTAATTAAATACAGAGTATCACAACTTACCTTATTTGTGATTAGTGTCAAATCCATTAATTAGTTCCACTCACCTAACTAATTGATTATGTAGACTCTAACTTATTGGAAGTACTTTTATTTCTATACAGCCTAATATGCATTACAATTCTTCATATCAATAGACAAAATGGAAGCTTTCCCTAAAATGCAACCTAGTGATTCTATAGACATTTAGTAAGAATTATGCATGAACAATGGTTGACTCTTTAGATATAATAATTATCAAACATAGTTTACAATTGGCACTATTTTTCAATTGTCAAACTCTCTAGTCAAAATGTCTTGAACTTCCATGAACGCAACTCAGCTTGGTAATTCGAGTTAAACCTAAAAATGTTACATATAAAATAAAAAAAAAATGAGTTTGATAAAATCAATGGTTGTATATCTACTAACAAATCATTATAACAATATTAACCAATGAAAAGTCCAAAAAACTAATGTGGTAAATGGATATTTAAATGAATTCCATACTTATTCTTTTAGCTCATAAATATTTTAGCTATCACAAATGTAAAATAATAAAGCCCAAGAGGATTTCCAAACCTATCATTTGAAAATTCTTATTCACATAGAAATAGAAAAATCAATAAAGTGTCAAAGATTGGGTAAAATCTCAAAAAGTAATACATTCAAATTATTAAGCAACAAAATCCTCTTATCAATCTAGATTTTCATTCAGAACCATGATTGCATTTGTAATTCATTATCATATAAGTATCTTTATAAATTTTATAAATAAAAGTAAGGAAAAATAACTTAAAACTCATTATGACTCTCAATCAATATTATCTATTCATAAACCTAACTTTATTCCTTTAGGATTCATTTTATCCTTTTACAAATGTTTTCATGAATCCAATACTAATACATACTCATATTTATTTTCCTTTTATCTCATCACATCAAACATGCCCAAACCATTATTCTATCACATGTCACAAATCATTAAAATAATAATTCTTTTTAAATATGATTCTCCAAAATTATAAATAACAACCCCATTCCTCTTTTGCATAAGCACAATTCACATAATCTATTGTTTCATTAAACATAGTCACCATGGATCATAATCAAATAACAATAGTATTTTTCCTTTACTTCAAGGTCATAGAAAATGTGGACAATAATGCTTCATAAGATAAATATATATAAGTATACATTCGCTAAACCAAACACAACAATAACTTCATTATAAAATTAAACATTAACTAATATTTAGAATTTAAGTTCCCATGTTCATTAAATTAGAATCAATAATTATATCACTAAACAAGCATATATATATATATATATATATATATATATATATATATATATATATATATATATATATATATATATATATATATATATATATATAATTCATTAATATAATAAGTTTAGGGTAGAATATACACTCACTTAGTCCCTCTAAAATTTTCCAAAGCACTCAAATTCTTCTTTTCTTTTTCCTCCTATTTATCAATATATATAAAATATAAATTATGAGTATACTAATATTGATTATTTTCCTTCCAAAAATTACCACTATAGATTTTAACCATGCCAGAGATTAGACAAAGAAAAATTTGCCTTATTCTGTTGCTACAAGCCATGATTTATAACTTTTCATTTGCTTGCAAGTGTCCAATGGAAGTAGTAAGAAGTTAATACAATTAACTTTACACCTAGTCAGTACAATGCACTTTGCACTAAGTTAAGATATTTTTAGAATTCTCTAGAGAAAAAAAATATACTTTCTACCTAATTATAGAGAAACTTAAAAGCTTGCATAGGAATCTATATAGGGGAGATATTTCTAGAATACTAGAATGAAAATGCCTTTAAAGAACCACTATAAATACCCTCTACCTATTGTACTTCAATATCACTCCAAAATTGAAATTGAATATAGTTTCCTTTCAAAAAAGGTTTTCTCTCTTTTCTATTTGGCTTCTAAGCCATTTTTTATTTTAAAGCTTGGTTTTCCCAACTTCCTATACAAGTGTTTGAATAAGAAGTGGTTGAAATTCTCTCTAGTTTTATACTGCTACAACTTGCTAGTGTCAAAACTTCTATTTCCAATTAATTTCTTAGCAAAACAACATTGTAGACATGCTTGCCAAGCTCCAAAATAGCAAGCTACAAAATTTTGCACTAAACAGACCTTGCACACACCTCCACGCACCACATACCAGTTACACATCACATATGCCTACCGAAGGTTGAAAATAACCACATCAATGCCATATCAGCAACTTTTGTCTAGTTATCACCACGTCATCTACTCTAAATGTACCACATGTCATATTTTTCCATGTCAGCTCGCCCAATTACCCTTACTAACATTAGTTGCCAAGTTAGCAGTTAGCGCATAATCAATGTCATGTTAGCCCATCCACCTATTGACACATGTCATGTGTTGACATGTCACCTTCTTAATCAGTAGAATTTATCCAAAATTACAATATATCCTTACTTTTTCTTAGTAATACCATTTTTACCCTAAATTTTTTCTTAAATTTCCAAATTACCTTTAACCTTTTTCAAAATTCCTAATAAACCTAAATTTTTTAAAATTTACTAAAACAACCTATAATTGTATAAAATTCAGTTTTAACCCTAAAATTTTTCCAATAATTATGAAATTTTCCAAACCTTTTAAAAATCTTAATCCGACCTTAAAATACACCAAAAATTATCAAAATGTCACCTAAAAGATAAAATAAGAGAAAACTCCATGATATCAAAATGAAAAAATTACAGCAATAGATCCAACAAATACAAGAGATTGTTAATGCCTAACTGAACTTACTGAATCAAAAAAGGAATCTAGAATATGATTCTAATAACAATAACTACTCTTCAACAACTAGTCACAATAACTACTCTTTAACAACTAGTCATCACTAGCAATGACATTAAAGTAAACATTCTAGATTTCGAGAGAATGCTTCAACAAAAAAAAATTTGTAAATTAGGTTCAAATAGTTGAAAAAGTGTTGGAGCTTAAAGATATACTAGATGAGCAAAACGTGAAGATAGTTGTTATCAAGTTAAAGAAGCATGCTTTAATCCAGTGGGAAAACTTAAAGAAGAAATGCAAACGTGAAGGGCAAAGCAAGATCAAGACATGGGAGAAAATGTAATAGGAGTTTGTATGTAAGTTCTTACCTAATCATTACTATCAAGATAACTTTATCCAATTGCAAAATGTCCATCAAAAGTCTTTATCTATAGATGAATACACTAAGGAATTTGAAAAATTGATGATGAAATGTGATATTCAAGAGAAGGAATAATTGAAAATAACCTACTATCTTAAAGGATTGAACTCTGAAATTGCCTAACTAGCTCAACTCTAACAATACTATATACATTAGATAATGTTATCCAACTTGCCATTTGAATTGAGAAATAACTTTTTAAAAAGCTCATATTCCAACCTTCCTCTTCCGAAAATGCTACTAGTACCTACAAAACTCAAACCTCATAACCTAATACCTCAAACAAGACTCTACCTAAACCTACCAAGGAAGCCAATCATAAACCATCCACTTAACTAAAACATATAAATGCTTTAAATGCCAAGATTTGGCCAGAAAGCATCTAATTACCTAAATCACAAAATTATCACTATCATTGAAGAAGAAATTCAAGAAGTATCAAAAGAATAACTCGAGCAAAAATAAGATGAATCTAGTAAACCACTAATATTTGATAAAGAACTTATCCTTGCTAATCATGGAAAGTCATTAATGATAAGATGAAGCTTATGAACTACAACCAAAAAGGAAGAACCTTAGCTAAGGATAACATTTTCTACACTTAATGTATAATCCAAGGCAAAGTCTATGATGTCATCATAGATACCAGAAGCTGGGAGAATGTTGTATTAAGATACATGGTGGAAAAAGTTAAACTACCTACTCAAAGGCATTCACACCTTTACAAGTTGAAATGACTTAAAAAGGATAACAAGGTAAAATTATAGAATATTGCCTTGTTGCCTTTTTAATTAGCAAAAAGTACTAAAATAAAGTATGATGTGTCACCATCCCTATAGAAGCTTGTCATTTCCTTTTAAGAAGGTCTTAGCAATATAGCCATCATGCTATATAAGATGGTTATGTAAATATTAATTCTTTTGCAAAAAATAAAGTAAAAATCAAGTTAGCCCCACTATCACTTAAAGAATTCAATTGGGCCAAAGGTAACGCTAAGTTGTTAGTGTCTTTAGTATCCAAAGCTTAGCTCAAGATGACATCAATAAAAGCCTAAGCCATGTGTCTCTTATTATTGCTCAAACATAATAACGGAGCCACCCTTCCACTAAAAGTTGAGCAATTACTTGTTGAATTTTCAAATATTACACCAAAAGAGATTCCCCCTAACTTGCCACCAATGTGAGACATCCAGCATGTCATTGACTTTATCCTTGGAGCTATCATTCTAAACAAACTGGCCTATAAGATAAGTCCCTAAAAGCATGTTGAGATCTAACGCCAAGTCAAAAAGTTACTAAAGAAAGGATTGATATGTGAAAATGTTAGTCCTTATGTTGTACCGATAGTTTTTATGCTAAAGAAGGATGGAAGTTAGAGAATGTGCATTGATAGTCAAGCTATAAATAAGGTCACCATCAAATATCGATTCCAAATACCCAGACTTAACAACATACTTAACTAACTACATGGTGCCGCTACTATCTTTTCCAAAATTAACCTTCGTAATAGATATCACCATATTAGAGTACGATTAGAAGATAAATGGAAGATCACATTCAAGACTAGAGATGGCCTATACAAATGGATAATAATTCCTTTTGGATTATCAAATGCTCCTAATACCTTTATGCATTTGACAAACTACATATTTCAATCATTTATCAAAAAATTTATAGTCATGTACTTCAATAATATCTTAATCTACAATAAGAACAAAAAAAAGCATCTAAGGACATTCAACAAGTGTTAGAGATCCTTAAAAAGCAAAAACTTTATGTCAACCTTAAGAAATGTTCATTTTTAACAAATGAAGTTATCTTTTTTTAGGTATATCATCACTACAGAAGGTATTCGAGTTAACCTAAGTAAGATAGAAACCATCAACAACTGGCTAACTCCTAAGTCCATCCACAATGTTAGAAGCTTCCATGGATTAGCCCTCTTTTACTAAAAATTCATCAAAAACTTTAGCTTCATTGCTACCCCACTCATAGATTGTATTAAAAGAGATAAATTCCAATAGATAGAATAAGTCCAAAAAAATTTTGAAAAGTTAAAGAAATAATTAATCAAAGCCCTAATATTAGCCCTTCCAACTTTTGACTAAATCTTCAAAGTCAAATGTGATACTTTTAACATTGGAATTGGTACCATTCTAAGTCAGGAAGAACATCCAATTGCCTTTTTTAGTGAAAAACTTAGCAATGTCAAACTCAAATACTCCTCTTATCACAAAGAGCTTGTCCTTTACTTTAATCATAAAGGCTTCAAACATTTAAACTCTCAACAAAAGATCAATTATAGGCATGCTACTTTAAGTGAATTCTTACAAGGTTACCAGATCTTACTAAAGCACAAAGTTAGAAGTTAGAACGATGTAGCAAATGCTCTTAATAGAAAACACACTTTGCTTTTTACTCTCTAGACAAAGATTATTGAATTTAAGACTATCAAAGAACTATAATAAGATAAATTGGATTTCAAAATAGTCTAGAATACCACTGAAACATAACCACTCTAGCAATACTACAAGCATCAAATATTCCTATTCAAAGGTAAGTCTTTATACATTCCCCAATGTTCGCTATAAGAAGCCATTATCTGGGAAGCTAATAATAAATGATTAGTCAATCACTTTAGGCATGACAAAATTGTAGCTCTAGTCAAAGAGAATTTCTATTAGCCTAAGCTTGAAAAAGACATCAATAAACGCATGCAAAGATATAAAGTTTGTCACATGGTTAAAACTAAGAGTCAGAATATAAGGTTATACATGCCTTTACTGATTTCAAAAGCACTATGGGAAAATGTTAATATGGATTTTGTCCTTAGACTACTTTGAACTCAAAGATAGAAAGATTTCATATTGGTAGTCATAGACAGAGTCTCAAAAATGGCGTATTTCATCCGATACCAAGGAATAAGTGATGTCATCCAGATTGCAAACTTATACTTTAAAGAGATTGTTCGACTTCATGGCATTCTGAAAACTATCATTTCTAATTGAAATGTCAAATTCCTGAATCATTTCTAGAAGATCCTATGGAGAAAATAGGTACCAAGTTTCAATTTAGCATACCATTCATCCCTAAATAGATGGAAAAATAAAGGCAATAAATAGACTTTTAAGTAACTTACTTTATTTGTTGGAAAGAATCTAAAGCAATAAGATCTTATATTCAACTAGATTGAATTCACCTACAACAACTCCACTAACCAAGCCACTAGAAGATACCCATTCAAGGTAGTCTATAGTACTCGTCCCCTTAGCCTACTTAATTTAGCACCATCTTCTACTGGTTATCAATATAGCGCAAATACAAAGCAAAGAGCAAAGGAGATCAAGAAGCTCCATGAATAAGTTCATGTAAGAATTCAGAAATAGAATTCAAAAAATAAAAACCAGTGAGACAAACATCGATGACAATATACTTTTAAGGAAGGAGACTTGGTATAGATATACTTATGGAAAGAAAGACTCCTAATTAGCCTAATGCCAGGTTATCTCTAATAGCAAAAAGACCATTCTGATTTATGTAAAAGATCAACAATAATGCCTACAAGATAGAGTTGTCAAACTCTTATGGCATCTCTACCACCTTTAACGTGATTGATCCCTCGCTATACTATGAGGAAGATGATAACTAAACTTGAGAATGAGTCTTGTCTAACCTGAGGAGAATAGTATGGAGTCAATACAATGAACTTTACACCTAATTAATACAATGAACTTTATACTAAGTTAAGATATTTTTAAAATTTTCTAAAGAAAAAAATATACTTGTACCTAGTTATAGAGAAACTCAAAGTCTTGTATAGGAATTTGTATGAAGGAGATATTTCTAGAAAATTAGAATGAAAATACTTTTAGAGAACCATTATAAATACCCTCTTCCTACTATACTTTAACATCACTTCGAAATTGAAATTAAATACAATTTCCTTTCAAAGAAGGTTTTCTTTCTTTTTCATTTGGCTTTTAAGCCAAGAAGGAACAAGAAAGTCAATTACAATAGTGGTGATGACCAACATCAGTAGTGAAAGCACCAAAGCTGAAGCAAAGCAATAGAGAACAAAGAAAGAAAGAAAGAGATAGGCATAGAGAAGATAGAAAAATTGGAAAAAAATGATGAAGCCAATCAAGTGGTTTTATTTAATATTTCTTGTGTGAGGTAAAGTCAACTTAAAATAAATTATAGCCACTGCTTATGCGTAAAAGCTAAGAGAATTTGAGAAATAAGAATATAAAGTAGTTGAGATTGACACTTAAGCATAGAATTTAATCCCAACCACTCATTATTTCTATCAATTCTATTTCCTCTGATCAATCAACACTAGTTTTCATCATCATCATCATCATCATCATCATCATCATCATCATCATCATCATCATCATCATCATCATCATCATCATCATTATTATTATTATTATTATTATTATTATTATTATTATTGTCAAATAATTTTCAATAATGATTTAAATAATTTAATAACTCAAAAGTAATTATTTTGAATTTCATATATTTTAAGAAAATTATTTTGAAACACATGAAAAATATTTTTCATAAATCAATGCACTAATAATTATTCAATATTTCCTATTTTTGTGAGAAATGCATCATAAAAATCACTTTAATTAATCTTGCAATAAAATCCTAACCAAGTAAATATAATTTTAATAATATTAGAAAATAAAATTTTTGAATTTTATTGTAAGGTAAAATGAATAATGTTTAAACAAATAAATATACAAACAATTAATTTATTTATTTAAAATTTGATTAAATAGAAAATTTTAAGTCATATTTGTTTAAAATAATTACTTCAAAATTTATATTTAAAATAATTTAAGTATTAGTTCAAATATCACACAGACCTTAAGGTTTCTAAATAAAAATTTATTAAACTATAAAATATTTTATATATGTATTTATGTTAAGTTGTCACTTTTGTTATAAAAATTTATTACATCAACTTAGATTTAAAATATTTAAAAATAAATATCCTAATTTATTAATCTTTTGAAATTATTATTTTTAAATAATTAAAATATATTGTTATATCCATAAATATTCAATCCAAATTCTGCTACATGATCTATAAATAAAAATTCATTATTGATTATGTTCTAAATAATTAATGTTAAATTAAATAAAATTTTATTTTACATATAATTAATTAAATTTAAAATAATAAAAATATATTAAATTTGTTTAAGTTTATATGCAAGTCCCATAATTTAAAATTTCAGGATTGGTCCACACGCGTGATATTTTTTGGGGGAACGGATGCAAGTTATCCAATTTTGCGGTATCAACAAAACACCTCCAAGAAAAAATGGCTATAATATAAATTTATGCATTACCAAATTTGTTCATCGCCAGGATATCGCAACTGAGATGATGCATTTGCTGTTGAATATACAATGTCATGTGGTAATATGTAACAAAACAAGACAGAAATTTTGCCATATATATTTACGCACTTATTTAGCAGGCTTGGAATAGGCCCATGTCCATATACAAAAAAAAGTAAAAGATGCACAAGAATTCTATGGGCTTCGAGGTAACACAGACAACATAGAATTCTTCCCTACTTCGGTTTTTCTTATGGACTTAGAATGACAAGAAGTTCCATATTTAACGATTAATGGATATTTATTTAATAGATTTTATTTAAATTAAATTCATTATTTAAAATTTTAAATTTGATTCTAATTATTAAGTATTCAATAATTTTTATTCTTTTTAACTATTATATTAAATTCATTAAATTTTATATTAAATTAAATTTTTTAATATAATATTTTTCTTATTTTATAATACTAGTTTGGACAATGCAAGATTACCTTATGAAAATATAAGTGAATAATTAAGTACTGCGTAGTTGATCCGATGCAATCTTTATTTAATAAAGTTAATAATAATACAACCTACATTTATCTTATAGTATGGATGAATCAACATCAAAATAGATGTAAATAAAAAAAAATATGGTTCATAATTTTTAGTTTAATTATTTTCAATAAAAAATTATTTTTATTATAAAAATTTTAAAATCATATTTTTATAAATAAGTCTAGATCTTTAACATGTCCAAAGTAATTATTTAATAAATCTAGATATTATCAAATTTGGGTCAAGAATACTTAAACTTTATCCATTGCCATCCTTTCTGTATTTATAAAATTTTACAACGCAATTTCCCCATATTTTTCAGATGGTTGAAATGTCAAATTCCGAATTGTTACCTGATCAAATATACTTGCTTTGTTTACTAGATGAAATAGATCAAAACAAACCATCTTCAACACAAATCTTCTTCTTAGTTAAGTCCAAATATACTCTAGTTTCTGTCACTGCATGAGATATATCATTATTATTGTTCATGTAATTTTAAATGCCCATGACTTGTGCCATGTAATCATGAATTCATTCAAAAATATTATAGCATACAAACATGATAAACACATTCATCAAACATTTCCATCAGCAGCACACCTTTTATTTATTCATCGACAGTGGATATTTTTTTCAAATCCAAGTACCATATATCAAAGACATCTAAGATCCCAGAAGCTTACGGCAATAAGTTGATCGGACCATTTCAATAAACAAGGGAAGTTGCAGGATTGCAAACATAGCAACTGATGTGAGGGCCATGAGAATAATAAAGATGATCACCTCGTTTTGTCTATGTCCAAGCACCAATGAAAGAGCAGCACCAAAAGCTATAATGGAAGAAACTATAGCAAGGAATAAAGTGGCAAGACCAAAGATTAACCTTTTAGGCAATATATGGACGAAATCCTCTTGGGCAAAGTGAGCTGTTAGGATGGATAAGAACATCCATAGAGAATTTATGGACGAAAATAAGGCAAGAGCATCAAATACAGCAAACAACATGAACGTGTTACTGTGCAACAATATTGGGGTTCCAGTGTCCTGGTTATTGCCTCCAGGAACGGTGAAGGCAGCTGCAAAAACAACGGTTGCAATCAAAGTTGCAACCAACATGCACGAATTTGATGTATTCTTCATCCATTTCTCTCCTTCTTTTTGCATATCTTTATGCTCCTCCCTAAACAACTCCCATGGTGTTTGCCCACTACTGACGCTAGGTTGTTGCCTAGCAAAAGGACTAACCAATTTCTCTATCCCCTGCAATGCATGCGTGGTGTTAATAAATTAATATTTGTAAAATAAGGGATTTAAGTTGGGTTAAGTAGTAGTAAAGCAGATAAATAACCTTAAACCATTGCAACTCCTTCTGCATTTGAAAAGCTGCACCAGCAATCGATGCAATCTTATGACAATATTTAAATTTGGCTACCATATGTAATGTATTCATTCCATCCATGTAAAAATTGGCGTTACACTCTGGATGTTTGCGAAGGAGAAAATTAAAGACGTTGTCCTGTCGGGCTACAGCGGCCTCAAGCAACAAAATTCTATAAGCCAGGCTATGTAGTGGCAGAGGAAAGAATTGCATGTATATACTCAAAATTTCAATTATACCCGAAGCCACTGATTGGGCTAGAATTACGATAATCATTTGGAAATCTGGATCATTGTCACCTTTTGGACTCCATTTTGTTTGTCGACAAGCAATCTTTACCAGTTGAACAACGCATTCATGTTTGAACTTCATGTCCCGAATTCTTTGCAGTGGGGAAACTGCATCAAAGGGAAGGAAACTAATAATGGTAATAACCATATACTCTATAACTAATGAACAAATTCTACTACTCCCTGTAAAGTTAATAATATTATATTACAAACCCTTTTTTTTTTTTTTTTTGCGCTTTTGAAGAGCTACAAAATTGAAAAAGAAGAATTAGTAGGAGTGTGCTACTTTCATTGTATGGTAGCAATCGGAGTAGCAATTAAATTAGCTTTGGAATTGAATTGATTAACATAACCTAACGCCTTACATATCTCTGAAATTTGCATTCGAAGTTGGCGGTTGGTGGTGCTGGAAGAACAATCCCCGAATTCTTGAAGCACGTGACTTGGTGGCTTACAATCACCGACATCCACAGAAGCCACTAAGATAACAGTACGTGAAAGAAAATAACCCAAGTGTGTAATATATAA
Organism: Sindora glabra; assembly: GCA_020226215.1. Lineage (NCBI taxonomy): Eukaryota > Viridiplantae > Streptophyta > Magnoliopsida > Fabales > Fabaceae > Sindora > Sindora glabra. Next base: position 57,797,236 of record CM035231.1, read on the forward strand.
GTTAGCAGTTGGTACTGTACTTGGAAATTAAAAAAAAAAAAAAAGAAGTTTACCACTTTAACTCAATTTTAATTTTTGTGAAATTTTTCTTGCTTTTATAATTTTTCAGTAGAAATGAAAATTTTATTTGAAATGAAGAAAAACTTAGAAAATTTATTTTTGTAAACTTGAGTGATGGAATTGTTATTTTTTTATGTACTAGCAATTGTTACATGAAAGGTTCATACACCATTATCTTGTTTTAAATTAATGTGTATTTTAGCAGAGAAAAAAATAATAATAACCAAGAGAGTCAAGAAGTGTGACACAGTGAGGGAGGACTCATAAGCCCCTCTTAATCAAGTACTAAAATATACATTAATTTGACATATACACTATTAATTTTATTGAGCTAAAATTATAAAGCAATAAGTACACGATTAATTCATTACCTTCAAGTGAGTAACTGTGTATAAATGTTGAAAGTCTTGAAAATAGAACATTTTAATAAACAAAGCATGTAATATTTTCAAATCAAATAACATTCAAGAAGATTAGGTACTGACGTGAGTAAAGGCAGCGTACCAACCACCCAAACTTAGCTCCACTTGGAAAGTCATCAGGCCTTAATGCCAACGGTGCGAGTGCAGGCTGATTGTACATAGCGGAGTGAGCAGTTAATAAGATTTGTGCCAAGCGAGGATGTTTCTGAAGAAGGAAGAGGGTGGTATCTGCACCAAAAGGAAAAGATGGATCATGCATGCATTCATATTAACTAATGTACATTATGAACGACTAAATTATATATATATATATACACGCACGCACCGTAGTAACCTGCACTTAACAAAATATAAAGGAGATTGGCAGCGTGAGGACCAGTAAAGGGACAGCCAGGCTGCTGGTCGCTAGTTACCAACGCAAGGTACCAAACCAAGTCAGTGTCAAGACTCGTCATGGCAGTGAGGAGTGGAGTCATTCCCATTGAGTCTATCATCTGTGTTAGAGATGGACACTTCTCCACCAATGCTTTGGCACTCTTCATGCTACCTCTACATGTGGCAACGCGGAGGAGGATAGTCTGGCCGCTGTGATCATAAGGAGTTGTCAGTAGTGTTTCTGCATTTGTCAGCTGTTGCAGCATCTCATTGAAAAAATCCCATTCACCCCCCAATGCAGCCCAATCCATAATATAAAGGCCCGTTCCTGTCGAAGTCACTTGATTCTTTATATTGAGGTCACCCTCAATTATATTCTTAGCTCCTTTCCAGTCGCCTTTAGATGCACAATTAATCAACCTATACATTACATCCATGGCTGTTATTCCTGAATGCCAATGCAACCATTAATTTATTGTTACCTCATAAACTACAAACATCAGTTAGGATGCTTAATTGTTGTTATTGTATGTAGAAAAGAATGAGAATGACTTTAATTTATGTAGATTCATGTAATACGGTTCAAAGTATATGGCACTTTAGCTTGAAAATATAGTACAGCAAAACACAACGCATCCTAAAAGACTTATTTGTTATTTTAATATTCAATTATAAGTCTAATCCCAAACGTATGTTAACCCATACACACTTAACAAATAGTTCAAAATCCGCCATATATATCCAATTATACCCTAATTTAACACTTCTTTACAATGCTGCACAGCTCATCCTTTAACAAAGTCATTGACAATTGTCTAACAGACTAACACAATTACTGTTGTTATAATAAAATCACTTACCACCGGCAGCCTGAGTTTCATTCGAAATAGTAGCATTTGGGGGTGTTTCTGGAGCGGCCATCATTGTTGCGAATTGGTTTGTTGCTTCTTTCAAGACTTTGGAACTGGGAAAAGAGAAAGAAATGGAGTGAAGAGCTTACTTTCTTTATCTTTCGATTTCGAGGATCTTTATAGTCTCGTTTCGTTTTTCCTTCCTCTTTGTTCTCATGAGAATGAGACACGTTCACTTATTTATCATCGACGAATGTTACTGCTGCAAGTGATGAACTTAGAAGACGTAGCATTCACCTTTTATATAGCTACATTAGCGAGTATACATTATTAATATATTAGAGATGCTTTCTTGTTGACAACGCAAAGTTAAAATTGGGCCACAATATTTTCTTTATGTTTCGGTGTGATATATGAGATTCACAAATTGAAAGTGCCAATTCCTTCCTTCTCCATCTTGTGCATCTTTTTCCTGTTTAACTGAGAGAGTTTAAAGCAAAAAAGCTAAAATAATTGTGTGCTGAATCTTATTGATTTCCACTTTTATTTAATTTTTCCTTTTTCAGTTTCGGGCAAATAGATAGCCAGTTATTAGTAAATTGAAATGAGAAAAAACTGAGCAGGGCGAGAATAAGAAAGAGGATTAAGAATAAGGAAGTGGTTCAACTCTTGGTCAAGAGCCAAGACCATGCAATATATAAAAACTGGCCTTTAGATTCATGTTTGTTCATAATTGATACTTAATGATACCAAAGCAGTTTAGTATTAATAAACGTGTTGCTCGATCGGCATAATTAAATTGTGTTAAATAAGAATACCAAAAGATCTTCGATTTTAAATATAACTGAAAATCAAATATTTAAGTTTATATAGGATAGAATGCGAAACCCCTATATCATTTATCAAGGTTACTTCAATACCTACTGTTCCATTAATAGATATCTCACTGTAAAAAAATGTTATGTTATAACATAAATTTGTGTAGGACTTTGCCGCAGAATGACTGAGCTGGGAGTAGGGAATACCAAAAGGGAAGACAAGAAAATGAAGTGTGAGCTTCACTAAAATTCAGTGAAAGCAGAGAGCCCTTTTTTCCACCATCCCGGACAAATAGATGGTGTTTAGTTTCCGAATCAAAGCTTTCCGAATCACTCAGAACTGAGGAAACAAGACTTTGAGCAACGCTGTACTGTTATTGGCACACGAGGAAAGGGGATTTGTTATTCTATTTTGTACTTTCTTTTTTCAGACATGCGGTATGCATTTTAATTTAGGAAACGAAGCAGATACCGATTCCTTCTTTCTCCTTTTTCTGCATTTGTCTGTTTTTTTTTAAAAAAAAATTGAGTGCGTACGAATTCGAAGCAGTTTAAGCTACAATATAATACTTGGTTGCTGATTCTAATTCTCGTGGTGTCCGGTTGAGAATAAGGAAGCACTTCAGCTCTGGGACAAGACCATAGAATTAGAAGTGGTTCTTTACATATCTATCAGAATTATATGAGTATCAAACTCCAATTTCTGTTTAAAAATTGAGTCAAAAACTACTTGCACTCTCTAGCAATCACTCACATTTATTCTTTTTCATATAAAAAAATGATCTTCTGAATTTGTAAAAGAATAGGTTAAGGTTTTTGGAATTTGAAAAAAGAAAATAATAAGTTAAGTAAATTTACATTTTTTAATAAGAAAAAAGAGTGAAAGGGGAGTGAACGTTAATAAGTGGGAGGAATACTACTTTTAGAAATTTTATTCTGATTTACTCAAGTCGGAATATAAATTAATGCTTTGATTTGGTCAAAAATGCAATTCTACATCTTCTTTGCTTATTTCCATCGGATGGATGATTGTCGTTTTACCCTTGACTTGAATATTTGGTATTTTTTACTAAGTTATCCGGAGACCTTCCCTGGGTATGTGCCATTTCATTTAATGATCGGTATGCAAAGCATCCTTCAATATGTAGCTTCCAAGATTTTGATGCCATTGCCATGTGATCATTTTTGTAGGAACAGTTGAAGACCAGTCCATTTTGCAGTGTCAACAGAACCACCAAGAAAATATGGCCAAATTGGCTGCTCGCCAGGCTATTACAACAAACATGATGTATTTTGCTGATGAATCCGCCTAATCTTATGGTAATAGAAAAGCTGAAGGGAGATCGACCTCTTTGCTTTTCGAATGTCTGATTTATACATTATCACAGGAAAATTAGACACATCATTTACGTATCAAAAGATGGACTTTTGAGGTAACCCCTACAATACAACATGTAATCCTTCTCTGCTTTCCATGTTTTGATATGGACCCTTCATTTTTTCATAAAAAAATATAATATATCCTCCTCGCACTTTTTAGATGGTTGAAATGGCAAACTTCCTATTATTACTTGAGCAAACATATATACTTGTTTTGTTTACAGACTAAGTACATCAATTTAAAGTTTCGTCAGACGGAAATCTTCTTATTAGTTGTAAGGTTCAAAGGCACTTTGGCCTTTGTCATTTACTGGAGGTACATCGCTATTGTATGTATGTGTGTATATAATAAGATTAAAGTGATTTTGAAGAGTGAATATATTACGTATGCACTCTAGTAACCTTCAGCTAACAAGATATAAAGGCAATTAGCAGCGAAAGACCAGAGAACGGACAGCCGGGATTCTCATTGGTCGATGGCAGTAAAGAATGGAGTGAATCCATTTGTGTCTTTCATCTGTTGGATATAGACACTTTTCTTGCTATGCATATAACCTTTAATTGCTCTTCTTAAAATATCAGGAAAGTTTACTAAGAGGTTATGTGTAATTTTTCTTTTTTTTAATAGTAAGAATGACAAATTACATAACACAGAGAAACTGGGTTCTAACTGAAGACAGAAAAAAATACTAATAATAATCATTCGGTCAACATCACCCCCGGAGGTACTGGATATTATTCTTCTTTAATGGACTTGGATTTGACACTTCTCTGCAGCTCACTTCATCTTTCTTTCTTAAAAATATACCCATTTGGAGGTGAATTTTGCAATTCCAGCTTTCGTTTTCTTTTTCTTTCTGTAAAATGATAAACCAATTTGGAGTTGAATTTTGCAATCTTTGACAGTTGTAATGATATTTTCAATAGAGTTCAATTATGATTATAAAAAGTATACTTTATGAAATCTCAGTTGATTGCTCTGCTTGTTTGGTTGAAAGAGGACACCATCGCCCTAAGGCAACAATAGCAAAGGTAAGAGGACAAAAACAAATCCATGATAGTATCTCAATGTTTCTTACCAAAACAATATGATATACATAACAAATCACGCAGTTCTCAGTTATTGAGGATCTGTTTAGCTATCAATCATAGAGTCATGTGTCATGCAAATCATCATTACTGTGAAATCCGATAAATGTATATATGAGATGTTCAGATATACTGTCATCTGAAAGAAGAATAATAAACCCTTTGTTTTCCGACAAGGGAGCCACCTCTACGTCGTTAGTCATGGAGAAGTAGCACGTTGCATCGTCTTGCTCACATCAATAGCCACAAGCAGGCGATTGAGCTTTTGGGTTAAACTTTTAGGTAGGTTAAGCAAAAACAGCGAGAAAGCCAGAAACAGAGGTAGCAAAAAGCATTATCACCTGGGCAGACTGTAATACATCACGAAAACAAACTAATCTGTACATTTGAATGGGCTGCCTTCATATACTAGCAAAAAGACAATGTTTTTCTTTGATGCACTTGCAATTTTAACTCTCAACATCAGTTGAAAGAAGTCTCTGATCCCTGTCGTCAAAAAAATTTGTATAGGCTGCCTCTACCAAAAAAATTCCTTCTTGTCATGAGAATGCCGATGTTGACATTCAATTTCTTATTATCTAGAAGTATATCAAATGCAAGCAGGTGCTGAAGAATAATGCAAAGCACCTTCCTCAGGATTAGGCACTTTAACTTGTTGCAATAGAGGAGACATCTTCAAACCAATAATCTGGATCTCCGGATTCGAGTGTCCACTTAGGAAAATATCTGTTATCTGCAAAATTACATGACTTAATATTCAAAACATTTTCCAACACGTTATCTTATTTGATCATAGAATTGTCTGCATTAAAAGGTGAAATGTAGGGATAGATATATATAAATACCTGTGAGCACCCAAATAGTTTAAGTAACCTGAGAGATAAGCAGCTATCCACAATCAAACCCACTGCATTATCTGTCAAATTTCGGCACCAAGATAGGTCCAGAGTATGCAGACTTTTTGCATGCCTTGCAAGTGATAAGGCTGTGTGGTTGCCAACCTGTTCATAATAATAATTCAGAAGTTGAAACAAAAATATTAAGATTTAGCAGAGCATCAATGCAAAAATGCTAGACTACCACAAAACCAGACAGCAGAAAAATGAACAACCTCAATTATATAAAAATTAATATTCGAGTGAATTTCTGTCCAGTTTGACTCCAAAAGGGGACAAAGCTTTGATACTTGTAGATGCATGTCATTCTGCTTATTTTATTACTTTCAATTATGTTATAAGTATTAAAAACTGTTTTATAAGCAAAGAATAATTATGAAAATAGAAAAATGAACAAAAGAATTGATAATTAATAATTCATCTTCAGTGTGTTCTTGAATAAAAATTGTTGAAGCCAGAAAATGGAGCTTCAAAACTTTAAACACCAACTTCTTAATTATTTGGGCTAAGTTGGTGTCAAACTTGGGAAAAGACCATGGACACCAAATGCTACCCAATGCACATACATTAATATAGAACTATTTATAGATGAAGTATCTTTCAAAGAGCATAGAGCGGCCATCCCAACTTTCAGGGAGTTCAAATGTCAACATTCATGCTTCATGTGTGTTTGTGTGGCCATGTACCAGCAAACCAGAGTCAGAAAGGGTTAGAACAGGAAAAAAAGAAAAAGAAAAAAAAAAGGACAGATACCTTTTTCACATTATTCAGTGAAAGATCTCTTAAGAATACTGCAGAGGTCTCCACAAAAGCAGAAATAGCTTCATCACTAACATACAGAAAAGGATGTGTTAATTTAGAATTTGATGGATAATAACAAAATTATAGACATTTAGCACCCAATAACATTATCCAGGGACACAGAGACATATATGATAGTAGATGAAATGAGTAATGCTCTCAAATCATTTAGTACATAGGAAACATTTATATGCAAGATTTCACATGAGAAATCAGATGCTTACAAAATATGCTCTCAACATTTCAAAAGCTGGAAAATCAAGCATTAATCCACACTTTAATACCAATACCATCCCACCGGTACATGGGAGGACAAAAAAGATAGATATTCCTAAATAAGTTACCAAGTTAAAAACACCTATAAATCACTTCTCAGGAAAGGCAGACAGTCAACAGTCAAGAGAACCAGGATAACAAAAACCTGAAGGCATTGCGGCAAAGCTTCAGTGTATGAAGCGACAAACACCCATTTGTAAGATATTTTATGGATAAATCCGTTAGCTTTGACAAGCGCACAAGATCAAGGGAGCATAATCCAGGACAGTGTCTAGCAATGACTTTCATTGATGAATCAGTCAATTTTCTGCACATTGGAAAGGTATATAATATAAATCAACAGAAACAAATATCCTGAAAGGGAAACAGTCAAATGCTACTTACACACAATCCCGCAAAACAAGCTCCTTCATATTGTGACCACAAGCTATGATATAATTCTTGATAAATTCATCTGAAACAGTTTCAATGCCTGCCACGGACAACACTTGTAACTGTTCAAGCTTCACCAATGCTGGCACAATTGATAAAGCATCAATGCCTACGCATTCATCAAGATACAGCTCTTTGAGAAGTGATCCTAATGAATCAGCTAAAACTTCAATACTAGCAGATGAGATAAGGGAGCACTGGCTGAGATTTAACGATCCAAGTGCTGGGGCGGAAGAAACCAGAGCACGCACCCCCCCATCAGAAAGACGGCATGCACCACTGAGGGACAGACTAGTCAATCTGGGTAATCTCCTAGCTGACTGTGTCAAAGTAGCAGGTAATACATAATCTGGTAAGCACCGCCCACACTGGTCAAGTTGTAATACCTATTCCAAAAGTATAATTCAACTTCTCTTAGTTTTGATTTACAAGCTGAAGAGAAACTGCTACCAGTCAAAAGAAAAGCAATAAAAATCCCCATGAATGAAACCAAAAAACGGAAAAGGAGCACAGTTTGTATAGTTACTTTTACACACACACCCAAATACCAACATAAAAACAATAATTTGCGATGTGAAGATATCAGAATACAAAATAGTAGCCTGATGTTGAGACTAGTAAACATTTGTACAAGTGGAGTCGCCTAGAGGCTGTTTAAAGACACAAAATGCATAGATGTTTAATCACACCAACCTTGAATAATAAAAATATAAACCAATGCAGCCCAGCCCTTTCTCATAGATTATTTGCCTTCATCACAAGTTCACAAATCACATACATTAAAGTATAAAACCACTGTAAAAAATAACAAATCTTCCCAGCAGATATTCAACCTTAAGCATTAAATGGGACTAGAAGAACAAGAGATCGCTATCAAGTGAATGAAACAACATACCTCCAAATTGGTAGTGTCGCACGTTTCAAAATACTTTGTAAGCTGTTCCTCTGTCAGCCATGAGCAATCCCTCAACCGAATCTCTGTGGGGCATCCACTCACCAGAAGTTTCAAAAAGTGACAGTTCATCTTCCGAGAATCGCATAGCAACTGACTGAGCTTATGCCTGAGAGCATCCGGAACACCATCAAGGGAAACAATCGCATCCGCATTCTCGGCAAGAATATTAAGGCAAAGTTCTCGCAGGGAAGGCACTGAAATTTTTGCACGGCCTCTTTCTGCTTGACCCCTTCTAGGATCCCATGTAATGGGCGGTGGCGAACTTTTCTCAGAAGAAACTCGACCTATTTGATAACTTTTGATTTCTCGATCTTTGATAATTTTCATAGCTGCAGAGAAAGGACCTTCCGAATCTTCAGCTTCATCTTCCAATTGAGCATCAGCAGATGATACATCATCTTCATCGTCAGCTGAAAAATGAGCAAAGCGTGAAGCATTTTTCTTGGCTATGTCTCGGAAATGTTCCATGTTTTCATTCCTCCTTGAAATATAGTGACGCCGTCTTAAATCCACAATTTGTTGTTGATATTGCAAGGCTGCATTATCTGCTACATGGTTTACATCTAAATTTTGAGCATTGCCGGAGTTCATCAATTCGGATTCAATTGCTAATTCTGGGTCAATTCGATCACCGGCTAATGCAGAAATTAAATCCAATTCCACGACATCAGCACTGGTCGATGGCGACTCACCCATCAATTCTTCGTCTCCTTTTCTCATTTGCCTAGCGTTCCCGAATTCATAATCATCATTTGAATTAAAACCCAATTCCAATCCTCTCTTGCGTACCCCCTTTCCTGATCGCAAATTCAGAAAACCTTGCTCCGAATCAGAACCCGATACATCCATAACGTCAAAAACCCTAACCGGAGTTCCATTGGAATTAGGAGGAGGATTGAGAATGGATGGAGAAAACGCAGCAGGTTCCTGGAGCTCCAAGGCTTTTGAGAAATTCGAGCTGGATTCGATTTCATATTCGGTGATTGGTCCCATATCTGATATCCCGAGTAATCCAAATCGAGCTCCGAAGAGTCAGAAGGAGATGATGAACAATTCGTACTGCTGAATGATTAAATAGAGATAGAGATAGAGAAAATAAGGGAATTGAATAGATATTGGCCGAAGTGGAACCGTACGAACTGTAGAGAGAGGTTGGGAAAGAGAAGCTTCGGCTGTACGCTGCACGCCGACCGTGGGGACGGGGGGGGGGTATACTTTTCCCGCCAGAGTTTATTATTAAAAAGCCTGCTGTAAACCGTCGTGTCGTGTGAAGCCCGGCCTGCCTCGAATTGACTTGTTTGCCCTTGTTCGTGCTCAAAATCACATTTACACCCGTTCGCTTAGCGGAAAGAAAATGCCACTTTTCTTTTTTCATTTTTCATCCCCTATTCCTTATAAAATTAATCTTCTATTCTTTAGAAATATAAGAACTGATTGCTTTACTTTGTATTATTTTAATTTGCAATTTTTTATTGTAATTATTTTCTATATAATTAAGTTATTAAAGTTTTAGCCCCTTGTACTTAATGAAAGGTGAGAAAAATTGAAGTGTCAATTTCAACTTTTAACTCAATTAAAAAGTTGCACTACTAACAAATGGGAGGCTTAAAATATATTTTTGAATTAAAATTATACTATCCAGCTAGACATTTTAAGATTTATCAATTCAATGTAAGCGTTCTAATCACATTAAGAAATAAATCAAGCTGGTTGTGATTAGTTTATAATTTAGTTCGGTAAAAGTATAATTTGAATTATTTATTTAATTAAAGAAATTATTAATTTTTACATATGTAAATATTAATAATTTTTTATTTAAATAAAAAATTATATTATTAATTTAACAATAATAAAATAATTAAAAAAATTTAAATAATTTTATTAAAAAATATTAATTAAAATATTTAAGTTAACTCAATTTATTTTCTTTTTAACCATATTAAATGTGTTCATTAAAATTAAAAAAATTAATGGAGGTGATAAAATAATTAAAATTTTTATTATTTTATTAATATTAAATTAATAATATAATTTTTTCATTCAAGTGAAATTTTGAAAATTACTAAGGTACATATATAAAAATAAAAATTAGCATTTCCCCTTAATTAAATAAGTTTGGCCTATGGCAATATAATGTCTAACTTAGTAAATAGGCCCAATTTATTGCTTGATTGGTTAGCCTATTAAATTAATTTATTTAACTAATATATTGTCTCAATCTAATATTCATAAATTAATGGATGTAATTATATTATAATTACCACACATTTGATCAATGTGTTTTCTTTCCCTTCAATCCAATCATTAATCTTCTTAAATTTTAAAAGTTTGTGAATGTAATGAATTTATATTTTGTGTCATTTAATTTTTTAATTATAAATAAATATAATTATAGTTTTTTATATTAAATTATTAAGAATTCTGAAAAGTTAAAGACATAAATTTTCTTTATCTTGTGTCTTAAAAAACCCTTTTCCCCTTAGGCAATTGTTAAGATGACCAAAAAAAAAAGAATATTAATTGCATTTTGGATAGAAAATTCGAGTTTTAAATATAATAACAAATGTGTTCTTTTAATTTAATTATAGGACAAAACTCCTTTAAAGAAAAAAAAACCTTAAAATAGATTCTATTTTTAATTTAATTATTAAAAGGATAAATCTTAATTTTTAAAATTTAGGGCTTATCTTTTTAAATTTAAAAATTAATAATAAAAATAATTATATTGCTAAATATACATATATAAAAAATCTAAGATTAAATCTTAGACAAAAGACACAAAACCACATTAAATAATCCTTGAGACAGAAAGTATCAACGAATACAAGAGGCTTTTGATTCTATTATTATTGTTAAAAATCTCAAAATCAAACATTATTTTCAAGTTTATATTTCAGGAATTATGGTTTAATTTTATATTTATTTAATATTTAATATTTTGTATGTATAATTTTAGGGATTAAATTTTTTATAAAAATTATTTCTGGTGATGGATAATTTTTTATTTTAAAAAATTAAATTAGCTTTAATAAAATTCAAATTTAACTGTATTTTTATTTTATCAGTAAATTTGTGTTTTGCTCCAGCTCCACGGCAAAGCACTCACAAATTGCGAGGGAGCGTCGGAACGGTAACGTTTCAGGAAAGGAGCCGGGCCGCATTTTGCATGTCATAGAAATGAGACGCGTGGCCTGCACTATGAGTCAACTACGTTTGACTCTGCTAATTTTTCTCGTTCCACTTTATATACTGCTAACTGTGTTGTTCTTACCGCAGAGATTGACGAGGCATTTAAAAAAAATTAATGTATTTTACTCTTCTACGCAATTTATCTAAATTTTTAAATAGATCAGTATAATTTAAAAGTATTTAATTAGATTACTATACTTATTTTTTATTTTTATCTGAATATATCCTGTTCTCTTCTTATTAAAATTTACTAGCAATTAACACACATGGACAATACTTTTTTGATGTAGTTCAATGATTCTTGTAAAGCTTTCATGCAATTTCCATTTATATTTAAGTGGAAAAAAACCTAAAGAAAAATTAGGACATTTTATGGAAAAAAAATTCGTAGGGGAGGGTTAGATCATTTGTTTTTCAGTCCATAAATTACTATTAGATAATTTTTTTGCACAAATTATTAACAAAATTAATAAGAAAATGATAAAATTACCCATTTAGAAATTAAAAATATAACTATTCTGCTCAAAATTTTTAAATTGTAGGACTCAATTAAAAATTGAGTGAAAGTAAAAACAATAAATTATTAATTTAGAGTTTTTTTATTGCACTTTGTATTAGTTGCCAATTTATAGTTCTTTTATGCCGTTACAAAACACAAAAATTTTGATATAATCTATCATGGAGAGAAACTTCTGTATACTTCATACGTTACATGTGTACTTCTTCAAATAAATAAAAAGTATAATATTTGTCAATTTTGTAAAATTTACAACAATTAAATATCATTTTCATCATTTGTTAGGACATTGAATTTGACAAAAGACACATACCTTAAGATTTAAAATTTAACATTAACTGCATAAAGTTTTTTACTCAAGTAAAATTTGATGTGCCGCATACATGCATTTACTGGTTTAATATTTAATAATGTAACTATTCCTACTATTATCTAAAAAAAATTTAACTAATTCTATTTTTGAGAAGTTTCTTTTTGAATAAATCGTAGAAAAAAATCCAATTTCACTTTCGCAGAAATAATTGTTCTTCGGAATATTAGCACCTACATGCTTATTTACGAATGATGAAAAGAAAAGTAAGAGAGAATGAAAGCATCGCTGTTTGGTATTAGCCCCATTTGAGAAGAAGAAAAATGACAGTCAACAATTTAGCTTGTGCATTTAGGTTTATGGACCCCCCCCCCCCTCTTTTTTCTTTTCAATTTCCTCTCATTTTTAAAAAAACAAAGATATAATTTTTATTTTAAAATTCACTTTTTTTTTATTGAAACCACAACGAAATTATGAATCTCTCTCTCTCTTTAAGATCACGCCATTCTTTTTAGGAAAGGAGAGGATCCGTTTTCTGCATTCAGCTTTTCTCTCTGAAAAATCATGATGGGAGGATTGAATGTTTGATAGTGACCCCTGTCCAAATAAAGTTGGTTCTCGGTGAATAGCATGACATGTTAAAAGCATACCATACCTGTTTGATAAGGAAAACAATAAGAAAGAAAGAAAGAAAAGAAAAGAAATTTTACTATGCTCATAGTTTCGCTATCGGAGACACGATTGATGCAGTTTTGCTTGATTCCCAACAATTTTGTGAAGTACTTATCAGCTGGACAGAGGGACAAACGGATGGTGATGCTAAAATTTTTTCCATATTTATAAGTAGTTTACATGGGCAAAATATGCGCCCAAAACTTTGAAGTTAACCCAACGCCTAGCCTCCCCAAAGAAGAAAATCAGCAGGACTACTGTATGATAGATTCAATAAGTTCTTGGAGAGGAGCCAGCTCTGCTTTGTCAATCAATCGGAATTCCTGCACCACAACATAGCATAATATGAGACACCATTCCATTATGCATCCAACTTCAAAAAATTCTTAAATACATATCATATATTACACAACCAACTATAAACTGACATTTGTAACTAACTACATATAGATACTATTGGTTAATCGATTTACATGACAATTTGTAATGAACTTCGTATAACATGTGATATGTATCTCAAAATTTCTCCCAACTGACTGGCAGGGTTCAATGTAATTAATTTACAAGAACATAATTGAGGGTAGACCAATAAAATGACATGATTGAATAGATCGGTCAGGTAGAAAGAAAAATTCAGAGAAACAGAACAAAAACCCAAAAACCATAATCAACAATGAACACATGCAGCTCTGAGTTATTTTCCCTTAGCCACTTACCCAAGTAAACAAGACAAAATGCTTGAAGCAAGTATTCAGATGTGCTTCTTCCTTCAAATTCACTATCTTTTGGAAATGTGAGTGATAGATGTGAGCATACACACGGAACAAGCGCTTGACGATTGTCTTGACTACATCTGCAAAATTGGCCGGAAAAGGTGCCCCTGCAGTAAGGCAACAGTCAATTGCATTGGTGCTCATATTAATTAGCAATGAACTAAATCCTCTAAGGTGACTTCTGGCTTCATTATCACGTTATATGTACCTAGCCTTTGAGGAAAAATCATTTCATCGTCGAGCTGGGATTCAATCCAATCCATCAAATACTCAACATACTTAGGAGCAGACACCTCTATGGGTTTCTTAATAGTGACGCCATCAGCCCATCTATACTCATATCTGTAAAGGGTTTTAGATCAGATTAAGCACCTGGCTTGCAGACAAATTTAACATTGTTCATGAAAGCTCAAGCTGTCCTCAGAAATGACAATATATATTGAATGTCAACCATTTAAAGTAGACAACTTTCATTTTTTTTAACAGTGTTGTGTTGGCATAGCAGCACATCATATACAGTAAAACCATGTATCAGTATTACCTATAGTAAGCAGTTCCTAAAGCTAATTGCTACGAACAACTCACTGGCAATGCCACCAAAGAGACAAAATAAAAGGAGGAGGAAAAGGGCAAATACTAGCTAACCTGGTCCAGATACACATATTATACAACAAAAAATAGAAATGGAATGATTAAAACTTACTTTGGTCCTGCCGACATTGTTGGACAGTTGGTTGGTGTGCAGAATTCTGCAAGAGTGCCATACAGAACATTCACCTGATTAAAGAAGTCAACAGCTGCACAAAAAAGGGGGCACATATATTATAAAATTTTAAAATCAATCTCTTTCAAGAAGTATGAAGCATAATAAGCAAATTGCATGCATGGTTAAGCACAAAACTTTACAAGCACTGTGGAAAATGTATCAAACAGTTCTTGAGCAAATAATTAAAAGCAGGATGAATAAATTTATGGTTAGAAACTGTGGCATGATTTGTGAAGAACACAAATTCATAATTCTTACTGTTTACGGCTAGCCACTCATTAATATCTTCACCAGGAGGCAGTTTAACAGCCTCCCTCAAGTTTCCACTGCCCAATGTAGCATCAATATGTTTTTGAAGTTGAGCACCCTGCAGTTTCCCAAATACAATGCATAAGATAAAGGATCATCATATAGAATAGAGACCACAAAATGATGAGTAATACCTACCTTACTTCCAGATGGAGCACTCTTCTTCGGCCGGAATGTTTTTTGGTTTCTGCATGGGTCATAGTTCAATAAAACTTGAGTATTGATCAACAGAAAGAATGTAATTCCATATAACTAAATGAAGAACATAAAATGAGCTTCATAGATGAAGTGCAAATCATGCAATAGGCAAGAATAAAGGGAAGACTCAAACACAAGTATCCATTAGACAAAACTGCAGTTTGGGACAGTTTGACATATTGATGATCTGATATATTTGTTTTGTAATGAAACTAAACTCTTGGATTGGTCAGAAACTTAGAATTTATCAAGAGCAATTTAGGAACAATTTAAGATCATTCAAGTTAAAGGTAACTTTATTTGTTTACAAATATATTACTAATATCGACTACACAAAAATCACTGATTTTACATGTGGAACAAATAAAACGTCAGCATCTTTTGCACTCCTTCAACCTTGTGTTTCTTTCTTCTTACTCCTTTCTTCTTCTCGTTCCATAAGGAGTAATTGAGTTCCATCTAAAACTTAATCATCATCCCAATCCGAACTTATTAAGTGATGCTACATATCTCCAGGGCATAATTGTTTAATCATTAGTGTATTTCCAGACTCCACCCCACGTGGGATACACAAGTGTTTGTACTCAAATGCAACACGTGGCTTCAAAAAGCTATTGATTGACATGTTTTTCTATGATGGACCTCAAGTAACATGGCAGAATTCATGACCTTTTTCTTAATTGCTATGTTAACTTCTCTAAGATTCAATTGGCAAATGGAGAATATAAAAGCACAAAAGATAACTCTGATCCGCATGCATTTTAAATTTTTGATGGCAGATTATTCATAATTTATTACACTTCTATGCCACCTATGTAATAAAGAGCAGCCAAAATTATCAAAGACATGCTTTTTATTACTGACCGGCGAAGAATCACAATTATCATTCGTAACCAATCATAACACAGCCCAAGAATCCTTCAAAGCTATAAAATTGTATCCCAGTGCAAAGCATTAACACCATTCAAATCTCAATTTCAATTTCTTGTAATTTGTTTAAATGCCATTAGGAATCTCACTTTATGGACAAATTCCAATTGCTTTCATCCAGAATTTAAATTCAAGATCAACACCAAAAATCCTTATATCTGCCATACCATGATTAGCCATCCTAATTCAGATAGTATAGGAATATAAGATAATTACACGCAACAGGGGGGAAAAAAAAGAAAGAAACATTGAACAAAATGTAAAAGAATAACCAAAAAAAAAAATCATGCACAAGAAAATTGATGATCGTCATTGTTGAAACTCAAAACGGAATGCAAAAAACCCAGAATTGTGAGAAAGAGGATGAATTTCTATGAATACCTGTTTCCAAGACCGAAGAGACTCATGGTGCCCGAATCCTAAGTGTCACTCTCTGGAAGATCAAAGGTGGGGAACAAAAGCTTAAAATTGATGCATGATCCTGATTGAATATTTATAACCAAAATGTAGAAAGAGAAAGACCATTTTGGATGATCCATCTATTGCCAGTCTGTCACCTCCCTCCGTTCTTCTCTCTGCGGAAGAAAGAGAATAAGAACTCCATTTGCCAACCTGCCTGGGGCTTACCTGGCTTATGCTTCTTGTTTGTTCCATTCTCTTGCTATCCTATTTTCTTTCTTATTTTGAAATATACTTTTTTTTGGAAAATTCAAAACACAAATTTAGTAATTCAGTAGTAATTTACTAAAATTATTATAAGCGTTTACTTGTCCCTTCACTTATATTTTGCATAAAAAAAGTTAAAAGTTTGTCGTTAGAATCTTTGAAGTTCAAGTTTGAGTGTCTCCTGCAAGGCTGCAAATATCATGTTTCCGGCGGAAACTCAAAGGAAATAAAGAATAAAAAAAAAAAAAAATTTTATAAGTTAATTTCAAGGAAAAAATAAAAGGAAGAAATTTTTTAAAATTTTAGGAGTTAAAAAAAATAATAGCCCTATATTTTAACTTTAATTTTTTATATTTTCCACCCAAATGCATAAAATTTCAAAATTTTCCTCCTCATTTTTTTCACACATACAAGCATTCCGGTAGTGTTGTCTAACTCGCCAATATAAGATATAGCTATTTGTCATATATCATATAAGGAGTAGCATTACTTTTATTTCATGCGTGCACTTCTTATTCAATCTCTTTTATTATAGGATCCACAATTTTACGATTTATTAGTTCTTATTATTTATTAAAAAAAGGTAAATGATTATTTTCTTTGAGTTAATCATATTGGAAAATGAAAGATAATTTCACATTAATTAGACTTAAGAATAAGAATCATACCGATTTCTTTATAAAGAATTAAAATGTGCAATCAAACAAGAAAATGTTACCTATACATATTAAATATGGCATCTCTTCTCTTTTTTCTTTTGTTATTTTTGAGAAATAAAAATATAATTTTTATTTTTGATTTCAATATTTTTTTACTTGGATTCACAATTTCAAAAAAAATTATAGTTATTTTTCTCTAAAATTCACCTAATACATTTATTAATTTCAATACATATTATACAATTTTAACATATATACATTATCACACATTAAATGTATACACATTATACACTTCTTGATTGATATGATGAGACAAGTGGATTTTTTTTTTTTTGTATGAATCACTTAGTATTTAGCAAACTTTGTTGGATCGCATACTAATTTAAATTCGAATAGTGTCAGACCCAATCTATATCTATTTTTCTCTAAAATTTACCTAATGCATTTTTAATATATTTACCTAATTTAATCTATATACATCATTATATGTTAAATGCATACACATTAATAATTCTTAATTGATATGATGAGACAAGTGAACATTTTTTTTTTTGTTATGAACCACCTAGTATTCAACAAGTGTCATTGGGCTACTGGCTAATTCGGATTTGTAATGTGTTAGACCTAATATGGGCTAAACTCTCCTAAGTCCATCTACTTCATCTATAAGGCTAAAACTCGAAATTTTGTTTAAGGAGTGCTAAGCTCCTTGTCAATCTAACCAATAGGTGTAAAAATGTGTAAAATATTAATATATACACACCACCACACAAAATAAAATGTACGCACATTATATAATTCTTAATTGATACAGAAATTTAATTTTTATAAAATATTAATGTATACTCATCACAAAGATCTTAAACAATATGATATGATATAAGTGAAGATTTCCATATTCGCATATTTTTTTAGGGCATATACAACCATGAGAGAGTTTCAATATCAATATGTCATGTGTCCTTTTAGTTGGTAAGGATTACTGTACCAATTACCTAATAAGACTCTTTCCCTTTCTTTCTTTGCCTTGTTGAACAAAAATCTAGATTTTGGCCTTTTGTGAAGATTAGAATTGAAAAGCAAGATTGTGTGGCGATGAATTAGGGGTTGGGAATGAAATCTTACAAATAACACCAAAATTATTGGACATGGGAGGTGAGATTATGGATTTTAATAAATCATCATCCGATTTGATTATTTTGATATTAGATGACAATGGTGATGGAAAATTTTAGTTTAGAATTAAGAATATGATAGACTTTCCTTCAAAGAAAAGTTAAATTCCTCAAAACTCTCATAGAACAACTATAGAAATGTACATCTCTTCTTATAAAAATAAAGAATTTTGATAGTACAATCCTTTAAATTTGTATGTCACAACCAACTATTTGACAAATGGACAAGGAAATTAAGCTTACAAAGAAATTTATGCAATGATTGGTGATGGTGAAATTATTAGTTCAAAGGTTCCATTTCCAATCATATATGCTAGTGGGGATAGCCCTTTGCTCCGGGAACCAATGGCGGCATTAAGGCATTCAGTCATCCTTATTGTGATTTGGATTTAACATGATTTTAAGTATGCTTATGGATCAACAAGAACATACTTTAAAATAAGAGTTCATCTAAGGCCTTTCATAATTGCTTGTGATTGAAAATTAGCACCTTTGGTTAGGTCATAATTTCATTCCTTAATTGTTCGAGTAAATCCAATTAGTAGTGAAAGTTCTAGCTTTCAACCTTCCACATTATTTGTTTTTTCACCTTCATCCTCATATCTTTTCCTCTAGCATTGAATAATTCTTCCATTATTTCAAATCCACTAGTTATGTTGAAAATCAAATATCCAGTTTCCATTTGCAAAGCTATATATGTGAATTTCATTGTGTTTTTGAATATGATGGCTACTAACATTGCCATTTGTTTGAGGTGTATATGCCCCTAAATTTGTATAGGCATTATAGTTTTCTGCTATGATAAAATATAAAAAGAGATTATAGTATATCACTAAAATAATGGTGTATTGGTGCACCACAAAATTTTACTACATATTAGGTTCTTTTTTTTAAAAGTCAAATATGTCACGTTCCATGATAGTATATAAACGATCAAGCTGATAGTGCATTAATATACCATTGCACCATAATCATCTCCTAAAATATATGGATTTCACTTTTATGACATATTTTTAATGTATAAGAATTAGATATAATATAATAAAACATGTGAATTTCATCATTATGATAATTTTTTAAATGTACAAGAATTATATAGAAAGTATAGAATATGTAAACAATTTCAATTTTTTTTATATTTATGAATCGCAATCTAAGTCCATTTTTAGAAGTAAATTATCAACATGTAATGAGTTAGAGAGATAAAAGAAAGAATTTCACCAATTGAAACAATTTGGTTAGTGCCATCTTAAAATTTCATGGCAAATTCATTTCATATTGTATGTATAGTCCATTTTTGTCCATTTCTATGATAAACACATTACAACACCCTAAGTTTTTCACATAGCCTAAATTCCACTCCCCTTTATTATTTCTTAAAAGGCTACCATAGCTAGCTCGAGCATGTTATTAGTTTACTAACTTATCACTATTGATTTTTGTCAAGCCTTTAACTACATAATTCCAATCGATAAACACTTTATAGGTTGCAGAATGATACAATTGTGGGCTCACCATATCATATGTTCATTAAAGCTCACTAACATAACCAAACATTATCTTTAAAGGTATATTGGGTAAAGAAAAATTAAGCTTAAAAATGTGTTTATACATCTAATACCACAAGTACCAAATTGTCACACCCCAAACCACTAATCATTACTATCCATGATCACCAACATCCCTCCCATTTAGAGTAAATAGCATCCATTCTTTTAAATCAACAATAAAGAATAAAATTCTCCTTTAGGCTTTGACTAATGCCAGTAAAATACTTTTTGCAATAGTGTAATCATGTACTATATGCATTACATCTTCCACTGGACAACCACATTTTAAGCATTGAGGATTACCCATATTTTTCTATTACATTATTCATTAGATAGCAACCCATTATAGTATAGTTTCTAAAAGACAAAAAAAAGAATTCTCTCAAGACTTGACCATCTCAAAATAACCTTCCATATACTATCCAATTCAGCTTCAATTGTAATGCATAAATTTCTTTATAAACATTTTTCATAAAAAAGAAAACTCCAATACAAAATTATACTATTTAAAAATATTTGGAATTTATATGTATAAAAAAATTCAAAAAAAGAAATCTATCCTAAAGTGATTTTAGTAAATGATTTTATCTTAAAATTTAGAATCTTGTAGTATTAGTTATGATGTTTTAATTTACTAAATTATTATAATTAAAGTATAAAAAGTAAATATATATTTTTTATAACATTTTGATATTTGATTATTTTAAACTACTTAAAAATTATTTAGTTTACTTTATAACTAAAATTTAATTTTATGTTTTATTAAATGGTGTTGTAATTTTATTTAACTTGATTCTAAAATTTATGATATTGTATCTAAATTTTTTTACATTGGTTATTTAAGGTGTTTTAGATAAACTAGTAAAAACTATTTCAAGTAATAAAATAATTTTTTTATTTATAATTGCTTCAAATATTTAAAGCATCATGATTTTGCTTCTTGAATGATCATTTAGTTTATCTTATGAGAAAATTCACATCTGAAATTTTGTTTAATAATGATAGAGTTTAATTTAATTAACTTGTAGAATATATAATAGATCAAGTCTCCTATGCCTTAGTGAAAGTGAGAACAAATATATTCTAATTATGAGATTTATAAATAAAATTGTAAGATCTTATGAAAAAGTTACAAATTTTATATGAATAGTTGCATGCAACTTTTTTCATATGATGTAAGTGATATGGGGTCAAACTATTCACATAAAACTTACAACTTTTTTACATGATTTCACAACTTTGTTTATAAATCTCACCACTCAGAGCAAATTCGCCCTTTTCAACTAAGGTATAGTAGTCATGTCCTAATAGGCTAAGTCTATTATATAATAATATAATTAATGCTTTATTTTATTACATTAGCTATTTAGTGTGTATTAAATATATCTTAATTTTAAATATTTAGAAATTGAAGCCTCTACATATTCATTTTACTTAATTTATGTAAAGTAAATATATTTTCTTAAGATTAATTTATCTTAAAATAAATATGCACCTTTTACACTTATTTTCCCATTTTTCCCTTTTTTTACTCTTTCCTTTCTCTACAACTCTCCAAAACTCTTCAAACCTCTTCTTCCCCTATTCCTAACTTCCTTTTTTTTTTTCATTCTTCCATTGCCAATCCTTTTTTCCCCTACAAATTTCCTTTTTTATTTAATTTAAATGCCCAATCCTCAACAAACTTTGGCCATTCTTCCCGTTCTTCACCTAGCTACGTTGCTCCTCAATTCTTATGGTTGACATTTTTTATCATAGTTGGGATAGCAAGGGAACTTACTTAAAAGTTGAGCTTTGCTTGCTATCTTCAGAGCTGGTGTATCCTAAAATTGTAGGTAAAATCTTTTTTTTTATTTTTTTAAATTCACTTTAGATTAAATTTTTCCTGTAGATGAATTAATGTGATAAGAAATTAAGTTATTTTAGATAGCTAAAGCAGGGGTCACAAATTACTACTTTGATAGGTTATTTTAGTTAATTATAAGGTGGTTTCTAGTTCTTTGATTATCATGATTGATTCTATACTAGTTTAAATGCATGGGGGAAGCAGTTAAATGTTACTTGCTTATATCTAAAAGTTATGATATACCTTAGCTAAGTGATTATGGAAACCATTCTAAGTCAAAAAGTTTTAAGCTAAGCTAAACAAGCTTAGAAATAATGAATAAATATTCTAATCTAACTTGAAATTACAATGATTTTTTTATATATATGAATAAGAATTTATTTCTAAATATATGTTTAATTTTTATGTGAAATTTTTTTACTATGAATGTATATATGTGAATTTTGATTCTTCATATGATTAACTTCTATTTTCAATTTTGCCTAAAAATTGAACTTATGATATTTCAAAAGTTTATTAATTTTAAATATTAATTTTATAATTCTATATATGAATGTTGTCATGTGTAGAAATGGAATGGATTTAAAATTTTTTTAAGAATATTGATTTGAAGCATTTTGGTATCTTAAAGAAAGTGAATGGTTTATGATTATCTTATATATAATAATAATGAGAAAGTTTGAAATGGATTTATTAAATGAATTGAATTTACAAATTTTGACCTTAGGAAAATTTTCTTTTAGAGACCCTAAGTGCACTTGGAAATTGAATTATTGGAAGGATAAGGAGAAATTAAATTATTGGAGGGATAAGGGGAGATTGAATTATTAAAGGGACAAAATGAATGATGATATTGAATACTCAATTGTAATTGTTGGTTCTCTACTAAAATTATCATTGGATCCTACTTATAAATGATACATGATTGTTAAAAGCAAAATTGTGTGTTTTTCCTTAGAATTTCAAATTTCTTTATATAATTATGGTATATGCAAAAATAAATTTTGACTATAAAACTAGTATGTATGTTGACCTAATTATACAAGGAAGAAAATTGGATTTTGGAAAATTTAAGATTTAGAGTTATTTGTCACATTTAGTAAGTTTTAAAACTTTAAATTTATTCCTTTCGAACTTATTGTATTATTAGTATTTAACATGGTTTCATAAGAACCTAAAGCGTCTCTAAATTTTTATGGGTTATGCTTTTAGATTGCTTATTTTAGTAGTTTATTTACTCACAAAATTCACATAACTCGCCCTTTTCTTTTAACATTTTTCAAGCTTAATATTAATCTAGTAGATCTTTATTGCCTTTGTGGAGATTGAAGACATTAACTTGAAGGAAG
Source organism: Sindora glabra (assembly GCA_020226215.1). Lineage (NCBI taxonomy): Eukaryota > Viridiplantae > Streptophyta > Magnoliopsida > Fabales > Fabaceae > Sindora > Sindora glabra. Next base: position 57,820,500 of record CM035231.1, read on the forward strand.
TTAATAATTAGAATAGGATTGCATGGCATGAGTGTTTATGCCTTATTGAGTTAACTTATGTATATTTTTCATGCACATATTATCTATGGTGTTTGCTTTTTAAGTTACAAGTTTTTATTTTAAGGTATGTGACCCTAGAAAGTATTTAAAAATGCAAAGGAAACTCTATCCAATTTATTATAAAATTTTAAAATTATTTAGATAAAAACTTGAGTGAATATTATTTTTACAAAATTCTATAGAATTTGCATCAAAGTTACACTTGTAGAAAGTCAGTCGATTGTGATTACCTATGTTGGTCGTGTATCTAAAGGTCAAGCATGACATTAACCCTCCTAGCCAGCATCCTATAAGCACTTTTCATTAAGAAAGCTCCATCACCATTGGAAAATTTGATCTTTTTCACTGCTTCTATTTGGCGATAAAACAACATGAAAGGATGAGATAATAAAAGCTAGCAATGAATCCTAAGTAAATCAAAGTAGTAGCCTCTCCATATTACTCCCAACATTGGCATCCAAAAGGTTTTCATAACTATAAGAAACTAAATATGTGGTATACTCCTTTAATTTGTAATTTTCAAAGCAAACATCATCCCAAAAATTAACTAAAATTCCATCCTAGTATTCAAAGTTATCATTTCCTTATAATGTTTCAAAAGTTGACAAAGACTTTGCTATAAAAGAGAATCACTATTTTTAGTAAATATTAAGTTTGGACATTGACCATTTTATATACTTAGAAAGCAACACTTTAGACCACAAATCCTTGCACTAATTGAATAATTGCCATACTGACTTGGAAAGACAAGACTTATTCAATTCCTTCAGCCTTCTAAATCCTATAACTTTAGCTCATTTCTTTTAGCAAATCTTGGGTGAAGCAATCATATGAATTTTTCTCTCATTCATATTATTGCCCTACAAAAAAAAAAACTCTCTCATACTTTTCCATATCTAATAGAACATATAAAGGAACATAAGCTACTTGCATTGTGTAAATCGAAAGTGTTTAGACAATTGATTTAACCAACACTAATTGTCCTACCATAAACAAACAAAATGATTTTCATCCTTCTAATCTACTTTGAACCTTCTTCACCAAGTATCCACAAGTAGCTTTCAAAGTTTTTTTATGTATGAAAGGCATCCTCAAATACATATAAAGGTCTATAAAAGGAGTAAAACTATTTTAATTTATAATATTATCCTTGTCTGCTAGCACATTTTTAGAGAGAAAAGTATATATCTAAGCATGATTAATTTTTCACTTAGTAATTTGGCATAAAATTTGTAAACAATGTAAAATTACACAAATATGCTTCTATAATGTTTCCTCAAACAAAAAGGATCATCAAAAAAACATAAGATGGGACATAAGAACCTTAATACACCTTTATAGGTGTCCATTATATCTTTTCAATACCATTATAAATGATATGGGATAATTTATTCATACAATGTTACACACTCTTTAGAATATATTTGACTAGAATTTATTTGTGAAAAAAAATCATTAGGGTAACTAGTAAATTTTGTCAAAATAGAAGTTTTATGTATAAATTATGAAATAAAATAAATTTTAATATTTTAGTAAATAGAAGAATACATATTTCATGAGGATTGGATAAGAAAAGTTAAATGCAATCATAAAGTATAAAATTTTAAGTTATTATAAGTGAATATGTGAGTATATAAGAAAATTAGGGATAAATTTTCAAAAATGCCCTTGAGGATATTATTTCTCATTTTTAAGACAACAATCCTTATTTCCTTCATTTTTTTCATTTTCTTCTAACACTCTCCACTTTCCTTCCATATCCCTTAACAAATTGAGTAAGAAAAAGCTTAATTTTTCTCTAATTTTTTCATCCAAACAAGGTAAGAATACCATTTTCATTAAGATTTTTCTTAATATTTTCTTGAATTGATAAAGGCTAGGAGTTATTTTGGTTTTAAAGGGAAATTTGGAACTCTAATCAAGAACCTTTGGTTTTTGATATGATATAGGTTGATAAGCTTTCAATCTAGCTTCCAAATATTCTCTTCCATACAAAGTGAATGAATATTCTAGTTAAATTCTTTAATTTGTGTGATTTTGTTCAAAATATGTTGGATTATAATGTTTGGATTGTAATTAATGATAGAAGAAGTTAGTATGAAATGCTAAATATGTGTATTAATGATTGTATAAGAGTTTGGTAAGTAATAAATGAGGTTAGAAGGCATTTATAGGTAAGTGAATAGTAAATTTTTTTATAGTACTATAATTTTTTCTTACGTGAATTAAATATAGAATTGGTTCTCCCCTATCTAAAAAGCCTATATCGAATAAGTGAACAGATTCTACAATTAAATCTCTTTTTTCCTAGAAATGTATTCATATATGAATTATATGTAGAGTTAATTTTTTCTTATCAAATCTAGAAAAGGTGAATCAATTTTACAGTTGATTCTTCTCAACTAAAATTAGAAATTTCATTCTAAATCACATCTATAATTAATTCACCTTGCTTATATTATGTTTTAATGTTATAATTAAACAAAATTGATCTTTTAATGATATGTAACCTTAAGATTGATGTAAAAATGAATTGACAAGATTTCTAACCTTTTTTAAGCATATGTATGGCTATTATATCATGAATTATGTTAAAAAGGAAAACATTTTGTGACTTATGAAATAAATTAAAACTTAAACTTAAAGTAACATATGAAAAATGATATAAATGCTTTTATTTATACAATTGTGACATGTGGCCATTTATAAAGGCATGGTACTATATAATACTTATGATAAGAATAGCTTATGGCCAAATTTGAGAATGGAGTAGTTGGATCATATTATGGAACAAGAGATGAAAGGGGTAATTTAAAATTGGATGATTAATTCCTAGTAATATGTTTATAAAAGGTATAAGATTGACTTGAAGATCACAAGATGGATGCATGTGTTTTACTATAAATTATTATATAATGTGTTATGCATCTAAAGTCTTGTAGCCATTGGTTAATTCATTGCAATATTATGGTATTAATATAATTATGATTGAGCCTCTTAAGGCTACTTGAGTACAAATTAATGATCGTGAATATCTTATGTGTTAGATATCATAGGAAGATGCTTTGGTGGGTAAAAACACTTTACTATTATATTTGTTGTTGGAACATTCACTTAATAAGCCTAGACTCACTCTTCTATGATTTATTTTGCAAATTCCTACATCGAGCTTCTACTACCACTTCTTTAAATCTAAAGCACATAGGAGCTTATTGTTTGAATTGCATGATAGCATAGGATATTTGCATATAAACTATCTTTTAAGCCTTATTCTATGTATAGGCTTGGATAAAGGACTTAAATATTGAGTTCTCTTTTAGACTAGTTAAAGTGGTTTATCCTTCACTTGGGAAGGTTATAAGTAACTTTAACTTTCTCCTATTTTGTAAAGCTTTATTAATGAAAGAAATGCCTTTTCGTGATTAATAGTTATCCTTTTCTTATTTTTTCTCAAGCATATTATTCAATGTTGTGATAAGTATATTAAATTAGTTTGGTGGAAATTGAGTAATAGGTTCCACCTCAATCATGATTGAGTAAATGTTGTGACATAAAAGCACAAAAATATAAAGGGACAAAGGGTCCCCTTGCCTAACTCTAAGAGATTATTAGAATTTTTAAATTTTACTTCCATTCTATAAGACATTCAAAAAGTTAAAAGTGATGCATTTCATAATTGCATCCATAAGTTAGGCATTCAAATGAATTTCTTAAAGTACTTCTTTAATGAACTCTTAATTCTGATAGTCATGTACTTTTCCTAGATCTACCTTCATTGCAAAAATCCAATTTTGCTCCTCATTCTTCTCACAGAATAAATCATCTATTGCATAACAACAATATTATCATAGATTAAACAACTTGAAACAACATTTCTTCGAAAAGGGAAATCAAATCAAGTAGCCAAGATGTTAATCTATTCACAATCAATTCATTACTCTCTTATATATAACATTATATAAAAAATTAGGTTAAAACTTGTAATATCCTCAAGAGAAACAAGGAAATTTGCAAAGGAAATTTCAATTAGAATTTTTGAATAAAATTTATTAAGTGATATTATGGATCAATAAATTTAAAAAAAATTACATAAAGGCTTCATAGGAAATTTCAACGCCAATAGGTCAAAATTGAATTTTGAGTTCAAAAATTTCAATATTTCGATTTAAGCTATTTGGTTTAGATTTGAAATTAATTTTGGTCAAGTTCTGAAAGTCTATTCACAATTTTTATATAATTGGGCTCAAAGAAAAGAAAAGAAAGTCCAATAGGAATTTTTCTTAGAATAAGGCCAAAAAGCTCAATTAGGCCTAAATAAGCGTTATGGCCCATAAGAAACCTAGCAAAGGTCCAATAGAGAAAAAGAGGAGGTCAAATGACAAAATGAGTCTAAAAACTTAAAAAAAAATTCAAGAATGAAAAATAAGGTTATGCAAATGGACCAGAATCCAAAGTTAATTACTTTGAGCTTCTTTGGGAGGCTTTATGAATATTAGAAATGAACTACATAAAGATTCAAATGGAAGTGAGAAAAATAATTACTAAAAAATTCAAAAGAAAATATCAATTAGAAAATCCTTAAGTAATTAATCGGATAGTGTAATCGAGCAAAATTTAAGTAGATTGTAAATAAAATTGGGACATGTGTCCAACTAAAATTTTTATGAAAAATTTATTAGATACTAATATAAATAAAAAAAATTTAGAAATAACAAAAAGAACCATTAGAAAATAATTTATTATATTTTTGGTCTAATATGTCAAAAATTCACAATTTTGAGCCCAAAATTGATATATATTCAAATTGAATGATTTTATTATATTTTTTGGGCTTGAGTTTTGAAGGCATAAATAAATTTCTAGAAAAGACCACACATGCAGCAAGCTTTTAAAGGAAGTTAGGATATAAATGTCATTAAATGAAAAGTTAAGAGTATTTTTAGAAAAAAAGGGCAAAAATTACAATTTATGTAAATTTAATTGGCTTAAAAGTGAAAAAAGGGCAAGAAGGACAACAAAGTAGGCCAACTGCCCTACCTCTAGAGATATATTTATTAGTTTTTTTTAATTAAAATAAAAAGGGGAAAATTTAGCTATTTGTGATTGATTGGAAGTTTAATATAAAGAAGATTTTTGCCACATTTGAAAAAAGATCTTCAGTCATTTTTCAAAAGGAGAAGATGTAAAGAGAGGCATTTTTTAGATATTAATCAAGTGAAGATAATTCAAAAGAAGATTTACAAAAAATCTTTACAAATGTTGTCCTTGGAAGTGAAAATAGGAAAGTAAGAAAAAGAGGTGAGTGGAAATTCTTCTTCATCCCTAAAGATTTAATTTTAAGCATTTTTAAGTTATTTATAGTGTTAATTATGATCTAGAATTTATGAAAATTTTTAAGAAGTTTTAAGATATTTTTAAGATGAATTTTTATAAACATAGGTAAATTGAGCTCAAAACAAAGGACTAGGTTCACCCCTTTTGGTATGAGATTTTTTAATAATATCTTGATAGTTAAAAATTGTAAAAAATATATTTTTTTGAAACCTTAAGATGTTGTGAAACTAATAGCATAAGTTTTTTCAAAATTGAAATTGTTTTATGTATCCAAAAGGGTAAGTTCCCAAAGCAACTTCAATGTTGTCTGAAAATGGTAACACTAAATGAAAAAATTTTAATGACTAAGAAAAGTAAGATCTTGATGGAATATGATTTTTCTATGATTATATGATGTGTTATAAACCTCATACATTTATTTGGAAAAATTTTTAGATCATTTGGATATTTTAAAAATTCATCTCTCTAAACACTACTGATGTTTTCTTATTTTTTTTTACTATTGTGAAATATGGTTGCATGAACAGTCCCTAGAAAGCTTGAAATTATATTAGACAATTGATATTTGCAAGATATATGTGTTAGATATTTTGTTGCCTATTTTAGGGATTTATAAAAATGACTTGAATACCCAAAAGGAATCTATTGTAAAAATTAGAAATCTAATAGGATAATATTTTTGTAAAACTCTTATAATTATTTAGTGACTATTTGGCCACACCTGTGTTTAACGCTTACTATGAATTAATATTATGCATTGTGAGATGTGATATGATGTATATATTATAGTGTTAAAATGAGTATGAAATAATTTAGAGGATCTTCCCTTAGAAAATTGCTAGAGGAAAGTGTAAGGAAAATTTTTCTCAAAGATATGTTAAGGATGTGTTTCCATTTGCCTTTAGAATTATGGTTAAAAATTTTTAAAATGTAATCCTTAGAATTTTGAGATTATATTTAGTTTTAGAATGATTATAGATGAAATTATGAATTTTTTAGAAATTTTAAGATGTATGAAAAGCTAATTATATGTGAGATACTCAAAATTTCCTATTTCAAACCCTTGTTGTGATTGCTCTCGAATTTGAAAATTTTTTAGGTAACAAATGGATGATAAAAATTATGAAAATTTTTAGACATGATATTTAGGGAGCTAGTAACCCTTTTCTCAAAATTTAGTAGTAAATAGAGTTGATTTATTTATCCAAATAACAATTTAGTTTTGACAGCTCTAGTTATCTAGATTTAATAGTTCTGAGTTTATGCCTTTAATGCATTGGCAAAGTCATGAAATTTATTGTACAAAACTTTAGTTATTTCTTACTTAACTCTTAAGGGATTTTATATTAAAACTTGGTGGTGATTGGAGATAATTTGTTCACTTAAAAAAGGCTTGGATTGCAAGTACTCCCATTTTGTCCTGTTTTGCATTTCCCATTTTCAGTTCTGTGTAAATAGTATCCATAGGACGAAATGAGGCAAATTAACTGATGTTTGATGTGTAACATTATTTTAAGAATGTTAGGATAAATTTTAATGAAATTTAGAATTTATTTGAAAGCCTTAAATAGTACCAGAATCATGATACATACAAAGTAATTGCTAATAAGATAGTTAAAATTTCTTTAAGAAATTACTTGAATTTATAAAACAATTGATTATTTTGGAATAATGTGAATAGTTATTCATTAAAATTATATATTTCTATAAATGAAAATAGAAAGGTTGTATGTGACAACTTTGGATATAACATTACATGATCATAGATTATGAATGGTGCTTGAATTACAATTTTGCTAGCCATTCAAATAATTGAATGTTATCATTACTTGAATGGAATGGTTGAGTATCAACCTTAAAATGTGATTATATACGAGAAATGGTGGAATAGGATTATGAATGAGAATTGTGATACAATTGATGATACTTAAGCCATTTATCATGAATAAAAAGATTATATATCAATCTTAAAGATATTGATATATACTATTGAAGATTGAATATATGAGAATGACAAATTTCATTAATAGAACCCTTATGATAAAGTTGGTATTTTAACTATACCATATGTTATGAAATGTTGAAATACATGGTTGATGCCTATGTATGCTAATGGCATCTTATTGATAATTATTATGAGTATGACTACTCATTCTATATCCAATTTATAGAGGGAGACAAACATCCTCTATAGAGGAGGAGAGGAGTGATAAAGGTTAAAGGGATAAGGTTAGTAGCCTTATAATTAGCATGGTGGAGGGATAAAATTAGACCGAAGATATAAGAAGAAACTTAAATACTAATTATGACTATTTAGTAAATTTTTATTAATAGTTATTGTAGTCATTCTCTAGTCAAAAATTGTAAATAATACACATAAAAATTGTTGCTAGTGTATTGGAACTATTGTTAGTACAAAAAAGGGTATTATTAGCATATAAGAATTTTTTATAGTACTCTAGAATTATAGTTGTGTATAAAAATCATAAATAGTAACATAAGAGTAAATACATTTATAAGTATTATTTTATTAAAATTTATTACATAAAAAATTATTATAATGAAGAATTATTTTTTTAACAATATATAATATAGGTTGCTACATGTTAAGTTAATCAATGATAATATTTATTAGAAATACCCATTAGAAAAGAAGGTAAATATCTCCACTCATTGAGTATTTTGTACTCACTCTTTTTACTTATGGTGTCCTATTTACAAATATAAGACATGGATTTAGTGCTATTGTCTAACACATATATATGTACCTTTCATCAGACCTAATACAAAAGTGGGGATTTTGCTATTTGTATTTTAATTCTATTTGTATTATGATTTTTGTTTGTATACAAGGTTTTTAAATATTAAATACAACATATTTTGTAATATATAAATATGTTTTAAATTTTTTAAATTTGCGCTATATAAAATATTTTGGCCATATATATATGCATATAAAAATATTTTTTGAAAATAAAAAAATAAGGAAGTTAGTAGTATTAGTAAGCTTTGTAAGGATATTTAGCTAATACAATAGTTCTAATTATGTATCTTTACACCGATCACGATATCTGAAAAATAGGTCATAACAAAACTAATTAATGAAAGTAAGCTACCAATATTGGGGATTAAATAAACCAACATCTTATTGATGGCCATAATATCCTTCCTCAAAAAGGTTTTTTTTTTCATATAACTACATATACTTTCACCCACCACCTTCTAATTATTTTGGTAAAATCAGATGGGATATCCAACCTCCTTAAGACCTTATTGTTACCTATTGAGAAAATAACAAGCTTAATTTCATCACATGATATTGGCTTAGTAATCTTAGTATTTTAAGTCTCTTCAGAAGTTAGAAAATGCATTTTCATGATGAAAATTGCTTGAGTCACTTCTTTCTAGCTAAATAAGCTCCAGTAGAATTCCTCAATCAATTTCAATAAGTCATTTGGTTTATCAACACAACTTCCTTTTGTATTTCTCAACATAGTAACTCTATTTCTATTTTTTCTTGTTATAGTTTTGGTATGATCATATTGAGTATTTTACCTTTTTTCTTTTTTAGTATCATAGGTTAGTCTATTTGACTATCAAGTTCATTTGACTAATTGAAGAAAGAATAATTAATTTTTTATAATATTCATTTTAATATTTTTATTTATAAGTATTATTTATGAAAAATAAAAAGTAACAAAATGCTAGATAATATTGTTTATATCTTAAATTCAAATAATACTTTAACCTTTTAAAGAATATCTAAATTTAGGCGCATAACATGTTATTTGGTAGCTTAAATATGGATTGTACACAATGGAGATCTTCTCATAGTAATTAATTTAAATGACAAACATACCTTCACTAATAAGAATGTCAATAATAGTAAGAGAATAATTACAAGTAAAATAGTAATTGAAGAATCATGACTTATTTATATTCGTAGTTACTAAGATCAATTGATTATTTAGGAAATTCTTATATACTTCATTTATAATATGTGTGCTTATTCTCAATTAATGGAAAGAAATGAATTGTTAGTTTTATGGAATTTACATACATTAAAATTTGTATTTTTCAATTGAAAATTGTAATTAACTCCTTTCTATTAGTTGAAAGTAACGACATATATTATAATTAGAGTATATAAAAATTTCTCATGTATCTCCATGAAGCTTCGTTTTATTAGTTACAACATTTTAGATCAAAGTTATTCTAATTTTTTCAATAGACAAATAAAATGTTTAGCTCATTATTTCTTGCATTAATATAACTACTTATAACTAATCAAAACCATTAACTAGCCTATTCATTTTGACATACTTCTTAAGCTATAAACATACGATATATGGATCAATCACATGTGATTAGTCACATGAATAGCATAGTCCATCACATGTTAGATCATGTGGTCAACTAAAAAACATAATGATTTTATTTGTACATATTTGTCAATATAAAATAAAGAGTAAATTATTACCCCTTCTAATTGGATTTACAATTAATATGTGGACTTCATCTTTCTTATTTAAATTGCTAAAGCTAATCTTGATTGAGTCAATTAAAAAAAGTCAAATTTGATTATATAATCCCACAAATACCTATCACCCCTTTTTCCTCGCAAGAGAATATATATAAATAGTAAAGTAATAAGAAACTAAACTTTGATTCACCAATTAAAAAGTGTTTCATGCTTCTTTTTTCTTCTTTTTTAACATTAAGCAAACAAGATGCATCACAAATAAAAAGAAATAACAAAAATTAAATAGATGAAAAATAGTATAAAACAAAACTAAACATAGGACATAAACCATAAAAACACTAATCCTACTAAAGGTGATAAAAAGAATCAAACTATAACAATGAACTAAGTAAAGGAAGAGGTTAAGAAACCTAATCAAAAGAACACTTTCCCTTTTTGAAAGATTTAGCAAGCCAATTAGCTACATTGTTAGCCAACTTAAAAACAAACTTGAAGGATATCATTCTCTCACCTATAAGAGCATGGATATCATTAATAATGTTCCAGATTCTCCAAGAAACCCCATTATTGTGATCACAATGTGCCAAAAAAATTTTAATTATTAATTTCAATTAATAAAAGGTGAAAAGTGATAAATAATCTTAAATCAAGACCTTTTTTAATAGCTATAGCCTTAATACAATTAACAAAAGAAATGTAACACTAGTCAATATGGCCAATAATCACCAAATCATTATAATCTATAGTCACCGCTATAGTAAACCCTAAACCATCTTTAAAGAAAACATCTATGTTCTAAATTCTCCAAGAAACCCCATTGTTGTGATTACAATATGTCAAAAAAGCATTCTGATTATCAATTTCAATTGATAAAAAGCCAGAAGTGATGGACAACCTTAAAGTAAGGTCCCTTTTATTAGCTATAGCCTTAATATAATAAATAAAGGAAGAGTGACACCAGTCAATATGGCCAATAACCTCAAAACCTTTATGATTTATGGCCACTGCTATAGTAAAACCTAAACCATCTTTAAAAAAAACATCCACATTCACTTTTAAGGCTTAAAAAGGAGAAAAAATCCAAGTAGTAGATTGAAAAGGTATTAGGATTTAAGCAAGGATAGTTCTATTATTAATCCAATTATTAAAAGCTCTCTTAGGTTTAATAATCATGGCCAAATAGTTAACCTTAGCACTATGAAAATAACAAGTCTTCCTTTCTTTCCAAATATTTCAACCTAGGTAAGCTATGTAAGAAATGCACTTAACTTTCTCAATAATAGAAAAAGAAGGAGAGTCTTTTATCGATAAAATCCAATTCCCAAAAGAAAAAGGGTTTCCATCCATATGGAAGCAAAAGGGAAAACCAAATCATACCTCTTAAGTCCATGGACAACTAAAAAGAATGTGATCAATAGTTTTAGGCTCAAATTTATAAACATGACAAATTGAGGAAATAATGACCTTTCTTTCAAAAAAAATTTAGGTAGTAGGAAGGAGTTAAAGAGAACTTACCACATAAAATGTTTAACTTTAGGAATGACTTGCAAATTCCAAATAAAATATCAAAACTTTTAATTAGGACTACTAAATATACAAGGGAAGGCATGAGAAAAAGAGATTGATATGAAATTTAGCATATGATAGCAAGATTTGACAAAGAAATCCCTATTAGCAATGTGCACTTATATTAATTTATGAAAGATATCTATCTTAGATAGATAGACCTTTTGAATAGCAATCTTTTCCAAAAAAGAAAGCCATTCAGAAATAGATAACAAGTTCTAAGATTTTGAAACAGGATCAATAATGTTAAAAGCTTAAAAGGAATGATTATTATAATTAGGGGTGATAGTAAACAATCTATTTTTATAAAGTTTAGGAATACAAGGATCCTACCATAATTTGATTAATTTTCCATTACCAATTTACTAAAAAATACCTTATTTCATGCTTCATATTGCATAAATGTAGATATAAAAGTTAATAAACTATAGAAGTTTTAAAATAATCTTCATCAATTCAAAATAAAAATTAAAATAATGTCCATTAATAATCCATAGTAATCAACTTTCTAATGATTTTTAGGGGAGGAAAATTTAGAAAAGATCATGGAATTTGGTCTAAAAAAATGGATTTTCAATTTTGAAATATTAAATTAAAGCAATAGAAAATTTCTTAATTATAATAGGTCATGCGATGTCTTGATTAAATTTGAAATGTTTTAGTGTTATGCTAGTAATGTAATATACAATTTTCTAATGTATTAAGGTAATATTCATTAATATTTTTTAGTAATTGTGATTTTATAACCGCTTTGAAGTAATGTATGCCACTCTCTCCATTTTTATTATCTACATATTTAATCATCTTCACGGAGATTAAGAAAATATTTTAATTTATTTATTTTTATTATACTTTTTAAAATTATTCTTTAATTCAAAATTAAAATTTATTCCATCATTTATTTCATGTGCAAAGTGCAAAATGCAAAATGGTTGAAAATAACAAAATTTATAGGGTCATTTGATTGACAAAGGAAGTAAGCTCTTATAAAAAGTTAAGCTTTTTAAAAAGTAAATTCCTTTATGAACTTTTTGGAAGTACCTAAAGTTATTTAGTTAACATTAAGGATTTGACACTTTCTATGGGCTAATTTTATGTGTTTTATTTGATTTCACTTTAAACTTTCTAAAAGATATTATCAAAATAACTAATATACTTCATAAAATTTTAATATAAAAAAAGAAATAGTAATAGATTTTAATTATCTCTAATTATATTTTTTTAAACTATATTATTGATTTTTCCTTTCATCATAACCCTTTAAATTGGTATTTTTATTTTTTAATTTACTATAAAAAATGAAAATAGATTTATATAAAAAATTAAGATATCTCTTTTATATATGTGTGTGTATTTCTTAAATTATTTTAATATTTAATAAATAATATTTATTTTATATAATATTTATTTCATTTATTATATAATTAATTAAATAATTATATTTAAAAAAACATATTTATATTTTATAATTAATAAATTATATTTATTATTATGAATTATAAGGTGTGCATAATCAATTTTGACCAATTTTAAACACATTTTTTAACTCAATTGAATCATGCTTAAGATAAGAAAAAGAAACTTGCACTTGACCAATTTAAAGTAAAAAATTGAATATTCAAATTATCATAAATTATTTGATTTCAAGTGAAATAAGTTGAATTAAATATAAGTAGATAAAGTTTAAATAAAGTTGATTAAGAACTTTACCTTTTTTATTATAAAATTCATTGCTTGCTAAAGTTGTGTTATGGACAAATTTAAGTTAGCCATGAAATAAAGAAACAAAGGTTAAAAAATAGACATGAAAAGAGAAGAAGTTGAAATAATGTCAAAAAAATAGAAGCAAAATAACTATAACTTATACATTCTCACTTAGAAGAAAAAAGACATGAGTGGAACTAGAAAAAAAAAAGGAAGTATGGTGCCAAAATATGATAAGAGACAGATGAAAAGGGTGCCAAAATATAAGTGAAAAGATTAAATAAAAAATCAATATATATATAAAGATATAAAGTTGATTAAGAGAAAGTAAGATAGTCTATCTCTTGCTCAAAATAGGGGTTTACTTCCCATTATTGTTGAACTTGATGCATTATCTATTATTCAAGCTATTGATTTTAAGAAATCTAACTTTTATGATGCTATTAGCCCTTTTTGTAAAGGATTCTAGGAAATTGATAGGTGAAATAGAAGTTGCTGAATTGCACCACATTTATAGAGAAGCAAATACTATTCTTGACTTTGTTGCTAAATCTTTTGTTGACTCTTCTAATTTATTTTTATATCCTTGATGAGTCTTCTTATGGTACTATTATGTATTTAAATTATGATAGTATGGGGTTGTCAACCCCTAGACATGTAAAAACTTCTATTTAGTCTTTAAATAAATTACCTTTTTACAAAAAAAAAAAGTTAAGATAAAAAGTGCAGCTATTAATCAAATGAATAGTATGGGTACTTAAAGTTTCAAACACATATTTTAATAAACAATTGGATTAGATATGATAGAAAGCAACTAGAAATGAACAAAGAATATATAATAACAACTATTTTAAAAAGAGAACTTAAGAGTAAGTTTAAATAATATGAAAAATAGTTACTTGTTGGTCGGGTTTAGTCTAAAATAGATGTCATTCACTATATCTGATGCCAACTAAAATTACAAAAGTTTATAAATGTTTGGTCTATTTCCAACTACATGATGTTGAAAACTAATCAAAATTTTCTATTATTAGATTATTTCAAATATTTGATCACAATTGTATAAATTTTGCTCAATTTTCACATGTGTTATAATTTGGAAATGATAATAATAAAAGATTAAAGTAATTATTAGTTAAATTAAATAGGAGTAATTTAATATTTATATTTATAAAAAATGTGAGAAGTTTTTCTTATCAAAAGAGTGTTAGCAAACAACTTACCATGATTTGTGTATACTAGAATTTCTCAATAAATCTTACTTTTTTTATTTTTGTAGTTATTGGCCAACCAAAGACTCAAGAAAGTTTTACTTCATGGGAAGTTGCACTTCTCAAGTTACTTTTACAAATTAAACAACCTTTATAACGAAAATGAATTTATCTAGACATTTCAAGTTGAATGTCCAAAGTAATAAAATATTTATTAATGATAAAGAAGGATAAAATTAAAAAATTAATATTTCATACTTTATTAAATTCCTAAAATAATAGATAAAGAAAAATATTTTTTTTAAAATATAAATACAACATATAGTAAAAAGTGAAAGAAATAATTAAAATTTTTCATCATCAATTAAATGAAAAGTACCAAATTGATCTAATTTGATCTGATTCAGGTATACGAAGGACAAAAATAGATAATATATATGAACAATATTAAATGCAATTAACTCGTATACTTAGTGGGTAAAATTATATGAGTATTTATTTTTACCTATGAAAGAGAAAGCTATGTGTTGCTTCCTTTCCCGCCATCTTAAAACCGCTCAAGAACAGAAACTTACCATCTCTGAAAACTTTGAAACCCAGAAGTAGCCGATGACACTTTCTGAATCTATCTCCATTGATGATTCCTAAAAGGGTTTCTTTTACCTCTATCTTCCACAAATGTAAGACATTGAAGCAATTCAAGCAGGCTCACTCGCAACTCATCGTCAACGGATTAACACATCCACCGAACTCCCTCAGACCGATCATCTCCTTCTCCGCTTTGAACCCTTCTGGAGATATCCACTATGCTCTTCTTCTTCTTCTCCAACACACAACCCCACCTTTTGTTTTTCTGTTCAACACCGTTATACGTGGCTTGGCTCGTTCCCGTCGTCCCAATTTTTTGTCTTGCTCGTTGGTTGTGCTTGACCGAATGGCTCGGCTCAATCTTTCTCCCAATAACTTTACTTTCACTTTCTTGTTCCATGCTTGTTCGAATTGTATGGAGTTTGATTTGGGAAAGCAATTTCATGCTATGGTGGTGAAGAACTCGTTTCATATGGATGGATTTGTTAGGAATTCGGTTATTCAGTTTTATTCTGTTTGTGGAGAATTGGGTGCTGCTAGATGGATATTTGATGAAAGTAATAAACTTGATGTTGTTTCCTGGAATTCTATGATTAATGGGTATCTGAAAAATGGTAAATTGTGTGAAGCCCTTGACTTGTTCAACAAAATGCCTGAGAGAAGTGATATTTCATGGAATAGTATCCTCAGTGGTTTGGTCAGATTGGGTCATTTGGATAATGCTTACCGGATTTTTATGGAGATGCCAAGGAGAAACCTAATTTCATGGGTGGTCATGATTTCTGGATATGCACAACATCACCGACCAAAAGAGGCTTTAGCTTCGTTTAGAAAAATGCTAGAATCTCAGCAGGAACCAAATTCTGCTGTTCTAGTGAGTGTTCTCTCTGCTTGTTCTCAGTTAGGAGCTTTGGATCATGGGAATTGGATTTATTCCTATATCCAAAAGAACCATATAAATTTTGATTCCATACTTTCTGCAGCTTTGATTGACATGTATGCAAAATGTGGTGCTGTGGATCTAGCAATGCAAGTGTTTCGTTCTTCCAAAGAGAGGGGTGTTTCTTCTTACACAGCTGCTATATCCGGGCTGGCAATGAATGGACAAGGGGAGGAAGCACTTACACTTTTTGAACAAATGAAGAGTGAGGGCATCTCACCGGATAGTATCTCTTTCATTGCAGTTTTATGTGCTTGTAGTCACTTGGGATGGGTTGAGAAGGGTTTTCAATATTTTAATTCCATGTCTGGTGACTATGGAATCAAGCCAGAGTTGGATCATTATGCATGTATGGTTGATCTTCTTGGACGTGTTGGCTTGTTGGAGAAGGCAGAAAATTTAATTGCTTCGATGCCGATGGAAGCCGATAATGTTATATGGGGTGCCCTTCTTGGTGCTTGCAGGGTGCATGGCAATCTTGAAATGGGCCAACGAGCTGGAAAACTACTGTTGGAATGTGATAAGAATCATGATGGTCGTTATATTCTACTGGCAAATATATATGCTGAATCCAGGAGGGGAATTAATGCTGAAGAAATCAGGGAAACTATGAGACAAAGGAATGTCAAGCAAGTCCCAGGTTGTAGTCTGATTGAATTGAATGGGGTTGTTCATGAGTTTGTTGCAGGAGACAGATCCCATGAAAAGTCAGAAGAAATCTACCAGTTCTGGGAAGAAATAGTTAATGAGATAAAGAAATTTGGCTACAGTGCGGAGACTAAGGCAGTCTTGTTAGATGTAGAAGAGGAGGAGAAGGAAGTTGTGATTGGATACCACAGTGAAAAACTAGCCCTGGCTTTAGGTTTAATTTGCACAAAGCCCGGATCAACAATACGGATAGTGAAAAACATTAGAATCTGCAATGATTGTCATTCTGCAATGAAGCTAGTTTCGAAAGTTTATAATAGGGAAATTGCTGTTCGTGATCGGAAACGTTACCATCATTTTAGCCAAGGGTGTTGTTCCTGCATGGATTTCTGGTAGTCACTCAAGAATTTTTTTAGTGAGGTCTGACTTCCGAGGCATACTAAAAGAGTATGGGGGTGATCGGCATGTCTACGAACAAGACCGGTATATGTTACGCTTGAGCTTACAATAAAAACTTACGTCACCTGATTATTTAGTTTTTACTCCTTTTTCTGTTTTCTTCTTTTTTGGGCCACGATTTCTTCCTCAAGCAGATTTGGTTTCTCTAAAGTATATTCTATGATGGATCTTGACATAAAATTTTTGTAGGCCAAGTTGTAAATTTTTTTGGGGGAAGACCAAACGACTCATGTAATTTTTTTTTCTCAAAAATTTTTCATCTAATTGCATGTTACTAATATATGATTTTTTTTTTTTTTCGGGGGGGGGGGTGTGGGGGAAGCATATCTCTCTATGCGACAAAGATGCTTTGCCATTAGTATATGGTTTATTTTAAATAACAAGGTACACGATTTTGGTTTCCATTGATTAATAATCAACTCATTTTTTCATGGCACAATAGTGGATGAGAATTTATTACCATCATTTTTCTTTGAAAATTAATGGATATTAAACCAAACTTTATCCTTTAAAGCCATTCTGCACTTTAAAGCTGTTAAATTCTGCTTGCTTTATAAAGCAACAAGTTATTGTCCATGATATTGTAGTGCTCATTAGGCTGTTCATGCACTTAATTTCTAGGATGACAAATAGTTTTGAAACCTGTATAAGAGAAACAGACAATGAGGGCAGCCAAAAACTGCAAGTCGTTGCAACTTGTCACCAAGACTAAAAGCGAAGGACTCTAAATGCACTTCAAGTTGCAGATAACGTCTTCTATCCATCCAATAGTATAACTTAATGACTTAGAGTAAGGTAACAACTCATTTTAAAATGATATCACTTGTGCATATACTTTTAATATTATGTTTGCCCCATCTTGTGTGTCATAGTCAAGACTTTTATTTTAGCTCTCTTGTGTTTAGTGATGCTACAAAGATCTTAACGTCACAATATCTCTTGCACACTTGACTAATCAAGTGTAAGAAGATAACAAATCCGCTTCAGTTGTAACTGGTGCAATGTGAAATATGGCATGTATGTGAGAATAACTGGTGTGAGTGGGATGAAATTTCTAATTGCCATTGTAAATAATTCTCATATTGTTTGTCCTTATTTTGAAGTCCCTTTTTTTCAGCATGCTTATTGAGGGGGGAAAAAAGCTATAGAAAGGATCAACTGTTACCGTATAGTTGGCAATTTGATATTTAAAGTTAATTATCTTGAAAATGAGTTCCAATTGACTCCTGCGTTTTGGGTATTTGGTTTGAAGTTAATTATCTAAAAGTTGAGAAATTATTTTCTTTACCTCCGGCTGAATCATTGATTCTGCGAGTTACAGATATAGCAGATGATGTGACATATATTAAGTAAAAGGACAAACATTTGCTCCATTTCAAACTCAGAAAAGATAAAAGGCCATACTTTTATTCACCTTGCAGCACAAGTTTCCCTAACAAGAAATGACTTGCTTTCTACAGAAAACTCACCTTAATGGCTAAGCATACTAAAACAGTACAACAAGGACCACATCAGATTAATTTTATTTGGCAAACCTAGAAAGACCACTAAAGGAGAAGAATCAAATGCTTACACGCCTGCTCAATCTGAAAAGAAAACGGTTGAAAAGAAATTTAAGTTTAAGAGGTGAGACATTTTTGAGAACAGTTTCTTTTACATAAATAATTTCCCTGTTAACCTGTGCCTCCAAGAACACCCTTAAGCTTCTTCACCTGAGCAGCATCTAGGAAAGTGGTTGCCACTATCAATTCAGTGGGGAAAGAGCTTTTGAATAAAGCATAGTCCAGAATTTGGAGGCCAGGGTTTGGACTGCTGAAGCTCACAATTGCTAAGGCTGGAGAACCACCACCATTGATTTGGAAATGAAGTAAACCTTGTGGGAATGCCATAATGTCCCCCTTTTTAAGAGTTTCCAGGTAGACAGTGTTGTCAGATGCAACAAATCCTGCACAGATTGTCCCTTGCACAACCACAAGGACTTCTGAAGCTCCTGGATGTGTATGCAATGGTATAACTCCACCTGGTGCCAAGTCTAAACGAGCCAATGAAAGGCCGAGGCCATTGAGACCTGGAAACTGAGCATCAAATGCGGGTGTCACTGCAGCTTTGATGATGTTGGAGGTGTTACCAGCAGCGCCTAGGCCAGAATAAACAAAATCATTAACGGTGACTTTTTCAGGCTTCTTGCAAGAATATCCTGCAGGGCCATAAGGAGCTGTATAATCTGCAACACAGAAATCTTGCACAGAAGCGTGGGAGGATGAGAGGAGAGAAAAGATGAAGAAAACTGTAAGAAGAATTGTCTTCATTTTTTGCTGGATAGTTATGTTTTCAGTCTTATCTCTGGAGCAGTATGTAGTAGGGGTTATGGTACTATCATATAAGAGGGGAAGGCATGAGCCAATTTTTTGAAATTGCTAGAGTTGCTGTGATATGGTTGCACATGGTTGGATTTTTCTTAGCTAAATGTAGAAACGACAGATTTTGAGCTGGGATGCATGTGAGTGTGAATAAAAACAAGAAGCCTCTTTTTGTTGGAAATTCAAAAGAACAAGAATCTTCTATGTATACTGTGAAAGATATTTGTTCTTCAAATGTCTTGGTAAAGTCATTTGTAAGGGAGATTACTGTAAATTTGAGCTCAACTCAAAGTTCACTCTCTTAAGTCAACAAGCATTGCATGATTGATATTTTACAAATATAATAAAAGAGTACATAGATATTATGAAATATAGTTGCTATCAATAAAAATCAGGTTTATTACATTTGTGAGTGTAGTCATAAATAATACTGATGCAGAATCACATGCTTATGTCATTTATTTTAACAATTAATTATCAAGATCAATGAAGATGAGTATGATACTTAACTTACTGATGTAACTCATTTGCTAACATAAATATATTTTGAGCCCCAACAGATAGAATCAGGATGTACCTTCATGTGGTGAGTATTATCTTATGGGAGAGGGCAAAGTATTAATGTTGAACCGTGAAGGATGCTAGAAAAGGGAAAAAACCATAATGGGAAAATAGTTAGAATTCGTTAATCACTGTATAAAATGCAATTTGTCAATAGTAGTTACTAGTTAGTGATCCTATCAAATGTCAGGGTCCAAAATGCTTAAATTCTATGAAATAACAGGTATTTGACACAATATTAGAGCTTTGACAATGTGTTCCAAAAGAGGAATACAAATTCCTAAACAAGTCAACTCGTGCTGTTCATAGTCTTGTGAGCCTAGTTTCAGATTTCAATCTTATAGTTACTATTGATTTGATGAATCAAATTTGGTTCTTTTTTCAAAATCTAAAGCAATTCCCATTTGTTAATGGGATGAAAGCCTAGTGTTCACTACGTTGCAACTTGCAAGCTTTGACTAAGAGTAAGCTCTTGATTTCGCTACAAATCCGATCGGAGAAATTGCCACCATGAGTTTGACAATGTTGATGGCAATAGAAAGCAATTTTGTGTATTTTCAACAAATTACCATGAAGATTGCCCGACAATGGCAGAAAAATTCAAGGTGGTCCACAATCACATGTCCAAGAGAAAGAGATGAGAGCATAAGAAGACGATTCTGACAGCTAGAAGGACCCTTCTGCTCTCTCTAAAAGTTTTAGCTTACCTTGGATGCCAACCGTGGAAGTATATGTGGTGGTCTCAAATTCCCCATCTTCTAGGGAATCTGTTTTACTGTAGAAGGTAAGAATTCTTTTCTTCTCCTCCTTGCCTGTGTAAGATAGATATTTCTGCAAATTATCTTGTCATTGCATGCGTGCTGGTATTCCAAAAATTTCATTTTACTCATGGAACAAGTGACTCTAGATCCAAGAGGGATAAACATAAATAGAAGAATGAGTTATAACTAGACTAAAAGTTGTAAGTTAGAGTGCAATTTTATCTTATTATTACCTTTTTAGAGACACATTAAGCATCAAGGACTGTGGTCACTACAGATGTTATGAACAGGGATGTGAAGTTCAGGAATTCAAATGTAATATTGGCATTCTTAGCGTTTCACCTCATTGTAGTTGTCTATTTCTTTTTTTTTTCTTTTTTCTCCAATTTCTTACCTTAAAGGTAAGAACTGTTTCAGGCAATGTGGCTTGCTATTGGTCCCTCACCAAAAGTTGCCACTGGCAATCTTCACGTTTCCTTCCCATTGGATGTCGAAGCAGCTAAAGATAAGGTTTTGTGGGTGACAAATCTGTCTAATAGCCGTCCATTTCATTCCATGCCAAAGGGTTTCATAGATGTCACTATCATTGTCATAACGTGAATGTCCACGTCGGATGAGTCTCTTAGGTGTTGCGAAGAGGCCTTTGCAGAAGGATATTTGAGTCCATAAGAGACATTTTAGCAGAAGGTTGCAAATTGTGATTGAGATATCCTCCGCATATATACAATTTTATGAGTTGTTTTTGTTAATTTTTCATTGGACAAATTACATTACCCTCTTTGAGATTTAATCTAATTACATCTACAATCATTTTATTTTTAAAAATATATATTTACCTTTCTTATTTTTCAAATGTAGGGAAAGTGAGTGTATATTAAAAATAAAACAAAGAGAATGTGTGTATATAAAAAAGAAGGAAAGTGTATATTTTTGAAAATAAAAAGAATATAAGTATAATTAGATTAAATATTATAGAATGTAAGTATAATTTACCCTTTCTTTTTACGTCTATGATAGCTTTTGATATTAACATCCCAATGATTTTACATTACATGTTCTACTCAAGATTGTGATTGTGATTGTGATTTTGATTATGATTATGTTGGAATGAATAGAATTAGAAACAAATATTAACAAAATACAACCAGCAATATTATTATTGAAGTTTCGTTTATGTATGTAACTATTAAGAAGAAATACAAGGAGAATGATAGTGAAAAAGGGATTTTAGAAATTAATAAGTGAATTATTAAATAAATGAACTATTTAAATTTAATTAGTAGGTACAAAAGAGTGAATTGCACATATTGAATGTGTCTTGTAGAAAATAAAAAAGAAATTGTTAACAAAAGGGGGAGGGAAGAGTAAACTAGACTGGAAAAAAAAAAGATACCATGAAACTAAAAAAGGTCATCACATGTTTATTTGTTTTAATTACCTAATTTTTTTTATTTGTATATCCATATTTATCAACTTAAATAACAAACATTTGGAAATTTAACACAATTTTGAATTCTTGTTTATATTGCAAATCTTAGTCTAGGTGTTTCAAAGGAAAAATGAAGGGAGGTTCAAAGGAAAGAGATAGATTATGGAAGGGAGGAAACAAGAGCATGCAAGTTAAAACTTGTTAAGCAAAAGATAAAAAAATGGAAAAAAAAAATCATGGTCTTCATTTTTTTCCCCTCATGACCTTCAATTAATTACTGTAACTAAAATCTAATTTAAAGTTATCTCATTTTTTAAGAAGAAAACTAACAAGTCACTAATCTAAAAATGAACACACTAGGATTAAGACTAGTTGGAAAGTTCGCAAATCCTTGGCCATAAAATGGTTAGTAGCAGTAATATTTAATATTATTTTAAAATTTTACTCTTTATCACATTTGAAGTCCAAATTAGAATTTTATTTGAATATGTAAAATGATTTATTATTTCCAATATTATTCAAAAGGAAAAAAAAGTTGGCCACAAAATAGTGCATCGATTTCTTTTTTTATCACGGGGCATATTGAATATGTACTTGTCACCTAAGCTGTAATAGTTTTTGGATTTCATAAAAAATTAGATAAGAAGGATAGAGATCAATACCAGAAGCAGCAATTAGTTGCACTGTCAAGAAAAAATCTTTGTTAGCAAGTTATTAGATAAATTTAATCTTCATAAAATTTTAAATCCCAAGTGTTTCCTGTTATATTAAAAATAAAATAAATAATTTATATGGATTAGTATTAATTACTTTATTGAAATATTTATTTAATGAATTTTGTATTTTAACATTAAGCATAAAACAGATTTGTTATTGGTTCAATGTATATGGTCCGTGATAAGTTGGATTATATATAAATTCATATAAGTAGAGGTCCTAACCTACAACCCTTCAATGGTCAGTAGTTTTCTATCACAAGTCTAACCTTAAATAGGGAGATTAAGATTATCATTTGGATGATGAATAATAAGGATTATCACTCCTGAAAATATTTTACTCTCTTTATCTAACCTAAGGGGTAAAGTAGATTGCAACTTTACTCATCACTATTATCCAGACTAATCATAGTTTCATCAGATTATGTACTAGGTACGTTCAAAAGTTATTAAGAATAATTTTATTATTTTGTATTTTTATTAATCATACTATCAGCAATTGGTATCAGAGCAATGTTGATAGTATGGATTATTTGATTATGAGCAATTTTTAATTGTATTGGCAAAATTTATAAAATTTTTCCTTTCTTTCTTTTTGATGTATGGAACCTTTAAAATTAGGATTTTTTTATTCTAAGACAATTTAGATCTATTTTTCTTTCAATTGAATCATGAATCTTGTTTTTATACACATCTGGAATATTATATTATTGTTTAATTATGTTCTAATTTCGTATTTATTGTAGTATAAAGGCTTAAAATTTTTGAATTTTAGAAATCTTGTAGGTTTTAATTGTACACTATTAAACCCTTATTTTCTTCAGATTAATACAAAGGTTAGTGTTGAAAATAGGCTAGATAATTTTTTCTAACATTAAGAGAGGCTAAAATACAATTTTTAGAGCTTGAAAACCCTATTAATGATTGAAAAACAGCCATAAACAAATAGCACGAAGTAAAGGGGGGAAGAAAGGTTGTTGGTCACTATGCGCTGGAAGCCATGCGCTCAAAGAACATGTGAAAACCACACTTTAGATCATTGACTAGTTTTTTGGCCACACACGTGAGACACACACGCCAGACAGCTTGTGTGATCACGCATCTATTCTATAGCCAGCTTGTTATCCGCATGTGAGTGGCACATGCTTAGGCACATGAACATCATGCGCCATGGTTGATTGGGCTGGTTGATCGTGCATAAAGTCACACGCATGTGTGGCATGTAATTTTCACGTGCCAGTAAGTTGGGCACGCATAATTGATCCATGTCTACATGTGGGCTACGTGCGTGCAGGTGTGTGATACCCATGCACAGGGCTTTTGGGGCCTAGTATTGTTCTAGTTGTGTGGAATTCTATTTTCTACTTTTTTTGTATTTTTTTTAAAAATTTTTGAGGCTAGTAAATATTTATTTTGAATTTTAGGAAGTTTATACTATATAAAAATACATTTTATTTGTGAAATTTTAGCTTGAAAAAATTCGTAGACATTCTTCATAATTTTTTTAGGCTTAATGAGCAAACACTCTCTCTAGTTGTAAGCATAAGTATATTTATTAAATTTTGAATCCTAAATTATATAATTTTGTACATATATGGACATCTAAAGCTATTTAATTCACACTTGTAATATATTAGGGATATAATAAGACTATTTACATAAAATATTATCCTTCTAAGATATTTAGGAGCATATTGCATTAACGATAAATGTACCCTATCGGTGTAACATTATTAATGTAATTTTGGGGTTTAGACTCTTTTGGATGGGCATGCAGTATTTATAATATTTTCAATATTTCTTGTACCCTATCAGTATGATTTTATTAATTACATTCCTATGTAGACTCTTATACAAGTCAAATCATGTGGTATATGTAATTTTGGTTTATGCCACTTTATCATATAATTGTTTGACTGATTTTGTTTAATTAGGAATCTTATATTATAATTATGTTATGCACGTATAATTAAAATTTCCTAATCTTGTATCATCAGTCTCAATCTTTCAATAACTATTTATGGTAAGGACTCTTAATAGAATGAATTATGATGAATAGAAAGAGTCCAAAGAAGATTTGGCTCTTAGAATACTAAAGCCAGTTGATCTCTTGCTTGAGTCTAATGCTGCAGATAAGACCTATCACAAACAATGATATGAGTTAAACCAAATTTAGTTAGCAGTGACCAAATTCACTATTAAGAAAGGAATTAGAGAGGTTATCACAAATAAGGACATTGCTGTGGAATACATGAAAACTTTTGAAAGAAATTCATTTCCACCTCACTAATTCTAGTGTGTTTTTTAGTCCAATAATCTTAATACATCTTCCAAATTTTAGTGGTTGGATTCTGGTGCAACTATTCATATTGCAAATTCTTTGAAGGGGCTCAAGAACTAGCAGATCCCAAGTGTGAGAGAGAAGACTGTCTTAGGAATAGTAGGGAGTAAGATTGAAGTTTAATACATAGGACCAGCTTCTTTATATTTATCTTCTGGAAATATTTTAGATTTGAATAATATCATTTACATACCTTTTGTGAGAAGGAATTTGATTTCTAGTTCTATTTAGGATAATTTTGGTTATTCTTTTAGGTAAACGGGTGGAAGGATTGAGATTTATTATGATTCTACTGTTATTGGTACTAACACCTTGTAAAATGGTTTATATTGTTTGAATTTTGAATGATTGTCCTACTATGTCTTCTGACACCCATCAATATTATAATTGGGCATAAATGTCCTAGAATGAGTGAGAATACCTTTATTTTATGGCATCGACATCTAGGTCACATTTCTAGAAAGAGATTAGAAGGATTAGTAAAAGAAGGTATGTTATCAAATCTATATTTTTTCATATTTTAAAACCTACATTGATTGCATTAAAGGAAAATTTCCTCCCAGAGTTAAAAACGATAGGGTGCAAAGGTTTGAAAACATCTTGGACCTAATACATACTAACATATGTGGGCCCATTTCACTAGCAGCCATTGGAGGTTTTAGGTACTCTATTACATTCATAGATGACTATTTCAGATATGGTTGGATTGAGCTTATATGCAAAAAGTCAGAATCTCTAGATGCCTTCAAGAACCTTAAGGCAGCAGTTGAACTAAAGACTGGAAGATCCATAAAGTGTGTTAGATCAGATAAGGGTGGAGAATATTATGGAAGATATATTGAGGCGAGCGAAAATCCTAGACCATTTGCTCTATTTTTGCAAAAATATAGTATTGACGCCCAGTATATAATGCCTAGCACACCACAACAAAATGGCGTTGTAGAAAGGTGTAACCACACTCTTATGGACATGGTTAGAAGCATGATAAGCCACTTCTCATTGTTAGAATTCTTATAGGGTGAGGCCTTAAAGACTGAAGTATATATTTTGAACCAAGTACCCAGTAAATCAGTTTCAAAGACTCCTTATGAGATTTTCACTGGAAAGAAACCTAATTTGAAATACTTTTAAATATGGGGTTGTAAAGCAGAGATGAGACCATATAATCCCCAGTTAAAGAAATTAGACTCTAGAATAATTAGTGGATTCTTCATTGGGTGTTATATTGGATCAAAAGGTTGCAGAGTTTATTGTCCCACTCATACCATTAAGATCATCAAGTTTGATCAAGTATTCTATTTTGAAGATGACTTGGATAATGGGAGTTCGGTGCCTAAGGATATCAATCTACATGATGAGACCACCATTCTACCCATACCTATTTTGACTCATTCACCCAGTAGAGGAGATAATGTTAATAATTCAGTTCAAATAAATGAAAATGCTCATGATGAAGAATTTAATCAACTAGCTATTGAATTAAGATGATCCTAAAAGGTCCAGAGGCTTGCAATACTAAATGACTACATCGTGTATTTGCAAAAGTTTGAATTAGACATTATTAATGCGACAGACCATTTCTTTTAAATAAGCAATGTTAAATCCTCATTCTTCTAAATGGCAGGGGGCTATGAGAGATGAAATTTTCTCTATGTATTACAATCAAGTATAGGAGCTTGCTAAGTTACCTGATGGATACAAGCTAGTTAGCTATAAATGGGTTTTTAAAACTAAGTGGGGCATCATTGGTGAGATTGAAAAATATAAAACCAGACTCATGGCTAAGGGCTATAATCAAAAAGAAGGCATTAATTACACAAAGACCTTTTCTCTTGTATCTACTAAGGATACCTTTAGAGTTATTATGGTACTTGTTGCATAGTTTGACCTTGAACTTCATCAAATGGATGTCAAGACTGCCTTTCTAATTGGAGACTTGTACAAAGAAGTTTATATGACTTAGTTGGATGGTTTTGTTGAACCCAACAAAGTGCATTTGGTATGGAGATTGCGGAGATCCATTTATGGGCCAAAACAAGTCTTTAGGCAGTGGCACTTGAAGTTTCATGAGGTCATTACCTCTTTTAGATTTATTAAGAATGCTTTGGATCAATGTATCTATTAGAATTTTGATGGGAATAATTTTATCATCTTCGTGCTTTATATTGATGACATTTCGTTGGCTAGCTGTTATGTGTAAAATGGTTTATCAATTAGCGCAAGTGCACACTATCGTAAACAAGTAATAAAGTGATAAAAAGTATCGTTCCCACGAGGATTGTTTCACTAAGTACCAAAATTAATAATCCTAATACTATTTGGCAAATCGATAAGTTGAAATTAAAGCGAGTAAACAAAGATTGATGCAAAAAATACTTAAAATAAATATGAATGCAATTGGAGTAAAGATGAAGATGAATAAAAGACCTAGGGATCAGACTTCACTTAAAAATTTCGGATTGAATCATCTATCTACACTAATCCAATTTTAACTTCCTTAATTGATAGTCGAGTTTTCCTAAATTAATCACTAGCCTCTTCCAAGGTCAAGTAATTCTATAATTAATTGTCAATTCACTATATTCCTATGTGAATTAAAACAACTAATCATGCATTAGGATTTATGGAACTCATTAAGACTACATAAACCATATGAATATATTCCTATTTCATATGTAATTTACGGTTTTAATTATAGGTTTCATACACATGTATCTCCTTCCGGTCTCAACACACATATTGAGTTCATTCAAAAGGTGACCAATCAATTGAAAGCATTAAGAGCAATAATTAAAACTCAATCTAGGAAATAAAATTGAAATTAGTTTCAATAGATTAGAATTCAATCCGTTATTATCAAGTTACGTCATCACCCTAGGAAGATGAAAAATTAGAACATAATGAAATTAGAAACAAACTCAAAATAAAATAGAAACATCATCACATTCATGATACAAATATAAAATTATAATTACAAATGCATGAGAATAGAAATACTATCCATCCATGTAGGAGGTAAAACCTTCCATGTAGGAGGAAAACCTAACCTTCCATGTAGGAGGCATACAAGAACTAAAATGCATGAACTAAACTACTATCTAAGATGCATGAATCAATGAATGCTGCAAATGCTCTCCACTTCTACCTATTTATAGGTGAATGAATCAGCTGCAAGTCATAAATCTTGACCAATACCTACCAATCACATTCTTTAGCTACCATTCATGGTTTTTAACTACCCTTCTTGATTTTCGCAGCAATAATTCTTCTGACTTGTTGGTAATTTTTCACCATGAGAATGGCAGATTTACATCTTCCTGTCAACATAGGAGTTGTAGAGCCGGATCTTAACTTTCAAATGCCGTAAAGAACTCCTAATTTTGACATTTCTATCACAAGTTATGATCAGATTAGTAACCAAAGGTCAGATTCTGTCAGAACCACTGTTTCATCTTCCAAGCAGAATTTGAGATCCTTAGATTCCGAACTGGGCTTTTCTTTAAACATGAAAGTTGTAGGGATTTTTCTCATCTTTGTAACCATATAAAGAACAACTCAATCCAACATCTAGAACTCTATATATAGCCTAAAACCTGAAATAGGGTCAAATTACAGCATTATCTAAAAGATTTGATTTGATTTCAAATTCAAGACTCATTCACAAAATGCAACTAAATTTATTAAATTAAACAAGATAAAATCCAAAAATGCATCATATAAGAGAAAATAAACATGTAAATATTTTACGTATCAAATTCTCCCACACTTAGCTTTTGGACGTCCTCGGACAAACACAAAACAGAAGAAAACTAATACTAATACTAATACTAATCTACCCATGAGATAAAAAGTACAAAAACATAAGAGAAATAATTAAAGTACAAAGATATCATAGCATTCATGAATCAACAAATCTTGACATATAAAATTAAAAAGGAATTGCAACTTCATTTGAGAAGGATTGAACTAGAATGGTATAATCACTGGAACTCTTCCTCTCTCAAGTGTTTATGGGCAAGTGTTTCACTCAAATTCATCATATCAAATATTGCACTACCATAGGCTTGCATAAATTCTCAATCTCCACTACCTGATTTACATGCACACTTCAAATCAAAAGGTCTTATTAAGGGTTGTAATGAGGCCAAGGTAAAGGAAAGATAAAACAGGGATATGAAAGGCTAAAGTAAGGAGAGAAATTAATAGAGCAATTAAAATATGGGTAATCTCTAAATAATTTTATTTCAACATAATAGCCAACGATTCAAATTCAAGTACACATCAATTTCTCTCTTCTTCTTTTTCTCTTTTTTTTATTTTTTTATTTTTATTTTTTATTTTTTTGAATTATATTTTCTTTCTTTCTTTTTTTTTTTTGAAAGAAAACCCTTGCAACTTTGAAGTTAATAATACATATTCCCCTACACTTTGTCAAAAATTCATTGTTCAAAGATTCAAATGCTCTACTAATCCCTAGGGTTAAGTAAAGACAATTGATGTTTCATTAAATGACATATTAATGGGTTAAAACAAAGAAACGGTTAATCAGGCTCAAAGGGGTTTATCAATGGTAAAACTGCAGGGTTGGCTATTTAGTTCTAACTGAGGAAAAAAAATACCTTTATCATATTTGAGTATGCATGTAAATTGTAATCTCAATCAGATTTTATGCAAGTTCTAGAGTGACAACTTAACAGGTGAATATCACACACAAGAAATATAATACTAATTTAACAAGTAGGTTCAAAATCTCACGGTTAAAGGTTTCCAACTCAAAATCCATTACTAAACCCATCAATTCTAAGAAGTAAGAAAGTTGTTCAATCATGCTATGAAATCTTTTAAAATTATTGAAAAGAACCTAATAAGCAGGAAAATATTTTTATTTTTTTTTATTTTTATATTTTTTTAGGATGCGTATCAAGAGCAGAAAATAACTCTTTACTCGGCCATCCCTTTTTTTTATATATAAATCTTATGGTTTTACTACCAAAAAATCCTAAAAAGTAAATTTTTTTTAAAATTTTTTTTTAATTTTTTTTATTTTTATTCCCCCCCCCACACTTAGTGTAGACATTATCTCCAATGTCTTCAGTAGATTAGCAAAAAAGGTTTATTAAAAGAAAATGCATAAGCAACACACATAAAAGAAATTTTGGGAGTAAAACCATAAGAGTAAAGAAAGTTACAACCGGAGAGTAGTGTCGGGCTCATGCTTTTGACTGCTGGTTGGAGATTGCCAATCTATCTTTTTCATTGATGGATCTGGTTTAGGTGTATAGCTTTGTAGTTGGTCAATCAGTTGATCAGCAGTTGAGGCAGACATTATGGCATGGCGAGTCGCTTGGGTTATGAATCCCTATTCCATAGCTTGATCTAAAAAAGATAGCAAACTATCATAAAAACCATTAACATTTAATAAACCTACTGGTTTCTGGTGAAAGTTCAAGTTAATCCAATATGCAATGCTAGAAATTCCATCTAATGCTTCTAAACCACCAAGTAAAGCAATAAAGGCTTCAGCACTGTAAAGCATACATCCAATACGTTCAGGCAAGTTTGAAACCTTTAATGTTTTACCGATGGCGTATTTCTTATCATCTAAACCATTCACAAGGATACTCAATATTTTGCTTCCTCTGATGTAGGCAGAAAATGCTGCACTTCCTTTTAAGCTATGAAGCCCTCCTCCATATACACAGGCAATCTTTCTAGCAGCTAATGCATGACCAAGTTCAGTTGCTGCTGTCACAAATTCTACATTCTTTCTAGCATAAGATTCACCAAAAACACAAATAAAATTAAATCTACATTTTGATGGTTTCTCAACCTCTTCCTCTTCTTTACTCTTGCCTTCAGACATTTTTGCAAAGTGTGATTGCTGAAATGCATTCTTATAATACAAAAGCAGAAACAAAGAAATCACGCAAATCAGATAATATCAGAAAAAGATAGAAAAATGCTATGCATAACTGACAAGTGTAATAATGGCGTGAACAAAGTAGAATACGGAATGTAAAGAAGTCAAAAAGTTACTGAAAAGGTAAACTTAAAAAGAAGATAAATGTACGGAAAGTTAAAAAGCAGCTGTAAAGATAAAAAGATAAAGGAAAAGTAAAGAAGACAAACATATGTACAGTAGTTGTGATTATGGCTCACATCTTCCTCTGATTTTTCGTTCAGTAACGACTTAAACGGCTTCTATGAGCCGAGGATTTGCTTCCCATCCAATTTTCTTATAAACTAGCAAACAGGGTCTTTTACAGTCAGATCCCCAAGACGGTAGCCTTCCTTTTCTGTATTGAATAAGTTCATTAAATCAAGAAGAACAGCATGAACATCTCCACTAGGATGCGTCTCAAGAGTCTGAATGATATCATCCAATGACTCTTTACTCAGTCCATCCTTTATGAATTGAATTTTGTCCTCTTGATTTACCGAAATCATTCCTTTATTCCTACAAAGCTTATTACAATTCCACCTTGCACACTTATGGCAGATTCTCATTCTTTTAGCTCTTCTCTTTTTAAAGTAAGAACTCCTTCCCATACCTGGCATACGTCTAACAAATGATTCATTAAACTCACCTGCTAAACGTACCTTAGCTTCAATAATCCAACGTATATCCTCGGGAAGACCCAAACGCTTAAATGCCTTCATTCTTTCAAGTCGATAGTTGTAAATTTTCCTGAGCACATCTTTGGGAAGAGTAGGGAATATGCTTTTAAGCTTTACAAGGGATTCCTCCATGATGAGAATGATGAAAACTGAAATTGTAAGTGAAAAATGTTGTGCGATGTGTGCTTAAATAAGTCAGAAGAAAAGAAATGAGTAGAGAAGAAGTCTTGGGTTGCCTCTCAAGCAGCCGCTCTTCTTTAACGTCTTTAGCTAGACAAAGTCCTCTTTTTTTTTCTTTTTTTTTCCTTTTTAATACTTACTAGCTGGCTCCTCGAGCGTGATGACAGTCTTGATGGTGTTGAATGCACTGTTATTGTATTCTTTCAATCTTTGCCCGTTCACTTTGAATTTCCTATCACCATCTTGAATCTCCACAGTTCCATACGGCCAAACTTGAACCACAGTAAAAGGCCCTGACCACCTTGATCTTAATTTTCCTGGAAAGAGTTTTAACCTTAAGTTGTAGAGAAGTACTTTCTGCCCTAGTGTGAACTCCTTCTTTATAATTCTCCTATCATGCCACATTTTTGTCTTCTCCTTGTAGAGCTTAGCATTTTCATAAGCATGTTAGCGAAATTCTTCAAGTTCATTGAGTTGCATTAGCCTTCTTTCACCAGCTGTCTTCAAATCAAAATTTAATGCCTTAACTGCCCAGTATGCCTTATGCTCCAATTCAACCGGAAGATGACATGCCTTGCCATATACCAATTGGTAAGGAGATGTACCAATTGGGGTCTTGAATGCTGTTCTATAAGCCCATAATGCATCATCCAACTTCTTGGCCCAATCTTTCCTGTTGGAATTCACTGCCTTCTCTAGAATCCATTTCAACTCTCTATTTGATATCTCCACTTGCCCACTGGTCTGTGGATGATAAGGAGTTGCCACCTTATGAGTTACTCCATATTTAGTGAGCACAGATTGAAGTTGTTGATTGCAGAAATGCTTGCCTCCATCACTTATGATTGCTCTAGGTACTCCAAATTTTGTGAATATATTCTTTCTCAAGAATTTCACAACCACTCCAGAATCATTTGTAGGAGACGCTGCTGCCTCTACCCATTTGGATACATAATCCACAGCCACTAGAATGAATTGGTTGCCAAATGAAGATGGAAAAGGACCCATAACGTCAATGCCCCATACATCAAATAATTCTACCTCCAGAATGTTGGTCAATGGGGTTTCATGTCTCTGAGAGATGTTCCCTGTTCTCTGACATTTATCACATGCGGCTACATAGGCTTGAGAGTCTTTGAATAGGGTAGGCCAATAGAATCTAGACTGAAGAACCTTAGCAACATTTCTATTTGCTCCAAAATGACCGCCATATGGGGATGAATGACAATGGGAAAGGATACTGGTCATCTCTTCTTCTGGAACATATCTCCTTATGATTCTATCTGGGCAATGTTTATACACGAATGGATCTTCCCAGAAGTAATACTTCACATTGGCTAAGAATTTCTTCTTTTGTTGTCCAGAGAGCTTATATGGCATCATCTCACTTGTTAGATAATTCACAATGTCAGCATACCATGGAGTTGATAATGATCTTACATTAAACAGCTGCTCATCTGGAAAAGACTCTTGGATTGGCAGTTCTAGTTCAAGCTTGGGAAGTTCAAGTCGAGAAAGGTGATCTGCAATGAGGTTCTCGGTCCCTTTCTTGTCTCTGATCTCCAAATCAAATTCTTGTAACAGAAGCACCCATTTGATTAGTCTAGGCTTTGCATCCTTCTTCTCTATTAAGTATTTTATTGCTGAATGATCCACCCAGACTATGACTTTGGAGCTAATTAAGTAAGCTCTGAACTTGTCAAAGGCAAATACAACAGCAAGGAGCTCTTTTTCGGTTGTTGCATAATTTATTTGGGCTTCATTGAGTGTTCGGCTGGCATAATAGATTGCATGAAAAATCTTATTCTTTCTCTGGCCCAAGACTACTCCAACTGCATAGTCACTTGCATCACACATTATTTCGAACGAAAAATTCCAATCTGGAGCTACAATGATTGGTGCTGAGATCAAGGCTTTCTTCAAGGTTTTGAATGCTGACATGCAATTCTCATCGAACACAAATGGAATGTCCTTCTCCAACAGTTTGCATAGCGGTTTTGTGATCCTTGAGAAATCCTTAATGAATCACCTGTAAAAATCAGTATGGCCCAGAAAACTCCTGATGCCTTTAATTGTCGCAGGTGGAGATAATTTTTCAATAGTTTCAATTTTTGCTCGATTAACTTCAATCCCATGAATTGAAACTTTGTGTCCCAGTACGATACCTTCTTTCACCATGAAGTGGCATTTTTCCCAATTCAGTACAAGGTTGGTCTCCACACAGTGTTGTAGCACCTTTTGCAAATTAGCTAGACAAAGATCAAAAGATTCCCCAAACATTGAGAAATCATCCATGAATACTTTAATAAAATTTTCTACCATATCTGAAAAGATTGTCATCATTGTCCGTTGGAAGGTTGCAGGAGCATTGCACAATCCAAAGGGCATTTTTCTGAAGGCGAATGTTCCATATGGGCAAGTAAAAGTTATTTTCTCTTGATCTTCAGGAGCAATCAAAATTTGGTTGTAACCAGTGTATCCATCAAGAAAGCAGTAACAAGCTTGTCCCGCCAATTTATCTAGCATTTGATCTAGGAATGGAAAAGGAAAATGATCTTTTCTGGTAGCTTTGTTAAGCTTTCGATAGTCAATGCAAACTCTTCATTCGGTCACTGTTCTCTGCGAGATCAGCTCATTATTTTCATTTGGAACCACTATCATGCCTCCCTTTTTTGGTACGACTTGTACATGACTCACCCACGGACTATCAGAAATTGGGTAGATAATGCCAGCATCTAACCATTTGAGCACTTCTTTACGAACTACCTCCTTCATATTTGGATTGAGCCTTCTTTGATGTTCTACACAGGGCTTGGCATTTTCTTCTAGCAGTATTTTATGCATACATATTGAAAGGCTTATTCCCTTAATATCTGCAATCAACCATCCTAGTGCAGACTTGTGCTGTCTTAACAACCTCAGTAACTTTTCTTCTTCTTCAGCGGTTAAATTAGATGAGATGATAACTAGCAAAGCTGAATCTTCTTCTAGGAAAGCATACTTTAGATGATTGTGTAGTGTTTTCAGCTCTAATTTGGGTGGCTTTTCAATTGAAGGAACTGGCTTTGGTAGTTTTTCTCCCAAATCTTCGAATGGCCTTTTTATGAAAATTGGTGAATTGGCTTCGAGATAGCTGACTTGTTCTAGAATTTTGGGATCAGTAGTATGAGATGTGTCCATCATGCTGACTGCTAAAGGTTGATTGGAGCAAATTTCATCTACTACTTCTCTGGTGCAGTTGTTTACTGAATCAACTTTAAAATAGGTATCACCTTCATCAGGAAGAGATAGGGCTTTAAAAATGTTGAAGGACACTTGCTCATCTTGAATCTGTAAAGTTAGCTTTCCCTTCTGTACATCAATTAGAGCTCGTCCAGTTGCAAGAAGTGGTCTCCTAAGAATAATAGGAATTTCTTGATCTTCTTCCATGTCAAGCACTATGAAATCTGCTGGGAAGATGAACTTATTAACTTTTACTAGCACATCTTCAAGGACTCCACGTGGATGCTTTATTGAACGATCTGCTAGCTGCAATAACACGGTAGTTGGTTTCACTTCTCCCAATCCCAACTTCTTGCAGACGGATAATGGCATCAAATTCACACTTGCACCAAGGTCACATAAGGCTTTTTCAAATTCATATTCTCCAATGGTACAGGGTATGCAGAAACTCCCAAGGTCTTTAAGCTTTGGCGGTAGTTTCTTTTGGAGAATTGCACTGCACTCTTCAGTTAAGGCTACTGTTTCAAAATCTTCCAGTTTGCGTTTCTTTGATAAAATCTCCTTCATAAATTTTGCATAACTGGGCATTTGGGCTAAAGCTTCAGCAAATGGGATGTTAATATGCAACTTCTTAAACACCTTCAGAAACTTGCTAAACTGCTTGTCTAGCTTAGCTTTCACCAATCTTTGAGGAAATGGAACTGGTGGAACATATGGTGGAGGATTATCTGGAAAAGTCATTCTTCCTGGAATCACCTCATCTTCTTTCTGAGCTTCTTCATTTTTCTTCCTTGATTCTGGCTCATTTAACTGCTTCCCACTCCTTAATGAGACAGCCTTTACGTGCTCTTTGGAATTTCTTTCAGTGTCACTGGGTAAAGTGTCTGGTTGTCTGGAATTCAGCATACTTGCAATTTGGCCCATTTGCACCTCCATATTTTTTATTGAGGTTGCCTGACTTTGCATGGTTGCTTCTTGACTCTTGAGTGCAGCTTCTGTTCTGACCATGAATTGGGAAGTATTCATGGTTAATTGAGCTAGTGCTTCTTCTAAATTCGCCTTTGGTTGTGGTGGTGATTGCTGAATTTGTTGTTGATAATTCCCTTGAGGTTTGAACACATTCTGATTATTCCTCCACCCTAAATTAGGGTGGTTTCTCCATCTTGGATTGTATATGTTTGAGAAAGGATCATTTTGACGATTTTGATTCCCCACATAGTTGGCTTGTTCAGGTTGAGAAGAAATAAATGGATTTCCTTCTTGACATTGT
The DNA here is from genome assembly GCA_020226215.1 of Sindora glabra. NCBI lineage: Eukaryota > Viridiplantae > Streptophyta > Magnoliopsida > Fabales > Fabaceae > Sindora > Sindora glabra. The sequence continues at coordinate 57,856,951 of CM035231.1, forward strand.
GTGCTCATGTGAGGACCTCCACATAAATCACAAGCATCTGCAGGAGTTCTAATTGCATTTGCTTGAGTTGTTAGTGAACTCACTTGCTTGGATATAGAGGCAACTTGAGAAGACAAAGTGGTTAAAATGTCTAGCTCATGAACTCCAAGTGCTTTCTTTGAAGTGTTGTGTTCAGAAGGCCATTGGTAAGCATTTGCTGCCATCTCTTCCAACAGCTCCATAGCAGCTTCTATGCTTTTTCCCATTAATGATCCACTAGCTGCAGCATCTACAAATGTTCTGGTAGCATTAGACAATCCATTGTAGAAATTCTGTAGTTGCAGCCAATCTGGTAGCCCATGATAAGGACATCTTCTTAGCAGCTCCTTGTATCTTTCCCATACTTCATAAAGGCTTTCCATGTCATGCTGGGTGAATGAAGCAATCTCATTTCTCATCTTTGCAGTTTTAGCTGGAGGAAAGAATTTTGCTAGGAATTTTTGTGCCAATATGTTCCATGTAGTGATGCTCCCTACTTGTAAAGAGTGTAACCAGCTTTTAGCCTTATCCCTAAGTGAGAAAGGGAAAAGTCACAACCTTATGGCATCATCAGAAACACCATTGTGTTTGAATGTATCACAAATTTCTAGAAAGCTGGCTATATGTGCATTCGGATCTTCTATTGGAGAACCTCCAAACTGATTTGCTTGCATCATTTGAATTATGGCTGGCTTGATCTCAAAGTTGTTGGCTGGTATAGGCGGTCTCCTGATCCCAGAAATGGTATCCATGACTGTTGGTGTGGCATAGTCACGGAGTGCTTTGGTGTCTGATTCTTCTCTCAAATCTGCCATTGCTTCACCTTGATCTACAATTGACTGCTTCTGTATCTTTCGATTCCTTCGACAAGTTCTCTCGATCTCAAAATCAAATAGCAGTGGCTCAGCAACTCTTGATCTGGTCATACACTAGGACAAACCTGAAAAAAAAAAAAGAAACACCAAAGAAGAAAAAATGTAAAATAAAAACCAAATTAGGATTAAGATTACTTGGTATTGATATTAATGATAACAATCCCCGGCAACGGCGCCAAAAACTTGTTATGCGTAAAATGGTTTATCAATTAGCGCAAGTGCACACTGTCGTAAACAAGTAATAAAGTGATAAAAAAGTATCGTTCCCACGAGGATTGTTTCACTAAGTACCAAAATTAATAATCCTAATACTATTTGCCAAATCGATAAGTTAGAATTAAAGCGAGTAAACAAAGATTGATGCAAAAAATACTTAAAATAAATATGAATGCAATTGGAGTAAAGATGAAGATGAATAAAAGACCTAGGGATCAGACTTCACTTAAAAATTTCGGATTGAATCATCTATCTACACTAATCCAATTTTAACTTCCTTAATTGATAGTCGAGTTTTCCTAAATTAATCACTAGCCTCTTCCAAGGTCAAGTAATTCTATAATAAATTGCCAATTCACTATATTCCTATGTGAATTAAAACAACTAATCATGCATTAGGATTTATGGAACTCATTAAGACTACATAAACCATATGAATATATTCCTATTTCATATGTAATTTACGATTTTAATTATAGGTTTCATACACATGTATCTCCTTCCGGTCTCAACACACATATTAAGTTCATTCAAAAGGTGGCCAATCAATTGAAAGCATTAAGAGCAATAATTAAAACTCAATCTAGGAAATAAAATTGAAATTAGTTTCAATAGATTAGAATTCAATCCGTTATTATCAAGTTATGTCATCACCCTAGGAAGATGAAAAATTAGAACATAATGAAATTAGAAACAAACTCAAAATAAAATAGAAACATCATCACATTCATGATACAAATATAAAATTATAATTACAAATGCATGAGAATAGAAATACTATCCATCCATGTAGGAGGTAAAACCTTCCATGTAGGAGGAAAACCTAACCTTCCATGTAGGAGGCATACAAAAACTAAAATGCATGAACTAAACTACTATCTAAGATGCATGAATCAATGAATGCTGCAAATGCTCTCCACTTCTACCTATTTATAGGTGAATGAATTAGCTGCAAGTCATAAATCTTGACCAATAGCTACCAATCACATTCTTTAGCTACCATTCATGGTTTTTAACTACCCTTCTTAATTTTCGCAGCAACAATTCTTCTGAGTTGTTGGTAATTTTTCACCATGAGAATGGCAGATTTACATCTTCCTGTTAACATAGGAGTTGTAGAGCCGGATATTAACTTTCAAATTCCGCAAAGAACTCCTAATTTTGACATTTCTATCCCATGTTATGATCAGATTAGTAACCAAAGGTCAGATTCCGTTAGAACCACTGTTTCATCTTCCAAGCAGAATTTGAGATCCTTAGATTCCGAACTGGGCTTTTCTTTAAACATGAAAGTTGTAGGGATTTTTCTTAGCTTTGTAACCATATAAAGAACAACCCAATCCAACATCTAGAACTCTAGATATAGCCTAAAACCTGAAATAGGGTCAAATTACAGCATTATCTAAAAGATTTGATTTGATTTCAAATTCAAGACTCATTCACAAAATGCAACTAAATTTATTAAATTAAACAAGATAACATCCAAAAATGCATCATATAAGGGAAAATAAACATGTAAATATTTTACGTATCACTAGCAACTCAGTCATTTTTTCTAAATGAGTCAAAATGCATGTTGTCATGTCATTTTTTATATGAAAGATTTTGGCAAAGCATTTTTTGTTCTTGGAATTCATATCCATAATGATAAAACTCATGGTATTTTAAGTTTATCCTAAGCTAATTATATTGAATGAGTGCTTAAAAGGTTTAAAATGGATACCTATGCATCTAGTCCAGTGCTTATTCAAAAAAAGTGATACGTTGTCTCGATCACAGTGCCTTCAAACTGATATTGAAAAGGCTAAAATGGACAAGATTCCTTACACTTTCGCTATTAGTAGTCTTATGTACACACAGGTCTGTACTTGTCCAGATATAACTTTTGCTATTAGTGTGCTTTGAAAATACTTGAGTAATCCCGAGATGGATCATTGAAAAGTCGCCAAGCAGGTAATGAAGTATCTACAAAGTATCAAGAATTACATGTTAACTTATAAATGATACAATTCACTTGAGGTTCTTAATTATTCATATTCTGATTATGCTTCATGTAAAAATGATCGTAAGTCAATATTTGGATATATCTTTATGATGTTTAGAGGAGCTGTCTTATGAAAAAGTGTTAAACAAACACTAACAACTACTTTAACTATGAAAGAAAATTTTATCACATGTTATGAAGCCATTTGTTAGGTTGTATGATTAAGGAAGTTAATATCTGACATGCAATTAGTTAATTCTATATCACGACCTCTTATGATTTTTTATGATAACTCTTTTGCAGTGTGCTTCTCTCAAAACCACAGAAATTCTAGTCATACTAAACATTTTTTTTATGTTAAACTCTTGTTCGTTAGAGAGAAGATTGTTGAATCTCAAACTCACATTGAACACATCCCTAGTGGAGATATGCTAACATATCCATTAACTAAAGGCTTACCTGTAGAAGTATTTAAGAATCTTGTAATTCATACGGGTCTTGTTAAATCTTTTGATGAAGCCTTAGTTTAGTGAGAGTTTAAGATATGCTTGTTTTATTTTCTTGATTTTTGAGACCATTTATGTAATAATTATCCAATTTGGATATTGAAACATTGATGATATATTTTATGCATATATATAATTTGTTTCTCTATTGGATTCAATTATTTGAGTTGTTAATGTATACTAATTGCTTAATTATTGTTATTTCAAATATTCTATGTAATTAATTAATGTTATCCAAGTGAGATATTGTTATATTAAAAATAAAATAAATAATTTATTTGGATATATTTATTTAGATTAATATTAATTAATTTATTAAAATATTTATTTAAGTAATTAATTTTATATTTTAACATTAAGCATAAAATAGATTAGGCTTTAGTTCAATGTGTTGGTGTGTGTCCTAGAACCAATCATATAGATGATTGAAGTTATACACAATGTATTATATTTTATTTTAGGCAATTTAATTATTATATTTTGTTTTTTTATAATTTTATTATTATTATGCGCAATTTATAACTTAATATAATAATTATCCTTGGAATAGCTTCGCTATTCCTAAAATGCCCCTAGTCAAGTATTATTATGAAAAGGATAGTAATAATACATCGAGGCTAGCATGTATAGTGACTGATGATTACGAATCATGGATATATGATATCAAGTCAATACATGAGTACATTGCTAGTGAACAATGTACTGGACTGACCCACTATGAGAATATTGCATGGATGAACGTGTCATAAGTTATTCTCATATGATCACAAATACACATGAACCTTTGACCTGAAGTCACTACGGTTCCCTACATGAGGAATTACTCACTTTAATATTGTCCTATGTCACCTTTAATTAGGATGACAAATAGGGCATTGATTGGGTGTGTCATAAATCATGTAGAGGGAAGTGAGTGATGTAGATGGGATTTTGTTACTCTTGTATAAAAGAGAAATATCCTTGGGCCCCTTGATTGAGTGAGACTTAGAAATGCATGGCCATGCTCAATTGAATTAATATGTGATATTAATTATTTATTTTAAGTCTACTCAGTATCAAGAAATATAAATTGAACATTGACGAGGATGACACATTCCATGCCTCTAGTTCAATTTGGATATTATTACAAAAGGGTTATGATGTAAAACGTTGATTATGTATTAGGTGGATGTCGAATCACAGACATTCTTACTACTTGAGTGGCAGTAATGTATTGCTAGATACCGCTTACTGTCTATGGCTCAATAAATGAGTTATTGTCAATGTAGTAAGAACCTACAGGGTCACACAAAAGGAGTAGGAATAAGATAATAATTAATTGGACTTTAATTATATTAATATCCAATTAATTGAACTTATTTTCGTGCATATATATTATTAAGAATAATAAATTCACATTTTATATATATATATATATATATATATATATATATATATATATATTATGAGATATTATTTGATATTAAAGTAATATCAAATAATTATCTTATCATATATTAGATAAATATATTATGAGATAATATTATTTTGATATTTGATAACTATATGCAATTATTTAATATTAAGATATTTATATTATGAGATAATATCATTATCTAATATTAGATAATTAATAGATAAGTCCTATCTCTCCCCATTATCTCTAGGATAAGGATAAGATGAGTTGTTAAGTATGATTAGAATTTTGGAAGCATTATCCTAGTTGGACTAGGATTATGGCTTGCCTAAACTCTATAAAAAGGGATTAGAGGGCAGCACTTTAATAATCACGTTCAAAGCTTCCATATAAACCCTAAATCACTCAGAAAACATCCAATCCTAATTCTTAGAGAGAAAAACGCATCCTAGCAGATTCGTGGAGGGTGAGAGGTCGTTGTTCACTCTGTGTGGATACCGTAGAGACGCTATACCTTCCGGCCGGCGTTTGATTCATCCGCTCCAAAGTTTTTATCAGTAGAAACACGAGTGCCCAATAGGTAAAACCCTAATCATTGACTTATACTTTTTGCATGGATCCTAGGTAGAATTCGGATCAAAATTTTGAAATTCCGCTGCATGTGATAATCCGAATATCTAACACAATGTGTATGATCTATGATAGGTTAGATCATGTATAAGCTTATATAAGTAGATGTCCCAACCTACAACCCTTTAGTGGTCAGTAGTTTCCTATCACAAGTTTGACCTTAAATAGAGATATTAGAATTATCATTTGGATGATGAATAATAAGGATTACCACTTTTAAAAATATTTCACTTTTTCTATCTGAATAACCTAAAGGGTAAAGTAACTTGCAACTTTACTCATCACTATTATCCAAACTAATCATGACTTCATCAAATTATGTACTAGGTACGCTCATAAATTATTAAGAATAATTTTATTATTTTATATTTTTATTAATCATACTATTAACATTTATAACTTTAATTTAAAAAAGAATAACCTTTTATTAATAAAATATATCCTTTTAATATATTTTCTCTTGTCTATATACTATTCACAGTGATTATATATCATCAATTAATATTGTTTTGGCTATGAGAATTATATAGATTAAGTTTATCATAAATCTCCTTTTTTATCACTTGTTCCAGAGAAATTCTTAATTAGATAAGCTTACTCTTACACAAATTTTGTCCCCTTAATTAATTATCAAGTGACACAAAAATAGTACTAATAAAAATGTGATTTTTTGGTCTACTGTATATGTTATTTATTGATTGTTGCAGTCCAAGCAATTTTGGTTTGACCAAATTATCTATAAAAAAAATTCGTCCCCAATTTTTAGAGTAGTGATTAAGTGACTATTACACGCAGAAATAAATGTGTGTCGTTACCAAAAAAATAAAAATAAGAAAAAGTAGATACTAGTGTACAAAATTAAAGTTCCGCATATTTTTACCAAAAACATATTTCATAAAAATAATATTACTTATTAGTATTTATTGTTAGAAATATTTTTAAATAACAAAAAAATCTATTTATTCAATGTGAAAAATAAAAAGTATAGTGGAAAATAATATCCTCTATTTTAAAGAAATTGTTTTTTCTAACTTCTTTGATATCACAAAATATTTTCTAACCCTAAGTTATATAAATGGTATGAAATTCCTTTACTTATATACAAATAAATAAACTTTTCTTATGAAAAATATCTTTTGATAAAATAAATGGAATGTAAGGATTTGTTTGCTTTGACAGAAAACATCTTCCTTAAGAATATAATTATAAATTATCAAAATGGTAGAAAATGATTAATATGTCTAACGTTAAATGTAAGAAAAATAAATTTTTATTTTTCAAAGAGGAAGTTGTTTTCCTCCCCTACCATAAATTTATGTATCATTTTTTTAATTATAAAATACAGAGACTATAGATGATTAAAATTAATCTATTCAATTCCTATCTTATAAATTATAGCCAATCAGAAAAAAGCTACTTATTAACACTAAAAATTTCACATGAAAAATAAGTGAGTTTGTAATGATAAACTAAATTATGTTATATATGTACAATAACATAAAGCTTATGTATTAATAATGTCAATTAACAAATATAAAGTTGCCATGTGTCACAATGTGTCATCCCAATCAATAAGAAAATTTATCTTTTTAACAAGTTAAAAGAAGATAAGCATTAAAAAAATAAGATGTTTATCTTTAAACATAATAACTTAATAAATAAAGAGCTTATTTGTGCCATTTAATGACAATAATAATAACAAGTTGTTGCAAGAAGAGATGTGAAACTCTGAAACTTTGCCAACAAAGATTAGAGTATTTAAAATCTCTAACTTCCATTAAGATAAAGTCTCTAATAATATTCAAGTTATAGAATCTTTTCAAGTGCAAAGCATTTACAAAGATTTAACTTTTTATTAGAGATCAAGCTTTTTTAACCCTTCCACTAAAATCAAATGTTCAACTTTTGAGGTGAGATCAAGTCTTTTTCAAGCCTTCTTTTGAAGTCAAAATTCAACTGTTTGATCCAAGATTAGGTTTTTCGAAGCCCTCGATCAATATTCATTGAAGAAAGGAATTAAATGATTTATTGTATTCTTTTTGAAGAATTATAAAAAATTGGACATTATACTTTACATTCATCAAGAATCAATAAAATCTATTTGTTTCACATTAAGAAAATAAATATTTATTGAAAAATTTTATATGTATAGAGACACAAGTTATTCCTTTATTTATATATAAGGAAATGAGACTTTTCTACAAAAATTACCTTCCAAAAAAATAAATAAAGCCTAAAACATTTATGATTTTCTATCTACGAATACCATTCTTAAATTCTTTTTAACTCAAGAATCACCCCATTGGTCAATGTGTTGGAAGTGGCTAATATAGAAAAACTAATCAAAAAATTATATCATGCAAATTAACTAATGGTGATATACCTTCTTGTTAAAGAAAAGAAAGAGCTACTATTAAGTAAAATTGGGAATGGATAGGTGAAGATGTGTTCCAAAAGAAATGTAAGTAAGTTAGGTTAGTTGCAACTTGTTTTATAAGAAATCTAATATTTTAAATTGTAGTTAGCAAAGAAAATCCATAAATAAACTTCCTTCACTCATTTGTAAGCTAGACTTCTTATATGAGAAAAGAATCTCCAAGTATCTCCAAGTATAACAACATTTGAAATGCAATGCTTATCAATGTTATGATATTTCATGTGAACTTTTCCTGCTACTATAGCTTTTCTACATTTTTCACTTTATTTTTTTAATTCAATAACACGGTATCAAAACATGAATAATCATAGAGGATAGCGAAAAAGAAAGAAAACCAATAAGGTTGTCTCTTCATAAAATACTTAAATATAAAAGTCTTTAGTTATGGCTTTGAGCAGCTTTTTTGCTCTAATCCCTCATACTGTCATCAAAGTTGACTTCTTCATATGGTAGTAAAAATGAAAGCTTACTTAGAGGCTTGTGATATAGAGGAATCAATTGAAATTGGAAAGGATAGCATAAAAATATGAAAAAGAAGTAGCTTCTTTGTTCCAATCCTTCGTACTTTCATTGAAATTAACCTCCCGATATGGGTAGTTAAGATGAAAGCTAACTTAAAAGGTTATGATTTGTGGAAAGCAATTGAAACTGGAAGAGATACAACTGATAAAAGGCCAAAAAATTCAAAGGTCTACACATGTATCCTTAAGAATGAGAGGCATAAACTTCCAATGATGCACATTATAGGTGAAGCATATATTGGATGGAGCATGCCATTTAAGAAAAGTAAAACTCCTTTTAGATGGAAAGCATACAAAGATGAAAAAGTAATAATAACACCACCACAAGAAAATGGAAAAGGATGATGCAACATTATAGAATCAATAAACATGAAAAACGTATATTATTTTTTGCAAGAATTAATTTCTTTGTTGTTCCATGAATGAGGAATTGATTCCTCTCTTTGTGAATCAATTCTACCTTGTTTAAACAAAGTAAAAAATTACTATTATAGAATAGTTAATTGACATTAGGTGTTTGAAAGATTACATGTTGAAAATTAATTGATATTTAATCGAGTGTCATTGTATATCTATGTTTGACGTTGATTTTGAAACTATTGTAAAGTATAACAAAAGTGTCAATTTTTTAATAAAAAATAACCGATGGTTATTTATTTTTCTATCATTATGGTAAATAATTAAACATTGTTTATTTTCAAACAACCAACATTTAATTTCAATAATACATTGTTATTTATTTTCATAATCAATGTGGCATGTCTTACCCACCTAAATCCTATCTTCTAGTTCTTCATTATTCCATCCTAAACCATAACTAGATCCTCATGCTCCTCAGTTATTTGTCTTCCTTATTTTCACTGTATTCTTAACTAAAAATAAAACCTATGACTTTAAAAAATATTAATTTGAATAATTTTAAAGAATAAATTGAATAATAAAAAATTAAAAATAATATCTACAATACCTTAATTAGAGATAGGTGCTTTATTAAATCTATCTTGATACTCATTGCTAGATATATGGTGTTTGTACTCTCTAGAAAAGCTTTTTGAATATAATACTTGCATATACAATCACTACTCATGAAAATTTGGTATATGATATTACATATATTTATATAAACAAATAGCATATGATATTATAAATTGGCAAAAAAGATGAACGAGATTAATTTTTTTACCTATAAAAGCTTGTAAAAATTGGATTAAAATAATAGGTAACAAAATAAGATTGATTAAGAAATTAAAAACTAAATTACAAGAACAAACAAGAAAGTAAAAAAAATTTTACATTTATATTTTACACTTTTCTAATGAATGATAAATCTCACATATTTGGTCATAAGTTAATGGAGTTTTAGTTATACAAAATAATTAGTAAGTAAAAATATAAAAATGAATAGAGCATTTTAAGGTTGGAAGGAGAGTATACTTCGTTAGATAAAAAATTATTTTAGAGTTAAAAAAAATTAAGATGAAATTTGCAAATAATGTCATGCTCTACTTTTTTTATTTTCAATTTGTACCATACTTTAAACTTCTCATTTTTAATTCATACTCAAGAGCTAAGTTTCCACATCAATTAATATCAAAAACTAACATTGGTTCAGTAAAACATAATATTATCTTTAATACAATCATGATATCTCATTTAATAATGTTTAACCTCAATTATAAAACAAGAACAATGTCATAAAAGATAATGTCACTTATTAAAATATAAATTTCTTTTGCTTGAGTAACATTTTACAAAATCATCCTATTACAATCCTAATCTTTACAAAATCATTTTAGAATGATCAGATATAACAAACGTGTATATCAGAATAAAATTAATTCAATTATACATATTATATATATCAAATCGAAATACAAAATACAATTAAAATTGATAACATTAAAATTCTTTTCTATATTATGATATTTTTCTTATATAATTAAACAAATACAAATATTAATAGATTGAATGTAAATGAAACAAATAAGAAAAGAAACATCTATTAGGAAGGACATTACACAAATTAGAAAAAAAAGTGGATCACCTCCATTTGAAATTCTTTTAATGTAAATTTTAGTTAATGATCAAATGGTTAACAACATTGGTTTATTAAAAATAACTAACATGATTCTCCTTTTTTATTGCATAATAATTAATGTTAAAATATAAGAAATAAAGTTTAATATATATATTAGTATAATTAGTAGACATTATAACATAAAAACATTAGTTTTAAGAAAGAAACCAATGTAATTTATTTGTTTTACTCTAGAATATTGAAATATTTAAAATTTTAGATAAAAGATGATAACTAGAAAAAACTTATTTTTAAAGTAAATAGATATAGAGTTGCTTTGATCTTGTTTTGCAAAAATTGATAACTAGAGAAGATTGAATAGAAACTTACATATAGAACAAATTGTTATATTGAAATCTTTTAAACTTCAAATTGAAAATAATGACAAAAAGGATCAAATAGAAAAAAGTTATTTTTAACTTATATTTATATATTGAAATCATTATCTATTCAAAATAAATAACTTAAATGCCAAAAATAGAAAGCAATCCAAATGTAGAAAATAAATATAAATATAGTAAATTGAAAGTAAGTAAAAAGATATGAGATAATGAAATACTATGATATTGCAATTTTATTTATTTCCATATACATTTTCTCATTATTAAATCGATAAAATACAATAAACAATCAACTTTTCATTACATGTAAACTATTACATCATTAACAGATACACTAAAATACTAATAAGATAAATAATTAATTCTCCATGTTTGAGGGTTTTTGAGTTGGAGGCTAATTATATATCATATATATAACTTCATAATACCAAGAAAGAGTCTTCTTCTACCCTCATAAAGTAATTAAGGTGGAGGGAGGCTCTTATATCAACAATAACAAATATACTAATTTTCAAAATATTTCTCATTACTAATTCTCTTTTATTGATACTAAATTATTAGTTTAAACGATGCATTTATCTTCATTGCTAATGCTAAAGTTTGGAACAAATTCAATCATACCCTCCTCTTCCATCTCAAAAAACCTATTTGGAGATGCCATAAATCTTATCAAAGGACTTACCTCTCTTTTAGTGTTTCAAGTTTTATATATTTTTCATTTATCAAATCACGCATTGACTCAATATATCAAAGAAAGGTAAGTTCTTCGATAAGATTTACAGAATCACCAAACAAGTTTCATAAGATGGAAAAGGAACTATTTTTGAATCAAAACCAAACTTTAGAGTTAGATATAGGGGATAAGGTATTGTAGAAATGTTTCAAATAAAGAATAGAATGAAATTTATAAGTAATACAAGATATTATACAATAATTATTAACATATAACTAATATCTTAAAAATAAAATTTTCATATTTGGTATGTTAATATAACTTTTAGATGTTGGTTATTTTAAAAATTAATGTTGTAAGTATTCTTAGTTTCCCAAAAACTCATGAATGATGTAGTACAATTTAAATGAGTTAATTGTTGACATTACAACTTTATTCAAGAATTTCATAAATACAATTTAAATGAGCTAATTATTAACATTATAACTTTATTCATAAATGTTGTAGTGCAGTTCAAATGTACCAATTGTTAGCATTATAAATTTGTAAATACAAATATTAATTAGTTTTAAATAATTTTTAGGCTTAGGTTCTTGTATAATATCCACATCTATTACTTTATAGTTTCCAATAATATTGTAAATATAAAAATTAGTTGACTATTAGTTCCCATATACAATTGACATCTAATCTTAAAACTTTTGAATTTGTGAAAGCATCTCATCCAAGACTCTAATGCCTCTTACTATTTGAAACATGAGAATTTAAAGTCTTGGATGGGTTGCTTTTAATAAATTTGAAGCATTTTTAAAGAATTAGTGAGTTGCATTTAAATTCAACCTAAACATTTAAAAAAGGGTACAAGTGAAATTTATAGGCACTAAGAGTAACATTTATGCATCAGTCTTTAATTTGATAACCAACGTCTGAAAGTAATGGCAATGGCCTGAAGCAAAACAAGTGTATAAAGTTAAAATAATATTTCCAAAAACACTAATACTATATCAATTTCAATGTCGGTTAATATAAATACTGAAGTTTTAAAATTCGCAGTATATTCAATCATCTAAATAAATATCAATTATAATATTAATCCTCATTGTAAGTTTCCCATGAATTTTATAAATATTACTATATAATTATAGATGTTGGTTATATTTAATAATCTTTATCTTAGATGTCTCATTAATTTCAAAAATATCACTGTATTAATATAGATATCAATTTTTCCTTTAACCAACATAGAATGACCATTATATAGTAGTAAATGCAAGCAAAAATTTCAAAAGAAAGGGACTTATAGAAAAAGAATATGATGATGACAACTATCCAAGATTTTGGTGCAATGTTGGAAAAGGTCTAGTGAGTCCAAGTAGCAAAAGCAAGCCATGAAAGTGGCCTACATAACTCTTTTTCCATTGTTCCAAAGCAGGACAAATACCTCTCCTTAGCAAACATTAGCCAAATCAGGAAAAATTGTCAAGGTTATTAAGGAGACAAACCAAGCTAGATGTGATTTTAAGTTAATTAGTTTAAGTTATTAAAACCATTTTTTAAAAAAAATGAAAACTTTGTGATATATATATTTTTTAGACTAAAGGGGAGTGTTGGAAATAACTAGTCTAGAAAAATCAATCAAAAAAAGTATATCATCCAAATCAACCAATTGGTGATGCACCTTTCTATCATAGATAGAGCTATTGCAAAGTATAATTAAGAATGGATTGGTAATTTTGTATTTCAATATAAAATTAAGTGGGTTAGGTTGAATGCAACTTGTATTATAAGAAATCAAATATTTTAAGTTGTATTAAAGAACCACCTCTCATATTTTATGAAATTATATGTGACCCATTAGCTTGCATTTCATTTTGTGTATATCCAACTTGCAAATAGTTAATATTACAAAGACATGATAATTTTTCAAAAACCTTTAACTTATAAATAGCACTGTTCATGATTGATTCTTTTTTGGTTTATCCTCATCTATAAATGAGCGATATGGTTTTGACATGATATGAATATAAACAAAATCAATAAACTAACCTAAGTGGGTCAATGGGATATATATTAACATTGCAAGCTAATATGTGAAACTAATTTTATGAATTACATGGAGATTTCTACTTTATGGTCAAGGAAAACTTTATGTTTGAATAGAACAGTTGAATGCAAACGAAATGTACTATTGTTATGTAATTCGATAAGGAGACTAGTGAAATAGTGCTTTTTTTGTCCTCAGGTTATGCATGATCATCACTGTAGGGCTTGAGTTTATGCAAGTGTAGCTAGCCATAAGCATATGTCAAGTAGATAGATGACCATACATGCATGCATTAGATATGTGATGAAAATCAAACTTAGCTTAGATGAAGCCTTCAACCTTTACTGTTTCTTGTCGTTTTTATGATAGGACCAATATAGCTAGGGATTTGGCTAGTGATAGGTCAACTGCTCTGTTTTTTCTTTGTCAATGAAATCAAAATGAGATCAGCTATAAAGGTGCATGGTGGGAACCTGTTAAGAATATGAAAGGCAACTTGCTCGGACTTTTTAACAGACATTTGGCGTGTGTGACCCAAACTCAGCATGTTTAGTAGAGAACTGAAATAAATAACATCTAACAACACCTCCAAGTCAAATGTTCACAATATGCTTAAATTTATTTTGAGCTCCAAAAATCATAACTTTAAGGTGTGAGTTCTCTTTTCATGTCACGATCGTTGGGTTTTCTTCTAGAAGAAAATTTAATATACATCCTTGTCTATTGCAATATCACGAGAATGTGGAGTTCAGAGATTGTTCTGATATATGAAATGTTATTTTTGTAATGCCATTGTTGGCAATGCTTAATATATGGTTAATTCTCTTGTGATGTGATCGTTGGCAATTTTGAATGAGCTTGATTAGAGCTTCGAATCTTAAATTCTTAAATCAGATTATGATCAAGTCCCCCTTTGGATTCGAGAGACGCAGAGGTTACGCAACCCGAAACTTTTGCGAACCGTAGGATGTGAAGCAAAGATGAGATGTTTACTTTGTGATCGATTCGTCGATGCCGGAAATTTTGTTCCCGTGGCGATCACATTGAATCTAAAATGCTCTATATGGTGTCTTCTGGCATCTTCGATCAAAACAATGACGTAAGTCCCAACCTAAAGTTCTGACGGACCTTCCCATTGTCGAGATTTTGAGCAAACATCAGTGGCGTTGTCTCCTTCAGCAATCATGGACAAGTATTTATCATTAAATTTCTCGGAACACAAAGTTTCACCGGCAATTGGGAGAGTATTTGGAAATGATCTCTGGTGGAAGATCCGCCTTGATGCTATATCGAGAGAGATTTGATCAACAATTCTCTGCCTCCAAGAGATTCTATGGCTTCGTTATCGCCATAGGCCCATAACCTCGTCCTTGCCCCTTCTGTGACTATCAAAGAATTTCAAGAAATCCATGGGTTTTCCTTGAGTCAAGGAAAATTATAATAAATTTGTTAAATAATAATGCATTACATGAAATTATAATTTTATAAAATTTTTAATAATTCAACATAAAAATTATAATTATATTTATTTAAAATTAAAAGAAATAAATGATATATTTATGATTTACAAATTTTAAAATTTTTGGATGATTAATAACTTGAGTTGAAGAAGAAGAAAAAATATATAATGATAAAAAAAAGTAGTAATTATAATGCAAAGTATTAAATTAGGGTAATATATTAATTAAATAAATTAACTTGATAGATAATATATCAAATTTGAAGTTAAATAAATTAATCATATTTAATAAATAAGTGAATATATTAATTTAAATTTAATTTAATTAATTAATTAATTAAAGATATGTGATGATAAGTGATTTAATTTATTTTTACTCTACTTTAAAATAAATGAATGATGTTAAATTTTTAAAAATGATTATATTGTATCTATATATTATCAAATCTAATTGTTAATATATTATCATATAATATATTAAATTTAATTTTTAAAAAAGTTAATTTAATATATAATTAAATTTAATAATATATTATTATATTATTATATGATCTCCGCCAATATGTCCGGTCTAATGGGCAATGGGGAATGGTCGTTTCGTGGCCTAGGAGTGTGTGTCTCGTTTGGTGGTCTAGGTGTGTGTCTGTGTCTGTGTCTATACATAAACATGCAACAATTGCAGTGCTACGATATGATTACGACCACGACCGGAGACCTCATCGGGTGGCACAAACTTGTGCCTTTAAGCAGGGTGGCATAATGGGTCGGAGTCAATCCCCTCCGGAAGACCCCCAAAAAAAATATGAAGTGATATGAAAAAAAAAAAAGGATGAAATTATATATATAAAAAAAAGATAAATTGATATGGTTATGACACTATATATACACAGTGAACAAGTAATCATTTGGAGGGAACACGATGTATAGCTTACATGTGCGTTCTTACATAGCTCCAGGAGAGATGGAAAAATATCGTGTGTAGAATTAAGGTTGTATTTGATTTGTAAATTTTTTTATATTTTTAAGAATATTTTAAAGAAATGTAAATTTTTTATATTTAATTTAAATCGAAAAAAGTTCTCACGATTGTAAATATTTTTTTAAAAAATTTATTTATTATTTTTATAAAAATATGAATATTTTATATTTTCATAATATAAAATTATTTAATTGATATAAAAATATTATTTTACCTACCCTATCATTTACTATGATCAATTATCACCCGCTATGACATATTATCAATGATCATTAATCATTATTTATTACTGGTAATCGCTGTTAATGACTATCATCCACCACTATTTATCATCAATGGCAACCACTAATTACAACTCATTATTAGTAATTATTATTAGTTATTATTCATTATTAGTAATCATTGTTCACCAATACTTACTATCGGTCACTATCACCTACCATAATTTATTTATCAATGATTATAACTGGCCACCATTTATTATTAATAATCATTATCAACCACCATTCACTATTAATAATCACTAATTATTAGTGACTAAGTAATTATTGTTAGTCACTATTTATTCTCAATGACTACTACTAGTCATCTTTCATTTCGAACAATTACTGCTAGTCTCTACAGTTAATAATCATTGCCAACCACTATCCACAGTTAATAATCACTAATTGTTAGTGACTAAGTAATTATTGTTAGCCACTATTCATTCCCAATAACTACTACTAGCTATCTTTCATTTCAAATAATTACTGCTAGTCTCTATCTATTGTTAATAACTATCATCGATTATTACTCACAATTGATAATCATCATCTATCACTATTGCTTAGTGTTAATGATCATTATCACTATTGCCTATTCTTTACTATTAATAATCATTGTCAACCACCATTCATATTTAATAATTACTAATTGTCAATTATTAAGTAATTATTGTTGGTCACTATACTACTAGTCATCTTTTATTTTGAATAATTACTGTTAGTCTCTATCCACTGTTAATAACCATCATCGGTCATTACGCACAATTGATAATCATCATCTATCACCATTACCTAATGTCAATGATCATTATCAATCACCACACACTACTATTAATCACTTAATTTTCAATTACAAGGAGCTTTAGATGAAGGATATGTTTAGAGGTCATCCGCCCCACGCAAGCCTCCAGCGTCCAACTGTTGTCTCTTTTAGGCACATAATGCACTTTCGGCAGAGAAGGAGGCACCCACGCTGTCGATATGGGCTGTAGCCTGCTTATGTGGTACATTGAGACTTGAAAATGGAAGGTTTATACTCTCGGAGTGTCAACACTGCACCATACACTTTTCCGT
This sequence comes from Sindora glabra, assembly GCA_020226215.1. Classification (NCBI taxonomy): domain Eukaryota; kingdom Viridiplantae; phylum Streptophyta; class Magnoliopsida; order Fabales; family Fabaceae; genus Sindora; species Sindora glabra. The sequence continues at coordinate 57,874,444 of CM035231.1, forward strand.
ATACTCTAGTCTAAGTAATTATAAAATGTCATGCTTCTTGTACCTCATATATCATTAATATCTTAGCTCCTTTTGTTGCAAGAATGTTGTTTCTCCTGTGATTTCAGCTTTTATGAACTCTAAAATACTGTTGTCTTTTGCTCAGCTGTTTTACAAGGCGCTTTTGTTATATAAAAATTCATTTTTAATTAATTCTTCTAGATTCAAAGTGCGCATCCGATATAAACCATCAAACTTTGTCACTTCAATTGTTTGCCGAACTCGAGGGAAGTAGCATTTTCAAGTATGAAGTAATATTGATATAATTGAGTAAAACAATTTCATCCCAAAGCGGAAACTGTAACGATCTGAGTGTAAATGTTTTTGTAAGGCTTGCACAGAGTTTTCCAATTTTTCATGGGGTTAAATCAAAACACTGCCCATTTTGCAGGAGCCCTGCTCGAGATGCAGATTGTTGTCGTCTGTTCTAGTTTGGTATATGTCTTCTGCCTCAGATTAAGTCTTGGGAAGAAGAATTGTTGTGTAATGGGTATATATGATTCGTCATTGCGAAAGAAAATTCACTAATTCCTAGTATGCTCCATCATATTATTTCCCAATATTCCATCAATTATTCCACTTATCCGGTCTACCAATGGCAAATCCTGCTAATGCTGGTCTTGCCAAACGACATGCTGGAGTTCTTGGATGCACCTGTCCCTTGCATAGTGAGTTTCCTGCTGTCACTTTTACTTTCTCTGATAGGAATGATGTCTGTTTGAACTCAATGCTCAGGTTGCTTTTCCTTTTGTTTTAGAAGAAACTCATGCTCAATTCTTTGGTTTTTACTCATCCTTTTAGGTTATCTTGAAAACAATAATACTAAATGCTACTTTACAGCCTAGAAAAAGCATGTGGTTTGAAAACTGATTTCGGTCATATTGATCACCTTTCCCCTCTCTTGATAACACGTTCCTGACGATATGAATCAACGGAAAACTAATTCTCTAGGTTAGTGTGATGAACAAGACCAGCGAACTGCAGTCAATAAAAGCTAGGTCTGTAAATCTCTTCCCATTTTTGTTTGGATGTCGATGTTATTGTTATCGCAAAAATTGACGAACAACCCATGGTAACCATAGTAAAAAATATCAAGGTCACTCTTAGCCTAACCTGATATGATCTGAGTGGCCGCAGAACGGCCTAATCCGGCACGCTCACCCAACATAGAGAAATCAGTCTTACTGGCACAAAGCCTTTAACACTTTACATGGCCCAAATCAGTTCGAATTTTTGAACAAGTCCAGTCAACATAAGATACCTCTTTATGCACAACAACCGACGATGAAATCACACAAAAAGGGTAAATGATCACACTTCTCAAACTGATAAGATTATATGTACACTCTTCATTGATTCTTCATGTTACACTAAATATCATCTTCAGATCCCACAAAAGCTTACGCAAGGCTAATGTATAAATCCTTTTTTACCAAACTATTTTTCATTATTGTTATTCTGCTCAAACACTTGCTGATTTAAATATTGGCCACCATGTACACCTGGCATTTGCTACTTACGCAGGCTAATTAATAGGCCAATCGACCTATACCAGAAGCCGAACGAACAAATTGGGAAATACCGGTCACAACTATAAGATTGCAGACAGACGCACTTTATACCTGTGACTTCTAATCTTATTCATGTTCTGTTCTTATTTTACTTTCGGACTGAAGCTGCCGAGGGATTCCTGTCTGTTTTAAGATCCTACTTGGATTATCTTTGCTGTAACATTCGCTCTCACACGATTACTAATGTACAATCCAATGATGATAATTAAGGTTTGTATCTTTCGTTGAGCAGAAAACTCAAGCTACACATTCTGTTTTTCTGATGCTATTTGTTCCTGCTGGGAGTTTCAGAACGTAATAATTCACTGTGACTGAACATTGACTTGTATTGCAAACAAAAGGCAAAATCCAACGTTGACAGCTTTGAAACTACACAGGTATCTTTGCTCTTGAAAGAGAGTCTCGTCGACTCATTCCCCTATCTTGAACGGCCTTTCATGAAGGTATGGTTCTTGATGTTGCAACATAAACTCATTTTGATTCCAAGCAAGTTTTACTTTGGTATCAGTTGCAAATCATCGTTACTGACTTCGACAACGTTGCTCTTTTAGTTATTGCCTTAGGCTTAAACTTTCTTCTTCTTTTTTTTCACTTAATTCAATAATAGCTAGTTTGCAAATAAAAAATCTCTGTTTATTAAATGAACATAACCCAGATTTTCCAAGTCATATAAATGCAAGATTGATTATTTCAATAAATTATAATAACCTCTCTTATAGTTTAATGAAATTACAGTGTCTCTTCTTGATTTCGAAATCAGAGATTCCGGCCCTTATTTGAATTTCGACAACGACGCGAAATCATCTCTTTTCTCTCCATACTTGCACAACATAGATAAACCTTCCATTTATGGATAAATTTCATCCACTTTTCTCAAGATTTAACTTTTTCATTTGACAGAAAATATTTTTTACAAAAATATAATTAAAACTTATTAAAATAGTAAAAAAATTTATATGCTCCATATTAAATATATGAAGTTTGGTGAGTGATAATTTTCTTTTTTAAAGAAGAAATAATTTTCTTTTATTATCAGGACTTTAGATATCATTTTCTTTAGTAATCAAATATAAAAATAATAAGTCATTCCTTCACTTTTCCAAAATATAAAGGGACCTTGATCTAATTATGCTCATAGGCCTTTTATTTTCAAATATATACACCCACCACCTTTATTGTTTTGGATTAAAGGAGGTTGATGTTTAAATTGGTTAAATTATTCTATCCCTATAATTTTAAAGTTTTGAATTAAATCTTTATGCTTCCTTTTCATTTCTATTTGAATACTTTATTATTTTCTTATTAGATCTTGTTAACAATTAGTCCAAATTGACAACAATTAATTAACTGTTTGTGCAGTAAAAAATAAATGATCCATCCTTTCTATCTAAAAACAAAATAGTATCATAAAATATTCTAATTTATTTTAAGTTATTTGTCACTTGAATACAATTAGAAATTGTATAAAAAACTCTACATCAACAATTATCGAAGCACATAAAAGAGTACTGTTCATGTGTACTAATTACTAATAAAATTCAATAGAAAATTGACAGAAAATATCTAATTAAAAAATAAAAAATATAAGAATCTAATTCAAATCATTTAAATTGTAAGAACCTGATTAGAAATTAAGTGACACTATAAGGAGTCGCAAAATAATTTAAACTTTAAAGTAAAAAAAAAAAGAATGTGAGTTTGTATGAGAAAAGAAACTCGATATATACCTTTAAATATAAAAGAGGTGCCGGTATAATTCTACTAAACCTTAGATGTACTAAGTGTAATTTACCATTATTTTATAACATGAATTAAGCAGGATAGTGTAATATCAATATAAAAAAAGAGTTGTTATAACTTCATTATTATATCTCATGAGAAATTGTGTCATTTAATTAAGAAAAAAAATAGACATCTCCTAAATTTAAGTAAAATTACAAGAACTTTTTTTTTATTTCAAAATTTATTTAGACCTTCTTTAAAATATAAAAAAATACATTAAAATTCAATTTTGAATTTTTCATCAAGAAATGATAAGTAAAAATTATTATACAATTGAAATCTATTAATAGTAGACATTTTAAATATTTTGTGATAAAAAATTCATCTTAATTAAACTCAAATAACTAAAATATAATTGATAAAAAATCAAACTTTAATGTAAGTGTCTTGATTTTTTAATTGTTTAAACTTCACTAAAACATATCTTTGATATCCAAATAAGTAGATTATCATATATTATTTAGTTTGATTTTATAATTATTTTTTAATCAATTAATAAAAGAAAAGTAAAAATTTAAATTTAATTAAGTGCAACATTCTTCAAAGGGAATTTGAGTAAATTTTGAAATTTCATTAATTAGATTAAAATATTTTTTTCTTTAATCTATATTGACCTTTTTCATAGGTTAATGTTTCATTTTAATAAGAGTGCTTAACAAGCTATCGGTTAGTGTGCCTGATAGATTAGCCAACGAATTTTTTATAAATTAGATTTATTAAAAATAAATCCGTAAAAATATAGATTTAAACAGATATAATTTATACGGATTAAATTTGTAAAGGTCGCAAGTCAAGTCAATTTATAAAATAAAATTTGTGAGTTTTATAAATTTTTATGTGAATTAAATCGATTAAAATAAGTTTACATAAAATAATTCTTAACAAATCAGACTTAAACAAGTCTGACCTACACAAACCAAGCTGCTAAAGATCCATTGAGCACCCCTACATTTTAATGCTTTTAACTCTTGTTGATGGTTTGTGCTTTGGGTACAGTTTTCAAAATATTAATATGTTCTCTTCTGACCCCTCACCCCCCGTGCCAAGCGAGCAGCACGTTGTGGATACACGGCTGTTTTCTTTACATACAGATTTCTCTCTTTCTACCCAGAGTAATAAAGGCTGCCCGCAAATTACAAAATTTACTCGACCTTTTATCACCTTATTGCCAGCTCGAATGCAAGTTCCATGTCTGTGTAATGTATTCATATTATTTATAAGTTAAAGCTTATTACTAATAATAATTTTTTTAAAACAATATGTAAATTTATTGTTGACCTTTTTTTTTTCACCTAAGTATCCCTATGTCTTCTAGTATGGGACTTGTTGGGAATGAAAGTAATAAATGATAAATTCATCTTAATAATAACATATTCAAGAATTGAATTTAGAATTCTTTAAATTTGAAACATCTTATGACTCAATTTGCTAACTAATCAATTGATGATTATTATTTACTTTTTATCAATTGGAATGCATAAAATTAAAGAGATGACTATGGTGTAATACTAAGATAGTAATACTCTAATTTATTATTAGATTTGACTATTAATTTATTATTGTATAATATAACGAATTTAATTTTAAAAAAATAAACTTAATATATAATAAAATTTAATAATGCATCAATATATTGCTATATTAATAATGTAGCATGATATTTCTCATTTACATTACAAGTTAGGTTTGAGTCTCTTCATATATTTTATGATATAAGCAACTAATCTTTGATCTTTTTCAACAAATAACTGTACATATGACTCCTGAAAATTATAATAATTTCATTTCATACAAATTCTTGCGTGTGGGCGCGTACTTTTATTTTTTTTAATAATTTATTTCTAATTTTATGCATGTTAATAGAAAAGCAGGGGAAAAAAAAGACAGAGATTTGAGTATTTTTTCTGTCAAAGCAAGCTTGCCAAGTGCTAAGGTGGTGCACTGAAAGTACTATCATGGATCAAAGTTTGCACTTTCAAATGGTTAGTGCTGAGATAAAGTGAGCCTTATCCCCTTACTTTGTATTAGCATTTGATCCTCCATTTTCCACGGAAAATGAAGGTCACTCCTGTGGAAAACGCCAGACTTTTTCCCTTTTGAATCTGCAATCTGTATTTTTTTTATTTTTATGTTGAAAAAATACATACAAAATTGTTTATAGTTTAAATACTCTCTCTATCTCTTTTTAACATGATAAAAAATAATTAAAAAAGAAAAAGATGCAAATTCTCTTTGCACGTCCGTACTTGCTTTAAAAAAAATGAGAAAGTCCTCACATTCTCGTAAATATATTATAGTTGATCTGCATAAGTGTAATTTAATCCAATGTTTTGTGAGCAAAGCACATGCTAACTATTTGCCTCATGTGGCCAGTTCCCTAACAATGCAGGGTTATATTGATTACAACAAAGTGGAGGTTGATTGTGTCAGTAGAAAATGTTATTTTTATACATATATTTTTAATCAATTCGCTTACATATGTTCTTTTTGTCATTAAATTTTGGACAATAAAACAGTTCAATAATAATAAATTATAAAAATTGTGTTTGAATAAATTGTATGAGTACAATAACAACATTTATGTTATCTTTGTCAAGAGTTCACTTACTTATATTCATGATACAGTTTGAATTTTATTAAAATTAAAATATTTATACAAATTAATTAATATGAGTCTAACAATATTTGATATATCAACAATTGATTACTCTAGCAAAAAGAAGTGGAGTACTAAAACGTTTTGAACTTAGGAAAAAAATAAATAGATATATTGAATTTTGAAGATATCTTTGTCAAAAAAAGATTTACCATGATCCCATCCTAAACCAAAAAGGAAGATGGGGAGAAACAAGGAAAAAAATTAAGCTTTGATATAAATTGTATAGATTATAATACACTACTTTAAACTATACTAGTGTTTTAAAATTATTAAATTTTATTCGGCCTGTATAATATTATTTAAATTAATATATTTAAGTCATTAAATCTAGTAGTATACCATAAAAGTGGTGTATAGAAATTTATCCCGTCATAAATACAAGTAAGGGGAAGGGTTTAAAGAAGGAATATCTGCGGGTGAAGAGAAAAGGCAAAATGAGTAAAGGTTTAGATTATTAGCATATATCACTACTTTAAAATAGTTAAATTCTATTTAACTTATATAGTACCGTACAAGATTAATAAATTTAAATAATTAAATTTCATCATGTACTATTATTATGATGTATGGAAGTTACGTGAATAAAATTAGAGATAGTTGGTATAATGATATTTATGTTGTTTGGTTGCATCGAATTCTCCAGAACTATTCCTGCATTGTAAGGTTCTGTCAGAAAGTTTGCTAATGTGCCTCCTTCTGCTGCACAGGTCTTATCCACCTGGCTGGTCCAATTGCCCAAACACATCCCCACCTTCTTTACTTTGCTGTACAACCCTACTTTCAACCAAAGCATCCCTCCACTTTTCACTGCACTGTCAATTACTTATAATGTTACACCAGAGTTTAATTTAATCTTATTTTATTATTGACAAATTCAATGTTCGTAACCTTCAAGCAACATCTAGATGACAATTTTGTGATTTCATTGTCAATTATCATCATAATCTTATCATTAAGGTGTATACTTCAATATTTTCGTATACCACTAATAACACATCATTTTATACCATCTCAACTCATCATCTTAATGAATTACATAAAAAAAACAGTGGAGCTCGCGAAAATAAATAATCAAAACTTGAAGCCATCAACCGCAGTATTTTTTTAGTGCTATAATAATTTTTTTTCTCCCTGTCACAAACATAAATTTTGATAATAATCTCTTATATTGATTTGTTAAGTAATTGACTTTTAAGGCATTTTAAATTCAATAAAAAAATCCTAAAAATCAAAAGCATCTTTGTTGAGAGGAATTAATTATCTGTTGCTCACACTTTAAGAAAAAAAAAACAAGTTAATATCCCACTCCGCATTAAGGAGGCACCCTTATGATATCCAAAAATGGAAGTACAAATTCTAATTAAAGCTATCAATAAAACAGTAACTACCAATTTAGTACTAAAAAGTGAATAATGTGTGGCATTTGAGTCAGCAGAACCCAGCAACTGCGGAGTTCCCAGAAGGAACCGAAACACAAATGTTTTCCATTAATGCAAGACAGAGGTGAGAAAATCCCATCACCTTTGCTGTAACATTCAGGTTTTGAATCAATAAGCTCCGCTCACTCTTTGCCTCGTATCTTGAGCCACTTCTCATCCCATCCCATTATAAATCCTGGGAGATAATAAGTTAACGATGAAATTTAATAGTATATTAGTGTATCATTATATCACATTTATAATATATTATAATTATTTTTATTATATTTTTCCTGTTTGTTGCAATGATAATAAGGATAATATGTTGTGGAGCCATGACTCTTGGTTTGAAGTCGAGTTAGTTATAAGTAGGTAAAATCTTATCTAGACGTCATGGAAAATTTTATAATTATATAAAATATTTATAATTTTTCATAATTTTGATTTAAAATATTTTAAGTCTTAAAAAAATTAACTATAAGAATTATTAAACATTAAATAAAATTATGAAAAAAATTATAGAAGCTTATAAATAAAAGTTGTAATTAACACATAAATTATTCAAGTTTCTTTTTAAAAAAAGTTACATTAAAATTTGTGCAAATATAATTATTTTAATGAAGTTCAGATGTAGGAATTTATTTTTGGATGCATATAAATATTTTACTACAAAGATTTTAAAGGATAAAATCAAAACAAATAGTAAGTAAGGCTCCATCTATTTTATTAAAAGATATTTTTTTAAAAAAATCTTATTTGCTCCTACATAAATGAAAGAGTGACATATTGTTTCTATATCTTATTATTAAAACAATGATATTTAAAATTATAATGATAGAAGAAATTATTTCCCACTAAATTCTTTATATTTAACATTGAATAAATAGAATATTTTTTATTATCTTAATAATTTATAATTATATTCTTTCCAGAGATATTTTTCACTAAAACAAACAAAGGCTAAATGACAATTTTATTACAATCATATTACATGTGTAATGTAAATAAAAATAAAAACTTGTAACACATAAGTTATTAAGAATTTTATAAAAAAAAATACAATAAAAATTTACAAAATTTGCAAAAAGATAATTAATTTATTAAAGTTCATATGTATATATACTTTTTATACATATACAAAGGTTAAAAAAATCAATATATTTAGCAAGAAGAGAGACAGAAAAAAGAGAGCGGCATATAAATTATTCACAAGTTTTAATTGTAAAAGAATTATAATTTTATGCTTTGTATTTATATCTCAATATTTTTTATCAAAATTTATTATTACATAGGTAAATTTTTTTTATTATAACCATATATATTTTAAAATTTTAGGAAGGCCAAAGTGTATAATATATATATATATATAAGAAAAAAAATACTAAGGGAACATTTGACTCATGAAATCTTACATTTTCAAAAAAGTATGCATTCTTATGAATATGATTTTTAAGAATCACATTCTTCGTAATATAATATTTCTATACTTGATTCAATATAAATATTGCTATGAATATTTTCTCAAATTCTTAGATATGTTATATTTCTATATTTAGTTTATACTATATATTTTTGAAAATTTTATTAATTTTTCAAAAATAGAAATATCCATTTTTTATTATAAAGTATAATAAATTATAATTTAATTAAAATTATATAGATACAAATTCTTTTCACCTAATAAATTAATAATTTAAATTATTTTCAATTGAAACTTGATAAATGATTTAATATAGAAAATATTAAAATTATTAAGAATATCAAAATTTTAATATAATTAATTAACTTGCACCTCTAAAATAATATAAATGAATTCAATAGTACTTCACTGAATGATTTAATTTTGAATAGTCACAAAATTTCTCAATATCTCACAAGTAGGATCAACTAATTCTTATTTATAATAATATGAGTTGCATTTTAACATAATTTTTAATATCTCATAACTAAGATCAACTAATTCTTGTTTATAATAATACAATTTGCATTACAGTATAATTTTTTATAAAATTATGACCCTACCATAAGCAGAAATCAACTAAGCATTCCATAATTACTTTGCATACTTGCAGTTCTTGCCTTCATTGAATCACTTCTACATTCAAAACCTAAATCATTAGAGCAATAATCTCAGTTTAAATAAAAATTTATTTATATTGTTAATTGAAATTATTAAATAAGTTAAATGAGTTCACATGTCTTAACATATTTAATAAAAAAGTTAATTCAACACAATATATTATAATTTAATTTAGATTCAGGCTAAACTTATTTAGAATATTACTACCATTTGATATAACATGAATTTGATACGTGAACACGAATTGCTACTCTTAATAAAAAAATATAAAAATTAATTAAATTTTAATAATTGAATTTGTACAAATATTCTCTTAAATTTTCTTTCATATAAAAACTACAACTTTTAATAAAGTAATATATGAAATATAATTTTTTAAAAGAAATTATAGGAGTACATAGTAACTTGCACTTTTATGAGTTTTGCCAAAAAAAAGGAAAAAATTAATATTATTTACTTTTTTCATTTAAAGTTGTAGTTATACATAAATATTGAAAATTATTGGAGATTTTTATACAATTTTAAATAACATAATTTTAAATTTTCATACATTTATTAAATATAAAATTTAAATAAATTCATATATTTTATAAAAATTTTGAGATTTAATATGGAAAATTTTTTTTTATAATTTTTATATTACTCTTTTTATAAAAATCTCGTAAAATAATACAAAATTAATAACACTAAATTAACTTACAGATTCGAAGAATTTTTTTTTTTGCTTCCAATAACTTTATTTTGTTGATAGAAACCAATGACAACCGCCAAGAATCAAAGATTTATTACCATATTATATAATATGCAATAAGATTTAGTTTGTACCATAGAAACTTCTCAATAAAAGCCGAGGGTAAAACTATTATTTTTTCTTTTACATCAATATTCTTGTCTCACAAAAATTTAAGATATTTATGTTCTCCCTCGAAATATTTAAAAAAAATTAAACCTTAAAATATTTTGGAAAATATTATATTTTTTAATAAGTTTCCTAATATTTTAAACTAAATATAAAAGCATGACGTTCTTATAAAATATTTTTAAAAATATGAAAAATATTCTTTATACACCAAACATCCATTAAATTTTGGGGTTAGAGTCACTCCTAACCCTCGCTTGCCATTGAGAATGACAAAAATTATTAAAGAAAAATATTACAAATATTGAAAATGAATTTTAAAATTAAATTTTAAATTTATATAAATATATTTTATCATTTTATATTTACAAATAATTTTTAATTTTTAGTTAAAATTTGATTTAAATCTTTTTTATATAAGATTTATTTTTCATCATTAAATTCATAAAGGGAAAAAATTAAATTAAAATTTTGACGTAAACATTTGAGGGAATAAATAAAAAATTAGGAGAACGCGAAAGGTACTTAGATAATAAAACCTTAAAATATTACCTCAATCAAACGTTGTGAACCATCTAGTAAGCAAACTGAAGATGGAAAAAGTGAGAATAAACAAAAAAGTGCGAACAATTTGTGGCAACACAATTCAGGAAAGAAACCTAGATAAACATCACCAATATATAAAAAAAAAAAGTAAATAAAATAAAATAAAAGGTGATTTCAGTTTTATGATAATACAGATACAGAAGCAAAAGCAGCAAAAGCCAAAAGGAGGTGCGGAGTCTGCAACCTTCATTTTCTAAATTTCCAAAATGGAAAAAGGTCAAAATGTGAGTGTAAGGGGTTTCTGGCTGCTGAGGTAAAGGAACAGAAAAAGTAAAAGAGGGTTCGTAGCAGTAAAAGCTGAACCGTACAATCTTCTCAGTCAGGCATTGGTTTCGGATTCGGACACCCACAACTCCACTCTCATATACAATCATACCAAAAATAATATTTCTTTCATGGTTTATTTGACCATTTTCTTCCTATCTTATTTATTTAATTTATAACAATTCACCTACTTTTGCTTGCAAATTTTTATTTTATAGTACACTTAATAAATTTAAAATGTCAAGCATATGTCCACTTGGTGAAATGGAAAATAAAAAGAATAAAAAGAAAATTTTAAATTTTAAATAGTTCTTCTGCTTAGTTAAAAAGATAAAAAAATAAAATAAAATAATTTATAATTATTATTACCACATATTAAATTATTTTACTTTTAATCAAATTTTAAAATTTTTTCTATTCTTTTTATTTTATTCTTTACCATGAGGTTTGAATTGTGTTTCCATTCTAAAAGACGAAACTATTAAAAATTAATTAATAAGTATACAAAATTTGCATTTAAAATGAGGAAAACATAGTTAAAAAATAAGGTGAAATATATTTTTATTCTTTAATTTTTTATTAAAATTTCAATTTTACCTGTTAAATTTTATTTAAAGAAATTTTGCTTTATACCTTTTAAAAAATATATAATGTTTTTCCACAATCTAATCTCAATAGATCTTTTAACAAAAATATTTATATGACATCCAATTTAATATTTTATATGACTTAAATTTTTATATTTTTATCACAAAAAGGTATTTTATCTCTCAATTTTTACTATGAGTTTAATTAATCTTATCCCTAAATTTCATTTGATGCAAATTTATCTATTTATTTTTCAAAAATAAATGTCTTTCATTATAGTTAGGTACAAAATATCAATGTAATGTGATGAATTTTATTATAATTAATCAATGTAAATATTAAATTAATTTAAATATAGATAAAACATCATTCAACATATATAAATAACATCAAATACTAAAATTCTTAAAATTTAGACGCTTGATGTGGATTTTAAAAGATTGGGAGGGGATGTTGATGCCAACAATCAATTAGCATTCTTCTTTAAATAAATGGTTGGATACAACTTTAAAAACACGCAAAATGAGTTCATGGAGGAAGGAATGAAGATCAAGAAGATGGAGAAGTAGAAGAAGAACGTCACGTTCATGTTCTCTTTGCATTACAGTAGAAGTCATTGATTTTTTAAAAATTAGAAAGCAAATTGAATTCAAATAAAATTTATGGAATAAAATTAAATTTTAATTAAAATATTAGAAAATAAAAAATGTAGAATATAAAAATTGAGTTATATAAATTGTTAAATTGAATGTTATTTAAACACAATGATTAAAAAACTTAATACAAATAACATTGCATATTTTTAAAATTTTAGACAATGAATTTACTTTAAAATTTAAGTAACACAGTTAAATTTCCGATAAAAATTATGGATTTAAAATTATATTTTTACCTCCAAATAATAAGCTCAGTGTACCATTTTTACGCAAGAAAATTATAATTATTTAAATAAAAAGTTTATTTAATATTTTTTATTATATAAAACTATAAGATATAATTAAAAAATGTTACAAACTAATATAAAAAATCTATAAAAATTGTGAGGATATGTGAGTAAGCTTTTTTTTAATATTTTTTAATGCAATGCATAGAGCAAATTAATTGCAGAAAATTAAATAAATATAAATTTTGCTACTTTATGGATCTCCGTGGAGGTGTCAGAGGCAAGAGCTGGCAGAGATGCAGGAGTAGCAGTACCAGCAGAGAGGTGCAGTCATTATAGCAATTGCAGAGAGTGGAAAAGAGAGAGAAAGTGAGAACATAGGCATGCAGGTTTGTAATGAGAACCATTAGTTTTATCAGAACATTCTGATTCTGAAGAGCCTAATGGTCCCTGAAATAAATATACCTACTCTCCATTTCTGCTCTCACACTCCTTCACACTCTTTTACACTCCACTTTCTGTGCTCATTAATCATATTTTTCTTAAAAAATTCTGTCTGAGCTTGAAGAACCTTTTGTGTTTCATTTGTGCTGCCATTTTCCTGCTTCTCTTCTCCTTCTACTTTCATGATGAATGGAAGAGGCAGTAGGTTTCCTTTTACTCCTTCGCAGTGGCAGGAACTTGAGCATCAAGCACTTATCTTCAAGTATATGGCTTCTGGTATTCCTGTTCCACCTGAGCTTCTCTTCACTCTCAGAAGAAGCTCTTTGGACTCTTCTCTCTCTTCAGCCCTCTTCTCTCACCAACCTCAACATTGTAAGCCCCTCTCCCTCTCTCTAATCAAATTTTCTCTTATGACTCATTGTAGATCCAGTAGAATCTGATTTAAACTCTTCATTTATTCACTCATATGAAAATATATATGCAAATGAATTCTATGAAATCAGCAGAATCTGATTTGATTTTACTTCCATTTATTCATATCATGAAAATTACTGAGGTGTGCAACTGCAAATTTTAAGTGGATGGTATATTTTTCAAATCAAAGTGAAAAGTTTAAGGCTTACTTGGGAGAGGGGTATGGGTTTTTTGGTGCAGTTGGGTGGGACTATTTGCAGATAGGATTGGGAAAGAAGATAGACCCAGAGCCAGGGAGGTGCAGAAGAACAGATGGCAAAAAATGGAGGTGCTCCAAAGAGGCCTACCCAGATTCCAAGTACTGTGAGAGACACATGCACAGAGGCAAAAACCGTTCAAGAAAGCCTGTGGAAGTTCTGAAGCCAACAACAGCAACACTCACAAGTTCTTCAACCCAAACACTCTCATCAATCACCAAAAATGACCCTTCCCATACAACCCCAACCACTCATTCTAACTTCGCTTCCTTCCATTATCATCATCATCACCCACCTTCAAGGCCATCTGGCACTGGCTCAGACAATACTTCTGCTTCTTTATTTCTTGACAGTGGTTCTTTCTCTCAGACCAACCCAGAATACAGGTTTTCTTCTTAACTAAAAGGTGTTTATGTGTTACCAATCTTCCATGTTTTTCAAAAACTACTGAACTATTTAACAGGAACAGGTATGTTAATGGACCGAGAGAGGAAGTAGATGTGCATGCTTTCTTCACAGAGCCTTCAGGGACTACTAGTAGGAGCTTCTCGGCTTCATCTATGGAGGACACATGGCAATTTACACCCCTTACTATGAGTTCTTCTTCCTCATCTTCAAAACAGAGGATTTTCTCTGGTTTGTCCAATGATTACTCTTACTTGCAGCTTCAAAACCCCAGTGACCACAGCACAAATCAGAAAGAGCAAACTCAGAAAACTGTTCATCGCTTCTTTGACGAATGGCCCCATAAAAGCAGAGATAATTTGGATGATAAATCATCAACAACTCAACTATCAATTTCCATTCCAACTTCTTCACATAATGATTTTTCAGCTTTCAATTCCAGAACCCAAAGAGGTAATTTCACTTAATTTCTTGCACTGATGTCTTTTGCTTTGGCTGATTCTTGTACTTGTTCTTGTTTTTATATGACCTTCTTGGTGTTGTTTTTTACCTTCTGTTCCATAAGTCGACATGTTTTTCTTAATCTGTTTTTGCAGATGTTTGAGCTTGTTTTCAGTGCTGTGATGGGTCCCTGAATCAAAGGCCAAACTGTACTTGCTAAGTGGGGTTCTGATTTTGTGTGAGGCCACAACTAAACTGCTCCCACTTTCATCATCTGCTTTAAATGCAGCTTAGATTGGATGTGTCTCCATGGAGGGATCCAATGCCTAGTGCTTTATTGCTTTCTCTCTTTTGATGTGTAAAGAGTTGGGGTTGAATTGTGAACTCTCCTAATAAAAAATTATAATATTGAAAAAAATCATGATATTAAATGATCTAACGTTATGACAGTGAATTCTGTGTAAAAAATTCGAATTTTTATCTTCAATGTTGAAAGAAAGGATTTGGCCCTTTCTTTTTTCTTATATTTTCTTTTCTGGCTTATTATTTGTTTATTGGAATCTTTCATTTTATTATATGAAAAAGAAATTTATGTTTATCCCTCACTTAAAATCACTTTAACGGAATAAAAGAATGGAATAGTTTCAAGTACGATCGTGAGAATATATCACGATTGATCATTCGTGATGGAATTGAATTGACTAATGATTTATTGTGATTTAATTTGCATCAATAATTGATTATGATATTTTATGTTTATTTAATTTGTAAATCATTAGTTATATTAATTTAATATATTTTCCTTTTTTATTTAAACATCCTTTAAAATAAATAGGCTCACTTTTGAAATTAATATAATAAATTAATACATTCAGAACCTTTTTCTCTCTATTTCTTCTTTATTTCTCAATTCTAACACGTTATTAGAGTGATATCATTTGCCTCGGGCCCTCGAGGATCTGCGACGCTTTGGATTGTCACTTTCGTCGAAACATTATTTTCATATGGGTGCATTTCTGATTTTTAATTTAATATATTTTCCTTTCTTATTTAAACACTTTTTTATATAAATAAGCATATATTTGAGGCTAATATAACAAAATAATACATCAAATTATTTTTCTCTCTATCTCATATCTATTTCTCGAATTTAATACTAGAGATAATGATCAGTGTCATTCAAATTAATTTATTTATTAAATATGTCCAATTGAATCAATTTATTTATTAAATATGTCCAATTGAATCGATTTGTTTAATTTATTTAATAATTTTAATTAATAAAATTTGTATTATAAAATTATTTTTAAATTTAGTTACTTATTATTTTTTATAAAAAATTATTTTTAATTATTAATGAAATATTATTTTAAATTTTTATTATTATTTTATTAAAATAAATTTTTTATATAATTATTATATATATTTATTTATAATTTAACTAGTAATTATTTTTTAAATAATATTTTTAAAATTTTAGTATAAATTTTTAAATAAATTGATATGTCAATTTAAATTCGAATAAACACATTGTATTTATATTGAATTATTATATCATGTTAAAAATTATCACCTTTATTTAATATCAATAAAGCATTTTAAATAAAGAATTTCCTATCTATTATTCCAACCCGAACATAAAATTTTATGGTCAGCTAATTAACATGGCCTTCAGGGGTGGTTTGGATTTTTTTTCACTTAGATCATGACTCGCCCAGAATAATTTATGATTAGGTTGATATTTATGGGGAGCAACGTCTATTTTCTACTTCTCTTTGATCCTTCCCATTTAAAATATAGGGTTTTCAATGGCAGTAGAACTTGCAAATTTGTCATCAACTATGAGAAAAGAGTTTTTGTGCAGGTTAGACCCCTCCTCGTAGCTATGAAATCACAGTAAAATTCTGGGAACTAAGAAGAAAATTTCTTATTTGCATTGCTGCTGTTTGATTGCTTGAAGGTTATTTCATTTTCTGTCTAGTTCTATACTGTCCGTGATCACTCAGCAAATGCAATGTAACTCAGGCCAGAAACAAAGTTAGGAAAGAAAAATTATGGAAGCATTGAAATATAATATTCTAAAAATCATAATAAAAAATTTAAAATTTTGAAAAATTATATATAAATTGTTTTCTGAAAAAGGTTCAGAATCATAGAAATTTTTCTTAAAAAAAATTCAAAAGGCACCAAAAAAACACAACTACACTGTATGAAAATAAAGTTATATTGATAATGCATGAAATAATAAGATATCCTTCACTTAGCTTACAAACTTGTAATAAAGAGAAGACTATTAAGTCCTGCATAGTTAGTACTATGAAAAATTGGGTAGCGTGATAACTGCTACAAAAAGGTAAAAACGAAGCCACTTAATCCACCAGCGGTAATAATTTTAAAAATCTGAAGAAATTTAAAACATTAGTTCCTCAATTGTTCAAGACCTAAAATATTGAAATTGATGATGTTTTTATAAATATGACAAAAATTTTAGATGATATTTTTTTAAAATAATTGATGTATTTATTTTTATGAGACTTTAAATATCAATTCATAAAATAAACATCTCAAATTATGAAATCAATGACACTTTTATAAATATAAAGAAAATTTTGTACATCAATATTTTTTTAAAAAATCCAACATTTGTTAGTTTTTTATGTGTATTATTTTAAATGTCAGTTCATAAAATGAATGAAATATAAAAGTAAAAGACCAACGACATTTTTGTAAATATAAAGAAAATTTGTATGTCAAGTTGAAAAAAATTGATATGTTATTTTTTATGTTGATTCTTATAAGTGAACCGATATTTAAAGTTTAAATACTAGCTGTTAGTTTCTATTGGTAAATCAACATCTAAAGTCTTGGGATTAAATAAAGCAAATTTTATTTATTCATTATTATTATTACTCCTCCTCCTCCTCCTCCTCCTTTTATTATTGCTACTTTTACTCTATTTCTTATTTGTTTCCAAACTTAATCTTTATCTTTATTTACCTCCACTCTACATAACCTTAAATCCCACACCATCTTTCACTATATGTTAACAAGTTATTAATATCAAGTATGAAGTAAAAAAGCCCTATTTTAAGTCACTAGTTCAAAATATAAGACCCATCATTTTTTGCTTCTATTTCTATAATATCAATCATTTTTATTTCTTCAATTTTTTACGCAAATTTTTTAAAGAGATATTTATTTATATTTCCTTTTTATAATTTTTTGAGATTATTTTTTATTTTAAGATGTTTATTATGTATTAAATAAAATATTATAGAGGAGTTCAAAGTTAGTTAAACAACTATGAGATGGAGAAAATTTTAAAAAGGTCCATTAAAATAACCATTTTCCATGATTATGTGAAGGTAAACTGGTTTGGTCTAGATATTGAAAAATTACTTGAAATAAGAAAAAAACGATTCCAAATTGATAATTGAGTATGAAGTAATAGTCTTTCAAAATTTTTAACTCAAAATATATATTTTTGATAGCATGGACCAAGTTTTTAATTGATGTTTAATTATAAATATTTCATGTCAATATTTTACTAAAAACTAACATATTATGTAAAAATAACTTTTTAAAGAAAAACATGTCAATTTTTTAACTTAAAAAGACCAATGCCATAACCTTTTTCATGTTGATTAAAAAATTGATGTGAAAGAGTCCAATATACAATGTTGCTTAGATATATGTCAACTCCTAAACCAATATAATTTTTTTGTGAAATAATTGACTTGTAGTTGTATTTATATAGTAGTGGATAATAAATTCTTCTCATCATAAATATTGTATTTTAAAAAAAGAGAATAAAAAGTCAAAAGTATGTGACTTAAGTGACATGTAATATTCTTGAAGGCTTTGCCTTCTTCAATATCCTCTATTTAATTTTAAAATTTAACATGTATGCATTTAATGATTTAATCACTCTCACTATTAAGAGAAACAGAGAAGATTGCAACCTAATTTGCATTTTCTTCTTCCATATTTTTTTCTAATAAAAGGAAATTTATTAAGAACTAGATGTTCAATGTCTTAATACAAGTATTCCTGTAGCATCTAAGTTTATAAACATATCAGTTCCAAAAGGAGGAACATCTAAAATATAGAAACCACTGTATAAGTTCACTATTTTCTTTACAACAAAATTAGCAAGACAATTGGCTTTCTTATAAACATGTCTTAGAGCATATTGTCCAATAACTAACAAATATTTGCAATATTCAATCAAGCTATAAACTAGAGCATCATGAGTGGAATTTTCTTTAGTAATAACATTCATAACTATTAGAGCATCAAGTTCAATTATGATTGAGAGTAAGCCTCTATTCCAAGCCAAAAGTAAATTGTCCTTTTCCCCACATAATTCAACAATAAAATTTGAGTTTGCTACAAGTTCCCTATAACAAGCAATCACTCATTTACCCTCAAAATTTCTAATAATGGCAACATAACTAGCATGACCTAATTTATCCTTATTTGCACCATCAATATTCAATTTAAATCAACCTTTTAGAAGAAATTCCCACCTAACCTCTATAGTTAATTATGGAAAAAGTGTCCTATCTCGTCCTATAACTTCTCAATAGTTCATTGCCTTAGCCAAATAATAGCTTTTAAATCTAAAATGCCTTGGCTATCTCGAAATATCATTTTGTCCCTATATAACCACAAGTTCCAAATGGCAAAAGTAAAAATCATAAACCAAGGAGCATTTAAATTATAACAAAACTCATTACTAGGAAGATTAATTCTTAGCTAATTAAAAACATCTAAATAAAAAACACGACACAACTAACTGGAATAGAAATGTTATTCCACAAATGAATAGCAATTGGGCATTCTCTAAAGATATGAGAAATGTTATCCAAACCTAAGTCATATGGCACTAATAAGGAGGAATGTCAAAACCTATTTTAATTAGTAATACCTTGGTAGGAATTCTATTATGCACACATAACCAAATAAAAAATTACACTTTTTGATAAGTAGGAACTTTTCAAATCCATGTAAATGATAAACTAGAATTAAATGAAATATTAACTTTTAAAAACTAGTAAATACTCTTGACTAAGCAAATGTCATTTTTACCCAAACACAAAACTAACTTATCTTCTTTTCCCATTAGACTAAAAGGAGTGCCTATTATGGAAAAAGTAATATTATCTGGAAGGTTCATAGAAATTTTAATTAAATGTTATACACCATTAATAATAACATCATTAATTTTAAAGCCTAACTTTTCTTAAAGCAATAGACCATGAACATTATCCCTTAAACACCTTTCATTTAACCACTTATTGGTCTAAAAAATAATCTTATTACTATTGCTACTATCCGTCTCAACCTAATTTTAACAATGTTTGCAATACATTTTAAAGCCTTCTAGCTATGTTAAATATTTTGAGTTGATTTAATATATAATTATCCCCAACAAATAAGTATTTCTTCCTTAAAATCTAAATCTAGAGAAAATGCCCATTTTGAATAAAAGACCAAGTTAACTTTCCCAATAAAGCCATATTCATTGAAAATGAGTTTTTAATACCCAAATCTCCTATTGCTTAGGTAAAGCAACAATTTACAAATTAATAAGGGAAAGTTTCTTTTTCTTTATAGCACCTCCCCATAAAAAATTGTAAATTACTTGATCAAGTTTAACATGTATAAATCAAGGGATTTTTGAAAAATTCATGTGACAAAGAGGAAAGTAGATAAAATATAATTAATGAAAATTATCTTACTACCAAAAAACAAATATTTGGACCTCCAAGACTAAATCCTATCTCTCAACTTTTCAAATAAAAATTATTTGCATTGCAGTTAACTCTAATTTCTAGCCTAAGATGTTTTCCCAAACTTCCTCTATGATTAATTTGTAACATATCACTTAACCTATTCTTAATAACAAAATTAGTGTCTTTTGAAAAGTAAGCTCTAGATTTGGCAAGGTTAACTTTCAAATTAGAAATCTTCACAAACACATCCATAACTTTTTTAATTGTTACATAACTTTTATCATTTGCTTTTGCAAACAAAACTATATCATCAACATACAAAAGATGTGAGAACTAAAGACCATATTTGCTAGATATAATAGAATCCCATAACTTCTTTTGGCAACAATCACTAACCATAGCATGTAAATATTCCATATATAAAATAAAATTATAAAGGGAAAAAGGACCCCTTTATCAAATTCCTCTAAAGGGAAAATTTATATCTAACATATCCTTATTAAAGAACATATAATAGGAAACCCCAATGATAAAACTCATAACAAGTTTAATCCAATTTAGTGGGAGTTCAAAAAAAATTCAACACTTATCTTATAAAGTTTTATTCTAAAGAATCATAAGCCTTCTTTAGATTGATTTTAATAATCATATACCTAGTTTTAGCCTTAAACCTATCAATTGTGTGCAATAATACCCTGAAAATAATAATATTATCCTTTAGTTTTTTATTAGGAGCAAAAATTGCTTGGAAAGGTGAAATTAATTGTGAAAGCATTGGCTTTAATCTAATACTTAAGATTTTTTAAACCATTTTAAGAATAATGTCACATAAGCTTATTGACTTATAAGTATTTAAAGTTTCATGAATAGAACTTTTAAGGATTAAACAAAATAAAGTTCTATTTAACCACTCTAGAATATTGCAGGTAGAAAAAAAATTCTCAAAATACAATTAGAAATAGAATCTCTAACTTTAAGTCAAAATTTTTGAAAAAATTAAGTGTGAAGCCTATTTAAGGCAGGGGCCTTAGTGGCTTTTTGTCATTTGATAGCTTAAAAAATTTCACTTCTAGTAAGTATAATGTATAGGAAATTAACAAGATTGCCTTTTACTACTTGGGACCAAAAAACAAGCTTAATTACTTTCAAATCTAAGTTATATTTACCAATTTGAAATCTATTATTAAAAACCCACGAAATATAAGATTAAATTTGATTTGAACTTTCTAACCACTCATTAACTCCATTTTTTAATCAAGTTATCTTGTTAAATCTTCTTCTAATTTTGGTAGAGAGATGATAAATATGAATGTTTTTATCCCTTATCAACAATCTAGAACATTCTAAAGTTAAGGGCTTAAATTCTTCCTCTGTCCTTAAAATTTGAATATATTCTTGTTACAAATAATTATCTAACCTATGAAAAGCCTCCAAATTACAATTCTACAAAGCTAATTGAACTCTCTTAATTCTAGTTAAAATCTATTTTTTCAAGAATATTTTTTAAAACATTATAATTCCACTAGAAAATTATTTTTATGAAATTATTAATGGCAAAATTCAATGAAAGTTAAGCTTTCCAAGTGTTGGCAACAAGTGAATGGAAGTCTGCATGAGATAACTAGCAAGTTTTAAAATGAAAAAGCTTTTCCAGCCAATTTTGATTAGATTAAATAAAGAAACTTGGATTAGACAATGGTTAGATGAGATTCTAGAATAATTAACAACTAAAGCTTTAAGGGAAAAAAAGCTTTAACTGGCATTACATCAAACTCTGCCTAAACATTCCATTATGATATTATTGACTGACTTAGAATTAGTCTAAGTGAAAGTTAGACTAGAATAAACCATATCAATAAAATTACAATAACCATGACATTTTGCAAATAGTTTGAATTTATATAAATTAATCAAGGAACCTTAAAATTTTTTAGCTTGAAAAGTGACCTCATTAAAATCACTAAGAACTAGCGAAGGTAAATTATCCACATTAGCAACATTTTTCAAATTATTCCATAAAAATTTTCTATTATCAAGTTTATGATTATATAAACATTATTCAATAACCAATTAAGAGCATTAGGAGTTACCTTAGTGATTGCATGAATCTCTTACTCAAATTTATTAACAACTTCCATATTAACTTCTTTCTAATTGCATGATAATCAGATACTTCCTACATATCCAATTGCATAGTACATTCTATATTGGTGAAAGGAAGAGAAGTAGTAATAGCATGAATCTTTCATCATTAAGTTTGGTTTTTGTCAAGATTATAATCTTCACCTTCTTCCTTGAAATAAACTCTCCAATTAATCAAATGAAATTTAGGTGTTAAACCCCTTGAACATTCCACACTCCCATTCTAGAATTTCGCTAGGCTATAATGTTTTTTTGGATTTGGACAACATAATCTAGTAGATTTACAAGGCATTTTCAATGGACTTACCACCACCTCAATATCACTCGGCTGAAGAACTCTTAATTGTACACCACTTAATTTTTTACTACATGGAGACATTGGTGAACTAGTATGTCTGAAAGAATTGAGTGAACTTTTAGCTCCCCTCCCCCCTCCCTCGAGCACTAGTTTAAGTTCCTAAGAGCCCAAAATTGCTTTTTGCACTTGCATCATTCATTCATACATTCTCCCTAAGTTTATGTGAAATAAATATGAGGGAAAACACAATAATAGTTGTTTTCTTGGCATTAGAAAATTTAATTGAGTTCCTAAACACTTCTAATTGGGATTATCATCCATATGTATAATGTTTGGAGGGATTAATATTGCTTCCATCATTTCATCTAGGGGAGTTAGATTTGATCTATTTAGGTGACTCTTGAATAGTTTTAGTATCTTTCACACCTAACCCTAAGTTAGATCATGAGTTGCCAGCAAAGGGGTCAAATCTATCAATATCCATTCCAAGTTGTCCTAACTAACTTTCCAGAACTTGCCTCTTGCCAAATCACTCATGCAATGTTGAATTCTTGCATTATATCATTTTCCATCCCTAAACTCTGAGACAATAAGTAATCTATGGACATGGCTAAGGTTATAAAAGATTTCAAAATGAAGTGTTACAGTTTCCTTCCTCATCAAAAATTCTAATGGCCTCAATATCAAAATCACAAACTCAATTTTCAAGACTAAAGGAACAATCTTAGTCATTTTAGTACCTAGTTAAGAATCTCTCTAACTTTTCTCTTTGTAAATTGTACCTTGAGAAAATATCATCTCATTAGATGATTCAAATTTAAAGGCCCAAAACCTCTTTTTTCTTCATTTCAAACTCTTAGAAGGGGTCTTTTAAGCCCAATTTTCTTATTAAGCCTAATGTCTTTTTGAATAAATCCATTGCACATTTTTTAGGAATTTTACTACATTTCTTCTTAACCAAAAATCCACAAACCATATTGGTCTTATTTTGTCATGACATCCTTAGGCCTCTCAACAGTAGAAGCAATAATGCTCATCTTTTAAGTGGGCAAACTATCTTTCACTTGCACAATAATTTCTTGTTTGATCTTACCAGTGTAAGCATATGGATAACTTTATTTTTGGTTCCCTACTTTACCATAAGCAAAATAAAGCTTGTTTAAACCTTTATATAAGACATGTTGTTTAAAATTTCCAATAAAGATTGACCTTATTAAAGGACAATTTGGATTAATTTGTACACAAATTCTGATATATTTGCTTTTATTTCCCAAAAAAGTATAGGCATCAATCTTAAGAGTTGGTCTTATTTTCCTAGCTACTTGAACTAGAATAAAAGGATCATAAAATTTTGTTGGAAGCTTTATAAACTTTACCCAAATAATAATGAAGGAAAGCAAGATAGTTGAAAGTTTGAGAAAAAGGCACCCATTTCTTAAGAGCTAAAAAATAATCTTGAATAAACCAAAAGCCCTGCTAAAAACCCTTGCATAATTTGCTTATGAATCAAACTTAAACATAAAAAAGTCATTACCTACTTCTAGTATTGAAAAATTATCAGTTAGTTGCCATAAATTTTAAGTTTTGAACTCCAAATACTAGTAACTCTCCTTTTTTTCAAACACCTTAATTATAAGAGTAAGACTCCATGGCTCATAGATTTGGCTTTTGATATTTTCTAGAAGATGAACTTGACTTTTACCTAGATTAGGCTATGAATTGTTATCATTCATTTCCATCTCATTCTTTTCTTTTAAAGAAAATGCTTTCATAAGTG
The DNA here is from genome assembly GCA_020226215.1 of Sindora glabra. Classification (NCBI taxonomy): domain Eukaryota; kingdom Viridiplantae; phylum Streptophyta; class Magnoliopsida; order Fabales; family Fabaceae; genus Sindora; species Sindora glabra. The sequence continues at coordinate 57,899,109 of CM035231.1, forward strand.
CCTTAGACAATTCCAAGCAAATGATCCTTGTCACTCCTTGCTTGCCTTTACATCCTTAACACCAGAAGAAATCATCTTTCCTAGGACTAGAGCAAAAGATTGATCTCTATTAAACTTTTGATTATTGCGAATAAGAATATCTTGCTCTTTAGTGGAGAAAGTTTTTGCTACCATTATTTTTCCTAACATTCTTTCATATTTTCATGCTCTTAGAATGTTAGCTTAATGAAAATTGATTATATGAACATGCCCCACTTATATAATCTCCTTTGAATTAGCATTTGATGGCTCTCTTGTATTTTTCATTGCTTCTTCACATTCAATCTCATTAGCAATCGACCCATTTTGGAAATCTTCCATTTAAATTAGAAAGAAGGTCTAATCCATTAACATTTATTTTATTGCATCAATGATGTTAAATCTTCCTTTTATGTTTGAATTATTTACAACTCATGTCAACTTCTTATATTCACATGAGATAACTAAATGTATTACCTCTAATAAATAATTAAAAACTTCTAAATATTCCATGTGTTTAGAGAAAATTAAAAAAAATCCTTTCAACCCTGCCATAATTTAATGAAATTAAGCAAATCTTATCTAAATAAAAAATTTACTTAAACCTTCTATGAATATCATATTTAAAGTCAAGTTTTAAATTTTCATTAGTGAAACAATAAAAAAAAAGAGGATTATCGATAGGATTAACAATTAATTAAACTATATTCAGTCGGTGTGAATTTATATTCTACTTTTTTTATTTTATTTTATTTTTAGCCCATGGCTCGTTCAAACTCAATCCAATTCATCAAGCTTAAATCAGCTTTAATAATGTAATTTTTCTTGACAATTTAATTTTTTAAAAAACTTATGGAAGTAATGTTTAACAACTCAAAAGCATAAAATAAATGAAAAAAAAAATGAATGGTCAAATATAAACTATAATATTGTTACTCATGTTATAAGTATACTTAATACAAAATTAGTAATAAGTTATCTCAAATAAAAAACTAAATTATAACCACAATTAGATAAAAAAAAATTGATATGATTTGAAATTTTCAACCATTCTAGTATCTCCAAACATTGTTGATCAGTCTAGACGGACGGGGTTTAACCTTGTGAAAACGGAGCATTTTGATCGTCCAAACAATAATACTATGATCGCTGATGAAGGTAACAAGCACAGGATTTTAACCTTGTGGGCGAGCTTTCCAACCTTGATCTTGGCAACGATGAGGACCCTAAGAAAGCGGGCCAAGTTTCTGGGCTCTGTGACTCTCCAGATGGCAATTTTATTTCTCCTCACGATAATTCAACCCAAAAAACAAGTTTTTCTTCCTAAACAAAGGGTGTTTATAAGTGATTAATCTTCCATGTTTTTGAAAATCTCCCGAACTATTTAGCAGGAGCAGCAATATTTATGGACTCAGAGAGGAATTAGATGAGCATGCTTTCTTCACAGAGTGAGACAGCACAAATCAAAAAGATCAAACTCAGTAGACTGCTCTCCGCTTCTTTGATCAATGGCCCCTCAAAAGCAGAGATAATTTGGATGACAAATCATCAACAACTCAACTATCAATTTCCATTCCAGCATTCAGATGGATTTAGTCTAGAAGGATACGGATCAACCTGCGGACCAACTTATCAACTGCAGCACGCCAGCATCAGGACCTCACTGCCTCCTCTCGTTGTGAAAGGGGTGAGAAAATATCTGAATTCTGATGCTGCAAAAACAGGGAAAGCAAGCAATCCAGATCAGTTTTGGGGTCTAAAAGGACGGGAAAAAAAAAAATAATTTGTGGGGTGGAGTGAGTAAAAAGGATGTTTTTATCTGCTGTTTTTCCACTTCTTATCTCCATCTGCGTGCTTGGTTCCAGGGAAGGCCTGATATGACGAATGAATGTTAATGCTGTTAGCAAGCTTTCTCAACAAATGAAAAAATTTATCAGATGCCCCCGAATTAAAAAAGAATTAATATCAATGGACTACTTGTTATGAATATTAATGGTATTAGCAAGCTTTCTCGGGGACTACTGTTATTTTATTACGGTTATTGAGTGTGAAAATTAAATTAATTTTTTTTCAAAATTTTCTTTCTCTGTTTATCGTTTTTTAATTATTTTTATTTTTATTTAATTTCAATAAAAAAAATTGCAGAGCAACAATAGCGGGCAATTCTTTATCTGTACTACAAAGCCCAACAATGTGAGATGCCGCGCGCAAACATATGCGGGTACCCTCCAGCTCCCAATAATAATAATAATAATATATAAAAGGCGTAATAATAATAATATATAAAAGGCTAATTATAATAATATATAAAAGGCGTTGTGATAGAGACTGAGGTTTGAGGTTTTTGGGTATATGGCCGCACACCCACAACACCCGTTAACTCTCTCCCACGGTCTCTATTCTTCTTCTCCCTCCTCAACACTTGAAAACCGGTAAAATTCCATCTTAACCTTCTTCCTCTTCATTCATCGTATTTTCATCCCATTCCATCCTTCCTTCTTATCATTGGAAATATTTTTCTAAATGATATGCATCATGATTTCTTTGTCATCAAAGTTATAGCTTCCTTCACCTTGTATTTCTTGCTACTTTTCGTTATCATACTATTAAAGTGCCATCTCTGATGATCTCATAAACTAGATGACTATGTGTATGCAAGCTACATGATTTAATGCCCATTTGAAATATATGAATTCTTAATGCAATCAGGTTTAAAAATTAAGTAACCCAGTCAAATTTATTGCTTCTGAAGTCTAAATTTCCACCTTGAATTTTCTATTATGCGAAGGATTCCAGTTTTCAATCCATGATGTAATATGCCTGAGAATCATTGTTTGGGTCCCACTTGTTATTTTTATTTTGTTCATTTTATTGCTTGGGTTATATCTTATCCAGCAACTGTCATCTATCTTCTTTCAGGATTGGTTTTCGATTCTAATGGAGTCAAAAGAAAATGACCCACCTAAGAGGAAGGTTTGTTTTGGTACTGTATTTGTTATTGCACTTTGATCTTGAGAGTGCATATATTTATTTCATTTTGGTATTTTGATGAACAACTTTGTAGGTAAAATTTAAACCAAAAGCTCCACCTCGTCGTGTGCCTAAGCAAGAAGTTAAAACGTATGTACCATTTTGTTTGATCACAGTTCACATAAGAAAAAAGACAGCCTATTTTAAATTGTATCTAATCACATTTACATCTATTTTTCTGTTTTATGCAGTGAAGCTGTTGAGGATGATGATGCTGTCCAGGCTAGAGATTTACTGCGGCGTTTCAATGTACTTGTGATTCCAATTTAATTATTCTCCCTGATTCAGATTTTCAGTTCTTTGCCTCTTATTTTAAAAATCGATGTCTTGTAGGAGAGTGCACTAAATGCAAAGCCTAAGGCTGAGAAAAAAGGTTTGAAATTTTTTAATCTGCAACTTTGCTAGATTGTGCATTGAATGATTTTTTCTATTTCATTCATCTTAAAAATTGTGATTAATCATCTTCTTTGTTTTATTTCTCCCTCAAATATCAACTCTAGGAATAGCTGTTAGATGTTAGTTACTGCAAAGTGTAGCATAAATCAATAATAATCTCTTATGCCAGAGAATCGTTCTTGCTTCTTTACTTTGAGCGAACACATCATATTAAAATTTTTCATCTTATACTTTGGTATTTTACTCAAAGACTTAAAAGTTGAAGTTAGAAAATTTAAATATTTCTAATTCCAGTTTATAGACTTCTTATGACATATCCACAGATCTAATATTGAAGCCTGATATGTTTATTAAATTATAAGGAGCATTATTGTTTTGTTTTCTGAACTTGGATTATTTTGCACAATTTGCAGTGTCATCGTCACAAATTGCCTTTGGTTATGGTGGTTCATCAGCTTCCATAAAATCATATGGTAATTCCTGGGGTGCTAGTAATAGTAAGAACTCGAGTTCCACCTTCAGTGGTATGTTTCTGGCAAATCTTTTTCTCTATCTCTCCTTTTTCCCCTGTGTGCCTATGATTTTAACTAGGAACTGCTGTGATTATAATTAAAATTTTGCAGCTGGAGCTTTTACCCCAGGTGTAACAGAGAAAGAATATAAAGAACCATGGGTAAGCATGATTTGAGCCAAGTATAAAAGGAATATCTGATTTTCCTCCCTTTCTTTCCAACATTTCATCTATTTTCTATGTGTCTGGAGGTATATTGGTTATATTTGCTATTTTTCTTAGTTATTGTCTTATTTGATGTTGCTACAGGACTATTATAGTTATTATCCCATGACTCTCCCTATGAGGAGGCCATACTCAGGAAACCCAGGTATACTTCTAGAACTGTGATTCTTGTCACATCTATTACTTGTCACTTAATTCATTTGAATCATTTTTATTCTTGCTCCTCATTTCACCAATCATTTTTTAGTTAGAAGTTAAAAAAATATTTTAACTTTTCTTGTAGAGCTTCTTGATGAAGAAGAATTTGGGGAGGCTGTAGAATCCACAACTTATGAAGAAAATGCAGCGAATCCAGCAGTGGAGCTCGGCCTATGGGTAAACAATCCGATGCTTAAATATCAAATTTAATATATTGTATTTGTATCTTTTATAATGACAGTATTGAATGCATATTTTTTATAGGAGGAAAATCTTGAAGCAAGTATGTTCTTGCTTAAGTTGCCACCAACATTGCCTATAGTTAAGGGATCAGCGACAGCAGAAGGCAAGGCTGTGGCTGAGAGCTCTAAGCCAACTCGTGGAGCCCAGGCTGCGGCGAAGCCCTGTAGTTTGGAAGAATTACCATCTGGCTATATGGGAAAAATGATAGTCTATGAGAGTGGTGCAGTCAAGCTGAAGCTTGGCGATACCCTTTATGATGTAAGCATTGCATTTTGCTAGAGAAAAGTTACAGGATGCAAATTTGCGTGTGTATTATTAAGTATGCTGTAGATTCTTTATAGTACAAAAGGCCTTAATATCATATTATTCAAACAAAGTAAAGAAATAGACAATAGTTAAAAAAGAAAAATGTAGTCTGCAGGTTCGAAAATTCAAGAGATGTCATCTACAAACTCATTTAGTATTTTTATAAAGATCACCCTTGTTAATTGACTTTATGTTATTTTATTGGTGGGACATATAAATGTTAATTTCTCTTGTAATGAGTTCTAACTTTGTGACTTCCTGCAGGTTTCCCCAGGTATGAATTGTCTGTTTGCACAAGATGTTGTTGCTATGAATACTGCTGAGAAACATTGTTGCACCATTGGGGAGATAAGCAAGCATGTCACTATAACCCCAGATGTGGATGGCATATTAGATAGTGTGGCTGATTTATGATTCAATTTTATGCATTTCTTTCATTTTTTTTTTTTTTATCCAGTGAAGAAATTGTTTCATCCACGTAATTTAACAGAAAAAGAACAAGTTGCAAAAAGACATTGTGGATTTACCCAAGAGAACGAAAATAGAAAGAAAATTTCTATAAAGATGGTGTTAATTTGCTATGTGGAACTTCATATTCTCTAATTATTAATTCTGCATTATTCTATTATCTAATTACAAAGAATTTATCATCTGATGCCTTCATTATTTATAATCCAATTGCTTTCCGGTTTCCACACCAAACAACAAAGACCTTAAAAGACCCTAACTTTTTAAATATTGTTTTAGTGTATCACTGACAATGAATATCCAACCAAACAAAACAAAGTTTGAATGGATATATTGACCAAGAGTAACCCAACGCTAAGTTTTATTAGAAAGAGCCCTAACCTAAATGACAATCAAATATTGGGTCAACTAAACTATTTGGACAGAGTTAAAACCAACTCTTTTAGAGGCCTATAACAAAAGGCTAGTTGGATATAGCAACCGTTTAGACATATCAGATCTCACAACAATTGAGTCACAAGAGGCATAACTCCATAGGCAATATTTGTCTAAACACGGGTCCATCCAAAATTGGTCAAAGGGTCATATTAAATAGATGACATCCTCGAGATTCACACTAGGGGACCCATCATTACACCTTATGTGCATAGATCCCAGTCCATATACAGGGGATATTCTTATCCTACCAGTTTTAAGTCACTAATGTTTAATGTATTGATACTATTCACTCAAATAATACCAGCTTCGTAATATCTTTGTCAATCACTTTGATGTATAATAAATAAGTTCACTACTGTCTAATGTATAATAAATAAGTCACTACTACTTAATGTATTAATACTATCCACTCAGATATTATTTACTCAAATAATTCCAGCTTCACAATGTCTTTGTCAATCACTTTGATGTATAATAAATAAGTTCAGTTTGGAGTAACTGAATAGATAGGATTAAATGAAAATCATCCAGAGATGATTAATGGTGGAATGCTAGAATATTCATAGTACAAAAAGTTATTACAATAATGGCTGAAATAATATATAATCAATGCATGATTTATTTGTTATTAATGTTTAATTATTAGATTAATTATAACACCCTTACAGAACTACAGCAATTCAAATATAAATTCTTCAATTTGACACACCAATCCTATTTATGACAAGAAACTTACATGCCCTCCTCTAGAGCTGGTGCAATGTGATCTGAGCTCCATGTTGTGGTTGAAGAGTCAGAACTGTATAAGGAGCATGACTGTAAGAAGCTGAAAGCTCAAATGAGAAATGTTGCAAAATCGTAGCCAAAGCCATCTTGGCTTCTAGCATTGCAAAATTTTGGCCGATACAGGTCCTTGGTCCCCAACCAAAAGGAAAGAATGCTGATGGATCCTTGGAGGCTCTGGAAATTCCTTCAGAGAATCTTTCTGGTTTGAATTCTTCTACATCATCGCCCCAAATTTGAGGATCATGATTAATTAGCAGGATAGGCAGTGTAAGATCAACTCCGGCCATAAGGGCAATATCTCCTATTCTGGTTTCTTTGGATGTATGTTGATACAGAGCAACCACAGGTGGATATAGCCTCAGGACTTCATAAAGTATCATGTTTATCTGCACAAAGAAAAATAACCTCAGGCCAAGAATCAACTTATGACTCATGCAGAAGATAGTTTAATTGTATTATATATTCCTATAATATACTCACTATTTTGAAGTTGGCTGTTGCTTTATAATCAGGTTCCTTCTGCTGACAAATTTCTAGAACCTCCTTCCTTGCCTTTTCTTGCCAATTTGGGTGGATGGCCAGGACTACCATTGTCCACAACATCAAACTCGCAGTTGTTTCTTGGCCAGCAAGGTAAAATTGCTTGCACTCCTCTATGACATCTTCCTCTGTCATCTGGCTATCATAGTTCACATTGGTCTCTTGAGTTGATTCCAGAAGCATGCCTAGCAAGTCATCAACCCTAGATGTTCCAAGACTCATGGCTTCCTTTTTCCTTCGGATCAAATCTCTTAACATTGATTTGATTTCTCTGTCTAGTTCTTTCCTTCTCCGGTTCTTCTTAGTCGGAACAAATCTATATAATAGCAATTAATTATGAACTATGTCTAAAATTTTTTAGCACTGAGAACATGTCCAGGCATGTAGTTAGATTAGGAAAGATTCATGCTTAGTGGTATTGATATCCTAGTTTATCCAAAATGACATGAAATGCAAGTTAATGGAATTGAACCTGAAGCCAGGAATATATAGAGTCTGCATAGCTTGAAGAACAAGTAACAGGAGCTCTTGCTGGAGTTCAAAGACATGCTTCCCTTCTTCGTAGCTGCTACCAAATGCTGCTCGAGAAATAACAACAGCAGCAAGCTTTTTAAGGTCAGGCCAGACATCATGTCGCATGTTCCTTCCGAGTTGGTCGCGCCTTTCCATCCTTCTATCATCTTGCTGGAACTGGTTGAAAATGCCGGCAACATTTCCTTCAAAGAAGATTGAAAACAAAATAGATTAATACTTAAAAGTAAGAAAAAAAATATCTGAGGACACATGACTCACACTTGTGTTGTGAGGGACAGAGGGAGTGTGAGCTGTGTGTGAAGACATGCATGTGCAGTTTAGTATCACTCGAGGGGAACGATGCATATTTTGGTTAAAGCAGTTAGGGAAATAGAACAAATCTCGATGTTTCAAAAGGGTACCTTCAATTTCTCAAGGTGAAATGCAGGATTAAGAATTTTTCTGCGTCTTGCCCAGACTTCACCCTCCAAAGATGATAATCCCTTTGACAGAATGAGAATGAGGGGATTTAGTGGTGGTTCCTGAAAGTGGCCTTGCTTATTTGACAAAATTTCTCTCATCAGTTCTGGGTCCTTGATGATCAACCTTGGACTTGTCCCATTCCAACACATTGATATTTTACCTTTTAAGTAATTTGAAATATAATAAAATTGTTATATCATCCAATCAAGTGGCAAAAATTCAAAAAAAGTTTTACCATTACACTAAAACTACTGAAATTAGAAATTGAAAATTTAAGAAATTAGAAAAATGTACTGAAAACTCAGTGCTAAAGTATCATTGCCTTTTGTATTTAAGAAAATAGAAATTACCCTTTAAATTTTAGCATTCAATTCAAGAATAACTGAAAAAAATTTATTTTTTCAAAACAAGAAAATATGAAGTACTTTGCAATATAGCAAGACCAAAAGTTTTTTCGTTTCTCAGATCCAGAGGATTTCTACCTAACTTCATTTATAATTCTGTACTCACTTAGCACAATCTGAATCAAGTTAGCTCCACTTATCTTATACAATGAGGTCATTAGAGTTAGGATCATCCATTCTATGCAACTGTGATGGAAGTTGTAAGTAAAAGAAAGTGCAACAAACGTTTGTTTTCAACTTAAGGACCTTGTATTTAAATCTTCCACATTATATGACAGTAAAACTTAAGTTATAATAATACAAATGATCCACTGCAGGAAAACAATATTCGAATTGCATATTTAAGTTTGAATACCCCTAATTCAATGAGGAAACTAAGTGATCAACTATTAAGATTAGGCAAAGTAATTACCATATTTCTGCACATTATTTAGAGTGAAAGGATCAACTCGGGAAACAATCTTGTGGCTGAGATTAATGGGTTTAGACCAAGCTTCACCAATCAGCTTCACAAACTCTTTCATGTCTCCTAAAAGAGGCCTGTAAGGAGTGCCTCTAATTCCCTGTCGTTTCAAGTGCCTTTCCAGCCGTTTTGGTTTCCACCAAATGGAATAGAAACCCCTTACAGAACCGTAGAGAACCAGAAACAACAAACATAGCAGTAGAGAACATAACACAAAACCATCCATTTTTGAGGAATTTTTTGTAACACTAACTGTTGGTTTGAAAATCTGAAATCAGCAAAATTTATAGTGAAGGGCTCAATTCAGTGTATCAGATATTGTGAGAATTCAGCGAAACGCCTTTCTTGTGAAAAAAGAAAAAGCTGTATTCAAAGTTCAACTATATCGTTGGTCTTGGAGAAGAAGATAATATGTCAACCAAAACAAAGATTAAAAAATAAAGGGTGGTCGGGCCAAAAATAGGACAAAGAGAGAGAGACTTTGGAATTCAGAAAGAAGTCCAACATGTAGGGAAAAAAAATATGAATTGTAATCAAAAGGGGCTTGCAAATTTGCTTGGCCAGCAAGCTCAGAGCCAGGGCCGTGTCAATTACTTATTGAAAAATATAAAAAAAATAATTTCGCTTGATTTGGCAAAAATATCCTTTATAAGAGTAAGTTATAATATATCAAAATAGTTAAAATATTAAATTAAAAATTTTGATGGATGATAATTTCCTCTTTAAAATTTTCCTCCACTACTATTTTATATTTTTTAATCACAAACTATAGAAGTACACAATATTCTTTTATTTATATATAAAAAAATAATATTTTTTCATGAAAAATATTTTTCACAAAACAAACAAAGGCTTGGAGTAAATCATTAAATTGGTTTATAAAAAAAATAGATGTTATACTAAATTTTTTAGAAGATTTTATTTTATATCAATTAATTATAATATTTAAATTTTTTAATTATAATATTTTTTTAATCACAAACTGTAAAAGCATATAATATTATTTTGTTTATATATAAGAAGATAAGATTTTTCTATAAAAAATATTTTTTTAATACAAACAAAGGTTTGGAGTAAATCACTAAATTGATTTATAAAAAAATATTATACTAAATTTTTTTAGAAAAATTTATTTTATATCAATTAATCATAATATTTGAAAATTTTTATATAATATTTTTTCAAAACATACTTAATGTAGAAATTAAAATTTTATATGTAGAATAAATTACAAAAAAAATTGACCCAACTCCAATCTTTCCGGCGGCTAAAGGATAGGGCGCCCCCCCCCCCCCCCAAAAAAAAAAAAAGAGCTTTCGTGTGTAACAACTTTTAAAAGGTAGGATTCATCTGTTTTTATCAGAAATAAAAAATAAAAAATATGAGTGTATTTAGATGTATTTTTATTTTTATATTTTAAAAATTATTTTTAAATTAAAAAAATCAACGTTAGTAGGTGATTGATATTGTAAATAAAAAATATTTCATTTAATTATAAAATTAACATTTAAAATAAGAAAATAAATTCAGAAAATAACTAAAATTTGTTTCTATTTTTATATTTTTAAATTATATATTTAAATAATAATTTTTAAAAATAGATTTTGAAAATAGGTTCTCAAACAAGTTTTTCTATTTTTAAAAACAAAAAACAAACATCTCCTATATTTCGTTTTGACCAAAAAAAGCAAAATATATACATTGCAAAAAAATTAATTTACTTTTATTTATAGTTAAAAATTAATATTATACAAAAACATTTTATTTATTTAATATTATATATGAAATTATATGACAAAAATGACATTTAAGGTACGATTACTTTAATTATTTTTTGTTTCCGAAAACAAAACACCAATAAGAAAATGTGCTTTGTTAGCTTTCATCATTCTTATTTTCTATTTTCTAAAATATACGATTGTTATATTCAAATATTAAAAAAAAAAACGCATTTTTATGTACTCTCTTTTTTATACTGACATAATTTTAAAATTATTTAAGATCATTATTTATTCCATTTAACAACATTCTTCACTTCCACTACCAACTGCCTTTTTCCAACTTTAACGTTGTTACCGCCATCACTTTCATCATTATAATTACCACCACTTCCATTACTGTTTTGTCTACATTTTTTATTGCCTCTTCTGCTGCTACCACCGTGACAGATTTCACAACACATCCACTACAATCCCTCATAGTAATTATCATTATGTAAATCATCGATCATTCTATAATTATTTTTTGAAGGCGGGAATGATGAAAATTATATTTGAGTAAACACCAAGCACATTTAAAAGAGATGAAAAGTCAAAAATTAAAATTATTTTGCAAAAATAAAATTGGGAAGTAAAAAATATATTTTCACAAACCAAATGCAAGCTATTATTTCGTAGTAGAAACTGTTTTTCTTCATTATTATAAAACTATTAGTTTATTAGTTGAAATGAGTTTGGGCTAGTGTAACACCGTGCAAGAAGATGAAGCCCATCAAAATGGAAATATCCATAATCCAAAACCAAACTGACATTACATACAGTTGACTGTCATGATAGGCAAGAAGCACGGGACTCGTCTCTGGGCCTTGATGCTGCAACTTGCCATGAAACATCAAAGGAAATTACTTCGTAATATATGGACATGTAAAACGGACCTCCAAGCGAGGTGGGATAGGTTTAGGCTTAAATCCATAATTTTAATAAGTAAAATTGGGCGAGCTCAAGGAGACCATAAGAGCCAGTGGGTAGCTCATATTATTGTTTTTTAACAATGAAAATAATTAAATATTACATATACATACGGATTGAAGATTGAATTTTAGATGTAGTGAAAGACATATAATCTTTAAGGAGACATTAGATGAGGTTGGATTAATTTTTTTTAAAATTATAATTAGCTAATTAGATTTTTTTAATTTTGCATAATAGATTAGTCAAATAAAATTAAAAGAAATTATACTAGGCTATTATACATTGAATTAAGTTAGATTAAAAGTCATTAAATGCTTAAAAAATTGAAAAACAAAAAAGATAAACCCACAAGTAAGCTTGTAACTGTGCAAACTTACCTATATAAACTTGCATGAAAAATGGGCTCTACATAAAAGGATCGTGACTATCCTAAACCCATAGGCTTGTGATTTATTTTACATGTATCTCTTAATAAAAAAGTCATCTTAGAGAAGACGTTGTATATAATCATTACTATAGAATCACTCTTTCACACCAATTAATTTATGTTGGTTTACATTTTTATTGATATTTATTTTGATGCAATGATATCTTTTAAAATTATCTAAAAACTTAAGATAATGGATAAATGCATCTACGTTAAAGTGGTGGTATTTTTGAAACTACTAAAAATCTTACTATGTCAAATATATAAATAATCGATATGAAAACTTTTGTTCTAACACTTAAGATGTTGAATTTTTCTTAATTGTCAACCAAAAAGGCAATTGAAAATATAAAAGCTTAAATGGCTAACTTAATGTCAAAATAAGATGTCAATTATATAAGAAATCATCATCTAAAAGACAATTCGAAGGTTACCTAGGAAGGTAAAAAAATATTTACATGTCGATTTTATTATTAACTGATGTTAAAAGGTATTTCAAAAGTCTCCTTGGGGAATAATAGACATGCTAAGGTTTCAATTTTTAATTAATAAATGATGTCAATAATTTTGTTCATTCTCTATTTAATTCACGTTTACTCTCCATTTGAAAACACTTTGGTGATACCTTAACTTTTATTATCTAACTTTAGAGTATTTGGAGATAGGAAAAACAACTTTCCTACAATTCAATTTAACATATTATATTTAAGAATCTAATTTGCTTTACTTTTACACATTAACAAGTATGTAGATATGTCAAATAAAATAGTAAGGGGGCTATTTTTCTCCTTCTTAAATACTCTAGCATTTTTTATAAAGGTAAATGTATTGTCTAAATCCATGATTTATTGAGAAAAATATATCTAAATATAACAAATGTTTAAGAATAGTTTTAGATAATGGTTACACGAATTGGTACTGAGATTGACAATGAAAGTAAAAGATAAAAGCCTTCTTTTTTATATAATATATTATAAATTTTCATCTATTGATATAATGATATATAAAATGAATAAATTTACAAGCTAAATTTTTCTTATATTGATGTCTTTTTTTTCATATTTTTGTATATTCACATTCAATGTGTTGATATTTGTATCATTGAAGAAAAATATGCAAAATAAACATATAACTTATTACAAAAATAGCTTTCTTTTTCTTCAAACTTAGGAAAATTAATGAATTAAAATATAGTAAACCTCTTATCTTATTTATGTGTATTTTCAGCTTTTTCATACATAAGATCCACCTTTTGGATAATACATAGAGTTGTTAGTTTGTTTTTTATTAGCTAATATAATTTTCTAAAATTTAATATGGTATTTTAAAAAGATGTCTTTTGTATACAAATAACCAATGCCTAAAATTATATAATGGTGGGATTTCTATTATAATTGATGTTAGATTATATTTAATTAGAATAATTTCATTTTAATATAGACAATGGCTATTTTAACTAAACCAATATCTAATAATCACCATGGTTTAAAAGGTATTTGTTTCTACATCATTTGTCCTTATAAGCTAATGTGAAAAGCGCTTAAAGAAATACAAAAGTATTAGCACGAGTACAAAACTAATTCACTCTAGTGCCATTTGCTAACTTAGAATTCCTTTAACACAAAACTCTATCTTATAAACTCAAGCAGAATTGTGAAGCATAAGTTAATCTTTTACTCTTTCATGCAGATAAAGTATACCTATCAAATATTCTTGAGTTTTCATTCTATGTGTGTCTTAATATTTTTTATATAGATATATAGGTTTACTTTTTCTAGGTCTATCTTAATATATTTAGCTTATGACGACGAGTGTTAAAGTTATGATGCCTCACTAAAATATTTTTAATTCTTTATTAGCTCATGAACATGCTTTATAACCATAAACATGAAATATATTACATACAAAAGATTCCTTTTATAAGTGTATGAAAATATTTTAGCTTTAAGTATGTATAACTCTAAAAATATCTATTTTGGATAATTTAAGTTGTATTATTGATGGATATAAGTGTACAAATATTTAGATCTTTTAAGGTTTATTTAAGAATATGTACAAATTTATGTGATATAGGGTTTGGTTTATATGTTTCTTACTAAACTGGCTAGTTATGGATTGAAAATGAATGTGTATTGACTAACCCAACATTGAATATGAAAATAGAGTTGATAATTCATCACATTTTCAATTAGTCATGAAAAATAATAATTTAATGATAGCCTCATGTTTTACTCATGCCTTAAATGTTGTAATATGAAAAGGGCAATAGTCGTACAAATAGGAGATCATTTATTTCAATATGGCATCAAAATCGGATATACGCAATAAATATAACACGATGAAAGTAAATTAGGAAATACGTTTATTAGTCATGAAAATAATGGTTTCAATGATTGCTTAGATAATATAATGTATGGTATTGCAGATAATTTTATTGAGCGATTACAAATCCTCAATAATTTATTGAGTGATATAGAGGAGTCATTGCATTTGGTTGTACTAAATACACATATTTATCTATCATGTTGAAATTATTCAACTTAAAAGTAAGAAATAAGTGGAGTGGCAAAACTTTATAGAATTACTACAATTATCGGAAGACAAGCTTCCCAAAGGTAATGTACTACCAATTTATACTTATAAGGCAAAGAAAATAATATGCCTAATAGGTATGAAGTATACAAAAATACATACTTATCCTAATAACTATATAAAATACAAAAGGACTACAAAAGTTTGCATTAATGTCTAAAGTATGAGGCATCCTATTATAAATTGAAGAGACATAATGACAACATCAAGGAAGAGGTTTGAGCTAAGGTGTTGTGGTATCTTCTTATAATATAAAAGTTTAAATGCATGTTTACTAATGTAAAAAATGCCAAGAACTTTGCATTGCATGCAAAGTGAGCGATTACTAACAACAAGCTTTGTCATTAGGCAAATTCTTCTCGATAGGAAATAATTAACTCATTATTCCTCAAATTTAGTAATAAAGTAAGAAACTTCATACTTGCATTACATATTAATGGAATTAACCCTTATAGTAACATAAGCAACAAACATAGCACATGGCTTATAGTGTTAATGATTTAAAACCTCCCTTGAATT
Organism: Sindora glabra; assembly: GCA_020226215.1. Classification (NCBI taxonomy): domain Eukaryota; kingdom Viridiplantae; phylum Streptophyta; class Magnoliopsida; order Fabales; family Fabaceae; genus Sindora; species Sindora glabra. The sequence continues at coordinate 57,914,359 of CM035231.1, forward strand.
TGGTAATAAAGTAAGAAATCTTATATTTGCACTATATACTAATGGAATGAACCATAATGATAATATAAGCAACAAACATAGCATATGAGTAGCTTTTATAGGTTTATATAGGTAAGAAACCTAATTTCATTCCTTTTTTTGGCATTTGGTGAAATATCATAATGAAATTTTAATGAACATTACTTATTATATTTGCAAATATTAAAGTTGAGTATTTTTTCTAAGGAATGTTAAACTCATATATTGAATAATGAGTACTCATAACAAAGCACTCATTTCTGATTAAGGTAACAATTCACTATTTTTAAACTTTTTTAGTTAAAATTGTTAAAATTAAGATAGGAATAGGTATAGGAAATGGAGGAAATATGGAAGATTAGAGGATAGTGAGGATTAGGGTTTAGGAAGAGGTTAAGGCAAGGGTAGGGAGAATGACAAATCATGTCAATTATTTTTATTAACTAATATGGTATATACAATACAGTACTTGTTATTTATAAAAATTAACATTTAATGTGATTAAAAATGTTCATATTATATTTCCCATAAAGAAATAGCAATAATTGTATACATATGAAAATTGATATTATTTTATTTTTTTTACATTAGTTATAAAATCAATATAAAATTGTCTAACATATAATGATACTCATATATACGTAGGGTAGTGACAACATTAAATTTGTTAAACAACCATGTTAAAAGTCAATTTTTGTAATATTAGTAGAATTAAAAAAGTCAAAGGGCTATGGAAAGAAACTGGTATCCATATCCTTATAGTTTAAAGAAGGAATTACAAAAAGAACTGTATAAAGTTCTAAACCAAGAAGAGATTCTTTAACATAAAAAATCCAAGTCTAAAGGTGGTGGAAGGTAAAGATTGCAATATTAAATATTACCATACAAAGATTATTATTAAAAGATGGCAAAATAAAGTGATTATGCTAAGAGATTTAAATGGTATCAAGGTAGAAAATTAAGTCATGGTTTATGAAATTATAGTAGAATTTTTTAAAATTTTATTCGTAAAGGATTTTGATGGTGATTTACCTAACTTTGTGGATTTTCTTTATCCAAATATCCTTAAAAACTAAAAAAATACAACTTGTAAAACCTATATCTAATAAGGAAATTAGAAGGGCAATATTTAATATTGACACAACAAAAACAATGAGGTCTAAATAGATCACCTGTCATTTTCTATTAGTCTCATTAGGATTTGTTGGGTCCTTCCTTATGTAAATTTGTTAAAGATGTGTTTAAAGGGAAAAAAGCGTGGCAAATATGAACTTGACCCTTATAGTCATAAAGCTAGAATTTGTGTCTCAATTTCACCTCATATCACTATGTAAAGTGAGCTATAAATATTTTTCTAAAGTCATAGTGAGTTGCATAAAGCCTTTCCTTGCTAATCTGATCTCTCCTTTCTAAACCATTTTTGTTCAAAAAGATGTATTCATCATAACATTCTTGTAGCCAATGAATTTCATTCCATGAATTAAGCTTGAGGAAGGAAAGGCTATATAGTTATTAAGGTTGATTTAAAAAAAGTTTATGGTTATCTTAAATTAGGATTTATAAGGAAAGTTCATCATAGTATTAATGTACCACATAATATGACATAAGTGATCATGGATTATGTTTCATGTACTTTTATAAGGATTATTTGGAATGGAAATCAAAATGACATTTTTTCTCCCTTTAGAAGTATTCGACAATAAGACCCCTTTTCCTTATACTTTTTTGCATTATGTATGGATATTATTTCATATATTATAATTAAAAAGGTTAATGATGGTTTTTCAAATGCATTGAAAGTGGACAGGAATGGCTTTTCCATCTCTTATGTTCTTTTTGTAAATAATCCTTTTTTATATGCTGAGACTCATTGACTTTAAATTATTTATATTAAATAGGGTCTAAAGCTTTTTTAGGGAAAAAGTCAACCCTTTGAAAAAATTTGTTTATTTCCCTAAAAAATTTGAATGATAAAACTATGAAAGATATGCTTAATTATAATAGCTTTTCCAAAATTATTGACAAAAGAAAATACTTAAGAATAAAATTGAAATATATTAGTAAATGAGGTTATAATTTTGATGAGATTTTTTTAATATTTTAAATAGAATGGCTTGGTAGAAGCGTATTCTATTCTTATGTATACTATACAAATAGTCCAGATTCCAAAAAATATTTGCTTGAAGGTTGAAAAAATGCAAAAGGCTTTCTCATAAGGAAATGATAAAGATATTAGCAAATTTCATCCTATATGTTGGCAAACATATGTCAACTTAAAAATTATAATGTTTTAGGCTTTCACAGAATAAACTTCATAAATAATTCTCGTATACTCAAACGAGATTTTAAATTGTATATGAGAGAGAATAACATTTGGAATGAAGTCCTTAATATAAAATATGACAAAGGATATAACTTTTGAAAGCAAATAATAAGTAATCCATTGGATTTTATGTTATAGAAACTCTTAGTTCATTTACATTTGCATTGTTTGCAAAATTATCATTAGATGGCTACCAATGGATACTCAATTTCATGTTAGGAAGACTATTGGTTAAATAATGGTTAAGTTCTTAAAGATATGGTTTGTTTTAATTCTTTATGTCAACTTCATGATACTATAATGGATAAATTTACAAATGTCAAAAGAGATTAGAAGTGACTTGTCAATGCAACTTATTGCTTCCATAAGTTAATAAACTAATTAAGCCCATAAAGCTACTTCAAAAGAAACTAAAGATGATAAGCTTATATGGAATCACAATTCTATGATATTTAGCATTAAAAGTGCCTATTTCTCTTTGGAGAATTTATATTGGAATAATTCTTATGCAAAATGGAAACAAGAGTCTTAGAAAAACATGTTGTATCTTATAGAGAGTCATCTAAAATCAATTAATGACTAATGAGGTGAGAAATCATTAATGCAATTCTTCCCCTAAATATTGCCTTTACTCTCATTAGATGAAATCTACTTTACATGTTCTTTAGGATTGCAGAATAGTTACAAATATTTTGAAGAAATTAATTCATCCTTCTTACTTGGCTTAATTTTTGGTTTAGGATAATAAAAAATGGTTCATACAACATCTAACTTTGGAGATGGGTATTAATCTTGATTTCAATTGGAGATCATGTTAGGTGTTGCTATAAATAAGATATGGCAATAGAGAAACAAGAAAGTCTTTGAAGAAAAGTTTAGAATGGCTAATAACTTAGTTTAAGTGATCATTGCTTTGGCAATGGAGGTTTAGTAAACATTACATGCAAAACTAATATTATGAATTGGTATATGGTTAAGATAAAGATTTGTTAGAAACTTCCTCCTCTGAATTCAATCAAGTTAAACATAGATGGAGTAGTAAAAAATTGATTCTAATATTACAAGTTATGAAAGGTTATGAAGGATTGAAGTTATAATGCAACTAAAGGTAAGCATATAAAGGGTTTATGAAAAACTAAAGTTAGCTTAGTCTCAATTTTAGAAGAGTTATCTTGGAATATGGTTTACTAGATTTAGTGCATTGTTTAGAGAATAATATAAATAATTCAAGTATGGACCTAACTCTCGTTAAAGTTATCCAATAATTGCTTTAAAAGGACAAGTCTGTTTGCATAACTTATATTTATCACAAAAGAAACAAAAGTGCAAATTTGATAAGAATATGTAATGGATCATCCAAAATTCAATAGATTAAATAAAAAAGAGAAGGGAAAAAATAAGTGATAATTGCTTCAAAAGGACAAGTCTGTTTTATTCATACCACTTTTTAGAAAAGATAAAAGAGGAGTGATAAGTGATGGCAAGTCATGTCATAAAGAATAAAATCCTCTAATAAGTGATAGTAGACACCATAAATAGGGAATCCTAAAAGTTCGACCAAGAATCGAGGAGAGAAAATAGTTTCACATAAAAGTATAAGCCAATTCACAAAATACCAAATTTGAATTCTATAAGGAACATCCTGGATAAAAATTAACTAGTCAACTGACCTAGTTAGGCTATAATGGACTAACTTAAGCCTAAAGCTAACACACTAGTTAAAATAACATAATAAAGACCTAAAATAAAATATTAAATAAGGGGCCAAAAAATCTTAACATATAAAAGGCCTATAATGTCTTAGAACACAAGAAAATAGAAATCATGGTCTAAAGTCTAAAATAGGTTGTAATTAACTCTCTTAATATTCGACTACATTACTCGATTAATGTAGAAAATGCTATGGTAATCAAATATTGTATTCAACTATTAATATAAAAAAGCAACTCTAAGCTTAGTATTTGAGTATAGTAACTGATTATTAATCTTTCATGGCCGAAAATACATAAAATTAACTTGTTATACCCTTTTAAACTCTTTTTCTTAAATATCTAAATTTCTTGAAGTCCTCTTAGTAGCTCTTTATGATTACCTCTTTAGATAGCTCTCTTTTAAACTCTTTTTTCTAAATATTTAAACCTCCTAAAGTCCCCTTAGATAACTCTTTGTGATTGCCCTTTTAGGATTATATCATTCTCTCTCTCTCTCTCTTCAAAAAGATTCATTCTCGAAACTTTAAAGCTCATGTTAAAGAGTAAATATTAGAAACATCAAAAGAGGAACTCATATTAAACTTACCTTGAAGATGTAATCTTAGAAGCAATATCATTAATCCTTAAGCACTTGGAATTAGCACTTTAAATGCAAATAGCAATTTGTTTGGAAGAAACATATGAAATCCATATGTGTCTTAAAATAAAATAGTTCTTAAGATGGTTCCTCTCCTCTTGGATACAACTTAATCTCTTTTAGGACCTATTTTTACTTATGTGTAATCAAACATCAAGGTTAAATATAAAACTTGAATTAACAAACTCATGCAAGTATATAAACTTATCATCAGTAATAAGTTTGTCAATGAAAGCAAATAAAATACAATTCCTTAGAAGCTTCTTAAAAATACTAATCAAGTCATGAAAGTTCGTAATCTTACTAATAAACTTAGGTGGAGACCATTTTTAATTGCCTTTCATCATCCACCTTTATTGTTTTGCCATATACAACATATGTCAAGATACAATTCTTATATAAAAGGATCATGCCTTCATATTTTCAAAAATTATAATACTTTTTAAGCAAAATGAGCATTTTCTAAATTTAGAATACAACTTTTAATTTCTCAAAACTTGTAACACATATTTCAAATAATGAACATGTTTATACGTTTGGCTATATACAAGATCATCAAAATATGGTAAGCAATCTTTCTAATGGTTTAAATTCTTAGGCAATAACAAAATCTATCATTTAAACACATGAAAACAATGGAAAAAAATAAAAATAAATTTATCCATGAAAATATATAAAATATGATTCATTAAACCCATGGAAGTACTTGATGTATTAGATAAACTAAGTATTAAAGTTACCTATTCATATAAATCATGCATTGTTTTAAAAATATTTTTCCATGCAATATTTGTTTTCAAACCAATTTTGGAAAAGCATAAAAGAATTATACAATTAACCAAGTATATCTTCTAAGGTCTCCTGAATATCAAAATATTTTATGGAATCTTCGTTTTCCATCAAACCCTTTAAAGAATCTTTAGGAAATATACATAAGCCATGCAACCTATCATGCAAATCCTTTAAAGCTTTCTTACATAAAAATCTATCATGCCTAAAAGTATCTCCAAAGACCATCTCTTCATAAATATTAACATTTGAAAAAATATTAATAAGTAAGGGGATATCGAGACTAAATGAAAAAAGAGCATAACTATAATCACTTACATATAAATTCTTAATACCTTTAAAATTCAAGAATCTTGTATGTAAAGTGTCATTATTGTGCTCAAAATTCAATAATTTATCATGTAAAGTAGTTATGAGAGTATACATCCAAATTGAAGCATCATCCATCATACTATTTTTACCTTAGTTACATTAAATGGTAGATAAATAAATTTCAAAGAATTTCACCAACTTAACTTGCTTCCTATTCAACTTGCTTGGTTCTTTAATTGTTTCAAAGATTTAAGACCAATTAGCAAAATAAATTTAAAGTTATTTGTATTCTTATAAGCTTTCTTTTATAAAAGTACAAATGTTAGCCTAACATAAAAAATAAAAAAAAAGTACTCTTTAAGTCACTTATTTTTTCAAAGATACTTAATTTTTTTTCTCGTTTTTTGTTTTTCTTTCAACTTTATTATTTTCTCTTCTTTTTTACAAACACTCTTTATTTTGTAAAAGCTCTTACTTTCTTCTACCTCTTCTCCTTTCTAATTTTCTTTTCATCTTATCTATTTTTCTCTTATTTTTCTTTCTCATTTTTCTTCTTTTTTTTCTTCCTTTCTCTTATTTTTATTCTCTTCTTCTCTCTTTTTCTTTTCTTTTTCTCTCTTTTTTTCTCATTTTCTTCTTCTTCCAGGTAAGGCATTGATTATTGGCTATTAAAATCACTTGTGAATTTAACTTTTCTTTCACTTCTTGAAGAAGATTTAGATTTGTGTTAAACTACTTTATCTTCTTTCTTCTCAACCTTCCTTTTCCAAGGTTTCTATAAAGAACTATATCAATAGCTATGAATGAATTTTTCCTTTATAATAGTCTTCTTCTCTTCCTAAGTAGCAGTAAGCCTTGTATCATTTCTTTTTTAGTCGAATTGAGTTGATTTTACCAAATATTAGCATAATTACTAAATTGAAAAGTAGTAAGCTTTACTTTCTTCTTGTCGAAATAACTATGGCAATTAAAGATTGATTTTATCTTATTTTTCCACTCCAAGTAATCTTTCAAATCATTTTTCCCTTGAAATAAAGGAAATTTCTTTTTATTGCTATTAAGATGTAAAGCCATTACATCACTTCTTTAGCTATCTCCTTTACTTTTTTCACTCCTCTTATTATCTCTTCTATCACTCATTCTAGATTCATCATAGTGCATCTTTTTTTTTCACATTTTTTATCATTAAAATATTATTCATTTTGTTTTCTACCTCTTATTTCCTTTTTATCTTTTCTATATTAATCTTTTTGAGGTTATCCATCTTCCATTCTCCTAAATTTTTCATTTAACTTTTGAAGTTGTTATTATATAGCCTTTAACATAGACCTAATATTATTATTTCTACTACCTCCTAACATCTTGAAAGACATAACTACAAAGAAGGTTAGATAAAAGAAAAAAACCTCACAATAGTACTTTTCTCACTTGATTTAGAGGTACTCACTCTCGTATTTGTACTTTAATTAGAATTTTATCCTGAAATAAACTTGCACACTCTTGTTTTATTCTACTTTTAATTTTTCCTCTTGTTATTATTTAAGAACTAAGGTATACTCAACTAACAAAGTTCACCAATTATGACACTCAATGTCATTAATCAAGATTCACATAATCGAAAGGATTAAACAAGACAATTAAAGAATCATCAACTAAGAATTTTCAAGAAAGAAACTAAATAAGACTTAATACTAGAAAACTTTAGAGAAAAAAATTAACTAGAACTTAAAGATTTAAAATCAAATAATTAAAAAAAGGAAATAAATAAGACTAGAACAAGGGACTCAAGATTATGACCAAGATAGAACCAAGAAATTAAGATAGTAAAATAAGGAGTTAAAACTCAAAGATTTGAATAAAATAAACTTAAGAAGAAGATCAAATTAATAAAAAAAAACATAAACACAAGACTAAAGAATTAGGATTAAGCAAATTTAAAGATTAAGATAAAGAATAATAAAGAATGTGACAAAACACAAATTTTACGAATAACTCAACAAGACAATGAAATTAGATTAAAATGAGAAATCCAAGTATGGTATTAAGCATTCAATGAATAGCAATAATCTTCTTTTACTTTTCATAAATTCAAACACTACTTTTAATTTTTTTTTCATCAAGCACTTTTTTCAATAATGCTTTTTTTCTCTTGAATTACTTGTATTTTTCTACTTCTCTCATTCTTTTGTAACTTTTTTTTCTCCTTTTTGATTCACTTTTGAATTTTTTTTCTTGTTTACTTTTTTTTTTTACTTTGCTTTTGAATCACACCACATAAATGAATATATAATACTTTTATATTGATAAAATAAGGATATTGGAATATTATAATTGACTACCTCAAATGGAATGGGAGGTATTCAAATATGAAGGTAGCATACTTAGTAAATTTCAAATTTTTAGTTGAAGTAATCAAATATAATATTTAACTACCTAAAATTCCTTACTCTTTACCTTGAAATAATCTAATACAGTGTACCACTACCCTCTTTTTTGTATTACTCAATTATAGTATTACCCTACTTAAATTTTAATTGCCTGCTGCCTAACAATAATTAAATATGTATCTCACTACAATGTAAAAACTAAACTAAGTGGAAACTAAAATAGGCAACTTCACAATTCAACAAAATGCCAACAATAAAGATAAATTAGACAAGATATGACAATTAAAGCAAGACCTAAAACAACATTATTGCATTAATAAGCTAAATTGACCAGACTCAAGTAAAACACAAATACTAAGCAAATTGCATAATTAAAACATAAACTACAGTAGTAAACTATAAGACAAATATGGAATTCAAGTAATAAAGATGTTGACACAAGATAAAATTTAACTTGACATATAACAATAAAAAATTAATGCAATGGCTTGAAGAGTTAATTGGATGAACCTAACTTGAACAATAGTTAGATGAGATAGAAATAACTTGAACTAAGTTAACTCAAAACGAATTAAAAAACAAGATAAAATAGAAATTTAAATGGAACTAACGAATAAAGGAATTCAAAACCAATTTAGCCTTCAAGCAAATAGAATAAATGCAACTTGAACTAAATACACTTGTTTTAAACAAAATTAAGAATAGATAAATTAACTCAAACAATTTCAAAATAGAACCAAATGAAAGGCAATTGATTGATATGGAAACAAGATAATAAATTACAAATTGACATACAAAATAACAAGTAATAATGACTCACCAACAATAAAAATTTTAGACATGAATTGATAAAAACTAAATAAACAAGTTGCTAAATACAAATGAAATGAAAACAAAATAGAAAATGGATAGCAAATTGAATAATAAAAATGGATAAAAACAATATGAAATTATATGAAACACAAAGGAATAATGCAATTGACAGAACAACAAAATAATATTAAAAAAAACTTAAATAATGGATGCCCAAAGCTTTGATAACCAAATTTAAGATTTTGTGACGGATTGTTTCAAAATTTAGCAAATTAAATAGAAAAAGAGAAAGATATTCAGTCACATTTTAGAAAAAATGAAAAATGAGTTATAAATGATAAAAAATCATGTCACCAAAAATGAAATCTTCTTATAAGTAATGGTAAATACTATAAAAAAAATCCTTTAACAAGTCTAAAAGTCTTGTTATGAACTAAAAAGAGAAAATGCTCTTATACAAAGGCATAAATTCCCAAAATACCAAATTTGAATTCTATAAGGAACATCCCTCCTTATATAAGATAAAAGTCAATAAATTAACTAATCTAATTAGACTATAATGGATTAACTTAAGCTCAAAGCTAACACATTAATTGATATCTTAAAATAACATAATAAAGACCCAAATAAAGCAGTAAAATAATTGGCTAAAATATACAAACATATAAAAGGCCCATAATATTTTACAACATAAAAAATACAAATCAAAGCTTAAAGTCTAAAGTGGTATGCAATCAGTTCTTTTGATATTCGACTACACTGCTCGATTAGTGTAGAAAATATTATAGTAATTGAATACTATATTCGACTACTAGTAAATAAAAGTAACTCCAAGTTTGGTATTTGAGTATAGTAGCTAATTATCAACTCTTCATGGTCGAAAATGCATAAAATCCACTTATGATGCCTTTTTGAACCCTTTTCCTTAACCATCCAAACTTTTTAAAGTTCTCTTAAATAACTCTTTATGATTGCTCCTTTTAGGATCAAATTAGGATTGACTTGCTAATTTTGAAATTACCTTAATCAGTAGTATAACATATCTTCAAGAACCATTTGCAGACTTAAGTTTATTGATTTTAGCTATTTCTATGATAAGGGTTTCAATTATCAACGTAATGTCTTATTAATTTTTAATTTTTTATTGCTTTACACTTAAGCCTTTGTATTTACCAAAAAAATTATCCTATATGTTATATTGTATATAAATCTTCTCACTGAAAGGATATCATATGAGATTGCATGACAAATCCATATATTTTTTCTTTTATGTGCAATTTATCTACTAATGTTGGCTATTTTTTTTAATTTAATAGAAACTGATCAAATTTGCCTAAAAATAGGCGGTTGGTGGCAAGTTTAATGGTAAAAATGGGTAGTGGCGGAAGAAAATAAAGGTGGAAATTGATTAAATGGTTAAAAGCAGTTAGAATATCAATAACATAATAAAGCCCGAATTGACCGAATATAATAACAAAATTGTGTCATTAAGATTAATCCATATGTGTTATATTGTTGCTATTTGTTAAACCATGATAGTGTTACATCCCTTAGGAAATTAGTATGTATTTTATTATATTTTATTATTATTAATCTTATTCTAAAAATTTTCACTATTACTTAAATTATTATGGATGCATTAAGGTGAGGATTAATCTAAGAAAAATAGGATTTTAAGATTAAATAAAAAATAATTAAGTTAATTAAAGAGTTGTGCAACATAAGAATTAAGTAAGTGTATATAAAGGAGATTTAGAGACTCATTTTTTTTATTTTACCCTTGAAACCTCTTTAAAATTACTAAAATGCACTTTAGTTTATAAAAAACCCATTAACCTCAAAATTTTCTTCATTTTCTTAGCCAAAAGCATTGATTCTCTCCTCTTTACATCTTTTACCTTATCCTCTTTCAAATTCTAGCAAGATTTAAGTATGGAAAATCAATTATCAACTTAAATCCTAACTCAATTGAGGTGCTTCTTTCTAAACCAAGTAATTATTTAGTTTTTGTTCTTAAAAGAAGAATTAAGGATTTGATGACGTAACTAAAATTCCTTCAATTTTGGTCTTCGTTAAAATAATTCACTCCTTTATCTAATTTCCTCTAATCTTTTATAATATCTAAATAAATAGATAATCTACTTAAAATACTTAAGTTTGAAGATTTTGTGTTATTTAAGTTTACATGTTGAATGTTTGAAAAATTGATGATTAGTCATGCAAAAATTTTGTTAGATGGAATTATTGTTATATTTAAGTAGGAAAATGAATGTAAATGTTGTTTAATTGTGAATACTAGGCAAGTATATCTATATGATGTTAAAAATGGAAAAATGAACAATTATTTAGGGAAATTCAATGATAATTTAAGAAAAACCAAGTTATATTTGAATGTTATAATAGAATATAACTCAAGAGTAGCTCTTTGGAGGCATATACTTGATTAACATAATCAAATATGCCTTAGCAATAGCTCTTAGGATCCATGTATTCTATTATAGTAATAGATTATTTTAACCTATATTTTATTACAATAATAGATTATATTAGCATATATTTTATTATAGTAATATATTATAAGAGCATATATTCTATTACCATAATAAATTATATTAGCATATGTTTAACTACTATAAGAGATTTTATAGATATAAGTATTTGATTACTGTAATAAATTATATTAGCACATATTTAAGTATCATAATCGAATATTACTAAATTTTTTTATCTTTGAAGGGTAGTTGACTACCATAATTGAAGATGGGTTTTAAAATTTACTTTTAGACTATCATATTTGACTATTATAGTCAAATTCTTTACATTATTTTGTAAGTTATGTTGATGTTAAAATATTAAAGGACAGTTTACTTATATAATATGCTTCCAATTATGGTTGCCCATGAATGAATGTTGATTGATCTATTTATATGGTACTTAATTTAATGAAAATGAGTTTGTATGAATTGAAAGTGAGAAGACATAGAATTATGATGATTTATTTATGTATTCTTCACAAACATAGTAAGAATGAGAAATCTTCAATGTTTAATGATGGGGCAGCCATAGTTGATCATAGTTGTAGTTAGAATTATTTTTAGGCCTTGTATTTAAAAGTGGTTAAGGGACATCATAAACACTATTGTAAATATTTTCCTACAAAAAGTTTATAAAATTTACTATTTCTTTAAGTTTGTATTTCGACATTAAAGTTAGGTTAGAACTAGTTGCTAAAAATTAGGAAATGGTTTCCATGTGATCATAACTATGTAGGATGTGATAGATAGTTCCCCATTTCAACTTTGAAGTTATCTCAAGCCTTACCCTAGTAGAGCTCAAACTTTGCTCTATCCTATTCAATTTAAGTTTATTTTCCTTTATTTTAGTTGTTTTTGTTCTTTTTCCAAATACCATTTCTTTACTTATTCTATATTTACTCCATTAAACCATCTAATCACCTTTAATGGAATTTAGAAATCAACCCTCCTAAAGAAAAACAAAGAAGGAAACACATGAAGAAGGGAAATAAAAAATCAAAGGATAGAAGGAAGATCTATAGAAGAACTAGAAGTCAAAGTTGTTACTTATAAAGTCATATGTTCTATTTTCATATGCAAGGTTGTTCATTCTTTTACATCCTTTTTGTTTTCACTTTGTTTTGAAAATTCTGTAAAAAAATCTACTATTTATATATTTTAATTTTAATCACCTATCATCTCCTTTTAATCATTCCCAATTAGCTAATATTGCTTCCATTTTTGTTGATTTTGGTGTTTAGGATTGTCAAATGTGTTTTTGTTGTGTGAAATTAATAGATCTAGTTAATGATTATTAATTTTCATTAAGTTTTTCTTTTCTTTTTTCCCCTTTTTTTATATTTATTCATTTGAAAGATCTCAGTATTGATCTCAATACATCCAATTAAACTTAAATATAACCAATATGATTGGTTTAATTTGATTTAACTACCATTTACAATTGGTTTCAAATTAATTTTTACATCTATCAATTTGTTATAGTTAGTTAAATTCAGCATGCCTAACTAGTTCAAATTAATTGATACCATCCTCAGTCTTTACACATTATATTTGTGTTAACATTATTTTTTTAAGGTAAAATACAATGACCTTTTCTTAAATTTACATTTCTTTTATTTTAAAAAATATATGTTCACTTATTTATTTTTTAAAAGTGAAGAAAGTGAGTGTATGATTAAATAGAGAAGAAAAGAAGTAACTTTATAAGAAAAGAAAAGTTAATATGTGTTTTTAGAAATAAAAAATGAGTGTAATTACACTAAACTTTAAAGAAATAAGTGTTATTTCTCCTCTTTCTTACCAAATGTATCACCTATATAGCCCAAAAAGATAATTGGGCCCAACCTAATTTGTGAGGAAAGCTTTTTTTAACTTGATGACGAAAAGAAAGATGGTCTTGTTTGTTAAAGCTAATATGAGCACTCAACCCAAAAAAAATCTTAGTTTCCAATATGGGAAACTTGAAATTGATCTATCGGCATTCTTATTATTGCTTCTGAAGTTAAATTTACTTTGATGAAAGATAAGATTACTGGAATTGAGCCATATTCCTTTTTTTTCTTATCCTCGGCTTCAAAGTCTAAACCAAAACCTAAGTTTTATTTATTGGAAAAAATTATCAGAGTAATCCACACCAAAAAAATTAAATTAATTTACCCGGATTACCTTTTCCCACATGTAAAATAAAATCATATCACCAAAAATATTGCAAAAAAAAATAAATTAGGAAACTAACAATTTTTAACATGAAAAATCCCTTAATTTAAAAGTAAAAACCACAGGACCTAGTCCAGTAAAAAAAGCCACTAATAAAATAATGGATATAATGATAACGTCCTTTTAGAAATTCTAGAAAATAATTAGTATAAAAATCTTCACCAAAATAAATGAAATTTTTATAAAAAATTAATACAATAATTAATAGAAATTATTATTTAAAACTAGCTAGTAAATAAGAAGAAAATTAACAAAAAAATATATATGATACTGCCTAAATTACTAATAATAACATATCTAAATTTAACATGAATTTGAGTAAATATGGTGATAAATTTTTTGGCACAATTTGATAAAACTTCTTCTTCTTTCTGCATTATCTTATGAGTAAAAAATATTAGACTCTTACTTTGCCTAGTGCTCAGTTCAGTTTCACAAAACAAAGAAACCTTCTCGCATACTGATCAAGATGGCTTTAGTTTTCCAACTCCATGCATACCATACATACGTCACCTTTGTATAAATTGTCCTAATGCTTATAGAAAAAAGGAATCTCATGCTAACAAGCTAAACTTTGGTTTTCTTAATGAAAGTAGGACTAATTGTAAAATAGCCTCACATGTTTCTTTTTCTCTTTTATACAAAATAATAAATATAAAGAAATTATGGGTCTATTTAGGAGGAACCCATTATAACAAATCTTCCCTATTCTGACTAAGTGGGGTATGTTGCCATTCTAGCTGTTGAATAATATGCTTCAAGTATCTTTGATTTTCAAGAAGGTGGATGATTCTTAAAAGCTACTTTGTTATATTTTTTAGCTAAATAATGATCACATTTTTGTAAATGTGAACTCTGTACTCCACATAATGCATCGCTTTTAGCTAAAACAACAATATTTTTTTTACTCATATGACATAACATTTTATGCCATCACTCAATCTCATTACTTAACTTTATAAATTAACAACATTTTAGATAATTTTTGCTTAATTCAAGAAGAATGTAGAATACCTTGATCCTTTAGTCATAATAATAGAAACCTTAGTAAGCTTCCACCAGTTACATAAAAAGAAATTATCATAACCTTTCTTACAAAATTTACCTACAGAGAGTAAGTTCAATTAAATATCTAGAACATGTTTCACACTCTTAAGGGTTCATCTAATTCTATTGGAAATTTTTAGAATGACATCTCTAATACTAACACACTTTATTATACCTTTATAAGCCAATCTTACATCTCTAAAATTACTAAAAGTGTAAAATGAAAAAATATCCCTTTTCCATGTAATATAGGTGGAAGTACCCTTATTAATTACCTAACTGGTTTTATTCTTAACAAGGTTAATGACATCATTTTCATGAAATAGAAGAAATTGATCAACAGTTGTATTAGCCCGATCTTCATCACTTTCATCCTTTTTACCTTTTCTTTTTTCTATTTGACTTTTCCTTTTATTGTCCTTTTTTAACTTCTAGCAATATTTCTTGATATATTCTTTTTTCTTACAATAATGATACTCAATATTTTTAAATCTTTTTCTAAATTTGCTTTTGTTTTGATCTTTACTCCTTGTACCCTTACTTGTACTTCTCCTTTAAGACTCAACAATCATAATATCCAGTTGTGAAAAGGAACTATTCAATTTCCTTCTTAACTTTTCATTCAAGACATTATTTTAGCAATATCCAAATTCACCATGCCATCTGGAGTAGAATTAAATATAGATATTCGAAATGTCTCTTATGAGTCTAGTAAAGAACTAAGAAGCATCAAACCATGTACTTCATCTTCGAATTTGACATCTATAGTGGAAAAGTGATTAATAATCCCTTGATACATATTCAAGTGATTTGTTATCGAAGTGCTATTTTGATAATTTATGCTCATCATTTGCTATTTTAAGAACATTTTATTATTCCTGATCTTTTTAGCATATAACTTTTCAAGTTTAATCCATAATGTGTGAACATGTGTTTCTTCTTCAATATGATTCTACACATTCTTTTCTACTCATTATTTGATATATCTACAAACCTGCCTATTCAACAGATCCTATTCCAAATTAGACTTATTTTCAAATTTTTTATAGTAAATATCAATAAATAATAATCTTTCACATAAAACAAATCTTCCATCTTTCTTTTCCAAAAAGCATAATTTTTACCATTTAAAAATATCATTTTACTTATATTAACCTTCATATTTACATAAGAGCCCAAGTTCTAATATCACTTGTTAGAAAAATTACTAGAGTAACACGTAATGAAAAAATTAAATTATTTACTCAGATCATCTTTTTCTACACATACACTAAAATAATACCACCAAAAATATTGCAAGAAAAATAAATTAGGAGACTATCAATTTTTAATGCAGGAAACCTCTCAATGTGAAAGTAAAAACTATAGAATCTAATTTAGCAAAAAGCCACTAATAAAATAATTGATACAATGATAATATCCTTTTGGAAATTTTAAGAAACAACCAGCATAAATTTTTTTATTAAAATAGGTGAAATTCTTAATAAAAATTAACATAATAATTAATATAAATTATTATGTAAAACTAACTAGCAGAAAAGAAGAAAATCGATAAAAAAAAATGTGCACAATATTGCCCAAATTACTAGTAACAACATGCCTAAAAATAATTAACACAAATTACTGTATAAAACCAATTAACAAAGAAGAAGGAAATCAACAAAAATATGCATAACACTATCTAAATTTCCAGTAACAACATACTTAAATTGAACGTGAATTTGAGTAAATATGGTGATAAATTTTTTGGTACAATTTGCAAAATTTCTTCTTCTTTCCATATTATCCTATGTGCCAAAAATATTAGACTCCTACTTTCCCTGGTGCTCAATTTCACAAAATAAAGAAACTTTCTCGCACACCGATTAAGATGGCTTTAGTTTTCTAATTCCATGCACACCACACATATGACACCTTTGTTTTGTCTTGTGTGTGTGTCTATATATATATAAACCATTCTAATCCTTATACAAAAAGGAATCTAACACCAACAAGCCAAACTTTAGCTTTTCTAGTGAAAGTAGGACTAATTACAGAATAACCTTATACATTTTTTTTGCCTCATTTATACAAAATAATAAATATAAAAAAATTATGGATCTACTTAGGAGGAAACCATCACAACATTGTTTTTCTAGTGTTTGGCTTGCTAATTTGCCCCTCTTTATGACTAGAATAATAGCCAAACCACACATATATTTTTTATAAAAATATTAAACTATTAAATGCATACATATAAATAGAAGATAAAAGTAAGTTAAGTTAAACTTTTTCTAAAATAGATTAAATGTAAATTAAAAAAATTGTCCTAACCTAACCTATAAGCTTGTAGTAAATTTAAAATTTAGCCTAACCTAATTCATGTATGATTTTTTTAAGGCACGATTTGACCTATTAGCTTACATAAACTTATTAATAATTAGGAAATGTTCTTATAAAATAATATCAAGAGTTGAAATAAGTTAAGTTGAATCAAAATTTGATATTATTAAACATAACTTAATTAATATAAAAAATTATTCAAACTCCAACTAATGATAAGATTTTAATTTTAACTTACCTTAATTGAATAAAAAAAATGCAAATTTCAAAGTTCGCTTCAATTCAAACTTGATTTAATCCTAAAATAAATATAAATATTACAATAATAATTTTAAGTTGATTATTTAAATGATTATAATATATGTTAAAATTAAGAAAATGAATATGTATTGAAAATTTTCATACAGCTTTAATATATATATATATATATATATATATATATATATATATATATATATATATATATATATATATAGTCAACCTAGTACACTAATACATTAAGTTTTAAATAATATGACTTAATTTATTTTATAAAATAAGTAAAAAATTTAGCTTAAATCTATTCTGTTATATTCTATAAATAAGTTAGGTTAAGTCAAATTAAAAATAAATTAAGTTTTTAAGGATTTATAGATCGGGTGACTTATTTTCACCTTACATATAAGGATTAAAAGTTGAATTTTAAATAAAAAAAGACAAATTCTTAAAAAAAACTCAAATTACTTGAAAAATTCTTAACGAGTCAAATCATTCTCTTTGTCTTTTTTTATCATGTTATAAAAAATAAATATAAATTTTTTACATATGACAAGATTTATAAAAAAAATTTACATGTAATAAGATTCACAAAAATTTGAATAAATCTACATTCACATTTGTCTTATTCCTTCTTATATATTACTGGGATTCAAAATTATGGATCCCACCGACATAGGAATGGGAGGGAAAAGGATGTAGGCTTAAAAGAGTGAAAATAGCCCCATTAGGGAAAAAAAAAATTATATTGACCTTACGTAACGGAGCCGAAAATTAAAAAAGGAAAAAGAAAGGAAATGAATTATTACACAATCCACTAAATCCCACTTGCCTCTATCCGACTTGGAAATTAACCCACGATGCACGCTTCATATTATTCTTTTGATGACTATCTCTGTGGATGGCTCAAGCTCCACGTATTTGTGTCTTACAGCAGAAAAATTTTACAAATTAGTGTTATAAAAAAAAATTGACAAATTTAAAGGCAGGGGAATTTATATAAAAAATATATATGTAGTTTACATTTTTTTTATTGGAAGCATCTCTTGGCTCTTATTATATTCAGTTGATTTTTAGATACTATGACATTTGTGCGTGTGAGACAAATTTTCTCAAAATTAATAGAAATTGATACCACAAGAAATTAAATAAATATTGATCCAACAAGAGGATTATGGCGTAATTAATTCAAAATAATGACTGGCAAAACTTAATTCGTAAAAGTTAAGTAAAAATAAAGATATGGCCCATTCAAAATGTCATAATCTAGGAAATAGATTCGAAAGTAGACTAAACGAAAAACATAACACATGATTCATTTAAAAGTTTTCGTAGATTGAAAGTTTGTTATGTTTTAAAAGCTACCAAATTCAAGATAAACTCATATTCATATTAATGATAATTTATTTAATATGTATATATATAATTTTGAAATTTAAATTCTAAATATAATGAAAAATAAAGTTTATAAGAAAATATCAAATATCTCATCACACTAGGGTGCCCGCAATGTAATGTCATATTCTTTATTGATTCATGATATGTGCATATAGAATATAATTAATATGTTTGGATTTGAATCTTTTTCTATTATATTTTAAAAAATAAAGATATAATTTTTATTTTGAATTTTATTATTTTTTAACTAAAACTCTCAATTTTTAATATAAAAAATTTATATTTATTTTTTTAAATTTACTCAAAATATTTTCTAAAAAATGCACAATTTCTATCTCGAATGTGTGTAGGCTTATCTCCCATGGGTAGGGGTGCAAATGGGTTGGGCCAAATTAGGCTTTGCCTTAAATAGGCTGAGCCTGTATTACAAAATATTAACTTAAGTCTGACCTATTAGCCTATATAAGACTTTATTTCAAGCCCGAGTCTAGCTTATTTTAAAAGTCTAACCTGACCTGTTAGTTTATTTAAAAACTTAATTTAAATACAAGCTTTTAAATATGCCAACAACTTAAGACTTAAAAGGCCTATTATAAAAAGATCTTAAATAAGTCAATAACTTATATAAATTTATATCAATATATTCTTAAAATGATTCTATTAATATTAAAATTAATACAAAATTTTATATAAAAACTAATTAACAAAGAAATAAATTCATATACTCATAACATAAAATTACTAATTTAAATATTTAATATTTAATTAAAAGTAAAATAATATTAAGTTACCATAATATCAAAGGTCAACAATAAAGATAAATTAGTTCATCATAAATTATATAATAAATATTTAAAATATTTAATCTATATAATGGACTTGAAAAAAAAAAGATCATATGTCATTGACTTTATAATAAATAAATTTAAATAAAAATATTAAATAAACTAATTCAATAAACTTATAAGTTAGATTTAAAATAAAAAAAATTTGACCTATTTAATTAAAAAAATTTATATTAATTTTAACTTGATTTATTTAATTAAATAGATCAAACTGAATTAAATTTTAATTAGGTCGGAGCATAGGTTTTCGATATACTGCCCGATTCATCTACACCGGTATAAAGACGGAAACCTGTGGATGTAAAGCTAAGCTCAACGTGCCTGCGAAAACTTGGAATTATGTCAGAAAAAAAGAAGTAATATATGTGAAGCGTACGTGAATATTCTTTTGCGAAAAGAGAGATATTTTACTCCAATTATGAATAAATAAAAAAATTATTTTGTCAGGAGATAAGATAAACCCAAAATCATAGAAAGAGGGAGATGACTTGAGCTTCAGGTCTATTCCTCAATTTGCAGAGTAGCGGTCTTCATTTATTCAAAATATATATGAAGAATTTTATGGTACTTTGATTTGAGGTAATATAGATCATTAAATAAAATTATTAAAATTTTTAATAATTTTATTTAAAAATTTATATTATATCACGTCACATGAGTTTGAATAGATTTCCTTTTTTACGTAAAGTAGATACGATTACTTCACAAGCAAAAATGAGATGTGACATTTTGAAAATGCTGTTAAAAAGACAGACTTTCGCATTCCTTACAACGAACTTGATTTTGAATTCCTCCGTTTTAATACATAATCATGTATATATATACACATAAGCCTCCCCAACAGATACACATAAGCCTTATTTTATTAAAAAATTTAAATTTAATCTATTATTAATAAAATTTTTATATTATCATTAAATAAAAAGATAATATCTTACTAAAAATTAATATTAATTAAAATTTTTATCTATAATAAAAAATTTATAAATCTTAAAATATAATAACACATAAATAAATAATAACATAAAATTCAATTTATATTGATAATAAATTAAATTTATATTCTTTTATTAATATAGCAAGTTTCATTAAAAGAATTATAAATCTTAAAATATAAATTGTAACTTTATGTTTTAATTTAGCATCTGTTTGTTTTTAGTGAAAAACACATATAATAAAATTATAATTATCCAATTTTAAAATGAGAAAAAATTATATATTTAATATTAAATATGAGAATTTTTTTAAAAAAATAACATCTCTTATGTTAAAAAAGAATTTATTTTCTTTTACTATTATAATTTTAAATATTATTTTTAATTATAAAATATATAAATGATATATTATTTTTATTAATATATATAAATAATATTTTTCTAAAAATTATTTTTTTGAAAGAACAAACGGAATCTTTAAAGAAAGAGAAACAAAGGTCTAATTCCCTACTAACTCGCAAAATGTTACGTGACGTACATGACATCTCAAAATGGTGGGCCAAAAATAATTAAGAACTTTTTATGGGTTTAAGAGTTCAAATAATATATTTAAATATCTATGTGCCCAAAAGACGGGGCCAATTTAGCTCACAAAATACAAAATTATGAGCTTTCCAATCCCCACTCTCCTCCGTCTTAATCTATTGTCGTTGATGATAATTTGCATCATTACAAAACAAGAACCTCGACGTTTTGCTTTCATGCTTGTTAAAAAAAACTGTGTTTGTGTTTTCAAACCTTGTAAAAGATTTTATATTTTTTAAAATATAATTTTTCATTGAACTTCTTAAAAATAGACTTACGAATTTGATCATGTGTGAAATGAGATCAAGTTGAAATAGACTAATCAACTGCTAAACTTGATTCTGCGAACAAAACAAAATTAAAATTAAACAAAAAACAAAAAAAAGCCAATAAAGGCTGCCTGCTACTTGCCGGTCAGTGAAAACGCCATCAATCACGTGCGCATCTTCCCGTCCCAGCTTCGTCTATTTTATTTTCTTTTCAGTCCTCTGTTTTGCATTAATTGCATATTTCGTCTCTAGCTTAGCTGTTTTCGCTGTTTAATGCCCATTCTTACTTTCATATTCTTTAACCACCAAAAATAAAATTTAAATTTAAATTTAAAATATAAATTAAGAGCTCTCGATTAAATATAAAATCATAAAATAAATTTATAAAATTCAATTCCATAAATATAAAATATTTAAAATCCAATGTTGGAATTTTTTTTATAAAATTAGTTTCTTAAGATTCACATAATTATAATATCAAAATAATTGATACGTTAAAATATCATACATAATAATATTAAAACTTTAATAATACAATAAAATTAATTAACACATTAGTTTGCAAGAAAAAAACCCAAAATTTAATTGCAACAAATGGGTATGAGCCAATTCAGTGAGAATTGGTTAATGATCTAGAACCTGTTCGTTAGCGCTCAAAAATTGTAAAATTATATAATTATAGAAAACATTTTTTTAAAAGTTATATTAATCATTTAATCCTTAAAAAAATATTTTTGGCAACGCTAAAATTTATGTGCCATTGTTAGTGACTAATAAAAGGACCTATTTTTCTGTTAATTTTAAAGATACAAAGATAATTTTTATTTGCAGATCACTATTTTTATTAAAATCTATTATTTCAATAAAAAATTATACTTTTTTTTTTAAATTATTCTTCCTCTTTTCGAGAAAAGGAGAAGGTTCTTATTCCCAACGAAAGAATGGATTCAGTTCTGAGTTTAACCCAATGGATTCACTTGCACTGTGAGATCTAAAATAGGCTCGACCGCAGTGGATCTGCGCTGGGAGTGGGCCACGGCGGCCGCCGGTTCTGTTCAATTGAAACCGTGAACATGGATTCGAAGACGTCATCCGGAGAAGTGGGGCCCTATTGTTGCATGCTTGCCAATCAAACATAGGCAATGATTTTGAATAGGGACGCCCGACTTTAAAATGCTTGACTTCAACCACTAATAATTTCATGAGAAATTTAAACGGAGTATTTACTCCCATTATATCGTAATAATAAGGTGATTATTATAGTACTTTAAAATTTTTAAAATTTAAAATAATATAATAAGTTTAAAAATTATTAAATTAAAATTATTTAATTAATATTATTTATTTTTCGATAAATATAATTAAATAATTTTAAAATTTATCTCATCATTCTATATTTTAAAATCTAAATACACTATAAAATTAACCTAATAATAATAATAATCCCATTCTAACTGTATAAAGAAGGACTTCTAAAATATTAAGATGAAGGTTTCTTGGATACAAATCCCCCCATACTCACATGTATTGACGGTGGAGAATGGAGATGCAACAATACTCTTATACGGGGCTAAGTGGAATTTTGCTGCCAAGCAAAGGCTCATCTTTTACTCTTGGCCCTTAAAAAACATTAAAATATACATAATTCCTTTATATTATTCTTTAGAAGCAGAAAGCACACTGATATTTTAAAGATGTAATTAAACTTTTAAACTATCCATATTGTGTAAAAAGCCTATCTATTATATTTCCTTTGAAATTTTTAACTCTGCATAGATTTTTTACTATTATTATTTTTTAACGTGTTTAACTACCAAAAATTAACTTTTTAAAATTAATTAAAATTTATTTTAAATTTAAAATTGATAATAGTAATTTTTACTTTCAAATATAATATTTAAAACAATTTTTTAAATTAATTATTTATAATCAATTATATCAAAAATTAATTCTTCTACAAAAAATTTAAAAAATATTACATCTTTTATTTGATTCCCTTGCATTTTGGGCACCTTCTTTATAGGTATAATTTATTTTAGTAAAATATAAATAAATAAATTATTTTTAAAATATTAATTATGCATACATATATACATACAAATATTTTTTAAAAAATATCTCAATATAAATTTTAGTTGTATTTTTAAAATTATTTGTATTTTTAGGAAAATAATTTTATAAAAAAATTTATTTGTAAAAAAAAATGCTCAAGATGCCATAGAATGAAATAAAATATAAAATAAAATTTAAAGTTAGCTTGTAGATGAATTAAATTTGAATATAATTGATTATAAATAATTAATTTAAAAAATTATTTTAAATATTAATTCCTGATGAAAAATTATTACTTCTAAATTTTAATTTAAAATTAATTTTAGATATAAAATTAATTTTAAAAAATTAACTTTTGTATAATCAAACATATTAAAAAATAATAGTAAAAAACCTTCTATCGTTAAGAATTTGGAATGAAGATAAAAAATGAATTTTTTGCATAATAAATATAGCTTTAAATATTTAATTTCATCTTTTAAAATATTAGAAGTCTATTTGTATATGAGGTAAAATATATTGAAAAGTATTTTTTATAAAAAAATATCATTTTCATATATAATAATGAAGAAGTAATATATTATTTATATTGATGATTAAAAGAATAATACTTATATAAAAGGATGATAGTGGAGGAAAGTAAATTATTTTTTGAAATAGAAGAAGTTATTACCATAAAATTCTTCACATATAATATTAAATAAAAATAATTTTTCAAGTTAATATTTTATAATTTTTTTACCAAAATAAATGAAAATCATGTATATTTTAACTCTTTTTTAAAGCTCAACGATAAGATTTGACTTTTTTTAAAAGTGACTAGCAACAAAATTTCTTTTATCTATATGGAAGTACGCCGTTAGATCTATAGTGTGAGAACAAAAGAGTATTGGAAAAAATAGTACCTAAGAATGCTCCTATTAAGATAATCCAGCTAACTTTCTTCCCGCTAATCCAAGGGGAATGGAACATAATGATTATGCAGCCAGCGTTTTCAACATGGTAAAAATGTGCATTTTTAATTGTAAACTTCTTATAATGTAATGAGAAGTTTTTATTCATTTTATTTAGGTTCATAATTTTGTTCTTATATTTTTCCAATAGTTTCTTAAAGTTTATTTTCCTTTATAATTAATCTTGTACGTGCTTTGATTAGAAGACCCTTGTTTGTAATTATTGGACATGGTTAAAATTTGTGAACTTATATACTTACTAACAATGCTATATGCATTAAAAATAAATTTAAAAAAATTCAAATATAAATTAAGGTTTATCATTAAATAAAGAATAATGATGAATAAATTTATAAAATTTAATTCAATGAATGTAAAAAATTTAAAATTTATTTTGGCACATATAATATTTTTGTATATTTATGTAGCTAGTAATATAACAAGAATTTAAATTTGATTTACTATCAATATAAATCAATTTTATATTATTATCCACCCCTATGTTATCATATCATATCATATCATTAATATTAGTAAAAATATCTAATTACCATTGCTTTTATAATAAATTATTTTCATATTTACTAATAATATAAAATATTTTATATTGATAATATATCAAATGTAACTCATATAACAATGAATAACTATTTACTATAATGATAAGTTGTTAAATATACCAGAAATGAAAATATACATGATATAAATTATAATTTTTTTATTTCCCTAATAATCTTTATCAGTACTGGTTGGTGTTGAACCTTCATCATTTATATATCATGACGTAACTATACGTATCAACAAGAATTTTTTATATTTGATAATTACAAACACAAGTCTCTAAATTAATTATCCCATGGAGATAACCACAAATAAAATTAAACCTTAGTATAAAAAGAGAGATATACAGATGAAATTATGAATTAGAACAAATTATAAGAACAAAAATTTAATTAAGGCTAACAGCCTATTTTGATTCCTTAAAATTAAATTTTTATTAATTTTGTTCATGATTAAAATTTTATATCAATTTAATTTCTATAAATTAAAATTTTTAAAATTTTAATATTTTTGTACAATAATTTAATATTCTATTTTATATATGAAATTACTAAAATTTAAATATTTTTAATTTTATAAAGATCAAATTAATACAAACTTTTAGTTAGAAATAAAATTGAAAAAAAATTAATTTTACAAGAGTTGAAATAGGTTTTTAATCTTTAATTTAATTTGATTTTGTATTTTGGGAGATTATTAATTGAAGTCTACTGGTTAAAAGTTAAAACATGCTCTATAATATTTTTTTTCTTTTATTAACTTGCTCTATAATTCATCCATTTCGAAATGACGGGATGGAATGACGCAAAATGGATATATTGAAACTCTAGCTTTACTAATTTTCTAAGCAAAGATCTCATCCAAATATTGAATATGGACATTCCAAAAAATTCAGAAAACAATTATCCTTGGTGTGTAAGACGTGAAAAGCTCTCTAATTTAATTATAAATTTATTTGTCAGAAAATATTTTTATGAATAATTCTATTTACTTATATTTAAGTTATAAAACAATAAATAATATTTTATTATTTAATTTTATAAATAAGGAATTTGATAAAAAATAATATTTATTATTTTAAGGTAAAAATTATTTTTTTATTATCATAATACTACATATCATATTATTAATCATAAAAGACTTTCTCCCTCCCAAATACCTGCAAAACGAAAAAGATACAAAAAATAATAATAAGGGAAGAGGTGATTGGAGTGGAGCTTCAGACAAAACCCTAAGGATCGAATCTCAATGCTGCTTGCACAAGGAGTATTTCCCCTTGCAAAAGAGTATATATTGCGTGCCTCATATAAAAATAGATTGGTTGTAGGTCATTAGACAATTAGCTGAGCATTTACTGTTATAGCTTAAAATATTAGTATTTATCATATAAATATTTTAAAAATTATTTACTTATATATTAATAAATAATTTTTCATTAAAATATCTTTCTAAAAAAAAATGAAAAACCGAAAGCTCATGTATAAATGTATGTTATATGTATTTTTCAATCAGAACAATTAATTAAACTCATATATGAAAATTTCAAACTCAAGATCTGAAGTTTTCGAGTACGATTGTCATTATTGTATTGATGTAGAACTATATTATTGGGATATATTAGTTAATTATTTAAATATCATGTCCTTGTATGGAAAGTATTGTGTACAGTATTTGATATTGAGAAAAGTTTATTAAACTAGCTAGCCGTGCACCGACAAGAAATAAATATTATTATTATCTATAATTTAAAAAAGGAGAATCATATAATTGAGTACGAAGCGACAAATAAATTTCAACCACCTATATTTTTTTGTCTACCAAATTATCCAACCATATATAAAAAGATATTAATTCGTTGAATATGTTTCATTTCTATTCAAATTACTATATACCTTTGATGTTCATATTTTATGTCCAAGCATCAATAGACAATTGTTGCAAGAATAGTAGAAAAAAAATAGAAACAAATGATATACTATTTTTACTTTTAATTAGTTGTCTATTCTTGATAAAAAGGAAATAAAAAATTGTTTATATTTTTTCCTTATCTTTCGTTTAATTTGTAACCTCAAAAAAATAGGATTTTATTTTTTTAATGAATTTTTCCTTGGATAAATTGTATTTAAACTTTGGCTAATAGTTTGATTTCTTCATTTATATTTTTAATTATATTATTTTCATTATGAAATCTTGTGAATTTATTAAGGATTTTACAAATTATTAAACATGTCATCTTATATAATATGGTAACATCAAAATCCATATCTTAATTTTATGCATTTTAAACAAGAAAATATTTGTAAACAAAATCATTGTTTTTGACGTTGTTTTTAAGTATTAGAATTCATTTATAAATGAGGTAGAATCATTTCTAGTGAAATGAATTAAATTTAATTCTCAAAAAAATATTGAGGTTTCAAACAAAGAAGAATTTGTAATATTTAATTAGGATGGTGTGAATTTATTTTTATTTCTCTCTTTATTTTCATTATGTATATAATTATACTCTTCTTAATTTTTACAATTATTTTTAGGATTTAAATTTAATCTATTATCAATAAAAATTAATTAAATATTATTACATACTTGAATATTATCATGTTGATAAAAATTATTAAAATTTTCATTATTATTAAAAAAAATTATTATTTTTAATAATATATTTTTTATTTATTGATAATATAAAATATTTTACATTAATGATAAATTAAATTTAGGGATGTAAAACGGACGGACCGGACTGGATACGGACTGGTCCATTTTAGCCCGGTCCGTTTTACTCGTTAAAAGAATGGACTAAATGTAAGAAGTCCGTATCCTTAAGGATATGGACTGGTCTGCGAATTTTAACTGTAAGTCCGCGGACCGGTCCGTATCCATCCAATCTGTGTGGATTTTAGTTCGTATTACCCGTAAAAAAAATGGACCAAAATTTAGGTAGTCCAAGTCCATAAAAACTCGTAAAATCCACGGACCGGTCTACGGACTTCGGTCCGTTTTATACCCCTAATTAAATTTACATTTTTATTTTTTATAAAATAATTCCTAAAATAACATTAGTGTCATTCATTATTAAATATGTCCACATTTTACGTACAATTTGTCAGAAATTAGCTTTGATTGCTTGTAGAATTAGGAAAAAGGGCCTCAAATCAGAAACCTCCAACCTCTATTATAAATTAGTGTTTGCTTCCATCTGTTTTTTATTTTTAATTCGTTCATTGATTTCCATTTTGATGACTAAGTCAGTGCTGAACAAATTTGCATGGCCATTAATTTCTAGTAAATAGTAACACAGAAAGTGTAATTTGCTATAACAATCATTCTGAGAATAAATAGAAAAAGTTTTATCTTGTACTGAGTGAGCATTATTCTCAAAATAATCTAAATTCCCAAATTAGAATAGTTTCAATTTTATAGAAATTTAACCATCCATGGGAAATAAATCAACATCCTACCTTGTAATTACAAATAGTGTCAATATCAAAGTCCATAACCAGAACACTGTCATTCGTGAATTATTATTCTTTTACCCCTAAAATCCCCAACAAGCAAAAAAATTTCCTCTATGCTAAGATCAAAAATAAGATTTCATTTCATTTTCAAATGTATTTTTTTAAAATATGGTATTTGGTTTTAAATAAAAAAGGATTTCATTTCATTTACAATTCCTATTTTAATTACATTTATGTCATTATAAAATCCATCTAATTTAGTAAAGATTTTACTAGAATTCATTTTCATTTTATCAAAAAAAAATATATATAAAAGTTTTACCCTCTTTATAATATTATATTTATTATAATGCCATCAAAATTTATTTTTTAATTAAATTTTATATATTTTTAATGCATTTCAAATAAAATAATTAATTTACAAATAAATTAAAATTATATTTTTGATAAAGTTTCCGAATAATAGAGTTTATTTGTAAATAAATTGAAATCATTTCTACTGAAATGAAATAAAATCAATTCTAAAAAAATTACATAACAAACATAAATGCGTCATTTTCTACAAAAATTTGAAGCCAATGCAATTAATTCCAAATGGACATTGATTTTGATATTTGCTAGCTTGCCGGGAAGTATATGGAGGAGGGTCCACTAGTATTGATATATATTTTCACTGATTTTTTTTCCCAATGATGTTACGTATAAATTAAATCTTGCCTACTTTTGTTATGAATTGATATTCTTTGATTTTTATTGATAATTTGTTTTTGTTTTTGCCGAAAGTAGTATATTGAATTTTCTTTGTCTTCAATGGAAAAAACAGATCCAATGACTTCCCCTAAAATTCATTTAAGATGTCGATTCATTGCCTGATTATGATCGTAGATGACAAACACAATTATCGTCCGCCATGCCCTATGAAGTCTAGAGCTAATTAGAGATGGAGAAATTCTATTTTAACAAAAATTCTTACTCAGGGAAAAAAAAAGAGAGGAATTTCTTACCCTTCGACTTATTCAAAGATGAAAAAAGTGATTCGATCACCTTTTTAATAATATATAGCTCTCCTTAATATCTAATCAAATACTTATAATTAAAAATTTTGAACTTAGGGTTTGTTTATTTTCTATTTTTAAAAATAATTTTCTATTTTTTTTAAATCAAAGAACTTATTTAGTAACCTGTTTTCAGAATCTAGTTTGAAAAGCTATTATCTAAATGTATAACTTAAAAATAAGAGAAAGAAACAATTTTTAGTTATTTTTTAAACTCATTTTCTTATTATGAATGTCAATTTTATAATTAAATAAAATAATTCCTTATTTACAACACTAACTCCCTCTATTCTTTATTTTTCTTCAATTTAAAAATAGTTTTTGAGAATAAGAAAATAGTTTTTAAAAACAGTTTTTCAGAATAGTTTTTAAATAAAAACAAAAATATATCTAAAAACACCCTTACATTCTCATGCATATCTTTACTTCTAATTAGATGCGTCATGTCCTTTATTGTTAAATTCTATTACCCCCACATGTATCTTAACAGTTCTTTGTTAATGCAATTTAACAATAGTTCGAGATAGAATTTCGATACCATTTCCTTTTATATTCAAGTGGCAAATAACATAGAGTAGCATTTTATATTTTTAATACTTAAAATTCGTTTGTTTCGACTAGAAAATATTTTTTTGTAAAATATAATTTTAAAATATTAGGACAAAAGAGAATATTTTATTTATTCAATATTAAATACGAAGAATTTAAAAAAAAGCAACTTCCTTTATCTTAAAAAAGAATTTAGTTTTCTTTGTTATCATAATTCTATGTATTATTTTTTTAATCATCAATACAAGTAATATATTTTTCCTTCATTAATTTATATATAAAAATAATATTTTTCTAAAAAATATTTCCTGAAAAAACATACTGAGCCTATTTGTTTTTAAAATGAAATGATAGACCTTTTGCCTTTCTCAGTCCACAGCAAGACGCTAATAAATTGTTATTAACAAAACCAAAAATTAGTAAGTATTTAATTGAAAATGTAAAATAAGTGTTAAAATTTAATTCAAAAATTGTAAATTATAATAGTATAATTAAAAATTAAACAAAGCTACAAAGAGGATTAATGCAATAAGAATGATTACAACTGAACTTAGTGTAATATTCCGCTTTTGCAAGCCCACGAAATTCTGTCTTTTTCTTTTTTCTTAGTGTGAATCAAGAAAAAGTCTAATGCTAGAAAGAATGATAAAGTTATTTCTCTTATAATGGCCCGTAGCTCTCAAAAATATTTCTCTTTTAATGGCCCGTAGCTCTCTCACTTTACAAGACGAGGTAAATTTCATAAATAATAATGATTACTCATTTTTTAAAAGGGATGGAACCATTGTAAATCACTTTTCCTGTGTAAATATGTAGTACTATTCCAAAAATAATGCCATCGAAAGGTAAACAAGAATAGTTGGATTTAAAATAAAGCCTACTTTTTGCATGAGATTTCAGGCTCGAGAATTAAAAAAGACAAAGAACTTTAGAGCAAAGGCCAATTGCATGTGATTTATGATAATTTTATTTAACACGCGGTACAATGCTAGCTAGTTAGCTTTACAGATTTACAACATGGTCAATGACATTACAGCACAAACCAAACAAGGCAAAGACCTTAAAAAACACACCAACTACTAAAGAAGCTCGATAGTTTTGTTGGACTGCAATATTACACATAATATTCACTCTTTTTTTTTTTTTTTACAGTACTATTATTCTGCAAGCAGTTCATCTTGGGAGTCTGGAAACGAAGCGAAGCATTGAACATCATTACATCCCACATTTGTTTCATCAAAATTGGTCTGCGTCCAATCCTGAAACATTTCATCAGAGAACATCAACGGTTGTTCTGAACATGGCGAGAGGTCAACGTCACTGTTGTTGTTGCTGTTACTGAAATCACAGACACCTGGGAAATCGGAGTTCAGAAGATCAGACAAGCTAATATCCCACATGTCGAGATCGATGGGCAAATCCGATGAAAACCCATTGTCGTAATTGTTCGTGTCGAGTTTGTTGTTACTGGCAACCGAATTCGTAGCAGAATCCACACGTAATGGCTCAGGAGACACCTGTTGTTGTTCTTCTTCTGGCTTGGAACTTTTCTGCTGCAATTTCATGGGGGAATGAAGATTTGGGTTTATGAACACTTTGGTTGCCCTGGTCGTCTTTGTACGGATCAACTTGGGAGAAGCAGAAGGGGAAAGAGAAGGTGAAGATGAAGGTAATGGTTTATTGTTAGGGATAATTGCTTTGGCTTTAGGATTATTCTTTGGGTTCTTTTGATTTGGTTTTTGTTTGGAAAGCCTGCGGGACGAAGTGGAGGTTTGGTGATTTTGATCTTTGAATCTTTTGCCCAGATTGGTGTTCCAGTAGTTCTTTATTTCATTGTCTGTTCGCCCTGGCAGCCTCCCTGCTATTAGAGACCATCTGCCACAAAGACAGAACAATTAGCCATCGTCTATCGTAGTGATCGTCAAACACGACCTTGAAAAAAAAATAGAAAAGAAAAAGAGTTTTGCTGGGACACGATAGAGAAACACACTTTAATTGCTGTTTGATTTTAAGATAATTAATATATGAATTTTGAAAAATTAGTACTCGTTTGAATGGAATGCGCGTTAGTGATGTGTATCAAAACATTTTAAAAAAAATACACATTTTAACACTCACGTCAAACCAGAATAATAAAACTATTTTTATTTCTATTATAAATTAAAATTTTAAACTTTAATATTAATTATTATTTATTATATTTTGATAAATTAAATATATTCGCATTATAATTTTTAGATTTAAAAATAATTTTTTACTTATAAAAATAAAATTAAATAATTTTATGATTTTTAATATTACAACAGAGCTAAAAATAATTATTAATAATAAAAATACGAATCAAATATGATGCTGAATTATAAGTGTACCGCATCACATTGTTCGTTGTGAACATAAAAATAATAAATACCTTTAATAGAAATTGAATAAGTAAGATCAGTAAATAAATTAAGTTATCTAGTACTATATATTAAATATACAATGACAGAAAAATTAATATATTTTCCAAATATATCATATGTCTTTAACCAGACAAGAATTTCTCTCGAATGACGAACAATTTATGAATATATACGAGGGAAATTAAGTGGTTGAAAGGAGGAGAGAGAGAGAGAGAAGGGGACTGGGTTAGTTTGGTTTGGTTACCTGTTTCCCAAGAGCTTGTGAAGCCTGACGATGAGTTCCTCTTCATCTGGGGATATATTACCTCTCTTGATATCTGGTCTGAGATAATTCAACCAACGAAGCCTGCAACTTTTTCCACATCTTTTCAGACCTGCACATGCATTGCCACACATGGAAATTGAGAAAAAACCCCACATGAAAACGACAACCCAAAACACCATATTATTAGCAATTAAGAGCAAATAAAGACCTGCTCTTTTGGGAAGGTTTCTCCATCTTCCTTCTCCATGGATCTTGATGTATTCTGTGAGGATTTTGTCTTCATGAGCAGTCCAAGCGCCACGGTTCAACCCCTCCTTTGCACAACAAGGGCTCCTTCCCATCTCTTTCTCTCTCTTACTATTTGTGTAAGGTCTCTCTCTCTCTCTCTCTCTCTCTCACTCACTCACTCACAAAGGCTTCACTTAGCCTTGTGGAGGTGATGTTCTGACTCAAGCTTGATCTTCTTCCAAAAGAGGAGAATGGGGTACTTATAGTTGCATTTGTTTGGGTCACCCGACGTCTGCCATATGTCACCGATTAGCCAACTCCAGAAGTTGTACTGTGATGCTCCATAGTTTTTGCATTCTCGTGTGGTCCCGCCTTATTGGAGTGATCACGTGCCCAATAAAGAATTTGCAAGTGCAAGCAGGAAAAAGGATGGTACACGAATATTCTTATTTTATTCACAGAAATAGATATAAAATTGAGAGAAGATATGTAATTTCCTTAACACTTTGGATGGAAAAAATTTTAAATTTAAATTGAAGAAACATTAAAGGAGAAAAAAAATTAAATTTTGAATTGCTTAAAAAATTTTGACTGCATATTTTATTTTTATATTTTCTTTCTCCCTTCTTTATTTATCAAAATAAGAAGAAATAAAAATTTAAAAATTTCTTTCTCCCACTTTTTTCTCTCTTCATTCAAGCGAAGCTAAAGGGTGGAGATCTTTATATGCCTTCTAGCCTATTTTTCTTTCTATGAAGTAAGAAGAAGTTTTTTAATAAAAAATAAAATTTTTTAAATAATATCAGATATTATTTTATAATTAAGGTGCAAATGCAAAGTAAGAATATTATAATAAACCTATTTTCACATCTATTGTGGTTGCGAAAATATCATACTGTCTAATAGATAGAATATATAATATTCTTACATTCATTTTCCGTTAACAGAGGATGTGGTCCCTAAATCAATTTCGATGTGAAGCTTATACCTCTCTTAAAAAAATGTGATATTTTTAAATGCATAATAGATATAAAAGTAGAGTTATTAATTCATGCACCGCTCACAATTAAATCAACTCCACTTCCATGGTAGTAGGATTCAGCTGCAAAGTGTGAAGGAGAGTAAATAACGAATTTACCACTTTAAAGTGGAAAATTACATTTTAGAACATAAAATAAAATGTTATAATTATTTTAATAAAATTAAGAGTATAAAATTAAATAAATAATAATTAATTAAGAATAATTTTTAAATTTATAAATAATTATTTTTTAATTTTTTTAAAAATTGTGAGATTTAATTTGGGAAATCATATAAAACTTGATAATATAAAATAAATTAT
Source organism: Sindora glabra (assembly GCA_020226215.1). Taxonomy (NCBI): domain Eukaryota; kingdom Viridiplantae; phylum Streptophyta; class Magnoliopsida; order Fabales; family Fabaceae; genus Sindora; species Sindora glabra. The sequence goes on from CM035231.1 coordinate 57,948,619, forward strand.
ATAATTAGGATTCATACGTATGAAAATTTCAATCGAATTATATAATTTATTTGAAACTTTTTCTTACACGTCTAATTTTGCATAAGATTATGTACTCTTTAGGAAAATAATAAAAGCCAATAATATAATATTAAAATAAAACTAAATTATTAAAATTAAAAAATATATGTTTTATTTATTTAAAAAATTATTTCTTTTATTTATTAAAAAAATATTTTTTTATTTCTCTCCTTTTTCTCACGTCTTTTATCTTTTGTTAAAATATCTTATTCCAAATTTACATAAAGAAAAAAGTATTTTCTCCATAATCACGTGAAGCACTATCTCTCTCTTCTTTTTGTATTAATGAATTTTTTATGTTGTACTAAATATTTATCAATAATTTATTTAGTTTTAATACACTTTTATTTATTAAAAATTTGTATCGTTTAAAATTACAAATCTCCATCACCGTGCTTTTAATACTGAATTTATCATAAAATGAATAGATCATCAGCCGTAATCTTAAATCATTTCAATTCTATTGTCCTTTTTTTTTGTGGGTTCTTTTCTGCATTGAACACTTGAAAATATTTTAATAATCATTAGTCATTTTTTATATGTAAATGTATTTTTATCAAATAATTTTTTAAAAAAATTTATACATTCTTATAAAAGATAACAATAAATACAAAATAAGATAATTTTATACAAATCTTTTTTATATACTATTATAGACTCTATGTTTGATAATATACTAATTTTTTTCAAATAATACTATATTATATTATCCAATAATCTCTATATTGTATTATATTACATAATGTGCCAAGTGAAACTTGATACATATTTGATTTTTTAAAGTATGAGATGTATTTTAGAGAATTTAGATGTTTAAATAATGATATTAATAAACGATGTTAACTTCTAATGGTAATTATATTTGGTATTGTATACTAATTATCCCTTAATATATACATGTTAAAATTCTATATATTGAAAAGTTTAATTCAGGGAACAAAATAAAAGGTCGGATGCTTGTGCAATTGGGACTAGAGAACTCTCGTGTGTTGGAATAACCAGTTATATTTTATACAATTTAATTTGCATACGTAAATCCAGAGAGCCTGCCGGCCTCTTATGAAGGCGAGTTAGTGATATTGAAACAAAAATCTGGTTTGTTAATTACGTTTGATTAGTTTTTATTTCATCATTTTTAAAAAAAAATTATTTACATTACATTTATGTTGATTACAGCCAGAGAGCATGTACTGTGATTATTATATATATAAAAAAGCAGAATCAATTGATGATTGGGGTCCTACCTAACTCTTATGGTCTTTATTTGTTGGTTATGGCCATTATTGTTACTTAAATTATCATCTGATTTATTGCCTATGGACTATGGTCATTTTTCATTTATTATTTTGCTGACTTTAGTTCCGGTCATGCATCTAAAAAAAATTAGTCTATCTAATATTTATGTGCATATATATAATACTCTAAACGTTTTAAATATTGAAAGAGCACTACTCTTGCACGAAGCCATAAAAATAAAATAAAAATGACAGTGGCCATCATATTTCAAATTAATGATTAGAATTAAATATTTAATTTGTTCAATAGAAAATGTTTTTTACGTGAATAATCTCATTTATATATATTTATAATTATAATTATAATTATAAAATATTAAGATATATAAATAATATGAAACATTTTTACTGTTTAACATATATATATATTTAATTTAATTCATTATCAATATAAATTAATTTTATCATATCATTCACTCATGTGTGATTGTATTAACCAAAAATTATTAAAATTCTTTTATTATGTTTAAAATTTTTTAATTACTATTAATTTTTTAATGATGCACCTTCATCTCATTTATTAATAATATACATTTTTTTACATTGATAATAAATTAAATTTAGAGTCATACAAATAAATGAAAATTTATATAAAATTATATGCCTTTAAATAATTACATGACATGTACTTATATTATGCTCGTTTATTAATCTAAAATTTGATAACTGTCATTCACCCAACTTATTTCCGTACAAGAGTAATCGACTTGATGCGTTGCCATATAATACAACTAACAGCTTCGATATAAATTTAGTCTTTTAAATAGATATAAATTTATTTCGATTTCATGTCAAATTAAGCAGAAGTGTGATTTTTTAGTTGTTAAAAATTTATTCTTATATCAACAAGTATTTTTTTGTGGCTAATCCTATTTTCACCCAATTTCATTCACTTAATTTTGCTTAATAGATATCTTTATGTGTGTAACTTAAATACATAAATCGAGTATATTTATATATGTTTTTTTAATTATTGTGAGAGTCGCACATTGTTTGTTTTCACTAGATGTACAATATTAAAAAAGTAGTCTCGGATAAGACAGCAATTATAATTAAAAGCAAAAAAAGGTACTTAATTTAGGCGGTTTTAGGTAGAAATTCCTTCATGGGAGAGTGGGGTGACAAAAATGTGAAAGAGATAGGCTGTTATTGATGTGTAACTTTATATAAATTAAAGGTAATTACAATAGTATAAATAAATTAAAGCTTTAATTATTCTTATTCATCTTAAATATTTTTTTTTAATTCTCACGTTCTCTAAAACTATGTATGTATGTATGTATATATACATACTTCTATAAAGTTCTAGATTTGAATGCCAAATATGTTAATATGTAAAATTTCTAGGCTATATTACAAAAGCAACTAATCTTTCTTATATAAAATATCCATATATTTTCGTGAGTTTATATTGATATAGAATCAAAAGGAAAAAATCCATTAAATAATGGGTTAGTGGTGAAATTTTAGATAGTATACTAAATGTTATCGACTCAAATTTTGTGTCATTAATATACTAGAAAAATCAAAATTAAAAAATAAAATATTCTACAACCAATATGTATTTTTACATGTTTTCTAAAAAATTGAAAATTTTTAATGACTTCACTAACAGAAAATTTTTTATAAAGCTAAATTTAATATTCTTTTAAAAACATTGTGATGAAAATTTTGTTGCTGAATTTATTTTTGTGCTTTTATAAAATACAAAGTTTGTACAAAAATTTTAACTTTTTATATCAAATTGGCAAGATTTCATATACAAATTAAATGACAACTTTTTATGATAAAACCTAAGAAATGACTTCAAAAAATCATTATTTTTGGCCGACACTTGAAAAAATCTTTAACTTTCTAGCAAAACATTGTGAAATTCTCTTCATATTCCCCCGTTAATTCTCCATCTTTTCATTTCTTTATCAAGAAAATCTAACTTCTGCTCGCCAACCATTATTTTCTTTTTTTCACACAGCTGCCAACCCTGCAGACACATGATTTTGACTTTTATTATTTCTACGTGGATAAATATAAGTGATCGTTCTTTTGTTACATTGGTTTTACATTTTGGATGAAATTCCTAAGATTCTTAGGGTATTGAGTATATATTCCAAGCTTGTTTAAAATTGGATATAAATTTGTCACGAGCTTCCCTAAAGAGTGTGAAATCATATGTGGACCTCACTGTTGTTTTGTTGGTGAGCGAAATTAAATAACATAAGTGAAAATACTTTTTCTTGTTTATTGTAAAGGGATAAATTATTTTTCTTAACAAATATCATTATATATACAAATTTTATTTTTGAAATCAAGCTACAGAATAGCAGTTTTATTATTAGAATTTTTTTTGATAGAAGTTCAACATTTACAAGTAAAAAATTAGGTTATTTTGTACGAAAAATCTAAATTATTCTTTTTTTACTCTTCATTATTTAGAGGATATTTGGTAAAGAGTCTTTTCATGAATTTTTAGCTAATTTGATAGTGTTTAATTATTTGATCAAGTCAATCAGTTGATTTAAATGTTTGGTAAACAGTTTATTCAATTAGCTGATTAGCCCTCAATCAACTAATTTGAAAAAGATGGTAAATCCAATATTTTCAATTAACTTATTGATAATGAGTTTATAAAAATATAAAATTATCCTTAAATAATCTATATATTTTCATTTATATCCTTACTAAAAAAATTAAATAAATTTATTAAATAATAATTATTAATTTTTATAAAGTATTTATGAAATATAATAATTTATTTTTAAAAAATATAATAATTCAGGAAATATAATAAATATTTAATTATATTTTAAATTTATCATATTTTTAAAGCAAGTATGACTTAAAAAATTATTTAAAAATAAATTATTATATTCCTTAAACATAAATTATATAATAAATTTAAAATATTATTAAATAAAAAATACTTAAATAAATCATAAAATATATATGCGTTTTTATATATCATTTTACATATAAACAATTAATAGGAAATAACTAATTTTATCAAATATTTTCACTCAAATAGTTAATATTATTAGTTAGTCAATCCATTAATACAATCAACTATTATTTAACAGTTAATTAAATCAGATCATAGCTAATTGTCAAGTAAAGCCTTGTTCTTAAAAATAATTTATATTCAATTGACTTTAGAAAAATTATTAATTACATTTATTGACTTTCTTAATTATCTAAATATTTTCTCAATATATATTTTAAAAAATATATATAAAATACCCCAGTCAACTTTAGAATGATTAGATTCTACTCTTTTAACTTTAGAAACTTAGAAATCACCTCTAAATTATACAAAACTCAAAGTTAACATTTATTGTTAATTAAATTTACCATTCTATCAAATTGCAAAAATTTTTAAAAGAAGAATCACAATGTTATAATATGTTACTCTATCTTATTATTTTTACACAAATAATTTATAAGTAAGAAAAAATTAAATATATAGATTTTAATTAAATAATATAAAAATTTTTATGAAATTATATATGAAAAAATTATAAAATAAATTGATATATTATAATATTTTTATTATTATTTAAAAATTAAAAAATATAATTTAATAAAATAACTAATTAAGTTAATAATTTATGCCAATTTTAAATTTTATAAAATTTAAAGAGATAATTTTTAAAATTTTAAAATAAAAAAATAAAATTTAATCATCTTAAAATTGAAGAAAAATTTTATATTTTTCTTAATTTTTTATATAATTATTGGATGATAATAATTCCTTAGATGAAAGGAGAAGGAGGAAGAAGAGATGGAGATAGAATGGGGGAATATGGAAAGGATGGAGAAAGAATAGGGGGACATGAAAGACAGAGAGGAGAGAGAGGAGAGGGAGGGAGAAATAAATTAAAGCATGAGGAAAGTGATTCTGAAGTAAAGATCCAAGAAAAAGAAAATAAGTGAATTAATAAAAGTTTAAATTAAGAGTTTGTTTGTTTCTTCAGAATATAAAGTTTTATAGAAAATGTTTATCTAAGAAAATATTTTGATCTTTTATTATTACGGCACAAAATAAAAAATATTTTAAGTTATTTGGTATAGTTATTTCCTTATTAAAAATATTGTTATAAATGTGTGTGTCTGCATATAAAAATTTTATCTTTAAGATCAAGGCATATAAAAATTATCTAACTCTAAAAATAATTTAAAGATAGAAATAATGAAATATTTAATATTAAAAATTTAAAATTAAATATATTTTATATCAAAAATAACATTTAAAGAAGAATATTTAAATAATTTATTTTTCATTTTTATTATTTACTCATAAAGTTAAACTATATTACTTTGGTTAAAATTGAAAAATCATAAGCATCAACTCTCTTAATTTTTTAAATATTTTTTAAATTTTAATTTTAATATAATTATTTAATATATAATATAAGAAGAGAGAGAAAAGAGAGATAATAAAAGCAATGAAGGAGACAGGAGAAAAGGAAGGATAAAACGCAAAGAAAGGCTCGAAAAAGAGGGGAAAGAAGTAACAAGATGAGAGGAAATAGAAAGGAAAGAGTGGGAAAAAAATAGAAGGGTGAGAGGAGAGAAATATTAATTAACAGGGAGAAAATTTCTCAGAGGTTATTTGATTCTTAAAAATAGTTTGAGAATTGTAATTCCTCAAAAATAATTTTTTTAAATTAATTTTTTTAAATTAATTGATTGACTACTAATTATGAAAATGGAGGAGGTAGAAATACTAAATTATATAAAATTCTACTTATAACAAATTATATAAAATTATTTATTCAGAATTCTTTGATAAGAAAAAGCCTCCATTTCTTTTATAAATAGAAATACTAAATTATTTCTATTTAATTTAACTACTGATTACTTTAATTTTTTATCATCACTCAAATACTATAATATATATAATTTACTAATTATACAATATAAATATAATTATTATTTATATGAAATATAATTATTTAATTAATTATAAAATAAATAGAACAAGTATTATAGAAAATCATATAAAATAAATATTAAATATTATATCATAAATATTAAAATATAATTATTGTATAATTTTCTTTATTTAAATTATATTTAAATAATTTAATGGATATAATAGTCATCTTAATATTTATATAAGCTTATTTTTATTTTACTTTTTCATATTAAATTAAAAATAAGAATTATTAATTTAAAAAATTATGATAAAAAATTAATAGTATAGTTTAAAAATATAATTAGAAGCAATTAAAATGTATCCATATTTCTTATTTTTTTATTAGAATTTTGAAAGATATACCATCATTTTATTAATTTGTTTTAAAAAGTTTAGAGTTAAGCTAAATAAAATACATAAAATTAGTTCTTAAAAATCATTAATTTCTTGATATCAATTAAACAACTTTAAGTATTTCTTTAAAAATTTCAAAAAATATACTTTTTAAAAAATTTGATTCCTATAAAAATTTACTTTTGATGGGAACTTCTAAAAATAATAAAAAGAGAAAGATATAAGAGAGAGAGGAGGAGGGGAAGTAAAAGGAGGGAATAAAATTATATAATATAAAATGATTTAAGAAAATATTTTTCTTCATTAAAAATAGGTAATCATTTTTCTTAATTACACTATTATTTTCTATTTTTCTCAAACTCTGTTTTTTTGTTAACTTACTTTTTTATTTACTCTAAATACGGAAAAATTAAAAACAGTTTTCAAAAAGGGACACCCTTTCGATAAGACCAATCTAGAAGAGAATTAATTATCATTTTCTATTAACTAACCGACACCAAACATAATATTGTATAAAAACAGTATTTCCTTCTAAAATAAACCCGCAGTAAATCTTTTAAAAAGACTTAATTTCCTGATCTAACCATAAAACACAAGGATCGTATGTCAAAAAAAATGCAAAATATATTGATGCATATATACTTAAATTATATTTTTTATGGTGTTACTAATGATAATATATTAAACTTTTTATTTTTATAAATCCCATTATTTTAAAATAAAACTTACAAAAAATAAAAGATAAAATAAATTATTATCGATAAGTTGTCCCATCGAATTCTTGCCCAAAATATATAAATAAGATGGAGGAAAGAATTAAGAAATTGAAAAGGATGGCCACAAACCTACATTGTAGTTTACCTAATCAGAAGGGTTGGCTTTCCCTCAAACTAACTTTCTCGAGAGCAGTTGGAAAGTTTGTTGCAGTCAGCTAGCATCTTCTTCTTCTTCTTCCTTTTTATTATTAAGTGATGTATAAAATCGATTTAGAAATTAAAGTATTAGCAAATTTTTTAATAAATATTATTTTTAAAATTTAATTTTTTTCATATTAATAAATAATTTTTAAATTAATTATTTTTTATTGAATTAATATTTTATTGACGTATTTTTTACTCAATCGAACACTTTACTTTATTGACAGTAGCTCCCTCCTTTTGACATATGTGCAATGTGACAGCCCGCGTATCCACGAGAGACACATTTTGTAACAACATCCTGAAGCAAATGACCCTGGCAAAATTATTCATAATCATTTGTACATTGACGGCCCAATTTGAGTCCTGGCCGTCCGTATTCCTGTCATGGGTCTATTATCTTCTATATCTATTATTTAAAAAAAAACCACATATATTTTGATAATATTTTATAAAATTTTCATTAAATATTATAACTTTTACATATAAATTAGAAAGTATTCAATTTTTTATGCTGCAACTTTAAAGTATGAGATTTTAATTTTTTATATATTTATTACATACAAAATCAGTATGCACTCACTATTTTTTTGTAAAAAAGGTCATAAAATTTTATATAAAAATATAAATTTAATAATTTTTATATAATTAAATTTTGATAAAAGCTTTTAATTTTTTCCAAAATTTTACCGTAAGAACCCTTTTTTTCATCATGCTTCAGTGCGAATTCCACCAAATTTGTAGTGGCTATGACATTTTTTTGAGGAGGTTTTATATTCGTTGTAATTTTTTATGTACCTTTAAATGAAAGTATTTCATTTTTTTTCATATACTAATTGTATGCATTGTATTAACTTATCATTTTTATGTGAAGATTATAAAATTTTGTATGAATAAATATAATATTTAATTCTTTATTTATTAAAGTAGTGACTATTATATCTTGTAAATTTTATAAGTTGTATTATTAATTTCTCATTTTTATTTTTATTATAATTATCAATCCATCCCTTCATTTGTAATGTTAAAATAAATAAAAAATATTATAGCAAATTATTACCTCACCTTAGCAATATCAAATATATACTTAATTTTCAATTATATTCTTATTTTTTACAATTTATTTTAATGTTATAAGTAAAAGAAGAGATAAATAATAAAAATAAAAATAAAAATAAAAAATTAATAATTTTAATTATAAAATTTAGAAAATATATTAATCACTATCTTTTTAAACCGAGGATGGACTAATTATTATATTTTCTCGGAAAAGAAATCATACATTTTGATGAGTTCTTCCATGCTAAAGTTTTATAAAATTTCATAAAAATTTGTGTATACAGCGGAAGTTTACTTTTTTTTCCTATAGATTCTTCCGTATAATAATTTTTTTATATATTAAAAACTTAATTATTTATATTAAATTTTATATTTTAAGAATAAAAAATATTAAATTTGACGGTACACAATTTATCAATAAAATAAACTTATATATAAATTAAATTTTAATCTATGCATAATAAAATTTGCCTCTTCGGATTTCATGATTGTAGCTGGAAGCACTACTAACTCGTACGTGCATATCTTTTTCCGAGAAAAGGACGCCAAATTCAAATTGTGGATTTCTAGTTGCAGAGAAAATGGCTATTTGCTAGTTTGGAACAACTTGCTCTTTCTATACAGCTTTTGTGACTGGTGGTTTGTTCAAAATCTAGAAAAAACTATACTAATTAATAGTTGCAAAATTTTATGAATAAACCATCGGTTCTTAAGTGTTAAAATAGATTTAGGCCCTATTTCACAATCAAGTGATTATATTACACCCTTCATTCTTTATTACTTATTATAATTAATTAATTTTATAAATATTAAATGATAATTTAACTTAATTTATTTAATTTTATTAAAAATTTTAAAATCACTCTTTAATTTTTTACTATGCACAAAGTTGAAGACAATTAGAAATAAAAATAATTACGATAAAATAAATACATTGAGACATTTCAAAAAGGATAATGAAGTATTAATTAGTGAAAAGGAAGGATAGAATTAAAAAATAATATTTAATACTTTATTAAAATTTTAAAGCAATAGATTAAAAAAGAATTTTTTTTAAAATATGATAAATAATAAAGAATAGAGAGAGTAACAATTAATTAATTTAACTAATTATTAATTAATTATATTAATTAATTTAATTAACTAATAATATTAATTATTTAAATAAAATTATTTGATAAAAAATTTATTTATTATTAACTGTTGATATATAAGTAAAATGACATATAAAGATAGGAATATATTTTATAATTTATTTGAATATATAATTTTATTTTAAAATTTATATATTATTTATTAAATTAAAGTTTCTTATAAAAGGTATATTATTGTAATTTATTATTTATTAAATTATTGAAATTATTATGTTTTTTAAAATATTTTAAGAAATAAATAATTATAATTATTAAATCTTTATTTAAGAAATAAAAATATTTAGATGCTTGTCTCCACTTTTGTATTATTTTATATTAAATTTTCAACACACTATTCTTCATTATCACATTTTTTTTTTGAAAAGATTGTGACTTGATAAAAAATAAATCTTTTCATAATGTTTTATATTTTGAGCGATGCCATTTTTGTTTAAGTAATATTTTATAAATTGGATGGAATAACAAACCATAAAGATTGTTCTATTGTTGTATATGTAGGTATTATATACACATCTTATTAATTTTTTACTTTTAAAGTGAAAATATTAAATAATTATTTAATATAATATTTAATATATTATAATATTAATTTTAACTTATATTAATTATATTATATTATATAAATCAACAAAAATTTAAAAAATTATTTATTATCTATAAAGAATTGTTTTATTATAATATATATTAAATTGGCATGTATATAATTAAAAATTTTTAATAACTTAAGTGTTAAGCTCTTTCTTTTATATCGTAAGATTTTATGTTTAATTCTTCTCTCTAATATTTTAAATAAAATAATAAATATATATATATATATATATATATATATATATATATATATATATATATATATATATATATATATATATATAGTATATGGGTGATTTTGTTTTTTACATAATTTTTATAAATTAATTGATTCAAAACGTTAATTTTTCTAATTTTTTAAATTACTTGATTGGAAATAAATTAATTAAGTAATCAAAACTGTCATTAGACTTCATCAATTAATTAAATATTTTCAAATAAATTGGAAATTGATAAATTAACCATTTGGTAAAGACCTTCTTATAATTCCTATCTTGATTTGATACTTTTAAGGGAAGGGTTTTGAATTTATCCTTCGCCGTCTCTCTTTTCTGTTAAAATGTTGCTTTGTTGATAATATGGTAAGTGCCTTAATAGAGAATTTGTTGAAGTGAAAATGACCCCATCTGAATTTAAGAGCCGGTCAATCAATTTTCAGATTTTTTTCTTTAGAAAAAAACCTTCAATTCTAAATTAAGTGAAGGATATGTCTAACTCAAATATAAATGGTGATTTTTGTACATAGCATAAGTCAGTTAAAAATATTGGAAGAAGCTACAAATATAGATTAACAATAATTCTGGTTGTATTCAGATCTTCTTGTAATTAATTTGATCATTTTAGAAGAATACAATTAATCTTGAGGGTATTGATAAAATTAATCATCTCCGAAACTCATGGCTATTAATTAGCATATGTAATTGGATTATAAGACTGTTGGTACACATGTGCTTGGATTTCCATTCCCTATAATGATATCGGAGGATCTTCCTTAGGGGTTAATACAAACAACGTTTTTTTTTTTTTCCTAACTCTAAAGTTGCTGGTAGTTTTTTTTATAAGCAATAAGAATTGTATTATTCTCTCTCGGCATTTTTTTTAATTGTTTTTGAGGTTCGATGGAATCCTGAAAATCTTTGTTTGAGGATCTTTTCTCTTTATCATATATTTAAAGTGGCATAATCTAAAAATTGGAATGAAAATAAAGTTGATAGTTGAGATTAACTTTGGAAGTGAACAATATCATGGGAAAAAAATTGGATGTAACAAGCTACACATATTCGATTGAATAAGATAAAATCCTTCATCAACAAGGCAGATACAAAGCTTACCACATATTGACATAATTGACTGTAAAAATTCGATTAAAATTATTATGATTCTAATTATAAGTTTGAATCATTTTCAATATTAATTGTTTTATTTAATGGATAACTCTTTTAAAAAATATTTTTTTAGCATTTAGAATTAATAATTTAATTAAATTTGATAATAATTTTCAAATAAACATGTGCTATCAGTTTTAATATGCTATTAATATCTTGTGTTATGGGAGTAGAAATATATATGTTAGAATTGTCCATATATATATATATATATATATATATATATATATATATATATATATATATATATATATATATATATATATATATATATATATATATATCACCAAACAAGCATGGCAGGTTACCAATGTCTCTCGACTCGATGGACATGTCCCCAAAATATATTAGTACAAGGCCAAAGCTTTGTACATCTTAAAACCTCGTGTTTCCTAAATCACACCGTACTATATAGCGTGACAATACGTTTCCGACCGACATATTTATTAAGTGTATTAAAATGAATTATTTATTTAATTTTTAATAATTTTAATTAATAAAATTTATATCATAAAATTATATATTAAATTTAATTATTTTTTATTAAAAATATTTTTAATTATTAATAAAATATTATGTTCATTTTTTATTATTTTATTAAAATAAATTTTTTATATTTTTATTATTTATATTTATTTAAAATTTAAATATTAATTATTTATTACATAATGTTATTAAAAAATTAACATAAAATTTTAACTGATTCAGCATATTAATTTAAACTTATATAAATATATTGTATTCGTAGAAAATTATTATAAATTATCATTTTAATGCTATCATAATTTTAAGAAATAAATAATTACAAATTATTTTAATTTTTAAATTTTTATTTAAAAATTAAAAATATTTAGGTATTTTTTTCTACTTTTTATATTATTTTGTATCAGATTTTCAATATACTATTCTTCATTATCACATTTTTTTGGAAAAGATTGCGACTTGATAAAAAATAAAATTTTCTTATAGTGTTTTGCATTTTGAATGATGCCTTTTTTGTTAAAACAATATTTTAAAAATTGAATTGAATAACAAATTATAAAGTTTGTTCTGTGTGTGTGTGTAAATTAATCTTATTAATTATTTTTACTTTTAATGTGAATTTAAATTCATTAAGTAATCATTTAACATAATGTGTGTGTGTGTGTAAATTAATCTTATTAATTATTTTTACTTTTATTGTGAATTTAAATTCATTAAGTAATCATTTAACATAATTTTTAACATATTATAATATTAATTTTAAATTATATTATATAAACTCAATTAACAAATATTTAAATAATTATTTATTATTTATGAAGAATTGTTATATTTTAATACATATTAAATTAGCATATATATAATTAAAAATTTTTAATAACTTAAATGTTAATTTCATTCTTGTATATCATAAGATTTGAGGTTTAATTCTTCTCTCTAATATTTTAAATAAAATAATATATATATATAGGGTGATTTTATTTTTTTACATAAATTTTATAAATTAGTTAATCCAACATATTGGGTTTTCCAATTTTTTTAAATTACTTGATTGGGAATTAATTAAGTGATTAAAATAATTATTTGATTTGATCAATCAATTAAATATTTTCAAATAAATTAAAAATTAATAGATTAATTATCTGTCAAAGACCCGCTTAAACTTTTGATAGAATGAGATTCATCACATGCAAAGACCCACTTAAACTTTCTACCTTGATTTGATACTTCTAAGGGAAGGGTTTTGAATTTATCCTCCACCGTCTCTCTTTTCCGTTCAAATGTTGCTTTGTTGATAATAGTAAGTGCCTTAATAGAGAAATTGTTAGAAGTGAAAGTGACCTCATCTGAATTTAAGAGCCGGTCAATCAATTTTCAGATTTTTTTTTTTAAAAAAAAACCTTCAATTCTAAATTAAGTGAAGGATACGTCTAACTCAAATATAAATAGTGATTTTTTTACATAGCGTAACTCAGTTAAAAATATTGGAAGAAGCTACAAATATAGATTAACAATAATTTTGGTTGTATTAGGATCTTCTAATTAATTTGATCATTTTAGAAGAATACAATTAATCTTGAGGGTGTTGATAAAATTAATCATCTCCAAAACTCATGGCTGGAACCCATAATTTATTAATTAGCATATGTAATTGGTTTATAAGACTGTCGATAAACATGTGGTTGGATTTCCATTCCCCATAATGATATCGAAAGATATTCCTTAGGGGTTAATACAAACAACTCAATTTTTATTCCTTGAAGCTCCTGGGAGTTTTTAATAAGCAAAAAGAATTGTATTATTCTCTCTCAACATTTGTTTTAATTGTTTTTAAGGTTCAGTGGAATCCTGTAAGGATCTTTTGTCTTTATCATATATTTAAAGTGGTATAATCTAAAAATTGCAATGAAAATAAAGTTGATGGCTGCATAGGTTAGCTTCTGGCAAGTGAACAATATCATGGAAAAAATTTGGATGCAACCAGCTTCGGAAGGCCAAGTACACGTATTCTATTGAATGGGTTGAAATCCTTTATCAACAAGGCAAATACAAAGCCTGCTGCATATTGACATGATTGTAAGAATTCGTTAATATTATTGTGATTCTAATTATAAGTTTGAATCATTTTCAATATTTATCATTTTATTTGATGGCTAATATTTGTAAAAAAATTAATATTCAAAATTAATTGATTTATTATCTTTTTAACTTCATTAAGCTTGACAATAAATTTTCGATGGACATATGCTATCAATTTTAATATGCTATTGACATCTTATGTTATAGAATTAGAAAACCGCTCTTTCTTATATTATTTTTACCACCATACACGCAAGGTACCAATTTCTCTCGACTCGATGAACATGTCCACAAAATATATTACTACAAGGAAAAAGCTTGGTACAGGCTATAACCTCATGTTTCCCAAATCACATTGTACTATTTAGGGGGTAATAACTAATAATTTGTTTCATTTGGATAAATTTATTTATTAAATATATCAAAATAAATAGTACATTTAATTTATTTGATAATTTTAATTAAAAATATTATATTATAAAATTATTTACTAAATTTAATAACTTATTTTTTTTCAAAAATATTTTTAACTATTAATAAAATATTATTTTAATTTTTTATTATCATTTTATTAAAATAAAAATCTTATATTTTTATTATTAGTATTTATTTATAATTTAATTATTATTAATTTTCAAATAACATTATTAAAATTTTAATATAAATTTTTAAATAATTTAATATATATACCCTAAATATATCAAATTATCATGTTATATTAAAAATTAACACCTTTGTGCTATCCACAACTTTGCATTTGCCGACGGGTACTTACGCGGCGTTTGGACGACGGACAAGGGAGGGACTAAAAACAGGGAAGAGAGAGAGAGAGTAAAAGAAGAAGGAAAGATACGGTTATATCACAATTTTCTATTTATTCGTGAGTTTTAATTAAAAAAATGAAAAATTTGTAATTAAATCTTCAAATTGCTCCAAAATGATTAATTATTTTATATTCTTTTAATTTAAAGAATACTTGAAATATTATATAAAAAATTATAATTTAATCATCAAGTTATACTTTCTGTTTATTTATTATCATTTTTCTACCATTCTCCACCTAATTCCCAAAAATATTATTAAAGATTCCTATCTACATTTTGTCTTTTATCTTAGCTGTGACAACTATTCTCGATGAGATTTTCTAATACTCAAAATTTATTTATATCTTTTGTCCCAAACTCAATTGATAATACAAATTAAGGATAATGTTTTAAATAAATGAGCATGTGAGTAAATATTCTCTAACTGCGTCACTTAATTTTTACATTTTTTTTCTTTTCTTTTTGTTTTATGCACATATAACATCGTGCACCTGTATATTGCGTGCAGTAGTTATTTAATTAGTTTCCTATTTTTAGAAATTGTATAATAATCTGCCTTTTACGCATGATGAAAAATTCTCATTCGATATTAAGTATTATAGGTTAAAATGCCATTTTAAAGTTTTTTACGAAACTTATTTCCATTTTACTGTTGTTTCGAAATTTATTACCAAAATACGCACCGAGGGGGGAGGCGCCATTTGGTTTGGCGCCATAAGGGAGCGGGGGTGCCATCCAAGATGGCGCCTCTGGGACAATTTGAGGGCGCCATTCAAGGTGGCGCCCTCGATCCTATTTTTTTGTAATTTTTTCTTTTAAAAATAATTAATTTTGATATCATTTAAAAAAAATTTAAAAATAAATAATATATGATTGTGACTCAAAATAAAATTTTGAAAATAAATTACTCATTTTATAATTATATTTGATGTCATATAAAAATATGTTAACTCCAGTTTGATATCTAATACATAAATTTATTATAGGAATTAAAAAAGAAAGTAGTTAATGATAATAATATAATGAATAAAAATAATGAATATTTAGTAAATAATTAAATATTATTTGAAAAATATAGGATAAATAAATAATAATTATGTAATTTATATTAATGTGTCTCAAAATTTGATCCAATGACACTTAATATTTATCAATTTTTGAAATTATAAACTTCCAACGTTTGGAATTATATTATTACAAGTAATTATTTAATATATTATTACACATAAGTAAATTTATTGAATTAATCAATAATATTCTTTATATACGAAGTTGAAGATTATTAAGAATGAAAAGAAATATAACGAAATAAATATGTTTTTCTTATTTTGTATTTATTCGAATAATATTCTTGTCACTTTGTATTTATCTCAATAAAATTATTTTTATTTTGTGACAGAGTAAATGCGAACTGACGAGGTTGAAGATAGCTGAAAATTTAAAAAAATGTGATTATTTCGTTTCAATAATCTTTTCATTTTGTAATGAAATCAAAATTGTAACATGTATTAGTTATTTTTGATTTCGTCACAATGATAAAATATTTTGGCAATGAGAGGGAAAAGAACCGATTAACTATTTTTTAAGAAACTATTATTCGTTTTATCGTTCCTTCGAAACATTTTATCGAAATAAGCACAGAAGATACGCACAGCGATGGAGAGACGCCAAATGATGTGTAGAGATACGTTAGACGAAATGGCGTCGTTGGCGCTGAAGGGAAGGGACAACAGACGATATGGCACCTTTGGCCTACGGCACCCTCGCTCCTCATTTCTAAATTAATTAGCGGGTGACCGTGTCGATTGTGAACTCAAGGGACTTGAATTTTTGTACTGTACATGGGCAGCATCCCCATCTACGTTGATAATTGCGCTACATATTTTTACTCTTAAATATTTAGTGAACTCGACTCATAACGTATTGAAATAAATACAGCATTTAATGTCATTTACAAGGATGATTGTTATTTATCCTTCAAATATTATAATTAATATTATTATTATTTTGATATTTAAATAAATAATGACAAAAAAATTAATTAAAAAATAAATATATATTTCACATTATGAATATAAAATTTATTAATTTAATTTAATATTATTTATTTATTTTCATATGGTAAATAAAAAAAGAGCAGATAATTATAACAGTTGTGAAAGTATGATAATTAATAATGTTAGTTATTATATTTGGGAGATGTCCTTGTCATATTTTTTTAAAAAAAATTAAATATTGCAATGCTTTTGAAGTTTATTATTATTTGTAATTGTTCCTACGCAAGCAATTAAAAATATCGTAGTAATTAAAATTATCCTAAATGTTGATGTTTAGCAATAAAGTAGTAAAATCATCCTAAATGTTGATGTTTGACAATAAAGTAGTAAGATAAATGTACATAAATATACAATAAACATAGAAAAGAAAGCTAATGTCTACGTAAGTGATATCCAGTCCCACATCCAGGATCGGTAATGTGGCGGCCGTATCTACTAACCCTTCTGCGCAGGCTTCGGGAGTCACGTCCCCGGTGTCTGTGTCTCCTCTACCTCTAGCTCTCCGCTCTGCCTCTACCCCTGGCTCCCGCTCTGCGTCCACCTCTACCTTTATCTACAAACTCTGAGTCAGTCTGTCATCATGCCACCATGTGCTAATCCCTGATCCTGAGTATGCCAATCAAATACAGGACTGATATGGCTGCGATGGACCAAGCATCATCAGAAGGAAAGGCATAGAATGCAGATGAAACTCCTGGTATGTGTGGAAATGCCTAGAATGAGGATGGAACACCAGGAGGAAACTGGTACATATGGGATGATGACGGCTCATATAGTGCAGCCGGGAACATGGTGGAGGATGAAGGATCATCAGGTGCAGTAGGGTATACATGAGACGAGGTAGTAACATCAGGCATCATCGTCATGGTCTCCTGGACAGTCGAAGGTGGAATCTGCTGCACTGTCGAAGTGGACGGAACATCAGCCTGTGACGTATATCGTGGAGCAGTGCGACGTCGTCGGCGAGAGCGAGGCTGATCATGGCCACCCTCCGCAAGGATCTGGGATATGATGGGCCTGAGGAGCTGGCTCCGCATATGAGTCAATAATCACATGATCAACCTCCTGAATGGCATGAAGGATAGGACTCCGTCGCTAATCTAAGCGCATCGAAGGTGAACATAGCCTGGCCCTCAGGGGTAGTGAAGTCCTGTACTGTGCGGAAACCTCATCTACCTGTGCAAATTTTTGACATTAAAGTTAGTGATAATACTAATGCATTTAAAGAAAATCAGATACAGAAAACTAGCACGAAAAATTACCACAAGGTCTAGCGCTCCCCCAACGGGTGTATTACATCGCCTGGTAACCCGTCTGTACCATGTCATGTAATCGGATCGTGATCCCAGAACTAGGCGTGTCATCGGCTCGGCGCTAATACACAAATCTCGCCAGATATCCCAGAGTGCAATATACGGCTGAATGGCGAATGTGCCACTCCTCATCGTGCCGACCGGACAAGTGAAGGCAATGGACCTCCGCCACCTGCTTCGGTGGCTCTGGAATAGCCTGGCGCAGTCCAAACTGCCGCAAAACCCTATCAGGCTGGTGCAACTCGACAATCTGAAAGTGAATGAGCGGCACCACTGCTGTCCACGTGTCACTCCCGTCAAAGCAATACTGAGGCAGTGATGCGGTGACCTCCTCAGTGTACTGGGATCCAGGCGATCTGAAGTTACAAATCTAGGTTGTCATTTAAATACGATAATGAAATGGACAAAGCCCTAAAATAAAGACATCCATTATCCCCTACATACCTGGTCAAGTCGAAGACGGTCCAGTATATATCTGTAATGGGGTAGGCTGTGGGCAGGACTATCCTGGAACGTCTTCTGATAGTGCCACCTGCGAAGTACAATAACAAAGTTAAATAATTTTGTAGTAAAGTTAATTAAAAGTGAGAGTTGAAAAATATTCTAACCTGTGTGCTAAGGGGCCAATCCCTACATCCTCCTCTGGTATGTCTAAAGTAGCTATCGCGGGGGCGATAGTGGGAAATCTATCTCATGCCCAGAACTGCAGTAGTAGGCAATACCCTCCTATCTCCCTGTAATCCGGAGCGGTTGCCTTGCAGAGCTCTCTGTACAGATAGGCCAGGCAGGCAGATCCCCAACTGTACGTCCCAGCCTCGTGTAAGTGTCCAATCAAGGGTGAGTGCATGAGGTGGACATATGTGCCGGAATGGTCTGGAAATAACGTCCCACCAATAAGACGTAAAATGTAAGCCCGAGCGAATCTCTGCACTGTCACCTCATCCGCATCATCTGGAAGATGAGTGAAATATCTCTCCAACCAACTCATCCTCAGTCGCCCCCCTCTGATGACATTCTCATCCACCGGTAACTGGAGTCCCAAATACTCCTCTATCAGGCCTGCCCATCCCCACACAGTGGGCCCCGTCACTACTCGACCGTCAATGGGTAGGCTGAGCTGAAAAGCAACATCCTGCAGGGTAATAGTTGTCTCTCCCTGCGGCATGTGAAAGGTGTGTGTCTCCGGCCTCCACCGCTCTACAAAAGCACTGATCAGCTTGATGGTCGATCGGCACAAACTCGCACATCGCCGAGCCGTAAAAGCCTGCCTCTCGTAGAAAGGGGACAATTAACTCTGGCGGCTGCTGGTGATGGTAGTGATGAGCTCGTCGAATCCTGAGCATACGGTCAGGCTGCAAAAGAAAAAAAATCACCAATTATCATGTCTGGCAATTCAGAAACAGCTTAACCAAGTTTATTTAAATCTAACTATTCCTATACGTGGACAGCCCAAATCGACTGGAATATGTGTGAGGCCTGAGCCATCAGCAGTGAAGAATCTCGTGGTCCAGGATCAACGCGCCGGGATGTGGATGTCATCTACTACGACAAGCATTGCATTTTAAAAATTATAATTTTATTATAAATAATAATAACCTAAAAATTATGTAAATAAATATAAAAAATGATAAAATCTAATTAATTAAATATAAAATATTATGAAATGCCAAATGGAGGCGCCAAGTGGAATGGGCGCCAAGTGAAATGGCGCCTACAGCACACGCCAAATCCCGCAATACAGTGTGGTGCCCTGTGTACTTTGGTAAATACTTTCGAAAAGCCCGGTGAAGCGGAAAAAAGTGTATAAAATATCCGCATTTTAATATTTTAACCGATTTGTATACACTTAGCCGGTTAACTAATGGTTGGTTCACATTACTAGTGGTGGGGTAACATATGTGTAAATAATGACGTGCAATTTTACAACCATAAAAAAAAATTACATTATCCGACCGTTACACTTATGATATTGGTCAGCATACTTTATAACATAAATGGGAAAGTAAATAATAAAAATCAAGGTGAAGAAAGGCCTTCCTCCCCATGTAGCAGTGGGCAGCGCCTACGATTATGTCCTTCCATCTTACAATGATCACATTTTTGCTTTACACTGCTCTCTTGAGGCGAATCCATCTCATTTCTGATCCGGGTCGACTTTGGTCGTCCCCTTGCACGTAATCTTCCATAATTTGGAACTAGGACAAGGAATGGTGGTAGGTTATTCCATTGCAACCACTCCCCGATAGGCCACCACTCAGAGTTGTAGCAATTGAGTAGTGTGTCAAGCCTGTAGAC
This sequence comes from Sindora glabra, assembly GCA_020226215.1. NCBI lineage: Eukaryota > Viridiplantae > Streptophyta > Magnoliopsida > Fabales > Fabaceae > Sindora > Sindora glabra. The sequence goes on from CM035231.1 coordinate 57,969,394, forward strand.
AGCATCGACATATGGTTCCCATGATATGTTGATTGAGGCACAAGCAGCAACAATATGAGCGCAAGGATACCTATATGCTTGGAATTGTCCACATTCACACTGCCCTTTATCTAATAACACTTGGACGACCATTCCACATGACCCCCTGGCCATATCAGGGCCCTTCACCACCTCAAACCTAGTCATTTGTCTATTATAAGCACGAACGTGGTAAGAAGAAGCACGTGACTGGATAGTCGCAAGCTCCTGTCTGAATCTACTTGCATAAATGTGACCTTGTTGTAGTTCAGCGTGTGCTTCTTTTGCCCTTTTCACAAAGTACTTGACACATCTATAGTATGTTTGTTGAACAAGGCCTGTGATTGGTAGCTTCCTTCATCCTTTGAAGAGGCCATTGATGCACTCTACGATATTAGTCGTCATATGACCATATCTTCTGCCTTCATCATAAGCAAGCGTCCACTTCTCCATCGGAATAGCGGTTAACTTCTTGTGGATCTCCTCGTTGACTTTGCTAAGGTTCTCCAATCTCTCCATGGCCTTTTCCCAACTGGGCTCATACGTTGAATAGAAGGAGACAAATAGGTTAACCGGGTTGAACTACCAGATACACAAATTTATAGATAAAGGGTTCAACAAGGAAATTATGCTATAACGCATACCAATCTTAAGGACAGCTTTCCTCACATTGTCATCCCTGCACTTCTTGCGAACATTGCTGGCAATATGTTTGATACAGTACCGGTGAAAAGCATTAGGAGGCTGCCATCCCAGACCTTTGGTGGCTACAACATCTTTTATAACTCGGTGTTGGTCTGATATCAAGCATATTCCTTGCTTGTTCGTAACATTTACCCGCAGTAATGCTAAAAACCAACTCCAGTTTTCATAGTTCTCCCTGTCAACAATGGCAAAGGCAAGAGGAACAGGGCATTTGTTACCGTCTTGGGTCGCAGCAATCAATAGCACGCCCCTGAACTTGCCATACAGATGCGTTCTCTCAACTTGTATGAATTGCTTGCAGTGGGAAAATGCGGCAATGCATGGCTTGAAAGCCCAGAAAACACGGTTGAAAACATGTTTCTGGGGATCAACACGGTTGTCAGCTGTAACGAATTCGTGTGACTCTAACTTGAACAGCGCCTGGTCACAATAGCCTAAAATGTCCAGCCATTTGGGAAGCACTTCGTACGATTTATCCCAATCACCGTACACCTTGACAATTGCCTTTTGTTTCGCCTTCCATGCTTTCCTGTATGAAATCTTATACCTGTACATGCCTTCCACCCTCTCTTGTATAAGCGAGATTGGAACATCTTGCTTCACTTTAATCATCTCCAATATCAAAGAACTGATATACTCGGAGTCCAAAGACTTGTGATCCTGTGTCAAACTGGCATTGACACATATGTGAGGCCCTGAAAATCTAGTTATTGTCCAAGCGTTACAATTCTTCAGTTTTGTCGCTCTGAGGTGGAAATTGCATTGGTCCCCGTAATTAGCACACTTCACGCTTAATCTTCTGGTATCCGACTCCTCCACGTAATAACTGTGGTGCCTTCTGATGTGGTAATGCTTAGTTGCAGCAATTAAAGCCTCTTTGCAATCGAACTCTTGCCCAACCTGTAAGTCCTCCATGTCGTAATCATAGCTTGGTTTCATTATTTCTGAAAATTCATTAGGATTCCGTATAGCATCCCAATCAATGTGAGAGACGACAGCAGTTTGAGGGACACCACATGATGCCTATGCAGCATTGTCACTCCTCACCTGCCGCGCTGCAACACTGTCTCCATGTGTAGTGGCGCGTTCTTCGTCATCAGTGTCACAATCATCATCGCTGCTGCAAGACACCTCATCATCCTCAAAACCAGACTCAAGGTGGGCATCCATCAATATAGGATCAGCGGATTCTTCCTCTACGACCGGTAAGGTACTTGTTGAACCCATCATGGTATGTGATATACTTCTCGGGAAAACACCGGCAACAGATGAGTCCAATGCAGGAGTATAACTATCAGAAATGTGGAACTCGATTCCACCCGTGTAAAGAAGGCCTTCCCGCACCATCGAACCACTGGTACTGACATTAGTCGTTGGAACCATAGGTGATCTAGTTGTTGGAACTCTTTCTTGTAAACTCAGGTTGGCAGCATGCAGTTCGGATGTGATCACCTCCGCGTACAACTCCATTGCTGTTATTGTTGGATACTGTTCGTAGCTTGCTATGGCACGTGCCAAGTCTTCGTCATCGTCCAATTCGTATGCCATGTATTGAGCCTCTGTTTGATGCTGTGGAAACCTGTAAACAATCTTCCCCACAACTTGATCTTCGTGAAGCTTCAGTCGGACATGAATTCTCTCCCGCAAAACATCCATAGTGTTGCATCCTTTTAATTTCAATGCCTTTGGGGGAGGTCCATCGTACATTATCCCCATTGATCCTTCAATAATTGTACCATTTGAATATATAAAGGCAATTAAACTTTTCTTCATCTTCTTACTTTTAGTTGCACAATACTCGTTGCACCCTCACAACTGACAGATAGTCTCATATACAAATTTTGTTCTCGTAAACGAGTATACTAGTATTTAATACTATAATTAAAAATGAGCGAGATGTATTACTATTTTACAAGGTATTCTATTAATTCTATGTAATAATAGGATTATTTCTTCGGCTAAGCAAATGTTATTTCTTTTCCAAAATTAATATAAAATTTAACTATATAATGTTATCTATGGTTTAGTTTATCTCTTTCAATTATTATTTTTCCTAGTGACTTTGCACAAATTATACTAATTAAATTAGTTAATGTTTTTAATACACTATCTTTTTTTTTACGGCTTTTTTATTCGTTCACACCTACTACCAAATAGCAACCAAAATTATGTACACATTATTATTGCCAATACCTCCATATATATTTTAATTCTTCCTAAATAAACTCATGTATAGTATAATTTTTTCAAGTACGTTTACTATTCTTCCATTTAGAATATCTACTATTTAAATGCAAAAAAGTCCAAATTTTCAATAACAATATCCTACTTTTTTAAGGCTTTTGGTTACATTCACATTTCCTAGAATCTTTTTTAGTACTTCTCTTATAATATATTAAGATTTCACATGAAAAAATTCTCTAAATATAACTTTCACCTAGGTCGTAAGACCTATATTAGGACATCCTTCTTTATCTCGTTTGTTATTCTTTTAATAATACAACCTATCACATTACATATAAATTCCTACCAAATTTTCATAAATCATAACTTCACATCTTAAATCATAATTTCACATCATAAATCATAACAATCAATATAAAATAAATAAATCTATATTATTAATATCATAACATTCTAAATAAATTTCTCTATCAATATAAAAAATATTTTCACTATGACTAATAAAAATTATAATATAAGCATAAAATTTCTAAAAATACTAACCGGTAAGTATTCGAAAAAGCAAACAGAAAAAAGCCTCTACATGAAAGAAAAATTTGTTAAATAATTTAATAACTTTAATCTCTAAGTAAAAGTTATTAGATATTATTGTATCAATTAAAAAATTATGCAAAAAACATGCTAAATTAAATATATTTTGTAAGATAATATATTAAAGGCATAAAAATAACAATATATAAAAAAATTTATTGATGTATATTCAATTTAAAATATAGTGTTCGAATTTTTATATCAAGAAAATATTAATGAATTTTAAAAGATAATTAATTTTTATTCTTAACTCATATCATTAAAACTAAAATATATACTTAGTTATTTCAATCAGTGTTTTCCATAACATGAATTTTTCATAAAAAGATATTTAATCATTAAAAATAATTTTATGTCAAAAATATGATATTATATTATATTAATATTATTCAATATATTCCATTTCAACTTTCAATAGAATGATTGAAGAAATAAAGAAGAAAAAATTCAGCAAGGTACATGAAATAAAGAATAAATTATGTACGAACTGTAAACCCTCTGAGAACTTTCAGTTGATGTATTTTAAATTTAAAATATAATTTTTAAAAATTATCATTAACAAAAATTTAAACATATTTATATAAATAATATTTAATTCAATCACTAACTTTTTTCTATAGATTATAATATGAAATTATTTATTTTTGTTAAAAAAAGTATATTAAAGCTTCAATTCACTTAAAATATTGTAATAAATTAAAAAATATAATTAATGATTGTAAAAAAAATATTGTTAATAACATGTTAGTTTTCTAAAAAATATAATATTTTAAAGCTTCAATTTTTTCTAAATCCTAGAATCATTTCACATTATAAGTCATAATAATCAAAATAAAATAAATATTATAATATAAATGTAAAAAATATACAAATACTAACCAGTAAAAATCACAAACTATCATAGATCACATAAATTTAAATAATTTTTTTCTAAATCCTAGATCATCATTTCCCATCATAAATCATAATAATCAACATGAAATACAAATTATAATATACATACAGAAATTATAAAAATACTAACCAGTAAAAAATATAAACTATTACATATCATATAAATTTGTATAAATCTTTTCTAAATCCTAGATCACCATTTCACATCATAAATCATAATAATCAATATAAAATAAATGTTATAATATAAATACAAAAATTATCAAAATTTAAACAAATAAAATTTATAAATTATAACAGAAAATTCTTTCTAAATCCTAAATCATCATTTCATGTCATAAATCATAATAATTAATTTTAAAAAATATAACATAAAAACAAAAATTAGAAATATACTAACCAAGCAAGAACTGACTGGAATGATTTGCTCCAAAGCAGAAAATGTTTCCGAATGAAATGCACAAAAGAAAGAATAGATGATGATTTATTAACGAAGAAATATAAAATATGAAGAACTATGGTTGCAAATTTTGCGAAGAAAGAAGAGAAGCAGAGCGACTGCGAAAGGGTTTCGGAGTTGCAAAGTGAGGAGTGACGAGTGAGGAGGGGCGAGGGTGTATAAATAGGAGGGAGGAGGCGCCTGATGAAATGGCGCCTCCCAATTCAAAATTTTAAAAAAATTCAAAATTCAGTGCCGAGGGCGCGTTTTGGAATGGCGCCTTCCCCTACGGAGGGCGCCAGTTTGAATGGCACCTCCCGCCTGGGGGACGCCACTTCAAATGGCGCTTCCAAGGGGAGGACGCCATTCTGAATGGCGCCTCCAACACCTTTCGGGCGCCGTTTTGAATAGCGCCCTGCATATTTTGGTAAATTGTTTCCAAATTGTCGTAAAACGATAAATTGTTTACAGAAAATGCGTAATCCGGTATTTTTGCCAAGTATTATACTAAGTCATTTGTAAAATAATATGTAAAAAAAAAATTAAAAGTTAGTGATTACTTAATTTTTAACGCATATCCGGTTATAATTAATCTAATTAGTGTAAGTGTGTAAAAATTTCTTCGTGGGACCATCCACCTACGAAAATCTCAACAATAACAATATAGAAGCAGAGATAAAAGGGAGGTGCATTGCAACGATATTATAAGAAATTTAAAAGTTAGGATGTAATAAAATTTAAGTTATTAAATGAAATAATCAAAAAATTTAATTATTTTATTTAATAACCTAGATTTTATTTTATCACTCTAAATTCTAAATCTCGAGGATACTTTAGAATTTTCCCAAAAGGAAATATAACACGTACGTCTTCGATCACAGGTTAACCTTCTAGAACAAAATGATATTTCACGTCTGCATACTTTGTTTCTATCATCCTTTGACCACTATGAATCTTCGATGGTGGCTATTTTCTTGTCTTGATACATTACCTTCATGTTCAAAAGCTATCATAGCTCCTTTTTGTTTTTTCCCTTCCAAGGTGCATGCATATTTTTAAATGTTATCAACATACCATAAATAAATTTTTTATGATTTTTTGGGTGTATTTCACAGTTTCTATATAAAATATAACAATTTTACGTAAACTTTATGGTTACAGGAAGCTATGGGTTTGTTTATTTACTGCTTAAAAATAATTTTTTATTTTTATGATTCTAAAAACATAAATTTTTGTTTGGTAAAGTATTTTTAGACTTTGTTTTTAAATTTTATAATTTTAAATATATAACTTAAAAAGAAAAAGAAAAATAACTTTTAAATATTTTTAACTCATTTCTTTGTTCTTGTAATTAAATGAAATTTTTTGTAACTTATTTACTTCACCAAATATCATTTATTTTTTATTTTTGTTAAATTCAAAAATAATTTTTTAAAATATAAAAATAAGAATATATTTAAACACGCCCTATAACTCCGTTAGTAGAAATTGCGATACAAAATTTTAAAGAATTCATAATGACTTTTTGATGAAAATTACAATTTATGATAAAAATAAAAATTTTATGGTAAGTTAATAGTTATATATATCAGAAATTATTTCAAAGGTTAATGAAACTTTATCCCATAAATCAACGATTAGGACAGAAATTTGACAGTTGCGTGCCAGCTCTGACTACTTGGCATACATGGCATGGGATTCTATTTTTCTCTGAGGGGCTGCTTGGAGTGTTTGGACTTTCCTTGTTGGATTCCAGGGATGGAAATAAAATAAGACCAATTATGAGATATTAGGAAGAAAATGATTACTTTCTCTTATTTTATTTCACTGAAAGCACCAAAATATCTGCACCCTTTTCTGGCAATCTGAACCTGTGGTGTCATCCAAAAGTCACATTGGTTCACTGCGAAAACTGCCATTTTCAGATCACTATCTCATCGCATACGGGCTTGTAGCAGTGGAGTCAACAATTTTCGACAAGAATCTTAATTTTTTTTAAATACATATATAATTTTAAGTTTAAATTTTTAAAGAGTCAATTTAAAATTATTATATATTTATATAAATAAAGATATAAAATATTTGAGCAATTCTATTATACCCTAATAAAAATCAAGCCAAATCGATCATGATTACCAATTTTATAAAAAAAATTGTAAATTGTTATAAAAAATTACAAATTTTATGTAAATAATCATATATAATTTTTTATATGATATAAATTATATGAAATGATAATTCATATTAAATTTATAATTATTTTATAAAATAATATAATTTTATTCATAAAATTCGTTATTTAAAATAGAATTATCCTAATTTTTATTAAGGTACTATAGTTGTGCCCATAAAATTTTTAGGATTGAGCCGCTGCCAATCCCCTCGGGTCAGCCGCTGCACTATCGCCGGCAATTAATAACACCAAAGTATTCTTCTTAGCTGACTTGCAGTCCTTTTATATGATTGTGAAATAGCCCGCGGGTCAATTGTTAAATGGGCTAAACCGAGTCTGTCTGTTTTTTACATGAATTTTTAATATGAAGTTTAGTGCGGTTTTTGCATATTTGAATTAATTCACAATTTTATAAATTTTTAATAATATTTTTAATTTTAAATTATAAATAAAATTAAAATTATTTAAAAATGACACATAGTTATTCATAAATTAATTATAATAATTTCAAATATGTATATAACCTTAGAAAATATTATATATATAAAATATAAGTCATAAAATATCTATAAAATAAAAAATCATCTATAAATTATTTACAATACAATTCTATATAATTATAAATAAAACTAAGAATATAATTTTATATGAATTAAAAATATTGGCCTATATAAAATATAGAAATATAAAAAAAAAATTATATGTAAGCATATCCACAGGCTGGCTGGTGAGCTAATTGTGACTTGCATTTTCAAGGGTCTCTATTTTAAAGACATGAGCCTTTCAAAATTTACATGTTAATGGATTGACTCGTAGATTTTAATTTATTTCAATGACTCTATCTATTTCCTCTTAATGGCCTTATTTGGTAAATAACTGATAGCTGTAACGGTTAATTGATTTAATTAGCTGTTAGCTGATAGTTGATTATATTAGCTGATTTGACTAACTGATTATATTAGCTATTTGAATAAAAATATTTAGTAAAATTAATTGTTTATATTAGTTGTTTGTATATAAAATGAAATATAAGGGTATGAATATATTTTATAAATTATTTGAGTATTTTTTATTTTAATATTTTTAAATTTTATATATTAGTCAATATATTAAATTTTTTTATAAATAATATATTATTATAATTTATTATTAAATTATTAAATTATTAAATATTTTTTAAATTAAATAATTTTTATAAGTAATATTATATATTTATTCTATTAAATAACTTTTAAAATTATTATAATTTATTAGATATATTATAAATAATATATTATTATATATTAAATATTTTTTAAAATTAAATTAATCTACTTTTTATAATTATTAAAAATTTTAAAAATTTTTAGAAAGGACAAAATGAAAAATATGAAAATTTATTTAGGGTAATTTGGTCATTTTTCAGATAAGCTAATTGAAAAGGTTACTCTCCTCAACTTTTTCGTTTTCAGCTTTTTAGAGGCGATCAGCTAATTCAATTAACTGATTACCAAATACCAAAATCAGCTTATTGTCAAGTTAACCAACTAATTTTGGTCAAACCAGCTAACAGCTAATAGAAAAACTGTTTGCCAAACATCTCCAATATCCCATTTATTCTTATAAACAAGCACACTTGCCTAATTAGTATAGAATTATAGATAGTCTAATGAACTAATATATAATAACCTTAAATCTTGATACTTGTGTTGAGTGTCCTTTTCAATCACAAAAATTAGTTCAATAATTGAGAGTTTTTCTTACATTTATATAATAGCACTCAATCCCTTTCATAATCAATTTGAAATAACTCAATAATCTCTTCTTCATGTCACAGGCCATCAATTAAAATTCTACCATTAATAAACTTTTCCATAAGTTATTAGATAAATATATTATAATCAATTTCCCCTATGTACATTGTGCCATAAATTGGAACCATGACAATCGGCTTTCCCATAAACTAGTAGGAAAAGATGTTAAAATGGAATTGTGATAAAAGTGTTGAATGTCTTTTTGGATCTTTTCAATCACAAAAATTAATTTAAAAGTAAATTTTTTTTCATATAGATATATCACATCTTTCTACAATTCAACCACAACTGATGTGAGATAATGTAATAATTTTCTTCTTATATATACTAGCCCACCAATTGGACTTTTAATATGAACTAACTTTTTTTATGAATTATTCAATAAAAATGTTGTAATCAAATTTAAATATCCGTCTTGAATGTTTATTTGACTTTTTTAATAACAAAATCTAGCTAGCTCAAAAATTGGAGATTTTGTTCACATTTATCTATTAACATGTAGTCTTTCGCACAACTGACGTGATATATATAACCCAATAGACTTATCAATCAATATACAAGGGAGAGATGGTAAATTGGACTATAACTCATCAATATTTTGCATTAAATATTTAAATGCCTTTGGCCACTTAACACACACAACACCTTAAATGTGAACTTAAAACATTGAAGAGGTAAACATTCATGACAGTACTAGATATGATTACATCAATAAAATTATCGGGTAAATATCCCTTTTTCTGTCGGTGGTCTCACCAGGCTTCGGTGCTCAAGACAATTAAATTATTTATTAAGTAAAAAAGTTCAAGAAAATAAAGAAGATAATTATCTAAATTTTATATACCATCCAACTGTACCAATAATTGGTGTGTGATTCTATCTTATTAATTTTTTAACTTACCAATGAAGCCGTACATATCTCCTTTTTCCCCCATTCCTCCGGATCCAAGTTCCCCTAAAAAATACGTAAATTGCAAGTTTTTTGGGATTTTATCTGAAAAGTGTTGATCACGCGGGTTAGGAAAATAATTAGATATTAATTAACATAAACTTTCTATACATTATTGCAGTACTTAATAGATAAATTAATAAATAATTAATAATTGGTGATAGAAGATAAAAGTGAATACGCCAGTGGATTAAATATTAACAAGTCTGACTTCAGTCGTCACGCAAAAAAGACGGGAAGACACATGTATCAAACTTGGATTTTGCTTATTCATTAAAAAATTTTGTAACATTAAAAAAAGTTGTAAATTTTATAGTTTGTACATACAGATTTATGAAAATTTTATCTTTTATTTTATGTTAAATTTTTGTACAATATATATATATATATATATATATATATATATATATATATATATATATATATATATCTATTTCTTTTATATGTGTTTTTATTTCATTAATTTTTTTCTGGCAATCAAATTAATCAATTCTAATTCTTTTTTTAACTCCATATTTGTGATTTTTCTAAAATTTTCGGAAAGCACTGGTCAGAGCAAACTCCTGGTACGATGGAAAGGACCTACACGGGAGAAAAGCACCGGTGACGAAAGAGAGCACCGCCGAAAAAAGGGAAATCTGTCAGGAGGAGACTTGGATACGTAAGTTATATTTAGCGTAAATATTTGGCCAGCAATTAGTAAGTCAATTAATAATTAATAAATTATTAATAATTTTTAAATTAATTAATTATATTAAAAATATTTCATGAAATTAATTTCTTTTATAAATGAAAAGGTAATTATATTAGAAATGCATACATGTAAAAATTATGGATAAAATTCTAGATGTAGTAGAAGATATAAAATTTTTATACTGTTTCATATAATTAATTATTGAATTAATTAAAAATATAAAATAATAAAAAATATATCAATATAAATAAGTATATAAATGAAGTTAATTTATATTTATTTTGAAATTATATTTATGTGCTTAAAATATTTAAACTAGGAATATAATTATTTAAAATTTAATTAATTATATTTTATATTATTATATATTTACTTATTTATTTATTTATTATTTAAATATATAATTAAAATTTTATTAATTATATTTTATAAAATCATATATTTATCTATATTAAATCAATAATTATAAATTAAATATTTATTTACATAATTAAAATATATCATTTAATTAAATAAGAATGAATAAATTTAAAAAAAAAATTGAACAATTATTTGCTATAAGTTTTAAATTTTTTATAATACTCAATAAATCAAAATTTATTTTTTAAAATAAGCCAATAATTATACATTTTTAAAGATTCATTTATAGTTTATTAATTAATTTAATAAATTATAAATTAATTTAATTGGTACCGGCTATACCACATTCTTGAGTTGGGCAAAGAGTGAGGGTATGTTTGGCTGGAGGTGAAAATAGGAGGGGGTGTAAATAGAGGGGGGTGTAAATGGAGGGGAAGGAAATGGAGGTGAAAATAATTTCACCTGGGTTGTTTGGAATGGGTAAAAATAGGAGGGGGAGTAAATATGGGTGAAATGAATTTCTTTTGTTTAGAATGGGTGAAAATAGAGGGGGAAGGAAATGTGAATGAGTGAAATGACTAAAATATCCTTTTGTTATATTATGTTGAGATAATTATAATATTATTTAGTAAAATTAAATAACAAATAACTTATGAATGAAGGAAAATATGTTTAATTTTTTTGCTGAATACTAACATATTTAAAAAATAATAATTTTTTATTTTCATATAATTAATAAATATTAAAAATTTTGCATTATATTTTAAAAAAATACTTATGGTGAGGTAGTAAAATTATTATATTATCATTGTTTAGTAGAATTATAGATATTTGATGATAATAATTTCATTTGATAATTTTAAATTACTTTTAATTTATTTTATTACTAATAACATTAATCAATAATTGATTATTCATTTTTTAAAGACTATAATTAATATGTTTTTATTACAGAATTAATTAATAAATAATATCTCATTACATAGAATTAATTAGTAAATAACGCATTTCTCCAGATATTGTCAATTTATTTTTTGATAGCAGAAGATATATATCATGTTCATTAACTGTTACAGTATACATATACACGCATAAACACACAAATATAACAAGTGCGTATATAAATTAAAACATTAATAATTTAAACTTAAGCACCATAAACACACAAATATGTTGAATTCTACCATCATATTCATAATGTTCATTTTAATTAACATAATTGTGTGAATTTAAATAATTACAAGGAAATGTAAGGAAAATGATTTATTTCCTTGGAGCCTACATTTGATTAAAAATTTAGTAAAAATAAATATTTGAAACCCTTCTATGATTGTGTGGTGTGTGTGTGTATATATATATATAGATATTTTCCGTGTTGTCATTTTAAAAGATTTTATATACATCAATTATGCTAATAGGTCGGTTAGAAATTGCAATTAAGTTTACCTTAAAACTTTACATGAATGAGAAATTAATTTACATTATGAAATTATTATATTCTCATCATCAAATCCTTTTACATTATTGTAAGATTGAATAATAATTTAACTCCTATTTTTTATTATATATTTCCAACAAGTGAAATTAGTGTTTTATTACAGAATAATTGGATTAGTTAATCAAGCATATAATTATTATATTTTTATAAACGGACCCTAACTTAATTTATAAAATAATGTACCACTTGCTTCTTAAACAACCATGAAATGCGACAGTTGTGATCTTTGAATAAAAAACCTAGTAATTTAATTAAATTTAATAGTAATATACTGTTACTATAATTTTTTGGTTGAATAAAATTTAATTGATTAAATTGTGCCTTTATCATATAATTTTAGTCCGATTTAGTAGTGTCAAACATGCCATATTTTTTAGTAAACTAAATTATCTTCAAAAATTGAAAAATGGTAAAATACATCTCCATACTGTCCACTTGCAAAATTCCTCACGGTTTCCTACTTTTTAATTTGCCAGAAACTTTACTACTCAACAATCACACTGCGTTCCAAAGTAACAATCAAAGATTTGAATTGCATTTCAAGATGGAGAGAATGGGAATACTGAAGGGGTATAAATTTAAAATTAATGAAAATAAAAAAAATTTCCAGTGCGTCGGGTCGGATTGCTTCTCTGCCGGGTTTCGGGTTCGGAGCTCCGATGACACAACCCGACCCGCTTGCAGAACCCGACGTCGCCCAGATGGAGATCGGATCTCAGCCGTCTTCCCCGCCAACGCTACCCGCAGATCGGCCATGCCAGAGCTTTGTCTGCCACCAGAGGACCTTCTGCCGCAACGTACACCAGAGTATCACGCCGATCGGACAACGCTCCTCCATGGAAGTCCCCTGCCAAAAAACGCCAGAAACGACACAACAGCTTGCAATAACCGAGAGGAGAAGACGGATACCTGATCGGTGATGGTTTCTGGGTTGTCCGGCTACGAGCAAACAGCGATGAAGGGCAAGAAATCTTCTTCGGCGCTGACGAGCGGTGTGCAGGCAGAGAGGAGGTGGACTGCGTCTCTTGCACGAGCAAGGGTAAAAAGTGGAAAGGGATATTTGGCAATTACACCCGCCCTAATTTCACCGCGATTTGGAGAGGGAAGAATTTCACCTCGGCCCACCAGAGTTTCACTTTTCCATTTCGCCCCCCTTGCGTTTTCACCTACAGCCAAACAGGTGAAATTCGAAATTTCACCCCTGTTTTCACCTTTGCATTTTCACCCCTCAGCCTTTTCATCCATTCCAAACGCACGCTGAATAAGGCTGCATATAACCAACGGTTGATCGGAACGGTGATGTAAAAATGATTACAATACCAATTAATAATTATATAATCAAAAGCGGTTATGATTGGAAAAAAGATTGTATTGTACTGACACCAGAAATTATAGACTGCCACTGCAAAGAATGTGCGAGCTAGGAATTGCAAAATCATGCCGATCCGTATATCTGTCGATTCGGGTTCGCGCTCGTCCATTTTTTCGAATTTGAAAATTTTAAATTCAAATACCAGTCCAAATCGAACAAAAATTTAAATGAATTTATGTAAATTTTAAATAATATAAATAATATTTAATTCAAAGTTTTATCGAATTTAATATATATAAGTTTAACTTCCAGTTTAATTACAAATGAACTTAAATAAATTTAACTTTTTTTATTATATATTATTTATGATTATCAACACATTAACACTATAAAATTTATATGTTATGTTATTTATATAGCATTTTCATACTATTTAAATATGATATAAAAATATATTTTACAGTTAAATTTGTTTAGATTTTCAAATAATTAGAGTCAAATAATAAAAATTTAAATGACTTATACATTAATTAAATTTAATTTATTTAAAAATAAATTTGATTTAAATTTTTGGCAAATCGATTTCCAATTTCTTATAAATAGTTCAACCCATATACTTCCTAGTGAAAAAGGTTGTCGATGGGGTTAATTAAAGAAGGCACCGGGCAGGAGGGAAGACTGGTGCTTGGTTTCAGCGGAGGCTTGGCGCGAACATGTTAAATAAACTAAAGTTTGCGATTGGATCATCAATTTACATCTTTTGATGAATCAAATTATTCGAAATTCAATCTATTTTTTATAAATAATATAAATTTTTATAAATTTATAATTAAAGTTTATGAATTTATAAACTCAACCATTAATATATGCCAGTTTAAGTTATTTAAAATTTTATTTATTTTTTTTTACAAATGATAAAATTCAACCCATACGGACGATTTACAGCTCCTACTACTAGGGAGCGAGCGATTGCCAAGATTTGGGTGCAGAAGGACACTGACTAATGAGGAGAGGCGGTGGCGAAATTTTTGACATTGCAAGTTGTTAAAATATGAGGGACAAAACGAGTGATGGTCTCATTGACTATGATGTAAATGTATTTTTTAATTGTAATATCTAATTTAATAATAATAATTATATAAGCTTTCTTTTATTTTGCGTTCGAGGATGGTCCACGTCCAGCCGCTATGGTACCTAATTTACTGTGCACCCTTTTGAACTCTTGAACTTTTCAAAGAACAGCAAAACCTACTCCATCCGAAATTATAGTTAAATTCAGAAAAAACGACCTACCCTACTTGTAATAATGCATGTCTAATCAAGCACCCTGATTATTCGAATGTATAAATTATTGCCAAGTTTGTTATCTCATTCCAACAATTAGCAAATCAACCCCGCTTTTTATGGAGAGTCTCCAATTCAATTCATCATTCTCTAATTTTATAATTTTGAGGTAGAAAATTGTGGACAATCACTTTTTAATGATATAGTAATATTTTTTAATTTTTTAAATAAAAATGACTTATTATTAACCTTGTATACTCGAGATTGGACCTAGTAAAAGGAAAGACAAATATATGGAAAAAAAAATTATTAAGCCTTTTGATTATTGTGCTCCGAAATAAATCCTCTCAAAGATATAATATGCCCTGTATCATCATGAACTCAGAAATAAATAGTGTTTGCTCTAATATTAACACGTGCATTTGGAGTCTGAAATTCGAAACATTTTATTGAGCTATACAGCATTATTCGAAAAGAAAATATCAAATGATATTTAAATTAAACGTCCCCTATCATATTATTTTTAAAGTTTTATCTCTTCAAAATTTTAAGTTTAAATCTAAAATGTCATGTGTATTTAATATTTATAATTATATATATTATTGAAAACTGAAATATGTACTGCCAAGCTGGTGGATAGTTTTATTTCAAATGAAATGAAATTGTTCTCACAAAATTCTCAACTTTTGTTTTTTATTATTTTTAAATAGAGCTTTGATTAGGCATTTTATTTTACCTATTAATTTGTAATGATATATAAGAGTCATGCAGGAATCTAAAGGAGTCAAGAAAGCCATATATATGGATATATGGCTGTCCGGCTCTGTACTAGTAGTCCCAAATTTTATATGATGAGTTTTAATGATTACAAGTAAATGTTATAATAACATTGCATGTTTTTATGCTAAAGTATTATTCAATAATTCAATAGACATACTACATTATGTTTGCAATAATAATGTTTGATTATGTGCTAAAAGAATTATATTTTATACGAGTATCATTGAGCATATGATTGGTCAAGATACATGATATGATGATTATACATTTTTTTATACTAATTTGTTATATATATATTTTATAAATAAATCTTGCATATCAATATCTTAATATATTAGATTGGATTAACTATATATGGTTTGCAAAATTTATATTTATTATATAGGAAAGTTCAAAAATAAAGAAAAGTGAGTACTTGAGTAAAACAATTGAAGATCTTGTCATACTTAACTAAAAAATGAACAAGAAAGAAATGTAAGAAAGAAAATGTGATCCTGGTATTGAAGAATGGCAAGATTCAAGTTTTAAAAGTTTGGAAGTATAAAAAAGAGCTTAAGGATTTTATTGGTATAATTTTTTATTTTAAGTTTAGACTTTCTTGTAAAATAGAGTTTTCTATGACATAGTGCTCAAACATATTTTTACAATTGCAGCTTGATCAAAATGTTTTAAAAAAGATAGTCTATAATCATATTTTAACAAGATAACCTATGAGACACTTTAAAAACTAATGAGATATGAAGTTTTAATTTTTTTCAATTTTGACCTCTAGTTATTCTTTTGATCTTATCTCGCAAAATATTGGTTATTTGATTGTTAAACCTTTTCTATATAAAAATAGACTCAAGAAAGCTTTTCATGGACATATCATTTGCTTAAAATGATTAATATATAAAAAAGTTATGATTTTTTCAATTTGAGTCTAAAAATCAATTTTCTACATTTCAATCTTTTCTAATATTTGCTTATTATTTTGACCATATCTTAAAAACTACAAATGATATGAG
Source organism: Sindora glabra (assembly GCA_020226215.1). Taxonomy (NCBI): domain Eukaryota; kingdom Viridiplantae; phylum Streptophyta; class Magnoliopsida; order Fabales; family Fabaceae; genus Sindora; species Sindora glabra. The sequence continues at coordinate 57,986,075 of CM035231.1, forward strand.
AGAACTTATTTTTATGTGAAAATAGACTTAAATACAATTGAGCTAAGAAATATCAAATACAATTAAGAAATGACATAAACTTCATCCTTTAACATCATTTTATTCATTCTTTCATGAAAATCATGAATTGAGCTCTTTATTTGAAATTTCTCTATTTTAGGAGCTTTATTTATTTCATCAACTCTACAAGAGAGTTTGTTTGAATTAATATTCATCTTATATTATTTTTTTAATTATAAAGGGAAAGGTATCTCTTAGAAATCCTTTGAAAGGTGAGATATCCCTTTTAAAAAGAGAATTTGCTTAATGAAAAGTAAGAGCATTGTAAGGCTTCTTCAAGTGTCAATTGAAACTTAAAGGGATAATAGATTGAAACACAAGCTTGAAAAGTTTGGAGAGTGGATATACACCTTAGAGAGGATATTCAAGGGGGGACTACTATAAATTCTTTTATTTGATCTCTCTATCCTATCTTTTTATCTTTTTTGCATATGCTCTATTTTTCTTGTTTCATACTCTGTTTTATTGTTGTTATTTGTTGAATACATTATGTTTGAATATTTATGTTGATACTTGGATAATTAAATACTTGAAAAGGATGTATATCTATGTATATACTTCTTGATGATTTGTCTATGCGTAGTTGATAAAATTATTGAATATATTGTGCATCAATGTTAATTTTTATGCTTGGATGATTAAATGGTTAAAAGAAAAATTGATTTATGCATGTATCTATATATAGTTGAATGAGTTATTTTGCACAACTATATTGAATTGTTATATGTTGTGTATAAACTTCTTTATTGAATTATTTTAAATTTATTTCTTGATAATTTATTTATGAATGGTTGAATGAGTTAATTTACATTAATTTTTTAAATTATCATATCTTAAATGCAAACATCTTTATAAAACTCTTTTAGAATTATTTAAATTAAAATTATCCTCACTACTTTTCAAAATAAAAAGTTTTCAAAAAGGATTTTAAAAATGGTAAAAAATTTAAAAATATACAATTTACTCCTCTTAAGTGTGGGTTGCTAAGGCCTACACATACTTATCATTTTTTTTAATGAGAATACTATAAGGAGTAACATCTTTTAAGAAGTTAAGTATTTTATTATTCATCAAATTTCAAGGTAAATGAATTAAAATTAAAAATACAAATTTCATCAATTAAATACAATTCAATAATAAAAATATTCAAATTTTTAAAAAGTGAAGCTCTCCATAATATTGTCATTTTTTAATATAAATGGTTGTTGGCCTTTGCCAAATCATTAGGTGACTACTCTACCTTTATTGCAAAATGCTAGGGTGTTGTATGTAGTCTGCAAATTGCTTGGGAGCAAGGCTTTAAGAAAATCCAATTTGAATGTAATTCTAAAGCATTATTTTTGTCACTAACTAATTCTCATAAACAGGGTAACCATTTGATATAAATTCTACATGGTTTTCTCATATTGGATTGGATAGTTGAGATCCTCTACTTGTATAAAGAAGGAAATACTTGTGCGGATTAATTAACTAACTACAATTTATCTAGAGAACGAGGAACTCATTTGATTCAATTCCTGCTGTCTCAATTATTTCTTGCGAATGCTATAAGAGTTTCTAGATCTTGACATATTGTTATTAGTTGATTTACTTCTTTCTTTGGGCATTAACCCCATTACTTTACCTTAAAAAAAGGAAAAGGATAGTTTTATATGAAGCTTCATGTCTTAAGAGGATGTATATTTTTATTATTAAATTATTTTTTTAAATTTTAAAGCAAATAAATTAAAATTAAAAATATATACCTTAATACAATAAAGATAATTGAATAATGAAAATATTCAACTTCTTAAGAGGTGAAACATTTTGTAACACAACTTTAAAGGAAATTGTTGCTTGATTAGTGCTTATTAATCCCTCACAACCTTTTTATTATCTTCAAGTATAAATTTTATATACCATTTCAATTACAATAGATGATTCTAAATTGCAGTTATTAACAAAATTGCCTATGAAGAATATAAAATTGTCGTAATGCAAAATTGTGGTCATGAAATCTAACACAATGATAAGATTGTAAAACCACATATAATGCATGGACAATATGTTTTGTAATGTAAGAAAAAATATAATACATTATCACGCTATTAATATAATTTTCTAGAATCTTACATGCAAATGAAAACGATAGCTGCATGCTCCCGCTGCAATTAGATAATTAAAAATCTTACTCTTTTATTAAATAAAGACCCGTAAGAATTTCCATCTTATTTCTAGATACCTAGCTCAGTCTTCCAAGCATTACGTAAAACTCATTTTTATAGTCTTTGTACATTTTACACTACACTTCCAATGTAAGATTAATTTAAACGCAAGAGAATATTTCAGTATAAAATTTCACAGCAACGTGGGGAAGACTACAATATCTTTAAGAATTTCAAATTCTGAGTGGTATGGTGCAATTGTATTCATTGGATGAAATTATCAAAAATTTTAATAATCTCATCCAATGGATGAGATTGTGCTACACCATCCACAATTTAGAAATCCTGGAGGCACCTTAAAATTTTCCCAACACTATGTATTAAGTGTCTTTACTTTATTGTGATTTGTTTTCACAATGAGCATATATAAATCAGTTGAAATCCATTTATCTTTATCTCATAAAAAGTATCTTCTATGATTACAGGATTATAAATTATTAAATTAATAAAAAATATTTTATATTTAATATGAAATATAAAAAATCTATTAAAAGATGTCATCCTATTTTTAAATAAGAAATTATTTTTTATTATGATGATACTAATATTAATTTTTAATAATAAAATTAGAATTAATAATTGCTATTTTACATACATAAAAATAACTAAAATTTTCTTATAAAAATATCTTTCAAACCTTAATTATGATATATTTGCTTGAAAGTTTTCAAAACCACATGTCTTTCTTCTCTTTCTTTTTGTTTTTTCTTTTTAATAACTTGAATTTCGACAAACTCTGATCATTTGGACACTAGTCAAAGCTGCACGATAATTGAGCACAACAATTTATAAGTAATTGCCTATTGGTGCTGGATCAGGGGAACTGTGCAGCTAATCCTTGCGTGCTGTAAACGTAAAAACGTGCCTACCATGTGCAACTTGTTTTGTATTTGTAATAATTACATGAAGTTGAATTTTAAGATATTTTAAAAAATTTGATGTGATAAAATATAAATTATTAAATAAAATTATTAAATTAATATTAAAATTTTTATAATTTCAATGATGTATATTTTATCGTACTTCAGGCACCAAATCTTCGAAGTTACCTTAGCAAGCACGTTATACGAAAGACTTTCTCATTTTCTCACTCATATTTCACACACGGAAGAGGCACAAGAGTGATGATAGGTACAGCTTCCGTGTCTCGTCCACTCTAAAGAAGGTTTACCGTGGGAAACTGCCTCGAAGGAAATATAAAATTTGACTGTGTTCAGAAATAATTCAAATTTATTTTCTTGCAGATCATGGTATTTACAATTTTATAAATTTTATTATTTATTAAATAATTTATACATATAAATATGTATGAAGACCTATTAAAAAAGAAAAATATTCTATAGAAGGCTTACCTACATTCAAGCGTGCATGTGAGTGACTGTATTGAAAGAGATTATAAAATTTGGTTGTGTTCAAACACAATTCAAATTTATTTTCTTGTAAATTATGATATCTATAATTTTATAAGATTTATTATTCATTAAATAATATATATATATGAAGACATAATATTGAATAAGAAAAATATTTTATAGAAGGTTTATTCACCATGTGAGAAACTGCCTCGAAAGGGACTATAAAATTTGGTTGCGTTCAGCCAAGATTCAAATTTATTCTCTTGTAGATTATAATATTTATAATTTTATAAATTTTATTATTTATTAAATAGTATATATATATGAAAGACGTATTAAATAAGAAAAGTATTTTACAGAAGGTTTACACACGTTCAAGCACGCATGTGGGAAATTACCTCAAAAGGGACTGCAAAATTTGGTTTTGTTCAAACGCGAATCAAATTTACTCTCTTACAGACCATGATATTTATAATTCTATGAATTTAATTATTTATTAAATAATTTATATATATAAAGACATATTAAATAAGAAAAATATTTTTATGTGAGAATGAAATAAGTAATTATAATTACCAGATCAAATATTGAAAGGTTAGAATTAAAATATAAAGTCATATGATTTTTTTAAGTGATTATATGATCATTTTAAATCATTATGTAATTTTTATTAATATTTTAATCTTAATTATTAATGTAAAATTTAATTATCACTATTTATTCTTTTTACTTTTCATATAAAAATACTTCTCTCATTTGTATATTCCCTAGCTATCAAATATTTTTTTTTATAAATTATTATTTACAACTATAATTTAATGCATGATAATAATGTTTTCTTATTTTTTATAGTAAAAATAATTAAGTAACTAAATATGCATCTAAAGATCAGTAATCTAGTTCTAAATATAGAAGAAGAGTTATTGTGTTAAGCTTTTATTCTTGATTCCTTCCTCCACTTTGCTCCTTCAATGTGACGCAGTGCACACTGAAAATCTGACCAATAAAATATTGCCTCCCCAGTATTTGCTCGATTTTTCCTTAGTTTTTGTTCAAAATGTCAAAATCTCTGTGCTTAATTCGGTAATGGTCAACTCATTCATAATTATATATCACGTGTCGAATTTGAAAACTTGGTCCTTGGAGATGTCTCAAATTGTGGTTAAGATAAGTCATGGACAGCTTTCTTTTCGTGTCTTAATTTGTTATTTTGAAAGTTTGGAAGGGATAAATTGACAATCTTTTTATTTGCCCAATAATCATGCGACTTTCACATGTTTGTATCTGTCGGTAAACCTAATTTAATTTGAATGATTGAGTAAAATTGGCTAATTGTATAAAGATCAGAAAGCAAAGCGTAATGGTTTTATGTAAGGGTGGAAGCATAAATTATCCAATAATCAAGGTAGCAAAGTACTATTACCCCAAAATCAAATGCTTATGAAGGTTATATATGCAATTATCCCTAAGAAAGGTACTATTTCTAAGCTGATCAGTTCTTCTAATTTTACCTTTTTTATTTTTACTTTTGGGTGAATTCTAAGGTGTCTTAGGGTTTGGTATTCGGGGTGGTGTGATAAAATATAGGCTATTAGATGAAATTACTAAGTCAATGCTAAAATTTTTGTAATCTCATCCAATGACTTGTATTTTACCACATCACCCCGACACCAAACTCCTAGGGTTACTATAACAAGCACCTTACTTTTGTCTTACCTCGTGGTACTTTTTCAAATAGCTAATCGGTCAAATTGATCTACGCAAGAAATAGATGGCCAGTAGCATATTGCATGAGTGGTTTGTTGAGTACATTTTGGCACTTAAGTCAATATTTTAGAAAAACAAAGTGATAGTATGAGCGTAAGTGAACCATAATACATGGCATTTAGTGTGATTCTAATTAAATCAACAAAAAAATGTATAAATAATTATTAAGTTATGAAATTTTTGCCCTCATATACTTTATCTGAATAAAAAAAATTATTATGTTTTTGACATGATTTCTACTAATGAAAATGAATCTTAATGAATCAAAAAAGAACTCTGTATCAGGCCTCAACCATGTGCCCACTTTTAGCTCCAACTACCATTAAATTATCTTGTGTAAATTGAACTAGGCAAGTTGGGTAAGTAATAAACTGTAATGGTTGAATTTGGATTCTTATATCATCTCATTTAAAAAATATTATTTTAACGTGAAAGGAAAATTACTATTCTGCGATGTCATATGATATCATAACCTATCTTTCTACTAAAGCAATTGCAGAAGAAAGAAACATTAATACATTTTGAGTGCAAGTCAAAACTGCACTGATGGATAAAAAAATTTAATTTAATTTATTATTAATAAAGTATTTTAAATTATCAATAAATAAATGAGGAGAAGATATATTGTTAAAATAATAATTAAATTTTTTAAATAAAAATAAGAATTTTAAGAAATTTTTATTAATATAATAATATATAAATAAATAATAATATAAAATTAATGTACACCAATTGCAGATCAAGTTTAAATTCATTATTAAATTATTCTAGTTTAGGTAATAACTCCTCTTAAAACTACAAATATGTCACAATTCATCTTAAATTGATCGTATATTTGTAATAATCAGATTTATAGGTAGAACAAGTTTAACTTAGTTTAAATTAAGGTATACAAATGGGAAAAGAAAATGATTAAAGAAATTATAATTAAGTAAGACCACACTTTAAAATATCATGAGTAGTTTTGTCGTAAATGACATTCCCATTGTGGTTAGTTATAATTGCCTAAGTTACTTTTAAATCATTCTGCACGAGACATCTGTAACGCCTCTGAGCGCCATTAACTTTTAGCTTTTAAACAAGTGGTCCGACAGTTCGTGCAAGATGAAATTGAAAGCAGATTTGATTTGCGGTGATTGCTAAGGTAACTTTGGAAATTTAGTAACCGGGTGATATGATAAAATATAAATTATTAAATAAAATTATAAAGAATTTAATAATAATTAAATAATTTTATCTAATAATTTATATTTTAGTACATCATACTGAATAACCTAAAGACAACTTAAAATTCACCTTGATTTGTTCTCCGGTTTCGCCATAAAGGGTTCATTTTTCATGCGGTGCTGGCGCGTGAAACTGAGCAAAACGTGTTTTCCGGATTGGCAACTGCATGGTCATTGTTAGGGTGTTAGCTCTAGCTTGTCAAACCCTAATGTGTGTGTATATATATATATATATGCATTCCAATTATTTGAATAAATGTGTCAAACAGATTTGAAGATTGCGACCGCACTTTCTAGGGTAACTTTCGTACAGGGATATCTGGGCGTATACGGTGGGATTTGTCAGTGTGCTGCTAGCAAACATGCTGTGGCTTACTCTAGGACAAAAAGACCCATATTGTAGGCCTTACTGTCATACTACTATTCATGATCAAAGTCTGAATAGGTGAGTCCACGCAAACAAGACCCATATTGCAGGCCTTAATGTCTTATTTCTTTCTTCACACTTTTTTTTTTCTAATTGGCAGTTGATTGATTTTTGCACTGCGAGAAGCCGAATTCTCTAACTCATTTTTACCTTAAAAATACTTGAAGTTATTTAATTAATAATGTAGATCTATAAATGAGGAATGACGTTTTTTTTTTTTTTTGGGGGGGGGGGGAGTGTCACCAATTATATCTCTAAAAGATCGGAGTTACTGTCTACAAAAATTACGTATTTTGATTCTGTTATCCATGAGCTTGAATGCATCAAATGAATTTTTCCTATTATAAAATTTGAAATGGACTTATTAAATCACACATCCAAATATTAAGTCATAACATAAGTCATTTGTACGAGCTCAATTGGCTTAAGCATATCATCCAGAATTCATAACTCTTGCAGCATGTAATGTCCAGTACTTTCTAGCTATCAACCCCACTATACCGTTGACCGAACATGCAACCTCTAGATCTAATATGAACATAAATGCACTAATACATTAAATATAGTAAATTTGCAATAATCTGAACATAACATAACATGATTTTAAATATTTTTTTTATCATTTTGATTATCTGTTCTAATATTTCTAGAAATTTCATGCATAGATGACCATGAAATATTTCACTTACGAAACTTTGGACTTGTCTTGTTGCATGGAGTTGTACTCTTCCATTCTTAATGAGATTGTGCTATGCGATAAAGGCATTATTTCATTTTCTATTAGAAAGTGCATACTAAAAAAATGAAAACAAAAATCAACTTGCCTAATTAATAAATTTCGGCAAAATAATTGAAATCATTTCGCAACACTTTAACTTAAAATAGATTTTTTTGTTCATCTTCCAACCTAAAAGTGGTCAATTATATCAATGGATCTTCTGGTACGTGTTTCTAATATAATATTATCATATCACTAAGCGTAGATGGTGGCTTTTTTAGTTGAGGAGCCAGTGAAATGGCCGAAATGTGACCAGAAATGACGTCTACCGGAAAACATAGTCTTTGTGCTCTTTACAGTCACTTAAAAATTTAAAAGATAAAGATTAATAATCTTAGGGCTTGGATTTACCTTTTCATCGTATTCTTATCGATAAAATGCTGGTTATCTATATCTAGCTATTCTAATTCTGCTCATGCACCCATATTTTAAAATTGTTATTTCTTATAATTCATAAATAAATAATTTAACATCATAATTTAATTAATATTAAAATTTAAGAGATAATTTTATTAATGTATTGGAATGTAAAAGATAATAATATTAAATTAAAATATCTCATCTTCGGCTAGAATTTGAAATATTCTCTTAGAATCATCCACACATAAGACAAAAAGAGCATTACAACGAGAGAATTCTGTTCTTTTAACGGGAAACGTATATTACTATAAAAAATAAATAATTAAGAGACACATATTATTATTATTATTATTGAGGAACTCTAGGCATGGTGTTCCATGTCATGTGCCCAAAATGGGACCTTTAAAATTTTCTAGATCTCTATAATTAACCACGTGCATGGTTTATAATAGGATAGACAACTTGCAGGCCGGAGGCCCCCCACCCCCCAACTTGGCCCCATTTTTACTACTGGCTTTTAAAGCCAAAACCAAAAGTTTCAAATCTTGAGGAATAGATTTATGCAAAAATATTAAATTACCCTTTTATAATATATATCAGAGCTAGTCGGCATATGTGTCAAATTCGGTGCATATCAAACAAAAAGAAAGAGAAATAATTAGCACAATGGGATTACCTTTTTTACACTCATTTTTATGTTTAATACACATCTTATAGTTAACCGTAGTCAATTCAAAAAGAAGATGGAAACGCCATGTGAAAATACCAACGCTAACATAACTTTTTGCTTAATATAATAATATTAAATGATTAATGATTAAATGTCATCAAATTCCTAAATGATAATATTACGTCGAGGACTTAAATAATATACTAAAATCTTAAATTGGAATTTCTTTAGGATCGATGTAAGAAAAATAAAATGTTTAATTTAATTTAAATTTCAATTATTATCAACTTATAATTGTTTCTCATAATGAGTTGCCACCTTATTCAAGTTAAATTTTTGTGTTAGTATGAGATTAATATTCTTTATCAAATAAATAATTTTGGGTTGAAAATATTGAATTCGTTAAAAGTTTGAGATATAAAAAAGATATGATGTGATGTGATTATTTATAGAAATTATGTGAGAATCCTCAAAAAAATTTAGAAAGAATGTAAAAATAGTAATTAAGAAGTAATGAAAAGCTTTTATATCCATTATCTTATAATCTTTTTATTATAGTCAATTTTTTTCATTTATTATTTTTTTATAAAGTTTGAAGATTTTTACATTAAATCTATTTGTATATTATTGCACTGCTCAATTTAATTGCTTAATATTTATGTGCTTGGAGAAATTTTTTTCACAATATAAAAAGAGTTAAATATCATCAAAAAATGGAGAAACCCTGCCATATATACTAATTATCATACTTCAAGATTTTTAGAGTGAATCACTAAATTACTTCATGAAAGATACAAATTATATTAAATTTTTTTGAAAGTTTATTTTACATTAATTAATTGAAATTTGAGAGAAATGTGATGTGACATATATTTTTCAAAAATAAATTTAATGTAAAAATTATATATTTATATATTTATATAAAATAAAATAAACTTTTAAGAATCTAGAAGGTGTTTGGTAAATGACATTTCCAATAGTTTTTGGCTAATTTGATCTGGATTAATTGACTTGATTAATTAATTATTTTTAATACTTAATAATCAATTGATTTAAATAATTAATTAACTTTTAATTAATCAATTTCAAAATGCTGAAATTTCAAATGTTTTCAAATAACGAATCTATAAAAGACTTATACAAGACTATTTAGTCTTTATTAATTAATATAAATATTTCCCACCTCCGTCCTTATATCTTCACCTCTCCCGTTGATCTTCCCCTGGTTCCCTCTTTTTTTAATTATTATTATTTTTATTTCCCTTTTCTTTTTAATTCTCAAAACACGATCAGCCATATATATACGTTTTCTTTAATTATTAACTTCCATTGGATATCATTTTTTTGGGTAAAAACTTCTGTTGGATGTCTTTGATCGCAAATTTAAAATTTGAGATCAATTTGAGTTAATGATAAAAAATTAAGTGATTTGGTAAAAAAATCTTGAATTCAAAATATTTAAATTTCTATAATGAAAAAACAATTAATTTCTATCTTAGAAGATATTAGAAACTCTTTATTTTATACTGATTTGATACATTTAATTTTTACTTTGGAAATACTTTTTAGAAAAGTCTTTAAAGTAATAAGAGAGAAATTTAAAATTTTGAAATATTTAGAAAATTATAATCACATATTTTACTTTTAAATTTTTATTTTTTTACACTTTTGTTGTGACGTACCTTGCAGCGGGATCGCAAATTATGTGTTTGACACAATAAATAATTTAATTTATAATTTATTAATTTAACTAATAAGTTATAGATTAGGTTCTAGAGATGTTTAGCGCATTAAAAACTAGTAGTTTATAAGCAATCTTATTTGATTAATTTCACAAGATAATAGTTGTGTTTGACAAACAATTTTTTCATTATTTGTTAGCTGGTTTAATTAAATTCAATTGATTAATTTGATAATTAGTTGAATTTGGTATTTGGTAACCAACGGATTTAATTAACTAGTTGCCCCTAAAATGCCAAAATTGAAAATGCTAAGAGGCAGCATTTTCAATTAGTTAATCCAAAAAAATAATTAAATTGCCCTAATAAATTTTTATATTTTTCATTTTGTCCTTTCTAAAAGTTGTTAAAAAATTTAATAATTATAAAAATCATATTAGTTTAATTTTAAAAAATATTTAATATATAATAATATATTATTTATAATATATCTAATAAATTAATAATAAATTATAATAATTTTAAAAATTATTTAATAGAATAAATATATAATATTATTTATAAAAATATTTAATTTAAAAAAATTGATAATTTAATAATAAATTATAATAATATACTATTTATAAAAAAATTTAATATACTAACTAATATATAAATTTTAAAATATTAAAATAAAAAAATAATCAAATAATTCATAAAATATACTCATACTTTTATATGTCATTTTACATACAAATAATTAATCATAAACAGCTGATTTTATCAAATACCCTTATTCAAACAATTAATGTAATTAGTTGGTCAAATTAATTAATATGATCAACCATTAGTTAACAGTTAATTAAATTAACTAACTGTTACAGCTATTAGTTATTTGTCAAACAAACTAATTTATAGATTATAAACTAGTACTTTTTAAATTTTTTTAATTTGCCCTTTTTTTAGTTAAATGATAATTTATATTCTAGTTATGTAAATAAATATTTAACATATTATCATTAATTCAATATAAATATATAAAAATAAGTAAATAAATATATAATGTCATAAAATATAATTAATTAAATTTTAGATAATTATATTCTTGTTTAGAATATTTTGATTACATGTACATAATTTGCTCTCAAAATAAATATGAGTTGATTTAATTGATATATCTATTCATATTAACATATCTTTTTATATTATTTTACAATTTTCAACTAATTCAATAGCTATTTACACTTTCAATTTTCCCATCTTTGTAAAAGCTAACAATAAAAGATGTTCCTAAAAGTTTTTATTTTGCTAAAAGTGACTTGAAAGGCTATGCTTAAGATTAGTAAATATTCTTATTTATTATTATTTTCGGTTCCCATGAAAATTTTATGAAATAGTATTAATTAAGAATATAAATGCTTTTTATTCATTGTTATTTTCAATTTACAAGAAAAATTTATTATATTGCATTAAATAAGAATTTAATTTTTAAATATATTATAATTATTCTTAATTAATATTATCCTATAAGATTCTCTTTGAAATTGAAAAAAAATAAATAGGGAGTATTTACTAATTCTTCCATTCCTTTTTAAATGTTTTTAAAGAAAATGTACAAGAATTAAGGAAGATAATTAATAATCTTAATTTTATGAGAAATAAGTTATAATTTATTAATATATCTTTTACTAAAAGTTAAGTAGTAACTAAAGTTGTTAAGCATTCATTTAAATAGTAAAGGTAATATATGAAAAGATATAATAAATATAACCTTAATTTTTTAAAATGATAGATAAATAGAAACAAATTTTTCTCTAAAATGATATTTTAAAAAAATGAAATGAGTAATTTTTAATCATAACTCTTAGGATTTCAATTAACAAAATCCATTTTATTTATCTAAAAATGGTTCATATTTTTTATTAGGTACTATAAGGAGTCATTTGGTTCAACTAAAGAAAGAAAAATGAATCAATAAAATAAATGAATATCTTATGATTACTCACTATATTTGTTTTAAACAAGAATAGGAATTAGGTTATTATTTTTATTTCATTATTAATAATATTTATTGTTATTTTATTGATATTTTTTTTATTTCTATTTTCTACCACTACTATTATTATTATTTTAAATTTTTTTATTTTTATTGCTACATTAGTATTTATAAATATTATTTTATTAATATTATTAATTTTTTATTATTAAATAATCAATTATCTTTATTATCATAATTATTATATGATTATTTATTATTATTAAATTAATATTATTATCACTATTGTTAATATTTTATTTTTATTATTTATTAATATTATTATTTTTTATCATTACTATAATTGATTATTATTATTTAATGATTATTTTTATTTTCACTATTTTTTATTATTATCATTATTATTATCATCATCATATTAAAGATGATAAATTTAAAATTTAGAATGAACGAATTGAATTCCCAAGAAAAATTAGAGGGAATCATCATTCCCTCTAAAGGAATGAATGCTTACCATTTCCTTTCTCTTTTCTAATTATCTCATTCTAATTTTATTTTTAAAATTGTTAGGGGATAACATGCATTTCTCTTTTTTTTTACATAAACTCGTTAAATTATGCCCACCCATCACAATAAATCCGCCCTTGCATACATTCGGGTACACACATTTTTTATTTGCATTTTGAATTTAATCTCGTCTCTTTATATTAATGAGTTTAGTGAATTTACTATTCCTATATATTGTCATTAAATTAAAATAATATATTTTTAAGTGTCATTTAAAGTAAATATATAAAAATTAAGAAAGATAATAAATAATATTAATTTTAGGGCAGATGAATTATAATTTAATAATATATCATTTATTAAAAATTAACAAGCAAATAAATTTGTTGAAAATTTATTTAAATAATAAAATTAATATTTAAAATAAGACAATAAATATAATTTTAGTCTATTAAAATAATAAATAAATAAAAATAATTTTTTTAAAACGAAATTTAAAAAAAATAGAATATCATTAGCTAAAACAGGGGCTTATTATAAAACCCAATTAATTATGAATTTTTATTGTTATGTGCAAAAGTCAAGATGATTTTTAATGATATTAATAAAGTCAAGCTTAATAATATTAAGTTTCAGACTTGATAATATGATTGTTAACTTATTTAAAATTAAACTTCTAATGTTACATAATGTAAATTGAAACAGTTTCGTGCGTCAGAAGAATGCTAAACTAATTATCCGCAACTTGAAATTTCTAAACAGATTTCTTTAATCTCAAACAGGTTCTTTATTTTCTAATCAGTTAATTAATTAATGTAGGCATGAGAATTATATTTATTTTATTTAATGATTAGTTGACTTATGAGATAATATTTTTGAGGAAACGACCTAAAGAGTACGTAAGGTGCACCATTTCTAGATTCCAAACTTTAAATTTATTAATATATATAATACTATACAAATTAAATAAAATTTAATGATTTAAAGTTACTTACGAACAGCAAAATAACGCGTCTTGGCAGTTACCTATCTTGAATGTTCCAAGCTGTTGGAATGGAACGACTGCATGTGCAAGTACAGGATATTTGGGAGGAGAAAGAGAATAGCGGAGCCCGCCTGAACGCGCAGGGCATCGAACTAAGGAAATGAACTCCATTCGCTAATCGGAACCATTTCAAAGAGTTGGGCTGGCAATTTTTTTAGAACCAAAAAAAAAAAAAAAAGGTAGGACAACCAAACAAGTATTGTTACAAGGAAAATTTCGTTAAGAGTTTTTATTTTTAAGAAATTTGATATTTTTATTATTATATTATTTTTTCGAATCATTAATAAAAACGAGTCAAAATACTCCTTCTATCCTGGTTTTAAGTATTATTTAAGGTTAATATATAAAATTTAACAAAGATAATAAATAATTTTAATTTCAATATATATAAATTGTAATTCATTAATATATTCTTATTAAATGTCATCTAATAAGTAAAGTTATTAAATATTTATTTAGATAGTAGAAATTATTTTTGAGAAAAAATAATAAATGTAATTTTAATTTTTTAAAATAACAAATAAATAAGAACAAAATTTTTGTCTAAAATAATATTTAAAAAGGAATGGAATGAGTAAAAACATACAAACTCAATATATTAAAAATAATTCAATAGTGTAAATACTTAATTCAACAATATGATTTGACAAAAAGTTATTATTTTTAATAGGAAATTGACTATCTTTACAAAAATCATATTGCTGAATTAAAAAAAATAATACAATTGATAATATTTATATAAAAGAAATACTGAATTTTTAATATTAATGTAATACTATTTTTTTTTTTGGGATGAGTATTAAATAGGCTGCACAGATCAAAGCCCAGTATTAAAATTTTCAATCTTTTTTTTAATATTCTTCTGGTCATATTTTTATTATGTTGCTGACAAATCGTTGCACTACAATAAGATCTATGATTCCTTTTCTATATATCATAAGAATCATAATAAATATTGTATATATGATCTATCTCTTTTCAACCTAATAGAAAAGTTATCAAAACAACAACCAAAAAAAAAAAAAAATGAAAAAAATCCAACTACACCGTTTAAACAATGATTTGACAAGGACAGTTTGAGGCAATTTGTTCAGTTTTTCCTTACTTCAGCGATGGTTTTTTGTACCATGCCTGAGGATGATGTTTGGTTTAACAATTTTGGAGAAGATTGCTGGCGGTGGTCATATGTAGTTGGGCTGTCTGGATCAATAAGACAGCGATCTGACAGGCCCATTCATTAAGGCCTAGACCGAATCCTCTAGCTGATTCATTCGTCAACCCAGTTTGACTGAGAGTTTCTTGTAAGAAAGTGACTTCGGCCCAAGACACATGGCAAATATATTCAGATTCAATGGTCTCACTCTTGGACCCAAAAAAAAAGGCCTCGCTCAAACCAATGAAGAGTAATAAAAAATAAATATATATTTCACGTTATTAAAATTGTATTTAACAATAAAGTTGGCTCTTGTTCTAAATTGCAGCGGCATACATATGAAGATAATTTAGATGAAGTTAAGTATTTGTTATAAAATTTTGGATTATAATTTCACATGCGAAGATTAATTTCTTAGTTTCGGTTGTTTCTTTGCATATCTTAGAATTTTGTTTGGTTAATTCCCCGCTTAGTCTCAGATTCTTTGTCTCAACCCTCAAATCAAATTCCTAGTTTATAGGGCGGCACATCGACAGTCGTAATAATTTTCCAAAGTCTAGAATTTCATTTTTCTTTTCCACTTTAACTTATTGGTTATATAGTCTCTTGAAATTGCACTTTGCACTTATATAAATTTGTAATTAAAACTAGTTGATATCCCTATATCTTGATTTAAGTTTTTAATCTGATTAAACTTAGTGAATGAATTATTAACATTTAATATTCATGTAAAAGAAAAAAAGAAATAAATATATAAGCAAATTGGTATACCAGTGAAACAAATCATATGAAAAAAGGGCAAAACATGTTAAAGGAAATGCTCATATAAATTCATTGGGTGTAGCTGGGAATTTTTTATTTTTTTTGGTCTGGGGATCTAAAGTATCTAATTTAAATTTTATTAAGTTATTGGCTAATTCGGATCGAGTCAAGTTTGATCAAATGTGAGAAAATTTTTGTAATATTTATTTTCTATAATCCCTTACCATTCGAACTAATATAGATGTAATGGTGTTGTAGTTGGGATTTTATTTGAATATAATTTATAATCTTGAATTTTAATAAATTAATACGTATTCTGTGCCATGCACTAGCCTAAATTTTCTTTTATATAAAACAAGGGGTGAAACCTTTTGTAATATTTCTTCTCCCAAAATTACAGGAGTTCTTGAGATCAGTAATTGATGTTAATAATTTGTAAATTAAAATGCCTCCTTGTAGGTAATTAATAACGAATTTCAAGTTTTCTTAAGTAATTTCTCATAATTCTGTATTATAATTTTTTAACTTCATAAAAAAGAGAATTTACAATACAATATTTCAATTCATTCTTTGAGCGGGAAAATTCATTTTTAATTCAAAGATGAGAATTACTAATATAATTATTAATAAATGTCAGTAGCATTCATTTTGTAGTATTTTTTTTAATATCAATTATCAGGATTAGATTTTCTTAAAATGTAAAGTACATCTCAAAATATGAAATAATATATAACAATTTTTTATAAGGAAATTAAAGGAGCAAAATATTATAAATTTTAAAATTAATATTTTAATTAATTCTAATTTATTAAATTCTTAATTTTTTTATCAAAAATTGTGATGTATTACTATACAAGATACAATTTAAGAGAAGCCTATTCCGATCTTCAATGCATCACATACCGCTGCTTTCTATCCTAGCGCTTTCTATTTTCAATTGTGTTGCATTTACGCTTGGGCATTTGGCATTTATCACCATAATCTTTTGTTCAAAAAAAATTAAATTTAAACTTCTCTGCACGATTTTGGAAAAAAAAAAAAAAAGTTTGTATCAATTGTCATCATCTACAAATTGAAAGTGCGCAAAAAATAAAGTTTCAAACCATACATCCTACAGATGAATGTCAAATTTTCAAATGAAAATTCCATTTAAGATTTCCAATAAGTTGATTATTAGATCATAAACTTTTTTTATTTTGATAAGAGTTGAAGTAATTTAATTATTATATAAATAGCCTTTTCTTTTTTTCTTTGTGAATATTCAATTTTACATGTATTTTTATGTCGCACAAATGCATTTTCATCATTATCTTTACATTTTTCATGGGTTCTGCAATGCAAATTTTCTTTCATGATCGTCAATTATTTTAAATAAAAATTAAAAATAAAATGCCTTATTCTTATGATTAATATATTGACAAAAATTCAAAATTGAGATATTTTAAAAGTCATAAAAATACCCAAAAAATTTAATACACTTTTTTTTTGTGAGAGTCTCTTGAATCCCTTGGACAAAAAAAAAAAAAAAACACAAAATAGCTTGAATCAGTGAATTAAATTTAGCTATGAAAATTAAATGGCAAAACCCAGGCTTGCCTTTCAAAACACAGGTCTACATTTTAAAATGCAGGCCTGGGTTATAGTGTGATCTGCCTTCTCTTTATCTGTGCATATTCAATTTTATATATATTTTTGTGTCGCACAAACACATTTTTATGACTATTTCAAAGGTTCCACACCAAAAATTATTTTTCATGATACTCAATTAAAATTTAGATATTTTAAAAGTGATAAAAACATCATTCAACAGTTCTAAACGTAAGCTTAATTTTTGCCAAAATAAATTAATACATTTTTAAAAAAACCAAAAAAAATAATTCGGGGGAGATTCAATTCAGGGATTTTTTTTGTTAAATCCATTGCTAATATTGATAAAATTAAAAGTATATAATGTTGCAAGTCTGCTAATCAATATGGCAAACCCCCCCCCCAAAAAAAATGGAATGCGAAAACCCAGGTTGCGTTTTAGGGTGTTCCGTTGCCTTCCCTATTCACATATATTCAATTTTACATATATTTCTGCATCGCACAAAATCATTTTCACAACTAATTCAATCCTTGCATTTTTCTATGAAAATCACCGCTAATTTTGATTAAAATTTTACATATATAATATCGTAGATCTGCTGATCAATATAGCGGACCATAAACCCAGGCTTGCATTTTGAAACCCAGGTCTTTGTTTTATAATGCGAGCCTACGTTTTAGGGGGGCTCTGCTGCCTTCCCTTTTTCTCGCGTATACTCAATTTTTACATATATTTTTGTGTTGCATGAACACATTCTCGTGACTATTTCAACGGGTTCCACGTCACAATTGCTCTTCATGATCCTCGATTGAAACCTAGGCATTTTAAAAGTGATAAAATCACTGTTTCACAATTCTAAATTTCAGCTTACTTTTTGCCAAAAAATTAATGCATTCTTCAGAAATACTAAAAATCAAACAAAATAAATTAACTCAGTAATTATTTTGAATGTTTGGAAAGAAAAATTGGACAAAAAAGATAATATGAATATAATTAATGTATAATATAATTTTTTAGAAAAAGAAAATATGAAAAAATAAAAAATTAATGTATGATATAATTTTTTTAAAAATTTACTTTCTATCTTAATGTAAAGAAAATATGAATATATTTTCATAAAATTTATATTAATATTATCAATGTGTTAACTTACTAGATATGATTAATATGCTCAACATTAAAATTTATATTCTTAATGTGTTAATTTATTAAATTATTTTAGTAATTATTTTGAAGGCTTGAAAAGAATTTTTTTTAAAAAAAATAAAAAAATCAACCCATCTAACACATAACTGCACCCCTATGAATATTCATCTTACAGCCAAAAATAGAATATATAAACATTCAAATTACAACAATAAAAAATATTCACAACATTAACCAAACTACTAAGCTTTAGCCATCATTTAGGGCTAATGCAGTCATTTCAACAATTTAGCCACCTTAATTTCATAGTCTCATTCTTCCTTTGCAATGTTAGGCTTTTGTCAAAGAAGTTAATTCTCTGCATTGCAAATCTTAGAATTGGTGCTAGTTTCATTATTATAAGCCTTAGTCTTTGGTTGACTAGGTGAAGAGCTAGATCTAACTATCTATTAAAGGAATTTGCAAGCATTTGCTCCTTATAATTAAAAGATTGAAAAATCATTAAACCTAGTGAAAAGCAAGTGATGGAATAAATAATAAGCAAAGAAACTAACAAATGCTAAATTTATCGACCAAAATTAACCTAGTCAAACCAAAAGACTACCTTTGAAAGATCAAACCTTCTAGATGAATCTTGGCTATAGAGTCCATCGTACCTTGAATCTTGCTAGCCTAGTTAGCATTAACTAAGAAGCTAATCTTTAATCCTACTAGTATAACATAGGTGTTAATATTAGCTAATAAGTCTGGTCATAGGAAAATTGTACTCCATCATATAAAGAATAGACCATATTATGGGAAGCTTTATAACAACCCAAATTCCAACACCCTTATAAATGCCTCAAGTTCTGTAAAATACCATAAGTACATCATTAAAAAAAAGACAATTTTTTTATTCCACTAGACTTGCTCATATATTGACTTAGGCATCAAAGTGTATTTTACAAACCCTATTCCATCATGTGCATTTGACCTTTATTCCTTATATAAGTCGTTGGCTTGGTTTAACCATTCTCAAGCATTTTTGAAATTGTCATTTAATGCCATCAGTGGCTTACCTAGCCACCATGTCCTATAGTAATCATTCTAGTTCATCTCGATCTCACACAAATGAGATGATTTCTCATTCACGAAGTTAAAGTGCAACTAGGCAATCTCATCAATGTGATTTGTGTTCCCTAGCACACCATTAGAGTTAAACCTTAAAAGCCTATGAAGTCTTCATAGATGAGAAATCTTTTAGAGAAATTATGAAAAATGAATATGATGCCCTGGTAAACTAAATTCGTCAGTTACAAATGGAAGTGAATATTCTCCATTGTTTAAACAGCCAACACCAATCAACTTAACCACACTAGACGAATATTCCACCCCAGTCCACAAGTATCGTCTTTACCATAACACTTTTCCTTTTGGATAATTTATGGAATGTGATAAACATAAATATACCACCCATGACAACTAATCCCACTACATTGCACCTTAAACCTTTCCTACTACCACCTTAACCATTAGAAACTGGCTATATTCCTTTATCATAGCCAATCGACTTCTTCCCATTCATAGATGGCATAACTCTTCGTTTTTTCCTATTATACACCTATATATTATAAACTTTCAAAAACACCCTTCACTAACCTTTTTGACACAAAAAATATGATCATTTTCCCTTTCATTAGCTATAATTCTCACCAATTTTCATAAAATTTCTTACCCCTAATAAAAAAAACTATATGTTTACTACAAATATCATAATTACACCTCTCCTTACCTAGTTTTAAGCTTTCATACTATTGTTTAGCACACTTAATGATATGCCATATATTGTTCACCAATCTCTAAAAGTTAGGCTATGATAGTTCATTTCCTTATTGAGAGCCTAGCTAGTTAATTTCAAACTTCAAGTAACTTATTGTTGCATTCCAAGCACACTTTGCAACCAATCAACCTCCTAGGTAAACATTTGTAGCTTTGGTAAACTTTCAACTAAGTTAACAAAAAACTATATGGGAATACCTTATTTAGGTTAATTTATTGGCACTAGAGATAAAAGACCTTAATGAGAGCGTGGCTATCCATTAGGTAATAATGGGCTTACACCTTGGACACTTTGCCCTATCCTTGGCAAAACAACCGATCTTAACATGAAAGAATTATTATTCTAGGTAGAGAAATTCATAAATGCAGAGAAACAAGATCTAAATAAATAACAACATGATCAAGCATAAGCTAAAATTGGGAGAAATATAAAACCACAAGATTATAATTGTGCACTTCTATAAAGATGGTTCAATAGTTATGAACCTTTAACTGCTTTTTTAAGTAACATAGTGCATAATGTGAAGCAAATGAATTAATGAAATTCCTAACTCCCTAAAAAGTGAAATCATTTGCTAACTAATTAAAATCAATATTCCAAATTAAATGGAAAAGTATGTCATTTTAAAGGTTGAAATGGAAAGCCTAATCAGGAAAAGGATACCTTTCAAAATAGAAAAAAATACAAAGTAGATGATTAATGACAAAAAGAACAGGAAGATAGGCGAAATGATAAAGAAAATTGCCCAAAGCACATATGCACAAATGATCAGAAAATAATATAGCTTATCAAAATAATAATAGGACGATTTACAAGTAAAGATAGTACAAATAAAATAAGAAAGCAATATGCCAGGCAAATTCTCATAATTAAGCAAAAATGACATAAATGAGAGTTCAAACTAATCAGCTTCATAGAAAAGGACTTTAGTAATACTAACTAAGATCATGGCAATTTAATAGTCATTATATTGATGGTTGGTAATTATCTTATGAAATAAATCTTAATTAACCAAAGGAGCTTAACAAATGTTCTATACTAAAAATAATAGAAAGTATGGGAATCTCAAGGATATGTACAAACTCCATAACAGGGTACTCATTAGGTTTATGGGAAGCTAAGTGCAAGTGAAAAGGACAATAATGTTAAAAGTTACTCTAGTTTCAACCACAAATTAAAGGATATTGAATAAACTTTCTAGTTGTGTTAGTGTAAAATGATGCATGTAACATTATCTTAGGCCAACCATCATTGAACTTAGTTGGAGCCATTATTCCCATACTGCACTTACTAATAAAATTTAATACTTCAAACGGCATTAGGTAAGTAAGAAAAGATTAGAAGATAATGCACCAATGCTACATGGTCAAGGTAAAAGGAAAAAAGATAAATATAAGGCTAATATGGAAAGAAAGTTCATTAAATAATTGTCAGATGATTGACTCTACTCTTCAAAAGGTTCAGTTAGATAACTTCAAAAAATAGGAACCAAAAGTTGAACTTGAAGATGTTAAAATATTTGAAGGTGATGAAAAGAGAACAGTGAAAATGGGTGCAAAATAAGAATAACAAGACAAATGTACTCTAATACAATTGCTAAAAGATAATGGTATAGTTTTTGCATGGTTTTCAACTTATATGCCTAGTATCAACTTGTTAGTAGCTTGCCATGAGCTTTCTATAAACCCAACTATTAAGGTAATGCAATAAAAGAAGAGAAAAATGGGAGGAAGAGGGATAAGTAGTAATCAAAAAGGAAATAAAGTACTTGTTAGAAGTAAGGTTCATTAAGGTAATCCTTCATATTACTTGGGTAGCAAATGTAGTCTTAGTGAAAAACATAAATGGCACTTGGAGAATGTGCGTAGATTATACAAATTTAAGCAAGGATTATTCGAAAGATTCACATCCTTCACTTAATATTGATTAATTAATAGGTAACTTCTCTAACTTTAAAATTCTTAGCTTCAATGATGCTTTCTCAAGGTACAATTAGATAAGGAAGCACCTTAACAACAAAGACAAATTTACCTTTATAATTGGCCAAGGTGATTTTTATTATAAGGTGATGTCATTCAGGCTAAAAAATACTAGCACATCACATCAATGCATGATGA
The DNA here is from genome assembly GCA_020226215.1 of Sindora glabra. Classification (NCBI taxonomy): domain Eukaryota; kingdom Viridiplantae; phylum Streptophyta; class Magnoliopsida; order Fabales; family Fabaceae; genus Sindora; species Sindora glabra. Next base: position 58,008,713 of record CM035231.1, read on the forward strand.
ACAAAGGGTTTGTGAACTAAATAAGTAGAAACATATAGGTATGCATAGATGAAATGATTATAAAGTCTACCTTAAAAAATATGCTTTTAGAGTTAAGGCAATGAAATTTTTAAATTTCATGCTTATGAAATAAGGAATTACAAGAAACCTAGTAAAGCGCCAAATAACCATACAAATGAAGAGCCTGTCAAGACATTAAAGAAATAAATACTCTCAATGGTAATTTAGCAACCTTTCTAGATTCTTATCCAAATCGGTAGATAAATGTTTCTATTTTTATAATCTTTTAAAAGGCACGAGAGATCTCAAGTGGAGTAGTGAATGTGAAGAAGTATTTATCAAATTAAAGGAGTATTTAGCCACATTTGCAATGCTATGCCACCAAAACCTAGAGATATGTTGTATTTGTATTTCGTAGCATCTAATGTAGCAGTTAGCTTAATCCTCATCAAAGAATAGAGAAAAACTTAGAAGTCACTTTATTTTGTTAACAAGATTCTTCATGGCATAGAAACAAGGTATTAGAGGACTAAAAAACTTGCCTTTGCTTTATTAGTTGCTTTAAAAAAGCTTAAATCATTTTAAGGTCATACTTAGTCGATAGAACTCCCCAAATATAGTATCATGTACGAACCTAGGAAGGTAATCAAGTCTCAATTACTAGTTAACTTTATAGTGGAATTAACTTGAGATAATAAGGCAAATTCATTTACAAAATAGACCATGTATTTAGATAAGTCATCAAACAAATATGGAAGTAAAGTGAGAGTAATTTTAGAAAATAGGAGAGAAATTTTTCTAAAGTATTTGATCAAGTTTGAGTTCAAAGCCATAAACAATTAAGCGGAGTATGAAGTTATTATGGCTAGCCTAAAATTTGCAAAATAGATTGGAGTTAAAATAATACAAATTTGTAATGACTTCAACTTAGTCATCACTCAATTAGCAAAAGAATATAAAGTGAAAGAACTTAATCTAATCAAGTATGCAAAGAAAATGAGGAATTTAGTAATAGAATTTGAGTATAAACTATTGAAGGTACCCTAATTGGAGAATAAAAGGGCACACTCTTTAGCTAGATTGACTAGTATTAAAGCAGTAATTAACAATCACATGATCATACTAGAGCTGATCAAAGTACTAAATATTGATGAAGTTGAAATGTTGTAAATCAATCAAATTAAGTCCCGGATCACCCCTATCTTAGCTTAACTTGAAAAAGATAAATTATTGAACAAAACAAATGATAAATAAAGGTTATAAAGTAGGCATCTCACTTCCTTTGTTGATAATGGATAATTATATAAATGTATTCTCCATTATCAATAATTAGGTGTCTCTGTCCAAAAGAAGCTAACTATCTATTGTGAGAATTATGTAAAGGAATATGTGAGAGTCATTTGACAGGAACAACTCTAACCTTAAAAGCCATTCACATAGGGTATTATTAGCCAAAAATGAAGGAAGAAGCCGTAAAACCCATCTAGAAGTGTGATAAATGCTAAATGTTTGTAAAAATTCAAAGACAATTATCAATACTAATAAAACCCATCATTTCCTTATGGCTATATATAAAGTGGGGAGTAAACTTATTCCTTTACTGAATGTGCCAAGATAGCTAAAATACTTAATCGTAGCAATATATTACTTCACTAAGTGGATAGAAGTTAAACTTATTGCATAAAAAATTCTTTCAGGAGTTCATCATTTAGAGGTAAGGTCACATGACCCAATCTGATTAGAAAAGCATTACTTTACTATATTAACCTGATTATATGTAGTTTTGGTTTACTATAGATATTAGTATTTGATAAAAATACCTAGTTCATAATGGAGATCATGAGCTTTTACTAAAGGTAAATATACTTAATTTTAATAGAAATATATTTTAAGCATAGATATCTCACATCTTGAATAATTTTCTTTTTAAACTGGGAATTAAGCAAAAGTTTACATCAATAAAACCCTTAATCAAATAGCTAAGCTAAATTAGCCAATAGTTCCATCTTAGAATGCCTTAAACAAAGGCTTAAAAAAGCTAAAGATAGATGGGTGGAAGAACTTCTAAATGTTTTATGGTTTTATTGAACCATACCCTAATCATTTATAAGTGAGACCCCCTTCTAACTAACCTAAGGGTTAGAAGCTATATTATTAATCAAACATGAAAAACCTAACAAATAATGTGAATGATATAAAGAAAAAATAACTTTATCAAAACCAAAACTTAGACCTCCTGCTTAAAATTCAAGGCATGGCTTTGATTAGAAAATAGTAATATAAGAAAAGGTTAGCCAATTATTTCAACAAGAAGATTAAGATACAAGGTTTCCCTAAAGGATTGTTAGTACTTAGATGGGCTAAAGGATCTTGCTAAAAAAATGAGGTAAAATTGGCCCCTAATTGGGAATGACCATTTTAAGTCAAAAGGCAACTAAGAAACAAAGTGTTCAACCTTGAAATGATAGAAGGAATACCAATCCTATGAACTTGGAATGCTACCTATATCAAAAAAATACTTTGTAAAGATTTGAATAAAGCTAAATATTTTCATTAAGAAAAGTGCAAAACTTGAGCGAGCTACATGCCTTCAATTCTTTAAATATTTTCAATTCTTCAATTCTTTCGACACCTTTACAGCTTAAACCCTAAACCCTAAACCCTAAATCCTAAAACTTTAGTGAGTCGTACACTCTTGGCACTTCAAAAATCAAGCAAGCTACACATCTGTAACACCTTAAAGCCTGAGCAAGTTATACACCTTTAACATTTTAAAGCCTAAACAAGCTATATGCTTTTAATGTCTCAAACCTTAAGTGAGTTATATGCCCTTAACATTTCAATGCCCAAGCAATTTACATGACTTAAGCACTTCAAGCCTAAGTAAGCTATATTTCTTCAACATTTTGAAGCCCGAAAGCCCTCAACACTTTAATGTGCAAACAAATTAAACATTGTTACAAGAGTTAATTTATAAAAAAGTAATTAACCTTGTATTTACTAAGAAAAAAAGATAAAATCTTAAGGTCTATTCCAATCAAACTCTTTCTTGCTAAATGGAAACAAGTAAATTATAAATTCTTGGCTAAATCCAACTATATTCAAATGGATGAATGGAGCCAATCAACTGATTACAAAAGAAAATCGTCATTTAGACTATCACAAATTGAAATATAAGTATGACATCATTCTATTGTGATAATTGAAACAAAAAATAAAGAGTAGCATAAGTAGTCAAAAGCTCGTTAGAAGCCATGAAATTTAATTATGTTAGAACAAAAAGTTATATAATAGTCAAGTGATTGTATTAGCCAAAATTAACATTACAAAGTCAAGAGGCATCCTCCTTTTTCTTTAATAAGTCTTTAAGAGTGGAATCCTAATTAATATGTGAAAAATCAATCTTCAAGGAAGGATTAAAATACTTGATTTATTTAATAGCCACCTCACTGTTGGGAATTCGGATTATCACATGCAGCGGAATTTTAAATTTTGATCCGAATTCTACCTAGGATCCATGCAAAAAGCATAAGTCAATGATTAGGGTTTTACCTATTGGGCACTCGTGTTTCTACTAATCAAAACTTGAGAGCGGATGAATCAAACGCCGGCCGGAAGGTACAACGTCTCTACGGTATCCACACGGAGTGAACAACGACCTCTCACCCTCCACGCGTATGCTAGGATGCGTTTTTCTCTCTAAGAATTAGGATTGGATGTTTTCTGAGTGATTTAGGGTTTATATGGAAGCTTAAAACGTGATTATTAAGTGCTGCCCTCAAGTCCCTTTTTATAGAACTTAGGCAAGCCATAATCCTAGTCCTACTAGGATAATGCTTCTAAAATCCTAATCACACTTAACAACTCATCTTATCCTTATCCTAGAGATAATGGGAAGAGATAAGACTTATCTATTAATTATCTAATATTAGATAATGATATTATCTCATAATATAAATATCTTAATATTAGATAATTGCATATAGTTATCAAATATCAAAATAATATTATCTCATAATATATTTATCTAATATCTGATAAGATAATTACTTGATATTACTTTAATATCAAATAATATCACATAATATATATATATATATATATATATATATATATATATATATATATATATATATATATATAAAACGTGAATTTATTATTCTTAATAATATATATGTACGAAAATAAGTCCAATTAATTGGATATTAATATAATTAAAATCCAATTAATTATTGTCTTATTCCTACTCCTTTTGTGTGACCCTGTAGGTTCTTACTACGTTGACAATGACTTATTATTGAGCCATAGACAGCGAGCGGTATCTAGCAATACATCACTGCCACTCAAGTAGTAAGAATGTCTGTGATTTGACATCCACCTAATACATGATCAACGTTTTACATCATAACCCTTTTGTAATAATATCCAAATTGAACTGGAGGCATGGAATGTGTCATCCTCGTCAATGTTCAATTTATATTTCTTGATACTGAGTAGACTTAAAATAAATAATTAATATCACATATTAATTCAACTGAGCATGGCCATGCATTTCTAAGTCTCACTCCATCAAGGGGCCCAAGGATATTTCTCTTTTATACAAGAGTAACAAAATCCCATTTACATCACTCACTTCCCTCTGCATGATTTATGATACACCCAATCAATGCCCTACTTGTCACCTGATTAAAGGTGACATAGGACAATATTAAAGTGAGTAATTTCTCATGTAGGGAACCGTAGTGACTTCAGGTCAAAGGTTTATACGTAGTTGTGATCATATGAGAATAACTTATGACACGTTTATCCATGCAATATTCTCATAGTGGGTCAGTCCAGTACATTGTTCACTAGCAATGTACTCATGTATTGATTTGATATCACATATCCATGATTCGTAATCATCAGTCACTATACATGCTAGTCTCGATGTATTATTACTATCCTTTTTCATAATAATACTTGACTAGGGGCATTTTAGGAATAGCAAAGCTATTCCAAGGATAATTATTATATTAAGTTATAAATTGCGCATAATAATAATAAAAACAAAATATAATAATTAAATTACCTAAAATAAAATATAATACATTGTGTATAATTCTAATCATCTTATATGATTGGTTCTAGGACACACACCAACACTCACGACTGAAACAAAGGTTAACAGTTAGCTTAGGCATTCAAAAGCTTAGTGTCTAATTCCAAGGCTTGTGTTTTTAAAGTCTTTATCTCATATTCCTTTTTTGATAATTTATTCTCCCACCTTTGTTCTTTTTTGTGGTCGATGGTCAATAGTGCCTCAAGCCTATTTTTCCACTTTTCTAAATTAAAATATTTATTTTATTATTTTTTAAGCTTTTCTTCCAAATCTATCTTTTTCTTCTTCATATCCAAGTTCCAAGGCCTTCTTCTTCAAATATTGATAAGCAGTAGCAAAGTTCTATTAGGTCGCTTCTAAATTATTTTAAAAGACATTTCATTATTTTTCTCCATTGAAAGGATGGTCTCAAGAATATTTCTCGACACCTTACCAATTCAATTACAACAAAATGAAAAGTTAAATTATCATTAAATTCTACTCAATATTTAAAAATTTTCTTTTGATTAATCTCATTTACTAATGAGCTTAGCATTTATGAAGTATTGTCAACATTCTTATGGCAAAGACCTTAAGGCATACTAATATAAAAGCAACCTCTATATCTATAATTTCAAAACTAGTATTATCGCTTGTCTCAAGGATATTAACACTCTCAATAATAACCTTAACATCATGTTTCTTAATAGTAACCTCAGAATCTTGTTTTCTCTTAACTCTTTTTTCCTTAGAAGTAGACTTCAAATGGCTAAGGGCATGAGTCTCTTTAAGAAACTAAACTTCAAAGTTCTTCAAAATAGCTAAAGTAATAGCAATATCCACCCAAACATCACTAACTAAATTTGATTCTTAAACTTAGGTAATCACAACAGAACTTATGCCTTTTTCCTTCCCCTTCTCCATGTATATTTTTTAAGCAAGAGCCTTACTAATAGGAACCATAATAGAAAATAAGATTTTAAAATCTCTCACTCTTAGCCAACACTCTATAAAAAAGAAAAAAGAATTAGTAAGCATATAACAAGAAAAGATAAAATAGTCTAAAAAATATGTACTATGGATAAGCTAAATGTCAAGAAGTTTCTCTTGAATGCAACATAAAAATGAACAATTATATTTTAATCTTTAACATTAAAACTTTAAAGTTTCATACGGGTAAACTGTTCATGACCTTTAACCCATTTCACTAGATAAAGTTATTTTCCAACTAACAATTAGCACGGCTTGATACCTTTACTATTGCACTTTAAAAGAACTAATTTTCCATCCTTTCTTGCTAGAATACAAGTTAGTAAAAAGTGTCCAATTAAACTTTTGCATAATATGAGTCCATACTCTATTTTTCTTATATGGAAAAGTATAAAAGTAAGAGAAAACTTAAGAGTTATAAGATTTAGGCTTCATCTTATCATAAAAAGTCTCAAAACAAGATGACAGATACTAAGCATTTTAGGTTAGTTGAGTCGGGAAAACATTCAAATGCCTTATTTTATGCTATTAGAAGATTAATAAAGAAGAGAAATGCTAACCTATTGAATAATAACACCATAAAATATAAAGAATAAGCTTGTATCATGGCCACAAGCACGTTTATCTTTATGGATAGCAACTTGATTCCAATGTTGTTTGTAGTTAAGTAACACTTTTAAAGGTCAACTATGACATCCAATTCAACCCATCGACTAGAAGTAAAGTTAATCTTCACATCTTTCACAATATAAGTGTAATACTTAGAAATAGTAAATAATATTATAATTTTTTCCAAAAGCCTTGAAGAAATCACTTTAATTAATGAGGAAAATTAAAATTATACCTTTTTAATTCATATTTTGATTAAAAAATGCATTTGAATAATGTATATAGTAATTTTCTTATAAGGTTGAGATTATTTTATAAATTTTGATTGTAAAGTAATAATGTATGTTTATAATTTTACAAATTATTTTCTTCAAAGTTTAAAAAATATTTTGAATATATTTATTCTTATATGATCATAAATTATAAATCCTAAATATTAGGCTTATAAATTCATTAATCCATTGAAAAAGGTATTTAGAAAATGAAAATAATAAAATTTATAGAAAAGAAAAAAAGACAGGAATATGGTAAAATAGGGATGAATAGGTAGGATTTAAAAGAATTGGAATTGGTGATTAAAGTGAATGATAGATAATTGTAGTTAAGATAGCTAAATACTATAAGAAGTATAGAATAAAAATTCAAGGCTTCTCTATTTCTTTTTCCCATTAACTTTCTTTTATCTCTTGAGGAAGCCTAATTTTTTTATGCTTTCATTCCCTTAGTTAATCCCCTTTCTTCACTTCTTTCTTTCTTTCCTACTTCTCTTATTGACAACCAAGAGCTTTTGTTCAACCTTTTTTCCATCGCACCATCACTAGAGTTACCGAGCATTGAACTTCATAATAAATAAAGCTGCATGCACTGGAACTACCATACAGGGCCGTTTAGCCTTCTTCCTTCTACTAATTTACTAACACACTTTTACTACCAATAAGATCTAGTAAGCCATCTTGGGGAAAGGCAAGTTGAATTATACCAACAAACTTTAATATTTTTAGTAATTTATGCTTGATTCAAGAAAATTCATTCTATACATATCTTAAGTGAATGATGATCATTTTGAAATAAATGATATTTATGCTATAAAATGTTAGGATAATGTGATTAAGGTATTTCAGGGGCATTACAACTTCTTACTTTGAAAGATTTATACATAAGTTAAGAAAAGCCTTAAATGGGTAAAATATGATAAAGTGATTTCAATAAAATAAAGTTAAAAATATAAGAAAATAAGTGTATAGTTTTATAAACTAATGTAAATAGAGCCTTCCTAAAGTATAAAGTTATAATGATTTGCTTGTTTTATGATTAACTTGGGAACACTCCTAAATGTGAAATTTAATTTTTACAAGATAAAGTTAAAAATTAATAAAGAAAAGTGCAAGGAATTATAGAAGAATATAAATAAAACCTAGGATGATGATTTTAGGTAAGAAAATATAATATCAAGATATTTATAAATAACATTATAATTTATTAAATAGGAAAAGAGAAGAAAAAGTGATCACAACTATCTTCGGGTGACTTGGAAAGCATGAAAGGTACTAGGTGATGATTAAATTTGGAAGGATAAGGCTGAGATGTGGACAGATGTTGGGAGAGATAAAGTGGTTAATTGATTGTTTGAACCTTGAATTTCATTGCTTGTAGTTGCTTAGATTAATGATGATTAAATTTTGTTTGCTAGAAATTTGAACATGATTGTGAATGTGGATGAAAAGCATGATTGTGATTGTGGATGACTTTGAATGAATGACTTAATTATGATTATAAGTGGCAAATATGATTGGTAACTAGTTAGTTAATAGATAAGAGTTTAGGTATGAGTTTTATTATATTATTTCTTATTGATATTTCAATTTAACTATCTTAACTAATTAAAATATTTTTAGGACTGCAATTAGATAGCCACACATTCATTGTGTTTATCAAACTCACATTTTTCCTTTTAACTTTTTCATGTCTCAACTTGAAAATATGAAGTTACGTATCTTGAGCAAGAATCCAAGGTAATCGAAGGAATCTTGACATTTAGGATCCAACTAGAATTTTGTTAATACTAGATTTAGGCAATAAAGATAGAAAATTTAATGCTAATGTTATTATACATTGAATTGTTTATCTATTGGGTAGTGTTGTGTTGTTATTATACTATATATATTTAAACATGTTTAAATATAAGGCATGTGATCCTTGTGGAATACCTGAAATAAGGGAAACTTTGTTCATTTTCTTTTATTTTTCATTAAATAGATTAAGGTAGAAATGGTGAAGTCAATGTTAAGGCTCATGGAAATCAAATAGCAAAATTATAGCCAGTTACAATTTGGTTTAGATTGTAACACTAAATCTTCAAGCCCACCTACTAACCATGATGCAAGGTTTTCATCATTAATGTTTTTAGATCAATTGGGCATAACTACAAAAAGTGGTAATGTAAAGATATCCCTAAATAGTTGTTCCTATACCCAAAAAGGCAAAAAGGAATCCAGAAAGTGAGATGAAGATGGAGGGATTGCAATAACACATTGATTCACCTGGTTAACGACAAATTTGTAGAGCTGGACCAAGTCACGAAAGAACATTAAAAAGAAGAAGACATCAATAACAAAGCAAAACTTTCAAGGAGACATAATTAAAGGTTAGGGTGCAATGGAATTCGAATGATTATGAAGAATATGGATATGTTTGACTAGCTATTCATAATAAAAGTTATTGATAAGCATAAACATAGTTAGAAGAAATCTCTAATGGTTATTTGGATTAAATGGGAAACAAAGAGTTTTTCATAGGAAACACAAGAAGTGCAATGTGAAATATAATAAAACAATCAATAAATCTACAAAATAGCAAATATTAAAAGAAACCAATGTAGAAAAATAAGAAATCATAATTGAAAGAAGAAATTACAAAAAATATTGTACTAAGAAGAAGTATACCTAAAGTAGAAATTAAGCAAAAACCTTCAAGAATGGTTAATTGTAAAAGAACCTAGAAAACATTAAGTTTAGAGGTAGAAGATAGAGGTCAAATGTAAAGGTAGGCATTGAAGGAAAATATAAAATTATTGCTTTTAGACGATCAAGATTGTTCTAAGGAAAAAAAAACTAAAAATATGATGGCCAAGAAAATGAACAGCTTTTTGAATCTAATTGTTCAGAAATCATTTGGATAAATGGTTGAGAAAATAACTCTAGTGAAAGGTTACTTCAAATCCAAAAACATAGAGATTCACACCCTTAAAGAGTATATAAGAATTTACATGAAACATGATTAGATTAGTTAAATGCCCTGAGGAAAGGGAAAGTAAGTGACAAACACCAAATTGGTTGATAAAAACTAACCTAGTCAAACCAAGGGACTACCTTTAGAAGATCAAACTTTCTAGACAAATCTCATTTAAGGAGTCCATCCTGCTTGGAATTTTGCTAGCTTAATTAGCACCAATTAGGAAGTCAATCCTACCAATATGACATAAGCCTTGGTGTTAGCCAATAAACCTAATCATAGGCAAATTGTAGTCCATCATACAAAGAATAAACCTAATTATGGAAAGCTTCAAATTAACCTAATTCTAGTGCTCTCATAAATGCCCAAGTCCTATAAAATACCCTAGTTATGTCATTGAGGAAAGACACTTTTTTTATTCCATTAGGCTTGCTTGCATATTGATTTATGCATTAGAGCATGCTTGGCATTCCTCATTCTACTATATGCTTCTGATCTTCATTCCTTATGCAGGCTGTTAACTTATTCGACCACTCATGAAGGATCAAGCATTTTTAGAATTACTAAAAAAAATTTACACCTAAAGAAAAATAATTGATTGGATGCATAATATTTTTAGAAACATGCAAGATTAGACTTATATTTATGGCACATTTATGATATCTAACCCTATTTTTTATGGCAGTGTTTGACATGGAATTCCATATTTGCAAATCGTCAGCCCATCTACCCAAACAAGAAGATCATAACTTGTTACTTGCAAAAAAATAAAAATAAAAAAACTAAATGCTAATGCAATTGCTAATTTAAGACATTTATAAAATTTCCTTCCATTATTCTTTTTATCTTCACAATTAAGAATTTCATTTCTAAACTGTATACACAACAAAATGCTATAAGCTTTGCTATAAAAAATTAATAATAAAATATAAGAGCTTAATAGGGAAAGTAAAATTGCATTCTTTTTCTTTTTTATCAAACAATTCGAATCTTAAATCTAGAAATAAAGGAAGCAAGCTCACTAAAGAAATATTATAAAATATTTTAACTTTATTTTTTTTAATAGAAAACACCTTTTATAGAAATATAGTTATATATTATTAGGATTACAAAAAAAGGCTTAAATCTTACATTGTTAAATGTAAGAATTTAGTGGAAGACAAATTAAGTTATTTTCCTTTACTATCATGTCTCTTAATATAATATTTTTTAATTATAAATTATAAAAACGCATGGTACTCCTTTATATATATATATATATATATATATATATATATATATATATATATATATATATATATATATATATAATATTTTACTATGAAAAACATCTTTCAAAAAGTAAAAAAACCTTTCATTATGAATAAATATAATCTTGAACCTTCAATTACTCTCACACTAATATTTTTGTAGGAAATCATCAAGACATTTCTTAGTGATCCATTCTTAGATTGTAGAACCTTTGATTATCATTTAACCATGCAATATATCTAAGTCACTTCAATGTTTTAGGGAAAAGTCAGATTTGAACCCACTTTTGCAATTTATTTAACTTGGAATCAACACCTTCCCACTCTCTTTCATCCATTATCAATAGGAATGGAAGTTAAGATCACACTAAGATAGGTTCACTATGTTAAAGTATGTTGGACTGAGTGGGAGGAAAGAGAGACAATGGATGACACTAAGATAAGTTTGATATGTCAAAGTATGTTGAAGTGAGTGGGAGGAAGGAGAGATAATATTTTTTTTAAGAAACAAAAAGATACAAAGAAGAAAGGGCTCCAATAGGAGAGTAAGTGAAAAACAGTAAGTAAAGGTTTTGAATAAGGATGAAGATATACTTAAACATGGTAATGTGATCTTATCTTTTTTTCTTCTATGTGTGCCACATGGGATAACAATTTTCCACATAAACTTTTTCATTTAAAATCTAATGGCAATTAGTGTAATTGGACCAAAATTAGATTCATTTTCCTATTTAGAGGACTAAAATTGAATAATAAATTTAAAGAGACCAAATGCAATTGATATATATTTTAAGGAACTAAAATTATATTTAGATCTTTTTTTATTTTATTGGAATGAATGATAGGATTAATTATGATGATTAAAATTATTTGATCAAAATTTAATATTATGATAATTTATACATTATTAAAATAATTATAATTATTTAAGTAAATTATATTAATAAAAAATTATTATTTAGTTTATTTAGTAACCGTAAATTAAAGTAAAATTTATATATATTTCTTGCATAAAGATAATAATAAATAATTATATGTTTTTATTTCAATCCATAAATTTCATATAAATAGCTAATAAAATTTTACTTGTTAAATTTAAATTTTATAAGATTAATAGAAGTATCAAATTTTAATTTCCCTTTTTGGTTAAAAAATAGATACTATTGGATATAATGATATTTTACTCAGACTTAATTATTTTGAGAATATGTTATCTTTTATAAAAGTTATACATAAATATATGAATTTAAATTTAATTTATCATCAATGCAAATCAAGTTTATACTATCACTTATATATATTGTCATATTAATAAAAAAATTATTAAAATTAATTAATGTGAAATATCTAATATAAAAGGTCCTTCTTAAATTGAAAATGTAGCAGTATTTAAATAAAAATGAGTTAAATTGAGTGTCTTTAAATAAAATGAAGCTTTATTTATATAGAAATTATACGTCAATGCATTTACACGTGTCTTCCGTCAGTATTACGGAACAAGGTAAGATTACCGCACTACTACTGTCCCCGAATATGTTTATATTATGCATAGAATGTTCGGGAAAAAATGTAAATTATTTCTTTTAATTCTGAGGTGGATGAAATTTAATTTTTCAATTTAAAAATATAAAAATTATTTTTTAAATTTTATTAAATTATACTTTAAAATTTACTGCTCATTTAATTAATCTCTTTTATTAAATTATATTTTTTATAAAGTTTTTAGATAATAATTAAAATATTATAGTATGTTAATTTTTAAAATTTTTCAAACATAATTTTTATATTATATATTTAATAAAAATAAATTATATATAAAAAATTAATTGAATACTTGTATATAAAGTGCAAAATTATTATTTAAAAAAAATAGATCAATATTTTATAAATTTTTATTCTTATTTAATATATTTATAAAAAATTACTTAATTTAATAAAATAGTTAATTAAGTAGAAGATGTATATTATTTTTAATTTTTGTAAAATTTAAGACAATAATTTTCAAGTTTTTAAAATTGAAGGAGAAAAATTTAATTATCTCCAAGTTAAAGAAAAAAATTTATATTTTTCCCACAATATTTTATCTTATTATCATCAAACAAATGAAGTTATGGATTATTGTATTGCACATAACAAAAATCATATTTGTATCTTACAATTCTCCATATATTATTTATTGCATAAAGATAAATAATAAATAAGAGGAGGGATTCATTAACACTGGTGTAAGTCGAAATGACTTACACCAAATCTGGTTCATCAAACTTATTAAAATTTAAAGAACAAGATTAATTCATTTTAAATCATTTTATATACCAGAATTTGCTTCTTCTCACACAATTAATGTATTAAATGAAAATTTCTGAATTATAAAGATATTTCAATTTTAATTCAATATTTTCTTTACAAAAATAGATTAAAAATGCATAGGGAGGCGTTTGCGAAATTAAAAAGAAATTAATTATCTTATTTATAATAATACTTAATTAATGATATATACCATACTAATTATATATGGGCTCATATATAATTAGTACAGTATATATCATTAATTACGAATTATTATAAATAAGGTAATTAATTCCTTTTTAATTTTGTACACGTCTTCCTATACATTTTTTAATCTATTTTTGTAAGCAAAATGATTCATAATTTTTTATTTAATGCATTAATTACGTGAGAGAGAGCATATTACATGCGATGTAAAAAATAATTTAAAGTGAATTAATTTCATTCTTTAAATTTTAATGAGTTTGACGGACTAGATTTAGTGTAAGTCATTTCGACTTACACTAGTGTCAATAAATTCCTCCTTAATAAATAATTATATATTTTTATTTTAGTTAATTAGATACAAGTGGCTTATAAAAAATTATTTTCAAATTCTAATTTTGAAAGATTAATACATGTTGCAACTCAACATTAATACAAGTAGTATATTATGATTTTTAATTAAAAAATTAATATCGTTCTAATATAAGTAAACAACAACTTATATAAACTTAAATATTTTAAAAATAATTATTATTATAAAATTTTAAAATAGGCTAAATATTTATTTTATTTTATTTTATTTTAATACAAATTCATGCAACACACAATATGTTATATAATACTAACTTATCAATTCTATGATGAATGTAAGTATATAAACTCAATTGATATATTTAATTTAAGATTGATTCTTAAATAATACCTTGGAGGCCGATAATATTATTGATTGACACTATAAGTAGCATCAGTAGCCTCATTAGTAGAGTAACACCATAAATTGATTATTTTAAATTATTCAATTTATTTATAAATATGAAAAATTATAAATTTTCTTTTCCTTATTCTTATTCACTTAATTTTAGAAAAAACAGCACGTACAGTAGTTAGGGGAAAAGTTAGAAGCTAAATTTTAGAAAAATTAAAATATAATTTATTTAGGATTTTAATAAAAATATATTAAATTTTGGAGAGTTTAAACATAAATTTTCTTAAAAAATTACTAAAATTTTTTAAGAAGAATTAAAAAAAAATTCATTTTAAGGTGACTAAAGTCAATAGAGAACACCCAATAATACGAAGTATTTTGATGAAGAGTAGAAATGTAAATATAACTTCAAAAACAACTACTAAAATAGATATTATAACATGTTTATATTTGTAATTGCCACTAACCTTGATATTTAAAGTGAAGAGAAGTATATCATCACATTATATAGAATATTAACAAAGTTTAATAATAATTTTCACAAAGAAATAAATATTTCCGGACCAAGAAACTATTGTAGCATTCCTAATACTTATCAAAAGTAATGGAGTGAGTGATAAATATGAAGCAGATAAGAGAAAGTGAAAATGATATACATGGTGGAAATAGAAATTATTTTGAAAAATTAGAATAGTTGAGACCTTTGGGGCACTATTATATGTCCATCTCCAATTAGTTTGAAGATGATGCATCTAAACTTCATCTTTTTATTTATATTAATTTCAAACTCGAATGAAACCAACTTAGGTTAAGTAATACCTAGTACAGATATTAGACTGCAATATTTAAAAAAAAGAAGAAAGAAAAGTTATCCTAATTCTTATAATCAAGTTTACATTAATTTTTTTTGTTAAAAAAAATTCACATCTCTCTACTTGCTAGTAATATTATGTATGATAATTAATTTAGATATTTCTTCGTATAAAAGTCCTACAACAAATCAAATAATAAAACTAAGGTCGAAATTACTTCCATTTAATGAGAGATAATTGTGACAAAATATTTTTAGTCAAAAAAATAAAAATTATATTAAAAAAATTAATCATTCTTGACCTACACATCAGGATAAAATAGAAGCTTATGTAGCTCTATTCTTTTGAATAAATTGTGTGTGGAGAAAATAAAAGCTCACACATTTATATTGTTGATTAAAATATTGTTTTAATCCCTTTTAGATTTAAGTTTTTTTAATTTAATTCTTATTTAATTTTTATTTTCAATTTAGTCCCTGACAAAATGGTGTTGTAAATTCTTGGCTTGTCTTCATTAAAATAAAAAAAATTATTTTGACATTTTAAATGTGCAACATAGCCATTTTTTACGGATTAAAATGTTGCAAAGGACATAAAAAAATTTTAACATATATTTTTTTACTTTTTGATGACTTTTTTGACACCATTGTAACATTTTTATATCGCTAACAAAAGGACATTAGAAATAAAGTGTTTTATTTTAGTGAATGGATAATTCTCAGTGACCATTAGTGCCTGAGAGCTTGGTATAGAATGTTTGCAATCATATGCCACATGATTACACAATCACCACTAATCAATCATTTTATAGTAATAAGAAATTTCAAGCAATATAATTATTGATATAATTAATTAAGAATCAATGGCTAACTTTTTTTTATTAGAGGGCAACATATCCTCTTTCACTATTTTCACTCTATTTGCTTTTGGTAGAATTTGAACCTAAAACTAATTAAATATGTATCCTCTAGAAGAATTACTTAACTAATTCATCAATTATTTACCCAAACTTATGAACATATTACTAAGACTTTTAGGTTGCACTCATAGTTGAAAAGTAATGTGGAATGCCTTAATGTCACAAGTTAGCAATTATGACAGTCTGATAGGAAAATATGCTTGGATTTGAATGAGACTTAGTGGGAAAATCAAATATGTTGTAAAGGTATTGTGATTGAAATTTAGGATCAATATGAATCGTATATTAATTTTTTGATTTTCCCAAGTTTGGGGTATTTTAATAATTTTTGTTTAGTTCAAAAATTCAAAGGAGTTTAAAAAGCTCATATTTGTTATCTTCACATTTTTATCTTTGTGTTGGTACATTTTGGTGCATAACAGACACCCAAAGCATTGAGAAAAGGGCTTATGACTATTCAGAAAAAGTATATCTATTCTTAGTAAGAGAGTTTTTACTTAAAATACTCTTTAAGGGAATAGAATGTTAGGAAGGCTTGTCAAAGTACCTTGGCATTAAGTTAGGGACTTAAATGTGTTAGCTAAAAGTCATTCCATACATATCCAAAACTATGGAATGAGACATATCCCAGGTAAATAGAGTGTCCTTCTCCTCATTTAATTTGTCATTTTTTAGCCTATTGTGCCTGAAAGGTTCATGTGTTGGAAGATTTTGCAAATTAGTATGTGTTGGTGCTTCAACGACATTTGATTGTGACTTGCAGACATTTTATACATGAGATTTTATTATATAGGCAATAAATTTTTGATGTCCTGCTATCTTTACCAAACGTGTTATGAGGGTTTTAATGAGAAGGTTGGCATGTCCGCAAAAAATGATAGGTATATGCCATATGGTTTCAATTAAAGAGTTTCTAGTACTGACACATAGACTAAATTGTTAAATAAAAACTAATGACTAATTTTATGATACTTTAACCATAGTTTTCAATGAGTCATAACATAGATATAGCATAAATTATTTTTACCCTTTACATATAAATCTAATTTTAAATAAATTAAAATTTTTAATTATATCATCTTAAGAATTCAAGTTTCCATATTAATTTCAAGGTTTCACTTTGTTAATCTATGTACTAATATAATTTCTTAAAAAATAAAATATTAAAATAATAACATGAAGGTCTTGGGTATGGTAATTTGTAAGTTTGCATTGATAATAATGACATAGGCTAAGCCTTCAGGAAAGTGTAGAAATTAACAAAGTAAGCCAGGTCTTATTATAATTATAAATAGGTTATATTAATTTTAAAATTGTTTTGATCATTTTAGCTTAGTTTATAATTCATTTGTAAGTTAAAATTTCAATATAACTTGACTTGATGGCTTATTAAGCTTAATTATTGAAATCTTAATAAATTATTGAATATAATAACTAATAACAACTAAAATGTCCAACCATATAGGACTTGGTTAGGTAAAAGCATTACGATCCCATTTACGCATAAACACATGTAATGTCGTAATAAGGGAACCTTATTTAGCCTATAAATCTAGTTAACTTTGTTAGCATTGACTTATAACTTAATCCATTCAACAAGGATCTTGCCCAAATAATCATCATCATTTAGGGATGCAAGTAGGTTAAGTAGCCTACTTAAGACCTAGTCTAACATGCTTTATTTATTTAAATAAGCTAGACTTACACTAATAATTAGCCTGTTTAGATAAATAGGCTAGATATTTTTTTAAGTTCGATCTATAAGCCTATTAGACTACTTTATTTAGTTATAAATATAATAATATAACATAATATAATATAATATATATTATACATATAAATAATATAAATATTTTAATACATATGTGCCCATTTGTATATAAGCCTAATTAGGCTATTAGATAACTTTGGATCTTAAAAAAAATTTAATTTATTGACAAATTTAAAAGTCTATTTATATAATGAGACTTTTAAATAACCTAACAGGCCTAGTTAGGCCTTTTTACTAGACCAAGCTGAGCCTGAATTTTGGCTTTATATAGGCTAACAAGCTAGGCTAAGGCCAATAATTTAAAAAATAGGCTTGGCCTATTTAAAGTAAAGCCCAGCTCAATTCAACCTATTTACACCCCTACCATCAATACAAATAAAGGCCAAAAGGTATCCATCATGTCTAAAGATCAACTTTGATAAAGAAAACCCTAAATCCACCACACCTTTAACATGCTCATAAATCCCTAAAGCCTTATAAAAAGGTCTCAGATATGTTGTTATAAACTAAAACATAATTTCATACATTACTTTACCTTTACTTTTACTAAATTAGGTATTAAAGTGTGCTTAGCAAATCACCTTCCGCCATGTATACCTAACCTTTTATTCCTTATACAAGCAAAACCAAACTAACTGGACTACCCTGACCAGTTAACCAGTATCAAAATTGTCATTTAGCATCATTTATAGCTTATCCGACCATAATTCTCAAACTAAAATTAGATTATCATTAATTGACTTACGAAGGAATCTATAACTCTACCTAAATTCATTCAAATTCCTTTTGAACTAATGATATTCCTATTTGCATTTTTATAAAGGATGTGACTTACATTTTCTCATGGATAAACTATGATTTTAAGGAAAATAGATCTATAAGTTAAAACTTGATGGAGTTTAAAAGACAATCATTAGTGAGAAAAATATGATAGTATAGTACTTTGAAACTGATCACTCATAAATAAATTAATAATTAGTTCATCAGAAAATCACTTCTATGAAAAAGAAGAAAATTGGTCCAATTCATATTAATTGTCCATTTATAGAAAAATCAAAGTCCACCATTCTAATTTTTTTTCCATCCAATTTTGATAGGAGAAGAACAATCTCTAAGCATTTATAATCTTCAAAACACCTAATTTTTCTTCATCCAATTTTGAAAGGAGAAGAACAATCTCCAAGCATTTGTAATCTTCAAAACACCTTCTAAGGTAAGATTACCTTCTTGAACTTTAATTTAAAATTCGTTGCCCTAAATGGCATAAATGTACATTTTGTGGTGTCATTAAGTATTTGCATAATCTAATATATTTCATAAATATACATTTGAATCATGTCACATGTCTTTGTTGTCCTAGAATTGGATTATTTCTGTCAATACCTAAACATTCAAGCCTAAAATGCCTAGCCATCATCATTGTTTACAAATAATAAACAAAGCAGCCACCTTGGCCATATTTTCCAAGCCCTTACTAATGCTTCTTAATGTATGAAACTACTTAGCATAAGAAAATCATGCAAATTTTTATCAATTGACGTATCTTATAACCATACTCTAGTTTCAATCTCATTTGCATATGCTAAAGGGATATAAGGCTTTTGTTTATAAAGGATAAAACTTACATAAAGTCATACATAAGCTAACTTAAGTGACCTTAGTTTCTTAATGGCCACATAGTGTGAACACCAAAGCAATAAATTTAATATTGTACCTTAATTGCATACTTAATCAAAAAAGGAGTGAAACACTTTTAGAATCTTTACAATGTTAATGTTACATAATTAAACATGCATAAGAATTACCTATACGAATAGCTTACACTATTATTCTTGATAATTGATATTAGAAAATGTATACTAATTAGTAATCATTCTTTTTGTACGAAGGAACAAATATACCCAATTATCATTGAAATACTTTTGCAAAGAAGAAACAAAAAATGGAAAAGTTAAAAATTATTGGTTACCATGAGAGCTGATCAGCTAAAAAAGCTTAAAAAATTAACTTCTTAACTTAAAGAAAAGCTCAAAGTTTTCCAAAGTTTACCTATCTTCAAGCTTGATACATGATACCTTGCAAAAGTTTAATAAGGAAGGGTAGATAACATTTTTCACTTTAAAATACATTACAATTTATTTTTCCTTTGAAAAATTACTACTTGATCTTTAAAGCTTATAAAGTAATTGGTAATATATCTTGAAGGTAGAGCATACCATGGTATATTAAAATAAGAACTTAATCCATTGCTATTAAAGCTTGAGCATACCCTCTCAGTACTTAGGAGTAA
This sequence comes from Sindora glabra, assembly GCA_020226215.1. Taxonomy (NCBI): domain Eukaryota; kingdom Viridiplantae; phylum Streptophyta; class Magnoliopsida; order Fabales; family Fabaceae; genus Sindora; species Sindora glabra. Next base: position 58,028,864 of record CM035231.1, read on the forward strand.
AGTTCACTCGGTAATAAAGCCTGAGTAGACTCCCTCAACACTAAAACCTGAGCAAACATCCTTGTTACTTATAAAAGCTTAAGTAAACTCCCTAAATGAGCACAATTCAACTTTTTTGGCACTAAGAGCCTAAGCAAGCCCTTTCTCGATACTAAAACCTAAGCAAACCTCTTCATACATAAAAAATCAGAGTAAACTCCTATAACAAAGTCTGTAAAAATTATTTTAAATATAAGTTATCTCAACTAAGTTTACATGGACTACCTTAAGTAAGAATAGGGTAAACTCCCTTAACAAATTTTGCATAAACTACCTCAAATAAAGGAAGGATAAACTTCTTCAACATGGTTTGAGCAAACTCTCGTGACACATAGCTAGAAAAACTCTAGGCAAAATAAAATTTTATTAAGAAAATCTACATCAACTTCTTCAACAAGGTCTAAGTAAACTTATTCAACATTTAAAGATTGAGCATAACCTATAGCACTTGAAGTCTAGCATTTTCAAAATCTGAGCTATAAGCCTTCAAATAATTCTAAAAAAAATTAAGTAAAAAGGAGCCAAATGATTTAAAAAATGGCACAACTTATTAGAAAAATAGAATGATTCAAAAATGAATAATTAATTCGAATAGAAGAATTTGAGCCCCCCTAACAAAAAAGTTTAAACCTTGTGGTAAAGCTTGATTGGCCTAATAAATTCAAGCAACCCCAAAATCAAAAACCAAAGTGATGAGAACCAAAAGGAAAAATGACTATTGTAAAATCTTCTTATTGGTAAAGTAAAAAAAAATAGAGCAAATAATAGTTAAAACCTCATTGAAAGCCATAGAAATAATAGTATTAAAGTAAAACCACCAAACTTTGAAAAATTATTTAAATGAAACCACAAAAACTATTTGAGTGGAATTAAAAAACAATTGGTAAATATTCATTGAGGATACAAAAAGTCAAGGGCATCCCTATCCTTCAATAAGTTTTTAAGTGCAAAGTCTGTTAATTTTTAACCTGTCAATCGAAAGGTTAAAATGTTTAATCCATCAAACAGCCTCCTCAAACCTTAAGCAAAATAAAGGATAGTAGTCTTCCTAAATATTAAAAGCTTTCTCTTTAACATCCTCAACCTGTTTTTAAGTGCATAGATTTCTTCATCTTTTTCGTTCAATTTTTGCTCCTATTATTGCTTTTTTATGATAAATACACAATAATGACTCTACATCTAATCAACCTTTATTTTCCTCCTTAAAATTTTCTTTCAAGTCCAATTCTTTCTTTTTAAAATCAAGAAATAATAAAATTTTTCACATCTAAGAACTTATAGGTAGTAGCTAATTCCATCTTTGAAGCCTTTAAGTTATTCTGAAGGAAAGCCTTATTATTTTTCTCCATTTTAGGAATAGCGTAAAGAATAGTTCTTAGGGCTTAATTGACTTCTACCATAGTAGAATGAAAAGCTTGACTTTATCCATTTTTGACAAAGTAATCTTGGATTTTCTTCTAGTTAATTTCTAATACTAGTTAACTTCTCATCCAAGGAGTAGAACCCATATTTTAATACTATAAGCTTTAAGGAATTCTGACCCAGGGAAAAAAATTGAACAAAGCTAATTTAAAATCCTTGATATCACTTAAAGCCATTTTAAAATCCTTAATGTCACCTTCTTCCTTAACATTTGCACTTCTTATTATTATCTCAAAAACCCACTTTCTTTTTATTGTCCCTTTGGCATAAACTTGGACTTAGCAAAAGTAAAGGCCATTACGATGAAAGTTCTCTCTATCATGGCTACAAAGCTAACCTTAATTGGAGCTTCCTTAGAAATCATATTCATGGTAGGGAAAGAATTTTCTTTTATTTTCAATGCATTTCTCTTTCTCCTTCACCAAGTAGGTTTTCTAAATGAAACTAAGACTAGTCATATCAATTGTAAAAGGTAAAAACTAGTATTCTATGAAAAAATTAAAAACAAGTCAGATTAGGAAAAAAAAGAAAAATCAGAATGAAGTAAAAACACATATTATGTATAAGTTCAATATTTAGAAGGTTTTCTTAAATGCAGGCAAGAAGGTAAATAATTGTATCCTAATTATGTTTTAAGAAATCTTTAAGTTTGAAGGGAGGAGAATTCACAATCCCTTTAACCTATTTCACAGGATATAAATATCGATCACCCATTACCTATAACAAATTAGTGTCATTCACCATCTAAACTTTAAAGAAGTTACTTTTCTAGTACTTCACATTGGGATACAAGTTATCAAACAAAACATAATTGGAACACTGTATGATATGCATTAAACCCTTATTTCTTTGATAAGAATAAGTGTAAAAATAAAAGAACATTTGATGTTACAAAACTCATGTTTCAATTTATCATATAGTCTTAAAACAAGCTGGAAGATACAAGCATTCCAAGTAAGATAGATCAGAAAACCATTTAAGTGTTTCATAACATGCAGTTAAAAGATGGAGAAAAAGGAAAGAGATTCTAACCTAATGAATAATATCCTTATAGAAATGAAAAAATATAAGGTATCATAGCTATAAACTCATTTATTTCCTTTAACTTAGATGAATTCCATACCTATATCTTCAATAATCTAGCAACATTACTAAAGATTTGCAATGGCTTTAGGATTAATTTATTAATTGAATGGAGTGGTGGTCCAGATTTTTACACTCGCCTAGCTTAGATCCTTAGGACCACTTATGACAAGCAAAGCTAGATCCACACCTTTCATATTTTTAGATCAATCAGCCATTATGATGATGCAAGGAAGAACAAAGATTACTCCTAAAAGCATTTCTTATTTTGAGAGAGGTAAAAAAAACTTGAAAATTCTAACAAAGATGAATGAATCATAATAGCACAAGAAAGACAGAACCTTAATAATTAAGCGAAACCTTCGGAAAGGAAAAAAAAGTTAGGAGATATTAAGCAAATAGGGAACTTAAATAGCAATAACAATGGAAAATGTCAAGGAAACTAAGTTGATCGACCATCTGAGACAACTAAAAAACACCATATAAAAAAAAACTATGGCCATTGTTAGGATCAAAAATGAAAAGGAAGCATTTTTTAAACAAGAAAAAAAGAAGAAAACATATGAGCAAAACCTTAAATAAATGCCAAATCAAAAGGAAAGCATATCAAAAGCAACATTCATAGTAAAAATAATAAGCATAACATAAAAAATAAAGGGATAAAGTTAAAGTAAACATTGTAAATGTACCTCGATGAATCAAGGAGTAAAAATCACCATGAAGTTTTTGATTGCTAAGAAACTTCAATTGCAGAACATAGAAGTCGAAGATGAAGAAATAAAAATAAAACCTATCACGAAGAATATATACTACCCTATTAAACAGTTAAGATAGTTCAAAAATGAGAACCTCAATAATATAATGGATTGGAAAGAAGAAGACTAAAAAAAGGGAAGATAAATAAACCTCCACACCTGATAGTTAAAAAAATATGGAAGCAAGCGATTGCATTAATACTAGACCTGAGGTTAGTGCTAATAAAAACATAAACATTTATGGTCTGAAACCTTTTAATTTTAAGCCTCTAATGTTTCTCTAAGCAAGCAAATCTAAAAGTTGAGGGAGAGTAAGTAACAATGAACAAATTTTTCAATCGACCTTAATCATAAAATATAAAGCCTAAAAAATCCTTGACAATACCTTTAAATATAGTTCGAGCAACATCATCAATAAACTGAGAGCTAAAATCTTAGCTTGAGGAGCTCTCTTAATTTCAAGTCATAGCCATCATAAGTCTCTAACATGATTTATTCTTCGTAATCCCTTAAAGCAATGGAAGGCGAGGATAAATTAGAAAGATAAGCCATAAGCTTAAAATCAAGCCCAAGCAACTTTCTCAACATTCAAATTCTAGTTGTCTAAGTGGCTTTTTTAAAATGAAAAGAGCCATGAGCTCAAAATTAAATCCAAACAACTTCTTTGTCATTAGCGAGCTAAAAGCTCAAGATTTAGCCTTGAGTGATATCTTTATTATTAGCTAACCAAGAGCTCAATTTTTAGCCCAAGTAACATCAATTGTTTTCATTATAATCCCCTGGAATTAGTAAGGCAAGTGATAATAACCAAAATATCCAATCAAATTGGACTCAATCAAGCAAAAGTATCGCAACCCCATTCACACATAAACATGCACCAGACTATAACAATGGAACCTCATTTAGCCTTTAAATCTAATCATAGCCTGATATATTTAATAAGGATTTTGCTCAAATAATAGCCATTAATGTAAATATAGGCCAAAGGCCTTCCATCATGTCTAAAAATTAACTCTAATAAAGAAGACCCTAAATTTATCGAACCTCTAGCACACTTATAAATAGCTAAAGTCCTATAAAAAGGCCCTAAGTATGCCTTCGTAAACTAGAACAAAATTTCATACATTGCTTTGTCTTTATTCTTACTGACTTAGGCATCTTAATGAGCTTGGCGGACTACCTTTTATCGCATATATCTGACCTTTTGTTTCTTATGCAAGTAAAATTAGACCAACTAAGCTACCCTAAACCAATTGACCAATATCAAAATTGTCATAAACCTAAATAGTATTTTTTTTTCTTTTTAGGGCTTTCTCTAGCCTTGTTGAATTATAAAAAAAAATTAGGTAAAAAAATAAAATAATGAATTTATAAGAGAATTGAGACAATAATTAAAATTTTATTTCTAATTCTATAAAATTCTCAATCATTCAACATAACAAACTATAATTATATTTATTTAAAATTAAAAAAAATTAAATGACACAATAATATAAATTTATTACAATCTTAAAATTTTGAGAAGGCTAATGAGTGAGTTGAAGGAATAAAAAGAATAAACTATAAAAAAGAGTGACAATTATTTTAAGGTATTAAATTATGATAATATATTAATTAAATAGACTAATCTAATAGAATAATAAATCAAGCCTAAATTTAAATAAGTTATATCCATTTAATAAATAAATTATTACATTAATCTAGATCCAATTTATTTAATTAAATAAATAAGCTTAATTAGTGTTGAATTCTTTTTTTTTCAATGTGACCAAAAAAAGAAAATGAAATGAGCGGAATTTCAGAAAAACTTTAACATTCAAGTCAATAATATAATAACGAAAGAATAATCTGAATAATCATAAAAATAATATATACCTTATATAAACAAATTTAAATAAAATAATTATAAAATAATTAAATAATTATTGTCATGATTCAAAATACAAGTATTTATCAATTAAATCTTTAAATCGATCAAAAAAGATTTGATTTATTTCTATCCGTAGGAATTGAGGTCATTATCAAATTTTGTTCTTTATTTACTGTTGTGGCTTGGCAAGTTGCAGAAATCAGAAATGGACCGCTCCAACACTTTGTCAGCTTTTTTGTTTTATCTATTTGAACCGAAACATCCATTACCCATACATGCAATTGCAGAGGTTCTTTTACAAAGTCCTTGCAAAGAATGATAGCTTTTGCCAGCCCAACAAGCCCATTTTGCAGACACTGCAGTGCCTTTTTTGTTCTTTTCTTTTACTGAAAGCCTTTCCCAATCACAACTACCTCGCATAAGTGAGTGCGGTCCATAGTTTGGCGTTTCGTTCAAGAAAAGTGTTACCCTATCTGTCCCCTCTTGTACGTCGCATTTTGAGAAAAATTTGGTTAAAATTCAAATTTAATTTTTAAAATAAAATTTATATCAATTTAATTTTTAAAATTTTAATTTTAAATAAAATTTTAATCCTTGAAAGAATTGAGATTTATATAAATTTGATCCTCGTGAAAAATTAAAATTTTACTTAAACTTAAAATTTCAAGAATTAAATTAATACAAATCTGACTTTAGAGATAAAATTTATGTAAATAAAATATTTTAAAGATTAAAATTTGTATTTTAGTAAAAAAATTTATCATTTCTTATTCATCTCTTTAAAATTTTAATAAAATATTATTTTTAATAAGTATTTCATTATTCTTCTTGTAATATCTCAATATATTTATTTTATTATAATTATTTTTTTATTTTTAACTATTTAAAATTTTGTGCATAATAAAGAATTAAATGGTAATTTTGAAAAGTACATTAAAAATAAATTAATTAAACTATTTTCTTAATACTTATAAAATTAGATAACTATGATAAATAATAAATAACAAACCAATGTTACTAGCATCTTAGCAGTATAGTGATATTTGATGTTATTTTAAAAATTTTGGGGAGTATTTGATAAATAATTTTTTATTAATTTTTAATTAATTTAAATATCTTTAAATATTTGATTGAGTCTATTGTTGATTTAAGTGTTTGATAAATAGTTATTTTAATTAGTTAATTGACTCTCAATTAAATTTTTTAGAAAAGTTAGGAATAATAATTTTTTAAAACAACTTATTTATATTCAATATAAAAAAGGACATTGTTACTTATAATTATATAATTTTTCATATTTATATTATGATACATAAGAAAACTCTAATTTATAATTATCCATTATGGAAAGTCTAATATATATATTGTAATTATTTATTGTTAAATTAAAATTATATAAGCATAATAAATTATATTAAAATATATACATAATAATACTGTATATATGAATATAATCATGTCTTTCTTTTTTCAAACTGTATAAAAAAGAAGATGATATATGTTAAATTTTATAGAAAATAATAAAAAAATATATTGAAAAAATTATTTATTCTTCATTAAATGATATATTTTAAATTAAAAATTAATACATATTAAGGAAAAAAAGAAGCACAGGGATAATATGATTTATATTAATAATAAATATATGAATTTTAATAATGATATCTTTTAAGTTTTCATGTTTAAAACGTGCAATTCATTAATATTTTTATTAATAAATATATGAATTTTAATTTTAATATTAGAATTGGTTAGAAATAAATTTTAATAACTATTGCATTTATAAAAATATTATATGGATTTTTTAAATAGAAAATGATAATTATGTATTTTTTAAAGGGAAATCAAATTAGTATAATACATTGTAATAATTTATTTTTTAAAATAATTAATCTAATAAATAATATATTATAAAATTAAAAGAATACTCAAATAAATTATAAAATATACATATATCTTTATGCATTATTTTACATATGAATAACTAATAATAAATAATTAATTTTACTAAATATATTTATACAAATAGATAATACAATTAATTACTCAAATTAATTAATATCATTAGTTATCAATTAATTGCTAATACAATCAATTAACTATTAATATGATCAGTTAATTATTAAATAAGTTCTTACTCTTTGTTGTATTTAAAGTTTAAATTAAGAACTTTGTATGTATATATTAAATAGATAAACACTCTTATTATTATTAAAAAAAAATATTACCTGGGTTGGCCTAAGAGATCAATGACTATTGGATGGATTTATTATTGTGCATTTACACGATATGTTGTATAAATATTTTTGCATTGAAGAAATATTTATTTGATTCCATCGATTGCGAAAATTTTGCGATAATAATAAAATTAAACGATGTGGTCCAGCCGCACCTCCCGGTATCTTGTTACGACTTCCTCCCTATTACCGAGTCCAGTCTCTTGTTTCTGGTAGTTTAACTTGCTAACTAAGGTTTGTCTTTAATAAAAATATTTTTCCGTTATAAAATATTAAATTTAAATAAAAATTTATTTTTATTATTATTACTATAATTTTAAATATTTTTTAACTGTATATATAAATAATATTTCATTCTTCTATTAATATACAAATAATATTTTATTGAAAAAAACTTTTCTACACGGAACTTAAATTTATCTTGTAAGCTTCCTTTTATCAACGTGCAAATAAGGGTTTGAATAACTAGTATGAGAAAATTAAATTTCACCATAGCTAATAGTTATATCTTTTTGACTTGATAGTAACCAATTGATTGATTCTAAAAATTTACACAATTTTTTTTCTGTTTATTCCTCAAATGTATTTGCGTAACATAATCTTAGTAATAGATATATATTTATGAAACCTAGACTCACAGCATGTCTCCCATTTGGATTTACATTAATATAATATGGTTTTTACGAATGATAGATAATATAAATGTGAAAATATTTTTGTCATACAGTGAAATGCAAATCCATAGACAAAAAGTCTAATAAAATACGACAAAAAATTTAAAGATCAGACCCTTCACCTAGAAACAGACAGAAAAAACTGCCAACTGAAAAAAAAAAAGGGGGTTGAGATAGTGGTGGGGTCCAATTTATGAATTCATTTGAATGCCGTATTTCAATGGCCACAGCCTTATAACGGCCTAATCAGCAACGGATGATATTTTAAATTGTATCTTAATATTGAAGTGTTTCAATAAATTAATAAAATACTTTTAAAAATTTAACATTTATTCAATCATAATATTAAATTATTTAACTTGTAAAATTATAAAAAAATTATTAGTGTTAAAATTTTAATATTAACTGATAGAGGTGCCTTTAGACTTCACATACACAGAGTTGCTCATAAAAAATATGATAAAAGTAATTAAATCATCAAATATAAGCATACTACAAAATTTTAAATTTAAATTTAAGATGCCCAAAAAATTGAGGTAAAATTTTCGAATGTCGATGAGCTAAGTGGTTTGTTGGCTTCATTTTGCCATTTTGGAAGGCTGAGCAAAGCATTAAACATAGGGACTCCTGGTCATCGGTCCTTGAGTTAGCAAGCTTGATTGGAGTTCATCCGACCAAGTCCCTTATCCTCATTATCTCACACGTGCACATTACATGCATGTACATGTACCATGCATTTTTCACGTGTATTAATCTAGGTTTCATACGTGCACTGAATTGTGTTTGTACCCTATCTATAAAAGAAATGGGGGAAAAATTGAAGATGTTATCAATAAAATTTTTTTCTAAAATTTCTTAATAGTTTAATTTTCCTAGATAGAAGTTCAATCCTTATGATTATTTTTATTTTCAAAATTAAATTTGAATTTTATACGGTAAACTAAGATATTTTCACTAGTAATTTATATTAATTTAATTATATTCACTACAACAAAAAGCAGCAATAACGACGACACTTTTAGCGGCGACAAAATTTCGGTCGTCGCTAAAGGTATTTCTGGCGACTATTGTCGTCGGTAAAAATGGAAAAACTTTTCAGAGGGAGTGCAGGAAGAAATAGGCTTTTAGCGACGACAAAAGTCGTCGCTAAAAGCCTAAAAAAATTTGGGCGGGAAAATTTGGTAGCCAGGGGGGAATTTTTCTCCTTCAGCGACGACATTGTCGTCGCTGAAAATGCAGGGCTTTCAGCGACGACAGTGTCGTCGCTGAAGGGTGCCCAATCAGTGACGACGTCGTTGTCGCAGAAGGCGTAATAATTTTTCAAAAAAACTTTGGCCTTCAGCGACGACTACATCGTCGCTGAAGTTTGACCCTTCAGCGATGACACAGTCGTCGCTGAAGGCCAAAATTTTCAGCGACGACACTTGGCTTTAGCGACTGACATTGTCATCGGTGAAAATTAAACTTTCAGCGATGACAATGTCGTCACTGAAAAAAAAATTTGATCGTCGCTGAAAGCTTCAGCGACGATCGAATTTTTTTGTCGTCGCTGAAAGCAGCCGGAGGCTATTTATTCTGCGCGCCTCCTCCCTCCTCATTTGCGCGTTTGAAATTTCTGGACCTGAGGTAAGTTCCTGAATTTCCTCTCTCTTTTAATTTTTTTAATTTTAGTATATTTATTTTTTATATATGTTGATATATATTAATTTTGTATATTATATCTTTTAATTTGTTAGTTATTATTAGCACTTAGCTTAGTTCGTGGAGAGTATTCAGAGTTGATCAGTAGATTTTTACCATTGAGGTACGTAAATAAAAAAGTATAATTTTTTTTGTGTACTAATATATTTAATTTACTCAAATAGTTTACAATGAATTAATGGAATTGATAGTATGTTTAATTTAATATAAAATTTTGTATTATTTAATTTTGCATATTAAATTTTAAATTGATTTATGTAAATTTAACTTAGCATTAATTTTATAAATATAAATTTGATTATTATTATATATGCATCTCTCAATTTACAATTTTGAAGTATACAGTATATGTGTAGATTATTCATTTAGAATAATGTAAGATAAAATAGTTATGATATTTTATTCACAAAATTTAAAATTTGTGATGCAATTTAAGAAACTTCAAACTTACTAGATTTGATGAAATAATGTAAGATAGAAAATTAGAATAAATATATTAATCTATCTTAGAAAATAAGAGATTACTGATAATATAATCTCTTTTTTAATTGAGATTGAAACTTAACAATTCAAATTGTATTATTTACACCACATACTAAGAAAAATTTAATTAAACTAGAGACTACATAAAAATAAAATCCTAACAATCCTAATTATATTATTTACATTACATAAAAATTAAAAATTTCAAAACACTAGGAAGTTCGCATGAAAATCACCCCCTCTTGGATAAAACAATATTTACTTAAATAAAGAAGCTGAATTGTGCATCTTATAAATAATATACACTTTATAAAACTAAACTTACTTAAATTTACAACTAGGAAGTCCGTACACAAAATCTAAAATTTACGATGCAATTTAGGAAACTTCAAACTTATTAGATTCGATGAAATAATGTAAGATAGAAAATTAGAATAAATATATAAATCTATCTTAAAAAATAAGAGATTACAACTATATAATCTATTTTTTAATTGAGATTGAAACTTAACAATTCAAATTGTATTATTTACACCACATACTAAGAAAAGTTCAATTAAACTAGAGACTACATAAAAATAAAACCCTAACAATCCAAATTATGATATCTGCATTACATAAAAATTAAAATTTTCAAAACACTAGGAAGTTCGCATGAAAATCACCCCCCTCTTGGATAAAACAACATTTACTTAAATAAAGAAGCTGAATTGTGCATCTTATAAATAATATACACTTTATAAAACTAAACTTACTTAAATTTACAATTAGGAAGTCCGTATTCATAGTATACACCTCTCTATAAAGAAGCTGAATTGTGCATCTTATCAATATAGTAAAGTAGATGATACTTTTGAATTTCCACAAGCTTATTGTGAAACATAACGGTTGTTATGAATATTTAGAAAAATCAATAATCTATATAATAAGTTACGTAAATAACAGTACTGACACTTAAACAACGATACTCATAAAATGTTGTATTGTTAATTTTAATTATTGTAAATATATTTTTACAATAATTTCAAATAGAACTGCATTTGCATTTAAATTATAAGCTTAGACCCGTTCAAGGGTTGGATGTTTTCTAAACATCAATCAACCCTTGAATTGTCCTGAAAAGTTAGACAGTTTGGGATAGTTATCATGTAGTTATTATTAACAATTTATCGGGCTCTTGTTTGATATTGTGGAAATATCTTAGCATCCTAACTGTTCTCCGGGTATAAACTATACACGTGTATAGTTTAGGCACTTGGAGAACCATAGGGAGATGCTGTCGAAATTTCTACACGAGTCAATCAATGAGCGTGGATAAATTGAAAAAAATAATAACTATAGAAGTATCTCGAATGGGATAGGATCCTACCCTTTAAAATTGAAGTGATACGGTGCATTTAGGGTGACTGTTAAATATTAATCAACATGCTTTATTTCACCTATAGCAATTTCCTTGCTATTCAGTGATACAATGTCTATCGATAAAAGTTGGATACATCTACCAAATCGATTGTCGGATGAGTATTGGAATGGTGCAGTAAGATTTGTTCAAAGAGCCAAAAACTTTGCCGATGAAAGAGGTATGGTAAGATGTCCATGCAAAAAGTGTGTGAATTTAATATTCCAGCCATTACTAACATTGGAGGCGCATATTATAGATAATGGATTTCATCCATTATACATAAATTAAGTACATCACTGGTGAAGCAGATGTTTCGACTTCTAAAGGAACTAGTGGGATATCTCCTAACAATAGAGATGAGCTGGCAGATATTATACATGATTTCATTGGCCCTGAGGCAACTGAAGTTGATTTTCACAATGACGAGTACAGGTGTGAGAATGCAGCTGAAGACATTGGAACAAAATATAGTAACTGTGATAACCTATTCGAGCAAGTAGAAATAGAGTTGTATCCAGGTTGCACAACATTTTCAGCATTGAACTTCTTGGTTCAAACTTATGCATTTGAAGGTTCTGCATAAATGGACAAACAAATCATTTGATGCTCTTCTTCGATTATTAAAAGAAGCACTTCCAAACGATAATAAATTGCCTGATTCGTACTATGGTGCAAGGAAATGGCTCAACAAGTTGGGGTTGGGGTATGAATCAATCCATGTATGCAAACATGATTGCGCACTTTTTTGGAAAGATCGTGCTTCTAAAGATAATTGTCCAATTTGTAGGGAGAGTCGATGGGTAAATAAAACTACAAAAGGAAAGAAGGTGCCCCAAAAAGTGGTTCGATATTTTCCTTTAACGATATTTTCCTTTAACTCCTCGACTACAGCGTCTATATCGGTCGAGACATACTGCAAAAAATATGATATGGACATCACGCTGGAAAATCAAAAGAAGATGGAGTAATGCGACATCCCGTGGATGGAAAAGCTTAGCAGGAGTTCGATAAGAGGTATCCTAATTTATCCGCTAACCCACGAAACGTCAGGTTGGGTTTAAGTGTAGATGGATTTAATCCTTTTGGTGATAAGAACCTATCTTATAGCATGTGGCCAGTGGTTATGACTACTTACAACTTGCCACCATGGATATGCATGAACCAATCTTTTTTCATGTTGACCCTATTAATCCCAGGGCCGCAATTGCCAGGTAAAGATATCGATGTGTTCTTACAGCCAGTCGTAGAAGAGTTGAGGGATCTCTGGGAGAGAGGAGTTGAAACTCGAGATGCAAATACAAATACGGTGTTCAATATGCGGGCAGTATTGCTCTGGACTATTAATGATTTTCCTGCTCGAAGTAGTTTATCCGGATGGAGCGGGCAAGGATACAAAGCATGTCCTACATGTAATTCGGATACTCCGTCGATTCGAGTTATAGGAAAAATAGCTTACATGGGTCATCGTCGTTGGCTTCCAAGAAGTCACACATGGAGAAATATGAAGGAATTCAATGGAAGGTCGGAGAGGAGACCCCCTCCTCGACCTCTTACTAATAATGTTATCATGGAACAGTTGGCTAAAGTGCCACAGGGACTTCCAGGAAAACATGCTGAATTTGGTGGTGTAAAGCGAAAGAGAGGTGCCGACGAACTTAATTGGAGTAAGAGAAGTATATTTTTTAATCTTCCTTATTGGCCAACAATGAACTTAAGGCATAACATTGATGTCATGCATGTCGAGAAAAATGTATGTGGTAGCATCTTGGGTACATTATTGGAGATTGAGCACAAAACAAAGGATACAGACAATGCAAGACGAGATTTGGCAGACATGAAGATAAGGCCTAACTTGCATCTGTATGAGCAGAGGGGTTAACTTTTCAAGCCACATGCTGGATATACGCTTAACCAAGAAGAGTGAAAACGATTTTGCCAGTATATAAAGAATGTGAAATTTCCAGATGGTTTTGCTAGGAGTCTTAGTAAGAATGTCACAGATCGTGACCTGAAGTTAAAGGGGTTGAAATCACATGATTGTCATGTTATTATGCAAAGACTGTTAGGACCAGGTGTCCGGGCTTTTTTGCCAATGGAATTATCATATCCACTTGTCGAGTTATGCAATTTCTTTAGTCAAATATGTGCTAGAACTCTTAACAGGGAGGATATTCTGCAAGCCAAACAAGACATTATCATAATTTTGTGCAAGCTTGAGAGGATATACCCCCCAGCATTTTTTGACATAATGGTTCACTTGGTGATGCATCTGCCAGACGAAGCATTGGAAGGAGGACCCGTTCATTTTCGGTGGATGTACCTATATGAGAGGTATATAAAAAAGTTAAAGGATTACATTCAAAATCGTGCTCGACCGAAGGGTTCAATTGCAGAAGGATATATTGTTGATGAGGCGTTGACGTTTTTCTCCATGTATTTGGAAGGAGTGGAAACTAGATTCAACCGCTTTGATAGAAATCAAGATGTAACACCTAGTCAAACAAGAAGGACATTGTCGGTGTTCCAGTCCCAATGTCGACCGATAGGGAAGAAGACAATTTCTCATTTCGATAGGAAGGATCGGAATATTGCAGTATGGTACATCTTGAATAATTGTACTGAGATTGAAAAATATCTCCAGTGAGTATCTTAAACTTCAGTTATGTTCTTTTCCCTTTTGTGATTACAATAGACTAAGATTGTTATGTTCTACAGTGAGCATCGATTGGAACTCGAACAAAGTGGTGCTGAAGATATTGATAGCTTATAGAGAACCAAATTCCCCTCCTGGTTTTACTCGAAGGTAAGGATTTTTTTCTTCCCAAATTCATTGAACGGATATCTTAAATATTGTTCATTTCTCTTGTTGATATTTTAATTTAATTCTTGGAATAATTGCTACTTTTGTAGATGTACTATTTACGTAGGAACGGTTCCCCAGAGGCCACCAAAGAGTTACTGTCATTAGCATCCGGTCCTAGTTTCACTAACATGGTATACTCTGCGTGTATTGTGAATGGAGTACGTTTTGTAGTCAAAGCTCAGGATGAGAAGCATAAAACGCAAAATAGTGGCATCTCTATTCCGGGGATTGATGGCAATATATTTTATGGTGTACTGGAAGAAATAATTGAGTTAACTTATTTAAATAAGTACAATGTGACTTTATTTAAATGCAAGTGGTATGACACTGATCCTACAAAGAAGAAACTTTATACTGACAAGAATATCACAAGTATCTCCATCAATGGACAATGGTACAAGGATGATCCTTACATACTTGCTACTTAAGCAAAACAAGTGTTTTACATCGAGGATCTCCTTAATGGACCAAATTGGAGGGTCGTCCATAATATGGTGCATCGCGATATATGGGATCTACCTAGTGATGGAGATAATGCATAAGACCTGTTATTTCTGCAGGATAGTAACTCGTCTAACTTCAACCTCACAGTTGATCTGGGAGATTTCGATCTAGTACATCTAGGTAATGAAAGAAATAGTCCTTCAATCGTTCCAACGCATAGGAATGTTGGACCTGGTGCTCATGGAGAAGACACATTCATCGATGATGACGAGAGCCTTAAAGATGAAACAATTGATGATTATATGGATGAGGAGCCCACATAATCTGATAATGAAGGAGAATCCGATGACCATCAGTCTGTTAGGATCACTGACACTGATTCTAATTAGGGAAAAAATAACATATTCAAACTACAACTACAACTCATAATTGTGTAAGCATGATTATTAAAATAATAAATGTGATTGTAAGAGATTGAACCATTTCATCCTTCAACTGGACATTGAGTTCTTTTTAATTACTTATATGATGTGTATTATTTTAGTTATGGCGGATGTCGAGGTACGATAGCCACGGAGGTGACGCTGGAGGCGACCCACCGGAGCGACCCAGCCGTATTCCATCTCAGTGTGAGGGCTCAGGTATTTGTTATTAATTGTGCATACCTAAGCTTAATTAAATATTATGTTTATTTTGTTAATATTTTTCTTTATTAAATAAAGTAGCACCTGCTAAGAAGAGGGGGTCGAATAGGTCCCTAAGACTGCACGAGAAGATTGGCAGGGGTGGAGGCAGACCGGTGCCTGTACAGTTTGATAATACTGGTACATGGCATGCGGTTGGTGAGAATGTCAGTCATCTCCCTCGTGATATTGGCAGCATGATCCGCGCCCACGTGCCGCCCTATTATAAGTCATGGCAGGCTGTACCTCAGCAGATTCGAGATAGAGTTGTGTAGGAGGTTTGCATAAGTATCCATTTCCTTTTGAATTAATGTCTTTGAGATTGAAATTTCTAAATATATGACTTACAAATTTATTAAATGTCTTATAATGCAGTCCCATTTCGAGTTCCAGGGCATCTCCGAGGGTGATCGGGATAGAGCACTCTCTGGTTTGATGCGGATTGCTGCCGACCTGTACCGAGATTGGAAGTACAGGTTGAATAAGCATTTCTTAGAGCATGGAGGTGATCGATACGAGGAGTATGACTTGGATCGAGCTCGACGTTGTGTGCCTCGGTCTGTCTCACTGCAGACATGGCAGAGGTGTGTGGACTTCTTTGATAGTGACGAGTACAGGGTAAGTATGATATTTTATGGTATTATGTCAGTATTTCATAATTAGTAAATTGTGAACATTAAAATTTAAATTTTTTCTCTTAATTTGCAGGAGTTGTCTACAAGAAATACAAATAATAGAGCACAGAAGGTCGTGAATGACCGGCATGGGTCAAAGTCTATTGCTGCACATCACTTTGATAAGGTAATTTAAATTTTTTCTATCTTTTTTAAATATATACATTTGTTAAATAGCATTACTACCCTTCATCCTTTTTTTTGTCGTAAAAATTGAACAGAGAAACAGAGATACTGATGAGCTGCAGTCGGTGCCCGATAACTTTAGGGACCGACACACATATAGGTCGGGGGAATGGGTGCATCCGATCCCTCAGGGGCAACATGTAAGTTGTTTGAATTTCATATTTTAAATAAAATTTTACAAATATATCTTCTAAGATAGATTTCTTATTACTTTTTTTTTAATAATTTAAGGCGAGGATGACTGAGCTCATGACTCAGCATGTACAGTCTAGTGTATCATCCACTAGCCTGCTTATGACTCCTGTACAGTTAGATGAGGCTGTTATCGCTGATGAGGTACTTGGCACTCGTCGAGGGTACAGGAAGGCTGTTGGGCGTGTACTTGTTGGTCAGACTTATCGTTCGATGGGGACTTCTAGCACGACGACGAGCTCACAGACCGTGTCTCAGGTCGGTGAGTTGCAAGAGCAGTTACACCAGAGTCGGGAGCAGGTTGAGCAGAGCCAGCTATTGATTCAGCAGCAGCAGCAGCGGCGGCTTGATCAGCAGCAACAGCAGATTATACAGCAGTAGGAGATGATGCAGCAGCAGCAGCAGATGCAGCAGCAGTTTGGGACTTATCTTACTGAGATGACCTCGATCCTTAGACAGCAGGGTATCGTCCTACCGCCGCCTCCATTTGCTGCTGCTACACCGCCTGGGCCGAGTAGATTTGCGCCTGCACTTACCGCTCAGCCGCCACCATCATTTTATCATCCTCGTAGTCAGGATGATGATGATGATGATGATAATGATGATGGCGACGACGATCACGATGCACTGTGATTTTGCACCTCCCTACTTCCCTATAGTATATTTTGTTTATGTATTTTTATATTTTCTATATGTGCACATTTACATAGATGATGTATATATATTAGTTTATTTATATAAATATTATTTTTATCATTGCTTTATGAGTATTAATTTTTTATGTTGGATCAAATTGTTAAGCATTATTAATAATACGACTGATATATTATAATTGTATAATTTATATTAAAATAAATTAAATTAAATTTAAAAAAATTATTAAACAAGTCAAGTAAATTAAAATAAAGAATATATCATTTGAAATATACGATAATTTGATTTTAAATTTTTTAAAAAAAATTTAAAAAATTTTTAGCGACGACAATAGTCGTCGTTATAGGTTAGAAGTCGTCGCTGAAGATAGACTTTCAGCGACGACAATTGTCGTCGCTGAAGGCCTGTCCTTCAGCAAGCTGAAGCCTACCCTTTAGCGATGACAATTGTCGTCGTTGAAGGCCTGCCCTTCAGCGACGACAAATTGTCGTTGCTGAAGGTCTCATCTTCAGCGAATTGTCGTCGCTGAAGGTCTCATCTTCAGCGACGACTTATGACCTATAGCGACGACTATTGTCGCCGTTAAAAATCAAATTTTAAATTTTTTTGAAATTTGAAATTATTTTCTGCGATAACAAAGGTCTACCTTTTAGCGACGACAAATTGTCGTCGCTAATGATCTCTTCAGGCACGAACCTACATCGACGACATTTTTAACGACGACTTTTTCTTTTGCGACGATTGAAAACTTTTTAGCGACGACAAATGTCGCCGCTAAAAGTCTTTTTTGCTGTAATGATTTGTCTGTGATTTAAAAACGACAGTATTTATTTGTGATTATACCATCATACTTAATACAATTAATCTACACTCACATTTGTATTTACATTTAACTTAGTCTTTAACATAAATGAAGAGAATAATATTACTCTCAATTTGTGTATTTATTCTTTTTTTATTTTTCTCACAAAATGTAAAATTTATAATTCTATAAATTCTATTAAATAGCGATACATGCTTGCTCCCTATAAAAGGAGCGGAAATAGCATTTTCCTTATCACAATTTTGAGTCACATTTGTTTTATGTAAAAGGGTGGGTGAAACGTGAGAATATAAATTTTTTGCACTTTAAAATGAATGAAATTATACCTCAAGTTGCCTAGCAGTCAGCGGGGCATGGCTCCCGTTTGTAGTGGGGAATATTCCATTTTTGAGTCAAAAATGTAAAACAGTGAATGGATTTTATTTTATTTTATTTTAAAATTTTAAAAATTATTTTTTAATTATATAAAATTTGAAATTAATTTATAGTAATAATTTAAAATTTAAAATTTTGTTCTAATTTTTATAAAATTAAATTTTTATTAATTTTATCTTAACTAAAAGTTTATATTAATTTTATTTTTTAAAATTAAAAATTCTCAAATTTTAATTCTTTTGCACATGAGATAAAATATTGAATTGTTGTACAAATGAATTAAAATTTGATGATTTTTAATTCTCCAAGAACAAAAATAAATTTTTACTTAATTTAATTAATTAATATATCAAATTTCATAATTATTATTTTATAAATTTTTAAATAACCATCGTAATATTATAATATAGATATTTATTTCTTTATTTTTCCCCACATTATAAATGAATAAAATAAAAGAATATAAATTTGTAAAATTTTATATTCTCAACGCTATAAAATAATCTGAATGGAGGCCTGAGCTAAACCCAGTTTTCTGGAAATAATAATAAAGTTGGTGGGAATCGAAGCATTTGCAATGAAAAATGTCCCCCATTGAGAAAACAATGCTGGTGATTACAGATAATCGTTGAAATCATGGGGAAATTAAATTATGATTAGTTGTACAGTATCTATTTCAGATTTTCTATTCCTTTCTTTTTCTTTGTTTCCATTGTAAAACGTGAAAGCAAAAGGGACCTTTCATTGTTTATGTCCAAATTACGAAAACAAACAATGCCTTAACTCATTTGATTCCTCTTAACTTTGATTAAGACACCTCGATATTAGCATTAATCAATCTTGATTAATATCCATCCCATTGATTTTGTTAGATAGTAGTATAATTGATTATCATTAATTTCATGAGTTTGACAAGTTCATTGTGACTCAAAGCTTAGTCCACATGGATGGGAATTTCCAAAGTGAGATGATTCATATTTCAAGATTAAGTTAAAAAAGATCCGGTTACTTTTCAACTAAAGTCATCCAAATTTATTAAATTCATGACTTATAGTAGCATTTATTTATTTATTTTTATGCAATTAGAATTACAAATTTTAAAAGAAACAAATAACATAATGGAAAAAACTAAGCTTTTTAATAAGTAAAACTTCCCATATAAAACAAGATAACCACATGTCTTAACTTATTACATATTCAAAAATCAATAAATTTAAAAAATAACAAGTAATTTCTATGAATTTTCAAAAAAAAATTATATAATTATATAACATCAATTCATAATTTTAAAATTTTTTATGCTTTTTATAGGGGTTGATGGAGGTGACAAAGATAAACTAAAAATTATTTATAAGTAGTGGATGTTTGCTCAAAATAGGAGAAAGTTAAGACTTATAAAGGTTATCGAAGACAATTAAGGTCCGAATAATTTTAGGGCTTCAAAAAGTTTATCTTAATCTCATTATGATACATTGTTTAATGAGGAAGAGAAAGTGCATGATGGAGAGATGCAAGTGATAAACGTAAAGGATAATGTGAATGTGAATTAGAACCTATCTATAGGATAGTAGAATAAAGTATAACATGTCAAACCAAACAAGTGTTGCTGATAAAAGGATGACTAGCAAAAGCTTAAATAAGCAAATAAGGCAGAATCAGCCCTCATGAACTTAAAAAAGAAAATATGAATCTTAAGGTGGTAGGGCCTATAAATAATCTAGGTGATAGCAGTCAAAACAACAAGCAGTATCATAAGTCCTAATTCAAAGTTCTTCCATTGCCTAATATTTAAGATAATGGCCAGGTTGCAATTGACTTAGCAGTGGCATCTTAGCTTTCTAAAGTTATTAAAATGTAAGAACAGCCTAGTGTTTACACACTGATATAACATACAATAGCAAAGGTAATGGACGAGGATATTGTACTCAAATCAAAGCCATTTGATTGTTAGGATAATTCATATGATGATAGGAAGGGAGGTTTTCAAAATGATTATTTTGACTTGAAGGTGCAAAATGAAAAGGTGGGAATTGGTTTAGTTGGCATGAAGTTTTGAGTCAAGGTTTTTTATTCTTTCACTTTTTTTTATGATGATGAAGTAATTAATTCTTGGGAACTATAGAGAAGCTTAGTCCAATGATTTTATGACTCATCCAAACAACATTAGAAAGTAATTTCCTAATTATTTTAGTTTTAATGGAAATTGAAATTAATGTTTATAAAAGTGGCCATATTCTATAGAGAGTTAACTATTACTCAAATTATTTAGTATTCAGCAATGATTTCTTATTAGGCATATGGATTAGTTAGTGGAGCCAAATAGTTATTATTGAAGTGATTGGTTATGTTAAAAAAATTTCAATTTATTCATGTTAAAATCAAATAGGTTAATGTAAGTGATTAGTTCTTTATGATAGTTTACATGAACCTAACATATAAGATGAAAAAAGAACTTTAAAGAGCTAAAATATTTAAATAATTAGATGGAAGGAGCTTAGCTATTGACTAGTGATTTTAGTGACATTTAAAACCCTTATAAAAGGAAAGAAGGGACTCCTTTTAATTGGTAGAGAGCTTAAATTTTTAATGATATAATTCATAGATGCAATTTTTTAGACATGGAAATAAGAGGGACCAATTTACATGGAAAGATCCTTCTATTAGGAACTATGATCCATTGTTAGGAAAGTTAAATTAAACTTTTTATAATAAAGAGTGAAGATTTTATTTTTCAAAAGCTTATGTTAAAGTGTTACCAAGGATGTTTTTAGGTCATCACCTGATTATGATTAATATGTATGGGGGCTCGGGGGAGATTGATAATCATCCCTTTAAAGACTTCAGTGACTTTTTAGCTTCTATCTGATGAACAAATATGGATGTTACTTGGGCTTTTGTAGAGTTTACTCTAGTAGTTATTGATTGAAATAAAATGCCTTTGAATATATGAAGAAGAGCAAAAAAGAGCTACTAGGAAGAATAACAAGTATTCAAAGATTGCAAGAGAGATATGATAAAACCTTTTTGAGGCATTTACAAAAAGAGTTATGTGAAGAACATATGAAAACTTTACAGTAGGAGGAAATTTTATGACAACAAAAATTTAAATTTTAATGGCTTGATAAAGGAGATAGAAATACTCATTATTGTCATACCAAAACTATAATGAAAAGAAATAGAAATAGAATTATAATGCTAAAAAATACAAAAGGTAATTTGGTAGATAAATCAAGTGAGCTATTAATATGGATAAAGGATTTCTATCAAGGTTTATTTAGTTAAGAAGAATTGAATTACCTATTTTTCACAAAATAAATATACATTTCCCCATTATTGATAAGAACTAAAATGCTAAGCTTAATGCTTTAATTTTATGTGATGAATTTAAGTATGCTTTTTTTTATAGGCAATAATAAGATTAAAAGGGAGGATAGGTACCATACATTATTTTATCAAAAGAATTGGAATGCAATAGGTGCTAACATCTATAATTTTATTAAAGAGATCATGGATGGAAGGGATATCACAAATATTAATAAAACATTAGTGTGCCTAATTCCTAAAATTGGTAAGCTTGATTTTATTAATCAACTCCAGCTTATATTGTTAGGTAATGTCATTTAGAAGAGGGGTGATGAAACAAATAATAAATAAATTAAAGCCATCATTGCCTAATCTAATATTCTTTTTACAAGTGAGTTTTATTTTTAGCTATTTTATCAAGGATAATATTATTATTACATAAGAAATGATTCATTCCATGTAAAGGATGAAAAGTAAAAAAAAAGTTTTTTTTTGCTAGAAAGATAAATTTAGAAAAGGCATCTGATCAAATGAACTAAAAGTTTATTAAAGAAAGTTTATTGAAAATTAATTTTGATTCCTAGTTTGTAAATCTAATAATAAGGTGTATTACTCCTGTTTCTCTAAATATGCAATGAAATGGGAAGTAAAACTAAAGAATTTCAACTTTCTTATAGAGTTAAGCAAAGTGAACCTCTATCTTTTTAGATTTTTGTGCTATGTATAGATAAATTATTCCACATTATTTGTGATGTAGGTAAGAGGAAAGAATGGATTCTCATGAATCTTGGTTGTACTGATCTTCTAATTTTCCATCTAATGTTTGCTAATGACCTTTTATTGTTTAAAGAAGTATTAAAGAATCAAATTAATATAATTCTAAATAGCTTACAAAGTTTTTGCCAAATTTCAAGGTACAAGATTAATTATACTAAGACTAGTATTTTCTTTTCAAGAAATGTGAAAATAAAAACTTAGAATAAAAATTATTAGTTGGAGTGGCTTTATTTATTCTACAGATCTCAATATGTATATTGGTGTGCCTTTTATCCATAAAAAAAGTTATGAAAGCTACTTAGGGTTACTTAGTTAACAAAGTCCAAAAGATATTAGTAGGTTGGAAATCTTCTTGCCTATTTATGGCAAAGATCAATGTTAACTAAATCAGTGATACAAGTATTCCTAATCTATAGAATGCAAGTAATTCTTATTCTTTCATCTATTCATTTGGATATTGAAAAATATAAAAGGGTATATCTTTGATGTTATCATTTAAATGAGAGGAAATTGCATATGGTTGCATGGTTAAAGATTTGTTGATTAAAAAAAGTTAAGGGTTTAAGTTTTAAATGGTTAAAAGAGTTAAATGATGCATGTTTTTTAAAGTTAATTTGGCAATTATATTATGGTTGCTAGAATCTATAGGCTAAAGTGTTATAACAGAAATATGTGAAAAATGGTAATTATTAGTAGTTAATCTCTACCAAAAATGAGGATTTTCTGTTATGGAAAAGTTTTTGCAAATTATGAAAATATTGTATAAAAGGGACAGCTTGGAATATTAAAAACAAAACCGTAGTAATTTTTTAGAATAATGTCCAGTTTGTTAATCTTAGATAAAAAAAATTACTTTTCACCCAATTTCTTCAAAGTTGTAAGAATATATTTGTTATTGAGATTGAGAGCTCCATGATGGGTTAGGACATTAATTAAGAATTTATTACTAATGCTATGGCTTCTTTCTTTTTTGCTGTTTTACCATCAAATAGTAGTGGTAGTCAGTAGTGAAGTAAGGATGGAAAGTTATAGTGAAGAATGCATATTTAAGGTTTACTAGATGAATGAAAGCTAAATCAGATAGTTTATGTTAAATTATTTAGAGATGGCTTAGTCTTAAATAAATGCAGTTGTTATATAGATAATCTATCATAATGACTTGCTCATAAGCAAAGAACAGAATAAACGTAATATGGGATCTTTTCAATGTTAATGGTGTGAAGGTCTAGTAAAAGATGTGTTTACATGCCTCATGTGATTGTCTTTCTTCTAAGAGAGTATTGTTAACATAAGTTAAAAGGCCAAATATAAGTGGCTTTCTTCATTTCTAATTTAACATAATAGATCTTGTTAAATTTAACTAGAAAGGAAGGTGATACAAAAAAATTGGAATGGTTTATTACATGGGGTGATTGTGTGGCACTTATAAAGTTAGTAAAATAAAATGATTTTTAATCCAAACTTTAGTTGACCTAGTTAACCTTTACATGTTATCTTCAATTATATCACAAATATATATGTTGTAGTTGTTATGGAAAAATAAAAAATGCTACAGATTTCAACTTATGCAATTCATGTTAGTTAGAGTTGTCCAAATGACGAATGGATTAGGATTAATTTTGACAAGGCAATTAACATTTAACTTAGTCAAACTGGTTGTGGTAGAGTTTTAAGAAATTTTAAAAAGGAATGGATAGTTAGTTATGCTAAAAATTTGAGGTTCTATGATGTGTTTATGGTTGAAACTTTAGGTATTATAGAAGATATAAATCTAACTAAAGGTGCTTAATGAGCTTAAAGCCCGCAGGCTTTGTGGATCGATTCATGAATTTTTTGCAAACGGGGTTTGCCAAAAATAAACCTATGAAAAAAAAAACTTAAATGGGTCGAGTTTATGCAGACCACAAGCTAATTATATTTTTAAGGGGAAAAAAAGGCCTGTTTGTAGCATTGCAGTGCAAATCAAATTGGCCAAAATAGGCCCTTTAAAATATAAGCCTTAGAAAATTGAGCCTAAATAGGATCGACCTAGAATGACTTAGGCCTAGTCTAGTTTACTTGGCCTATTAAGCATCCCTAAATTTAGCTTAGGAATTAAGGAATTGTTATCTCATTTTAGATTCAAAATTTGAAGCTTTAGTTGAATTATTAAGGAATGGCAATGTGACTACTTTGAAGAATATAAGGATTTTATAGAAGTGTTAGGACCTTGTCAAAAGGAATTAAGTAGTTAAGGTTATGTACACTTATAAGCAAGGAAATAGGTGTGTGGATTGGCTTGCATCTCATAGTTTTTATTACATTCCTAAAAAATTAGGATATATTATATTTATTTTTAATAATATATTTCCACATATGGTAATTAATATTTATTATGGATATGTTTAGGGTAAGAATTAAATTAAGAAAAATAAAGTTTTATGAGGGAAGGAAAAATAAAGTTTTATGAGGGAAAGAATTAAATTGAGAAAAATAAAGTTTTATGACAAATATGAGAAGAAATAAAGTATACTAAGGTTAAAGTAAAATAAGATTTGAGTAAGTATGTATGAAAAAAGTTTAGGAACCATTTTTTCCATTTTAGCCTTAGTTACTTCAAAATTATTAAAATACACTAAAGCCTTTATGTTTCCAACAAAACCTATTTCCCCTTAATTTTTTACTATTATTCCACAATTCCTCTTTTTCTCCTTTTCTTTAATTTTATCCTCTTCAAGATTAAGCAATAATCAACTAAGAAAACCTTTATATTTCCTTGTCAACTCAAGGTAATCCCTCTTGTTTCTAAGTTTCTCACAGGTAGTTTTATAGAAAATGATTTAAGTGATGAAATTAAGAATTTTATTGGATTTGCCTTTAATTTGATATTATTTAGAACAATCCTACCATTTTTCTAGCTTTTTTTTTCATCTTTTCCAGTCATATGTAAGTAAACAATTTACTTATGTTTAATGCTTTACAAGATTTCAAAATAATGAAACCCATTGTTAGAAAATTAAGGTGATTTGATGCTTGAATGTGGGAATTATATTGGATGATTATGGTTTTTTGTAACTTGAATATGCATTTGGTTAAAGGTATTATGGTAATAATGGATTGTATTGTTGTGTAGGAGCCTAGAATGGGGAAACTTAACTAATTAAATAGTATTTTGCAAAAAAAAAAAATTGCAAGTTTACAGCTAATACTTGAGTACATACTCAAGTACGGCTCTAGAGCTACTCTTTAGAAGCCTATACTCAAGCATTTTATAATGAAGGCTCTCTAGAAGCCTATACTTGAATATAAAGGCTAGAATTCGTTTCTAATCCCCTTTACTCAAATACATACTCAAGTACTACCCTATTTTACTTAACTTGCTTATTTTATGTAATGTTAAGGGAGTATTTACTTGTGTGGTTATAATTTATTATGTAATTAGCAAATAAATATTGTTATTTATGATATTGATAATGAAATCTCAATGGGAATGCGTTATTGTGTTTGTTGAATTGCAAGAATGGATATGGAAATATTGTGAAATAGTATAGAAATTAAAAGTAGTTTATGAACGATTAAGGTGTTTGGAGGAATAAGGTTATGTTTATAAATAGCTAAGGTTAATTAGGAGGCACAAGGTGGTTTAGTTACTTTCTAAATTACTTGTTTAATATTAAAATTATTAATATTATGAATGACATTCATTAGAGTGAGTTTGAAATGACATGAATGGTCGAGCTTGTGATACTTAATTACAAATACTTCTTGCTCCAACCTTTTTTCAGTAAATTATTTACTTAGTGAATTAGTAACTCACTCTTTAATTATTTTCTTCTTTTTGAATGCACTTATAACATCTTTTCCATCTCACCAATGGCTCAAGAGTGAAAATTGCTGGAAATCGCGCATCATACATGCACAGCGGAATAAAACTTTTTGCACGATTTCCACCAAGGATCCATGCGAAATTAGAACGCCATAGATTAGGGATTAGGGTTTATACCTTTCGGCAAAATTCTTCTGACCGCTACACCAAGTCTGATCTGCTTCCAAATCACGAACCGGAATGGAAACCAGAAAATCAGATCACCAGTACAACGTTTATGTGGCTGCACCTCTGTGGTATCCACACGAACCCGTGAATCACCGATGAATGTCCGCTACACACACCGGTTGGAATTGATCTCCTTAGACCTCGTAGTGCTAGCTACGCCTCTTCAGAGATTTTGGTCAAGGAGAGTGGCTAGGATTTTTCTATGCTTTTACTTGGGGTGCGTGAAGAATAATAGTAATCCTATTATTACCCAATAAGCCTATTTAAATAGGTGCATAGAAAAACCTAACCTATTTGGGCCTTATTCCATGTATAATTATAGGCTTACTATTGGGCCTTATAATTATAACATTAATTCCCAAATATTAAGCCCAAACAATTTGGTCCATTAATTCCAAATTCACTAAGCTCTAAGTGTGCAACCCTACAGGCTCTCATTACGTTGGCAATGACCATTAATCATATTAATGATCATAAACAAAGATCGGTGTCTAGCAACACATCATTATTACCCAAGTAATGAGAAAGTCGGTGATTTGACTAAACCTTTACACGTGATCATCACTTATGTCCTTTTGTCCTATACATCTAGATTGAGCACGAGACATGGACCGTGTCATTCCCGTATAGCCCAATCTTAAGGTTTCTTGACTCCTAAGTAAGCTGACTGAAACAAATATAATCGACATCTCATGTCAATTCATCTGAGCATGGCCATGCATTTTCTCAACTTTACTTAGTCAAGGGGCCCATAGATGTTACTCCTGTTATATAGGAGGGACAAATCCCATCTTGATCACACAAACCCCTCCGCATGATATGTGACATATCCAATATCTACCCTTGCATTCACTTAACCATTAGTGACATAGAATAGTATCAAAATATGAAACTCACATGTAGGGAACCTTGGTGATCTCAGGTCAAAGGACCATATTAATAATGATCACTAAGAACCACTTATGACACTCATATAACGATCCATGTAGTGTTCTTAATATGGGTCGGTCCAGTATACAAGTTCTCTAACTTGTACTCATGTGTAAACTTAATATCCCATATAAGTTTTCACACATGCTAGTCTTAATATATCAAAGCAACCTGATCCACAATGATATATGACTAGGGACATTTAAGAATACAATTATTCTAAGGTTATTATTATAATTAAATATATTACGCAGACAATATATATAAATATAATAATTGGAATTGCTATTAAAATAACATGATTCAAAATTACAATCACCAATATGATTGGTTTTAGGGCATATACACTAACAAAAATCTCCTTGAAATGTTGTACTATGTAGCCATAACTAGTGATATATTGTAATTGGTAGGGTATTTGGCCTTGTAGCATGCTATTTTATGGAGTGGTATACATATTTGAGTTTAAATATTATGTCTATGTTCATGTTTATAAAATATGTTTGCATGTCTAGGGAATATGTTGTGATGTAATATTTGATAAGTAGTTTAGGCTTATGAAAATTGAAAGACGGATTCCACACTACTCATAGCATAATGAGTTGTGGTAGTTTTATGGTGGAATCAAGATTAACTTTTTTCTTTGAGCTTAAGCCCTTTGTAATTACTGAAAAAGAATTGAAATATGATACTACCTTAATCACTTAAAAGTTTTGTTTTGTTTACATATCCATACTTTATATATTGTACAAGTCCTAGCAATAAATTTTCTTTTGTTTTTCTTTAGGCTTAAGCCCTATGTAATTACCAAAAAAAATTAAAATATTATACTACCCTAATCCTTTAGAAGTTTCATTCCTATTTACTTGTCTATACTTTATATATTGTACAAGCCATTATCATATCAAGTATCATTTATTAAATAGCATATGATATTAACACTAATGTTTATTGTGTTTTGTAAATAAGATATGTTGAATGTTAAAATTAAAGAATTAATTTTTTTATTTATTAAAATACATTATATAAACAATAGTAGTACCATAAACCTTTTTACTAATGTAAAACTTCAATCTTAATCTTGTTAGCATAGGATATCATTTATTCTTTGGACAAAAAGAAAGGGCAATGTGGGTTGATAAAAATAAAATTATATATATAGAAAACCTATGATAGGGTAGAATAGAGATTTATACTTTGGGTTTTAGAATGATTTGGGTTCCATGAACAATTCATGAGACGGATTGAATAGTATATTACCACTATCTTTTTTATTGTTTTGTTGAATAGTTCTCTAACTAGACGGTTTGCACCAACTAGGGATATCAACTTTTCTAGTTATATTGCATTTAGAAATATTATCTCATTGAATTGCTCAAGTTGACTTAGAAAATCAAATTCATAGCATTAAGATATCAAGGAATAGTCTTCCTACCTTGCACCTAATGTTTACAGATCACACTATTATATTTATTCAAACTAATATTAATAAAATGATAAATTTGTGTTTGATTCCTAAAGCTTATAAGGGTTAGTCTAGCTAAAGTCAAAATAGCCAAATCAAGTTTTTTTTTTCTCTAAGAATGTGAGACATGAAATGAGACATGGGTTGATAAGTTTCTTAGGAATGAATGTCATTCGTAAAGATAAAAGGTACTTAGGGATACCATTATTCTTATCAACATATAATATGAAGGATTTTAAATTTTTTTTAGATAGGGTTCAACAAAGATTAATTAGGTGGAAAAAAACATTATTGTCATGAGCTAGAAATATTATGATCCATTCAGTCTTAAAACAAGTTTTAGCTTTTGTTATGTCAATGCTTATAGTTCTAACAAAAGTTTATAGCAAGTTAGGTACTTTATGTCATAGGTTGAGTTATGTTAACCTAGGGCTTATGAAGTTTACGTTTCAAAAGGTTTTCACATATAAATAAAGTATTGCTAGATAAATTGTTATAACTTAAACATGATTATGATCTGCATAGATCTCGCTATTCGGTTTTCACTAACCTTAACACTATTTACTCTAATTTTACCTAATGGAAATATCTTTATTTCTATCATGACTCAATTTGATTATAAATTTTTATGAAAAATGAATAAAATTTTTCTTATTTTTGGACACTTCTTAAAAGTCATACGTTATAAATCATAAAACATGTAATTTTTTTTATAGATACAACAACAACATAGAATACATGCAATATCACAACTTCAACATATATAATATTTATATAGATACTAATAACTTCACTCCTAATCTAACTACACAAAATTTCCCAATCAAGCAATTTTTAGTTCATCATGGATATAATAAAGTTCAAATACACTGACTTCAACCTAAAAATATTGAAAATAAAAAGGAATGAAGAACTCAATGAATATACATTTACCATAATCGATCATATATCAATTAAGTATTAAAACAGAAGCAAATGCAAACTAAATTCTAAGAATTTTAAAACGCGTGATGTCAATTCTCAAGTTGGCTTTTTTACCTACAAGTAACTTAATTCTCCTATTTCATATCACAAATTGTAATAGTCTCCAATTTACACAATATGAATATCATATTACACATACAATCTATTCTAGGTAGTCATCAATTAGTAATTAGCCAATAAGGTTTAATCACAACCAAGTTTTCACAATCACATCAAATGAAAATATTCAACAATTAGATACTAATTTCATAATATAATATATAATAATTTATAACAAATATATATACATTCATATTTTGATTCCTGGGTTAACCTTATATCTTCAACAAACTTTCCATCCTTATTCCTTTTAAGCTAGCCTTATATTCTACCCATCTTATAATAAAAAAATTTCTATCCAATATTCATATCATCACCCCTATCACATTTCATAATTCTAATACCATTTATGAAAAAATTTATAATATAATATACACATTGGCGCTCAAGCTCTATATATCATAATAATAATGTGATTTCAACACAAAGTAGTTAATTCATTATCAAGGAGCAATATCAAGGCTTATAACAGTATATGCAACAACAACACCATGCTTTCTTGCATAATGATAACATTCAATCACTATATATACACATTCATAGCCTATATTTCCATCAAGTATAAATGCCATCAAGCATATTAAGTAACAATTTTACCTTGCTTTCACCTTAAGGTCTCAAAATAGGAAAATAGCCACATCTTAATAAATAATCATATGATTATATATATGTATGTATTATCAAACCATTTATCTTGACAACGTATTGATTAGGCAAGTAATTACAACTATACTGTAATCATTAGTTTTATGTCATTCTTTCTTGACTATAAAGATAATTTAATAATAACCCGTAAGAAACTATTTATATATACATATTGATTATCAATATTAATATGCCAACACTACCCTAAACATCGCAGTGAACTGAACGTCCATAAGTATTCAAATTAAAGCTTATTATTCATAAGTATAACCAAATTACATAGTTATACCTTTAAATTTTTGCATAAAGGGCATATATGATCCATATAAAGGGTAAAAAAAGTACTAAATGTAACATTAAAACAAAATATCATGGAAACATAAATTTTAGGGTGAGATATAAGCTTACCTAATAATGCCTATCCACTTTATGAATACCAAAGTACTCCATTTTTCATCTATTTTTATTCTTCCTATTTAACAATTTATAATGGTAAATTACGAATATTGGTATTACTTATTTCCTTTCCAAAATTATGATTTTAGATTTAATTCATAATATTCCAACCTTTAAGATCATTAACTTCTTATATGTCCTAAGGTTAACTTATGAAATCAAAATAGACTATTACATATATATATATATATATATAATGATCTTCAAATCAAGCTTCTTACACCAAAAATATTAAAACTTTATACTCTAAGAATGCTTTATTTGCCTTATTTTATGAAACTATACAATTATTTTTATATTTTAATTCTATTTTTAGTGAAATCACCATATCACATTTTTATATGGTTAAAAGCCTCTTGAATTGCATTAAAATGTATCATTTCATAAATACTCTAATCATATTAATGCAATATCCTATAGTATAAAAATTATATCTTTAAGAGCATCATCATGTATTTCAAAATATGCTTAAATGGATTTTTTTTTCAAATTAACCTTAAGATGATAAAAATAATAGAGCTTTGTGATGTAACTCACCTTTCCTATGTATGATAGGAATTTGCCAAAATGCTAGTAAGGAGATAGGGCCGAATTACTTTGCATTGATGTCATCCTTAGTTCTAATTTGCCATTCATTCTCATGGTAGTTATTAACCCTAAGATTAGATATGATGAGTTTTGATAATAACAAATGAGTGTTCCAATAGTATTGTATGTCTTGTGCCAAAGTAATATATATTATACAGGCCTTAATAGACATATTATGTTATATTGATCAAGATATATGATATATGATTATGCATGTTCTTTTACTAATTTGTTATATATGTTATATATATGAATCTTACATATTAATATCTTGACATATTAGATTAAACTAACTATATACATAATTTGCAAAGTTTATGTCTATTATATAGGAAAGTCTAACATGAAGAAAAATGAGCATTAAAGTAAATCAATTAAAGATCTTGTCATACTCAACTCAAGAATGAACAAAGGAGAAATGTAAGAAAGAAGATGTAATCTAAGTATTAAAGGATGAGAAAATTAAATTTTTTGAAAACTTAAAAGCATCAAGAAAAGTTTAAAAATTTAATTGGTAAAATTTTTTATTTTAGCCTTAAACTTCCTTGTAAAATAGAGTATTTCATTATATAAAGCTTAAATATATTTTTATAATCTTATATTGATCAAAGTATTTTGAAAATATAGCCCACAATTATATTTTTACAAGATAGCCTATGGGAAAACTTCAAAAAATTAATAAGATATGAAGTTTTTATCTTTTCAATTTTAATTTTTAGTCACTCTTTTGATTATATCTCATAAAATACTTGTGATTTGATTATCAAAATTTTTTTATATGAAAATAGACTCAAATAACTTTTCATAAACATATGATTTATTTAAAATGATTAATATATGAAAGAGTTATGATTTTTTCAATTT
Organism: Sindora glabra; assembly: GCA_020226215.1. Lineage (NCBI taxonomy): Eukaryota > Viridiplantae > Streptophyta > Magnoliopsida > Fabales > Fabaceae > Sindora > Sindora glabra. The sequence continues at coordinate 58,061,568 of CM035231.1, forward strand.
GAGCCTAGTAATCAATTTTTTGCATACTAGTTCTTTCTAATCTTTACCCATTGTTTTGATCATGTCTTAAAAATTACAAATAATATGAGCATGAAATTATTTCACATGAAAGTAAACTCAAATATCTTTCTATGGATGGGTCATTTACTTAAAATAATTAAGATATAAAAGAATTATGAATTTTATAAATTGAATCTCAAAATGAGATTTTTATAGTTTACTATCTCTAACCTTTGCTTATTATTTCAATCATATCTCAAAAATTATACAAGATATAAGTATGAAATTAATTCTATTTTAAAGTAGACTCAAATAGTTTTTTAACAACAAGTCATTTATTCAAAATAGATTTAAAATAAAGAAATCATGATAATTATGCAATTCTATCCTTGTAAGTAAATTGACTAATCGATTTTGAATAAGCAGAGATGAAAATTTTCATCAAAATTGATTGACCAACCAATTTTAACTATTTTAATACATGTATAACAACTATAAATAACTAGTTTTCATTCCTAATACCCCAAATTGCTATAATATTTCATAAACTTTCTATATAATCTAAGAAACATCAGGTACAATTAAGAGAAAGGCTTGAACTTCATCTTTTAATATCATTTTACTCTTTCTTTCAACCAAACAATGAATTAAGCTTTTTATTTGAAATTTCTCTATTCTAAAAGCTTTATTTATTTCATCTACTTTATAAGAGAATTTGTTTGAGTTTATATTCATCTTTATTCACTTCCTAATTATAAAAGATGAGGTATCTCTTAGAAAATTTTAGAAAAGGTGAGGCACCCTTTGTGAAAAGAAGATTTGTTTAAAGAAGATTAAGAGTATTGTAAGGCTTCTTTAATTACCAGTTGAAACTTGAAGAGATAATGGATTGAAACACAAGTTTAGAAAGTTTGAAGAATTGATGCACATGTTAGAGAGGATATTCAATGGAAGAATTACTATAAATTTTTGTGTTTGATATCTTTATCCTATCTCTTTATCTGTTTGTATTATACTTTATTTTTATTGCTTTACATGCTTTATTTTTGTTGATATATTGTGTTATAATGCTTATATTATTGCTTAGATAATTGAATGGTTGAAAGAGAAATACTCTAATATTAATTTTGATATTTGAATGATTGAAAGATAAATCTATTTATGTATGTACTTTTTGATTATTTATCTATGCATAGTTAAATAAATGGCTTTACACAAGTACATTGAATTATTATATATTATGTGCAAACCTTTCCATTGAATTATCTTCAATTTATTTCTTGAAGATTTGTTTATGGATAGTTGAATGAGTTAATTTACATTAATTCTTTGAATTATCATATTTTAAATGCAAATATCTTTATAAAACTCTTTTAAAATTATTTGAATTAAAATTATCCTCATGACTTCCTAAAATTAAAAAATTTTTTAAGGAAAATTTCAAAAATAGCTTTGCACAAGTGCATTGAATTATCATATGTGCAAACTTCTTCATTGAATTATCTTAAATTTATTTCTTGATAATTTATTTATGGATAATTGAATGAATTAATTTGTATTAATTCTTTGGGTTATCATATTTTGAGTGTAAATATATTTATAAAGCTCTTTTGGAATTGTTTGAATTAAAATTATCCTCATGACTTTTCAAAATCAAAAGTCCTTCAAGAAAATTTTCAAAAATGACAAAAGTTTTAAAAATACCCAAGATGGGGTGAATTTGGTGTAGGTTGCCAAGGCCTATAACAGTAACTTACAGTGACTAGAAGCGGCTCACACCGATGACAACAACTGAAAATGGATGCAGATCGCATCAAAAAACCTAAAAATAAATAATGTCACCTAAATGCACTGCTACTCTAGCTCTAATCAATGACTCCTTATAGCATCGGCAGGCTACCGTTTTGAAGTAAGGAGACATATGCAAAGGAAGACAATTCAACAGAAAAGCTCCCTTTCAGCTAGCTCATTGCATATGGAACTCTTCTTCTTATCCTCCATTTGTGGTGATAAAGAGGAAAGAGAGAGATGATGGCAAGCTAGCGATGACTAGTGCTAGTATTATGATCATTAGGGGTGGTGGTAGCATATAGGTGATATGTCAAAGGAGGAGAAAGAGAGAGAAACATAGAAGAATGAGATAAAGAGAGAGCCAAAATATAAGGTGTTTGTTGAGGAGATAAAAAAGAAAGGAAAAAAAAAAGATGAGCTATGGACTGTGATTCCATATATCATGTGCATTGTAAGCTTATTTTTCCCCTAATCTTAGCCATCCATTTATTTGGCCATATGACCTTCTTTTAAATCTTGGAACATCATCTTAACTTTCATTATATTTATTCTTCTTTTCTCTTTTCAAATAATTCTAGGCCATCTCAAATAAATTTTTATAACTTTGAATAGAAATAAATATAACAATTATAATTACAACTTTAACATTTCTAAACACGAAACTAGAAACCTAGGTTTTCACATCTGGCAAAATATATAACGATCCATATTTAAATAAGCTTGCAATCATTAAATATTCTCAACTTCGTAAAAGAATTGTTATAATAATTATTTAAATGTATTTTGGAATAAAATATTAGCCAAATAAACATAATTTAATTATTTTTGTCAGTTAAAATAAATTATTTAGGTTATTTAAAATAATAATATTCTAAATATTATTTTAGGTGTTACATAAAGTATCCTGAAAGATGGAATTGAAGACCTTTGCTTATTAGGTTCGGTGCCTAAGGATTGAAGTATACATATCAAGAATGAAACTTAGGCTCTCTAAAATCAAACAGCCTGATTTTATTGTACTATATATGTTCACAAGGAAGTTGCACCAGAATTACTTGCTTATTATTTAAAAAAAAAAGAATATGTTCCAATTATATGATGACATTGTTGTGAAAGTGCTCTGTCGTTAATTTATAAAATAATATGCATGTCGTGTCTCTTTCTTTAGTTCTAAGGGCAAATGCATGGCATGTATAAAAATATAAATATGATAGCATGCGTTTTCAATTCATTTGATTCTTGGAATATATCATTTATTGATTATTGATTCATAAATTTCAACATAGGTGGATTATGGTTGCAAAAATCTGGTTTTAATTTTTATTCAAATAATTATTGCCTACGACCGTAATGGCAATTGTTTCAGTGTTTGAAAAGGAATTATTTTAAGGAAAACTAAAGAAAAATTAAATTAGAATTGGGAAGAAATTGTCTCAAGTTAGATATTTCCTTCAACCATGAGCTCTTCGCCATGCTGTAATCAAGATTCCTATTTCCCTATATATTTAGGTCAATATCAAATTGTGTGAAGTTAGAAGATTTGCTACAATTTTTTTAAATTTTGAATTTTTTTACCCTTGGTTAAACGCTAAATTTGTCTTTGATTTGTGTTGTTTTTTGATAAATTTCGACAAAATTACCATCTCGAATTTATGAATAGGTTTTTCTACTTGTTACCTTTTGTTGTTTTTGGGTCATAATAATTGTTGATTACTATAAATACTTGATTGATATTCAGGTGGATTATTTTCATCTCCTATGTTGCTTAAATGCTTGATTAATATCAAAAGAAATTTATTTCCTCCTTTTATATTGCCTAGATGCTTTTGATTCATATTAATTAGGATAGTGTTGATGATTTTAGGAAAATGAATGTATTATTTTGGTAAATTAAATGAAAGTTTTTATAGTGTATTTATTTGATTTTTAATAAGTTTCTTGAATATATATTTTTTATAATTTCACAAATAAAAATTATTTGCAAAACATTTGGTTATTTTTCTCATCCTATCCATAATGAATTAACTAATATGATAGCACTTTGCCCCTTCCGTATTAAATTTTTATAAGTATCTTCAATATATGATAGCGCTTTGCCGCCTTTTCTTACTTGTATTAACAAAAATAATTTTTAAAATTTTGATTATTTTTATGAATTATTTTTCAAAAAATTAATTTTTATCTTATACTTGTGATTTAATTTTTTGAAGAAAAACAATGGCGAATATAAATTTAATGTATGGAATAATAAAATGATTATATTTGCTATTTATGTATATATATATATATATTATATATGGTTTTCTTTTATCATTTAATTAAAATTTTGATTAATAATTGATTAGTTAATTAGTTATATAATAAAATTGTGAAGAAACATAAGAAAATATACAAGGCTTGCAACCTTTAATTGTGATGGAAGAAATTTGTTGATATTAAATAGGTAATTTTTAGTTATGTTTAAGGGTAATTTGAAAATTAAAGTTTTAATAATGATGATGACATCATCAATTAATAGAAAATATTAACAAAATTACAACAAAAGGATCAAAGTGTTGTATAAAAGAGTAGTTTCAAGGAAAAGAGAGCATGTCTAAAGCAAACTTCAGGGAAATGAATATATTTTACTTTAATTATACATAACACTAGATTTTAACCCATGCGATGCATGATTTATAATTTTTTATTTTTAAAAGACTTAAATTTATATTTAAATTATCAAAGAAATTATCTATCTCTATATTGCATCTTGTGGGAGATTCTTGTGTTTGGATTTCGTTTTCCAAACTAAAACTACTAGCTAATAGGATTTAATCTATATTTTATAATTCGTCCTCATTGAAAGATTAGCAATGCATAAGATACTATGTATAACAGCTGGTAAACTACATCTTAATACTAAACTACAAACAAACACATAAGATCAACAAATTGAAAGAAGGCCAAAGTTATAGAACAAACAATTAAATGCAAACTTCTTTCAAGTTACATTAACAATTCAATTTATAATACTTTTTACAATACCATTATAGCAATTATTTACAGTGTCGCATATAACAATTACAATTCCTATCCTTTTTAGTGAAGAACTTACATTAGCCATTGTTGATTAAACATCAACAAAGTCTACATTTAGTAGTCGTAGTATCTACAATCAAGTAAACAAGATTGATAAATACACATGGTTTAAACATTAAAACCAATAACTCTAAACTATGAGTAAATCAAAATAAGGACATCTATCCAATAGGATGATCAAGTAAGATTCATTTATATCCACCTAGTTTATTGTTTAATATGTTGAATTAGCTATGTTAAAAATAAATCAACATATTAAAAAACAAAAAAGAACTTAATGTCATGAATCCTGTCTATTATCAATCTTAATTTAATAGTATGTGCTAGTCTTGCAATAGTAATTTTCACTGAAACAAGTAAAAATGAATTCTTAAATATTTACTTCCATTATGTTGATAATGGGATGCATCTTTAATAAGAAGCCTCTAACTTTACTTTGAATAGAATCCTTAAGCCTTTATCAAATCAACATTGGAGAATTATATACAGTAAAGTTAAAAATGCTAAATGTCAAAACACCTTTGTTACAATTTCAACAATAATCGAAAGGATAAAATTTGGCACTTGAGGATATGCAGTTCCATAATGGTTAACTAAGTTCTTTTTTACAATCAGCAAACACAAATTAAAAAGAAACAAAGGTCACAAAACATAATTAACATGCTTAGAATAATCTAATTTGTTTAGAATAAAGTAGATCAAGTGTTAAATAAGTTATCAAATGGTTATAAAATCATGTATTACTTTTGTAACATAGTTCTGACTAAATGGTTAATTGCTTTTGTTGTAATGATCCGAGCAAATTACAATATTATATTTAGAAGATGGAGAAGAAATACTTACAATTAGCACTCACCTTTCTCATTCACTATAAGAAAATTTTCAAATAAAGTCATAACAATGATAAATATAGCAAGTTGCCTAAAAACATATGGCTAAGGTCAGCACCAGAAGCAAGCTACATAATGTAGGAAGACAATAAAAAAAAACTCAAGTTATATTTGCTAAGTATATAATGAAGTATGATGATGACATACGTCTAGAGATAAGAGCTTTTGCATAGGAAATATAAATTTTCATTACATGCTCCTTTGTCATGGGAAATAGGCCATGATCTATGAAGTATAGCCTTCCTATTGTACTGAGACACTCTCCTCATTAACTCTGTAATTTTGACTTGTATATCTTTGTTGCATAACCATAGTATATTAAGGCAAAGTATGGAACATGTGCAATGCAAAAATTAAATCCAAATGATTTTGAATTCAAAAAGTTTGGAAGGAAAGGCAAAGATGGAAGAAAGCAAAGTATCAAAGGGAAAAGTAATACCTGATCCCAATAGAAACAATGCACATCAGATGATCCTACAAATCAATGAATAAAACTTTCAGAAACAAAACATATAATGAGGAGTTTGAATTTGGAGAAAGGAAGATCAAAGAATAAAGATAGGCATAAAATCAAGATGAGAGAAAGAGGGGATTTAGAGCAATTTGGAATGATGGTTTTAAAAGGAAATAGTTATCAATGTAGCAAAAAGGAAGCCTAAAATCAAAGGATTTGAAAATAGAATTGTATCATAATAAAGGAATAATGATATTAAAGGAAAAACAATAAATAACATTATAATTTATAGAGAAGTAAATGAGTTTGAGGATGAGAAAAGAGATAGAATGGGATAAAACGCAACTATTATTTAGGCAAATGAGAACCTATGTACTTGTTGAGAGTTTTGGGTTGAAAATTTTCAGAGGTTTAACTAACAACTTATATAGTATAATGAGATTATTTCAAATGTTTTGGATATAATAATCATGACAAACACTAACAATCGCGAAGTGGATTGAAACATTTCTAGAGTGCAAGATATTATATAAAGAATAATATAAAAGGAAATGAAAAATAAATAATTATAAATTTAAAAATTATTATTAGATTTTTAATTTTTATTTTTATCCTTAAGAATTGTGATACTTAAAAATTGCGGTATTGTACCTTATGTTCTTAAATTTAATCGTATGAAGTTTAATTTATCGCAAAGTTAACAAAGAGGTTAGGAGGTTTCATATAAAAACACATGATCGAACCTCGTTGGTAACGTACAATTCTATTTTTTTGAATGACCCATGGGAGACATTGGATCCCTCTGTTTTCTAGTTTTAAAAATAATTTTTTATTTTTTTAATTTTTAAAAACAGAAGAATCTATCTACCATTTACCAATTTCTTTCTAGAATCCATTTTTTAAAATTATTTATGTAACTTAAGAACAGAAAAATAAAAATAACTTTTAATTATTTTCTGAATCTATTTCTTGTTTGAAATGTTAATTTTCTAATTAAATGAAATATTTTTTTATTTATAATATTAACTACCCTCTAATTTTAATTTTTCTTTAATCCAAAAATAATCTTTTAAAATAAGAAAACAATTTTTAAAAATAATTTTTAAAAACATAAAAACAAAAATATATCCAAATATGCCCATTATTTTTTTTTCCTTCACTCAGCAAACAATTACAAGGAAAGAACTTACAAACTAATAAAAAGACAGTAGCCATTGGAAACTTGAGAAAGACCAAACTCACAAAAAGACAACGGGACACAACGCAGTCCCAAGAAATAAGATAAAACTAACATCTTTGCTCAAGTTATGACTGGTGGTGTACTGAGCTGCCTTGCATGGACCAAGTCTTGGGTAAATTAGTGAAAAAGCTAAATTCAAATCATACTTCTTTATAGGGTGCTTCATTGATAATTTGCCTCTAGCAACTTTCTTACAATTTACTAGATGGGGCCTTCAAATAGGTTTTTCAACTTCTTGTTAAGGTTTGGTAAGCTTCTCTAACAGAAAGAGAATGCCTGTATCACTTTAAGGTTAATCGCAAGGCCGCTTGTGAGTTAGCATATTGAATTTTAATTGGATTGGGTAGATGAGCTATGTCATGAACCATTTCTATATCTTCTGTAGTATAAATCCTCATATCATCATGAGAGACAGTAGAAAAAGTGGCCAATGTCCATAAAAATGGGATGCAACTTTGAATTATTGGTTGGTGACATGACATTTTGCATTGTAAGACTAATCCGAATAGTATAGCCTAAACTATCATGTGATTGGAATCATGAAGGAATTTGGTAATAAAACAAACAGTGCTAAAGATTATTTGCAAGAGTTCTATCGTTATGAGATTTGAAATTGTGGTTGGAATCATGTCCAACTCATCTACAATTTGGACAAACTCGTACAACCATTTCCTTCTTGAAAAGAACAAGAAAAGTATAACCTACTGGACATAGCTTGGAAGCCCAAATCTTTGCCGACGCTAACCTTGCCAAATTTGTTTGAAAATGATAGCAATTACTAGTTTTCACCTAGGTTGCTCAAGCTATTGCATCACCAGCAATTGTCCTTGAAGTTCTGATTTTTGGGCTTTCAAATCAGCTACGATATCCTTCAACCGTTGAATATCTTCCTGTAGCTCTGCAATGCCAATCTTTGATTCCATTTCCAAAAGTTCAGCTGTTGCAACACTCCTCAAAGTAACATCAGAAGTTCAGTTGGCTACACAAACTGAGATTAAAATCCTTACACGTAATTCTTTTATAAGATGACAGAGCACTCCGAGAATTCTCAAATCGACCGCCAACAACAAAACACCATCACAATTTACGCTGTAATTGACTTATAGCATCATCAAGACTAAAGTATTTCCATTAGGTTTTCAAGGATTGAAGATCAATCCATCAACCGCCCTCTAATTCTAAAGTAAGGTGCAACCAATACTTCATCGATAGATACGAATTGAATGGCCAAGTAAAGACCAAACCTTTACCCAATTAAAGTTGATCTGGTCCTGAGCGCTGGCATTCGGTGGCACCGATTGAGAATGTACTAAGGGAGATGGACTCTGAGCTTCGAAAAACAGAGACAAAAACCAAAGTTTAAAGACTGCGTATGAGCCGTCGCCACAGACGGCGTCGCCACATAATCTCCTACAAGGAAAGAAATTACAATTGGGGAAGGATTAAGGTGGAAAAGTAAGAGAAGAAATGTACTTTAGAGGCGCCGCGGCGGCTTACACCTGGTGGTGTCGGCAAGGAATCAAGGTTTCCTTGGTCGCTGCGGGAAAATTTTGCCAATTCCGTATGAGACGTTAATGGTTAAATCGGAGGCCCCAATTATTTTCAGATTTTATTACTTTGAACGAATATGATATCAATGTTCTATATTTATGTCAGAAACATCAAGCATATTTTATAAAGTCCTAACATCCACTTATAGCGCACATAAAAGAAATAAAATTGCATATTATGACTAATCATTGTAATTTTTAACTCCAGTGACTATTTAGTTTAAATAATATTTGATATTTTTTTAAAGAGAATTATTTGTGCATTCGAAGTTAGATTTCAAATTCTTATATGTGTCAATTTGATAAATTAATTACTTCTATTATCATAACAAAATAATTTTAAGTTTAATGATAAATCCTTAATCCTTTATTGACATCGGATTTTGGTTGCATGTCCAAATTTTTATTATCGGGTCTCTAATTACAAAACAAAACATCCAATTCACATTTAAGTTATAAGAAAAAATGTGCACATCATATACTTCAAAAATCTAATTATAGACTTGTATGTATTCAACAATAGATAGATACCATCAAGTGTGTAGAAGACTAGCACCTATTTTAAGTTTTTAAATTATATTAATTTAATTTTTAAAATAAGATTTATGTTAATTTAATTTTTAAAATTTTAAGTTCAAATAAAATTTTATTCTCTCGTTAAATTGATACAAATTTTAATATTTAAAATTGTTACAAACTTTACCTTAATAACTAAATTGATACAAATCAATTATTTGAAAGATTAAAATAGGAATGTTATAAGGATCAAATTAATTTTATAGAAATTAAATTAAAATAACTTATCAATAAAGAATGAAATTAATATAAATTTAATTTTATGAAGACTAAAATAGAATTTTAATGTAAATAAAAAAGAACGAAGAATGTTATAAGGCAAATGATTGATTAGTGGGCTATGCATTTGCTTCAGGTCCACACGATCATTGCATGGATTATGTCAACGTTATCATCATTAAGTTAGCTTGAGCCTAACATCATTCATCAAAACAAGTTTCCGTTTGATTTGGTGAACCGTAACTTGTAAATGTTAATTATTGTTACATAAAATTAATTAAAAAAAAATGAGAGATTCCTATTCACGATGTTCGTGGGATATTAGAACTGCCAATTGAAAGCTGCTCAAAATTTAATAATTTAATTGGACCTAAGAAACAATAATTGGATTAACACTTACCCACCGGAAGATTATCATAATCAGTTGACAAATTATTAAATTACTGAATCTAGGGGCGCCACTAAGTTATATTGGTCTGTTTTCTTTCTTATACATTTACAAAATTGTTATCCACGCATCACTCATATATTTTGTCAATAATTTAACAGTTTTTTGCACTTCTTTTATAATAAATTTTATTTTTTTAAAAAAAATAATTTTGCAACTTTGTTATATACTTCTATCCTTCGTCACGAGAGTACACTATGGCCTTTGTTATATAATTCTATCCTTCATAATTTATGCACCTTAAAAGAAGTGTAATTCCTACAATAATTTACGAGAATACACTTTCTTTTTTTATCGTGCGAGGGTAAAATCAGAAATAAAATGTGTGTGTCCATATATAAATAAATAAATATATGTATATATGAGTTTGAATTGAGATGTTGTTCTTTATAAGAGGAGAAAAAATATTAATTACAATATAAATCTACTTATTTATGATATATTTGAAAGTCTGTTTGATTCCCAAAAATAATATGGAAAGTATAATTTTTTGAAAAATAAAAAATATTTGAGTTATTTGATTAGTCATTAATTGTTAAAATAAAAGAAATTTAACTTTTTAGAAAATTTTACTGTTCACAAATTATAAGAAATTGCTGACTTATTCCTTTCCTAAATAAGAAGAATTTTTCATATTTTTTAAAATAGAAATATAAAATTATCTCTACTTAATATAATTAATAACCACTTTAACTTTTTATAATCACTATTTGAAAACTATAATGAATACAATTTATTAATTATAATATATAAATATACTTAATTAAATATAATTATTGATTATATAGAATATAAATATTTTATTAATTATATAATAAATAGAATAAGTATTATATAATTTTATATAAAATAAATATGAAATTTTATATCATAAATATAAATTTTAAATATAATCATAAATATTATTATAATAAAAATTTAATTCTAAGTATATATATCCATTATATTATTTTATTTATTATTTATATTAGCTTTAGTATTTATTATTTTCATATTCAATTATAAAAATAAAAAATATATGTTTCATATTTATTTTATATAATTTTGATATAATTAATTATTTATTATATTGATTATCAAAGTAATATTCTTATTTAAATTATATTAAAACATTTTAAGATACATTTATATATGTACACATAAGACATCTTAATATTCTATATATAAACCTATTTTAAATTTTTAATAAATTAAAATTCATTGATATTTCTTATTTTTATATTTTAATTTAAAGAGTATATTAGTTATTTTGATAATACTTTCTCAAAAGTATAGAATTAAACTAAATAAAATGCAAAAAATTAATTCTTTAAAAAGGTCAATTCCTCAGTATCAACTAAATAATTTTAAATTTTTAAAAAAAATTTATGAGAAAATTTACTTTTTTTGAAAAGCTTATGAGAAAATTTACTTTTTATAAAGTTCAACTACTTAAGAAAACTTACTATTTATGTAAAACAAACAACTTTTAAGAGAAAATAGGAAAGGAAAGAAAATGAATAGTTAATTAGAGGCAGGTAAACATAATCCTATCTAATTTTTTTTATCTAAACTCAATCCTAAATAAATAAAATTTGAATTAAGAAGTTAAGTTTAAGGCTTAAGTTTGGGCTTATATGTTTCAAACTAGGTCAATCAAGATTTGGTCCCACTTGATATTTTATTATATTATATATATTTGATATATATTATGTGATACAAATTTCATCTTAAAGAATTACTATGTATATATATGATGATCTTTTCAATATTTTTTTATTATATATATTAAATAAAATATACATAAATACAAACATATTTTATATATTTATATGATTTAATTATACAATATATATATATATATTAAAATTTTAAAATTAGGCTTAAATCAAGCTGAATTTAGGTTTAGAAAGTAAGAAAAAAATTCAAGTCAAACTAGTATTTGACTGAGCAAGAATATCTTAAAATTTATATAAATTCGGTTTAACTCAATTTTTGCCCGATTAGTTTCATGCCTTCTTCTTTTCTTAGTTGAAAGTTTTAAAAACCTTTTGAATTTGAGAAGTGTGAAAATTTTAGTACTAGAAGGATATTAAAGGGCTTTCGAAGATTAATTGACCATAATCTTCCAGTCTCTTCCCTTCCTTTATCAATGATATGTTTGAAAGTTAAAGAATAGGAAGAAAAAAAAGGATAATGAAAGAAAATAAAGAGATTGATAGAAAGGAGAATGTATAATCAAGAAAGAATTTTCATTTCCTTTATTTAGATCCCTTAAGATTTTTTAAATTAAAACAATAAAATAATAAATAATAAAATGCATTACAGGATTTTAAGGGATTAATAATAAGCCTTTAATATTTTCTTCTCTTTAATTAAAACTCTAAAAAAAAAGCACATCCAAATATAATCTTTCTTTCTTCTTCTTCTTTATTTTTCGCCATAATATTTGAGAATTATGAAGGGAAAAGAAAAGAATGAAGGAAAATTAATAAAGTAAAAAAAGGGAGGGAGAATGATAATTATGGTAGAACTTTCATTCCCCATATTATGATATTTACACAATTCTTCAAAATCCCCCCAATTAAAATAATACAAATTAACGAGTTGTAAAATATATTAAAGAAATTAAAAAATATTAATTATAAATATCTCCAATCTTCCTCCCCTTCAAACAATATTTTCAAGTTGGTTATAACATAACATTCCTTTTGTTCTCTTCTCCTTTATTCTCTTCTTTCCAAACATAGCCAATAGCTTTAGCTACCGTACTGCACCCGTCTCTATTCATTAAACCAGCCGGCTGTTCATTTTCTGCTGAACTGTGGATCCTTCGGCCAAGTACAAGTGAACATGCTATCAAGGCAACTTAGGGCTTTAATTTGTATCCATTGACGATTTCACCCTCAACAACGGTCACGTCATCCTCTCTTATCTATTATTATAAGATTTATTTATATTTATTATTATCGGAAGCTTGTTATCCGACCCAAGTTATTAATTCGATAAATTTCTACGGCCTATCCACAAAACTAATATTGTGTTTTTCAGCTAGTACAGTTAATCTTAAATAGTTTACAAAATTAAATAAATAAAATATTAAACACTTATGAAAGGTTTTTAATTAAGATATTATATTCTACGAAAAAAATATTATATATTTATATGGCCACCACAAGATTCAATTATTCAATTTGTGTGTGTGTGTGTGTGTGAGAGAGAGAGAGAGAGAGAGAGAGAGATGTCTTTGAAGGGGTTCTTACAGGAGAGATTGAGTTGAGGTGTGTGTGTGTGTGTGTCTGCGTGAGAGAGAGAGAGAGAGAGAGAGAGAGAGAGAGAGAGAGACGTCCTTGAAGGGGTTCTTACAGCAGAGATTGAGTTAAGCTGGTGGGTGGGGTGAGAAGTCCAAACTTTGCCGTTTTAGTAAGATTGAGAGAGAGAGAGAGAGAGAGATGTCTTTGAAGGGGTTCTTACAGGAGATATTGAGTCGAGGTGGTGGGTGGGGTGAGAAGTCCAAAACTTTGTCGTTTTAGTAAGATAATTGTGAGGGACGGTCGCATGTGGACCTAGAAAAATAAGCAAGTCCATAGGCAGTCCATTACAAGTTTATAAAGATACAAGCATGAAAATGATGTTCCACTTGTACCAACGAGGAATCCTAGTGATGTTAGTTGATTTTTTTTTAATAAAATTGAAATCTTATTTTTAAAATTATAGGATCACAGTAAAATAATTTATAAATTACACAAAATTACAATTTTATTTTATAATAATAACTTGTATATATAATTTTATTTCTCAAAAATAAAATTATTTATATAAAGAAGTGATATTATATATATAAATTGTTATTTAAAGATAAAATTACAACCTTATACAATTTAAATCTCATTCTGCTTTCATTCAATAATTTTATAGGTAAAATTATTAATTTTATTTTTTATATTGATGTTTGAATGACGATGAAGAAGTTTAAATTTAATATATCCACCAACCTATTCAAAATTTTCAAAACTATTTCATTATCTAGTGGGTTTAGTGGGTTTTTTACATCTAAGATGTTGTTTGATTTATATCAATAGTATCTAAAGTTTATTTTTGAAAAATTAAAAAGGTACAAGTTATTTAGTTAACTATTATATAATAAATTAGAGAAAATAAAACTTTTAGTGAAATTTTACTTCTTAATAAAGTATAAAAAGTTATTTACGCACTTCTCTCATACATAAATTCTACTTCTTATATTATTTATAAATATAAAAATAGGATTATTTTTATTAAATTTAATGAAAAATAATTAAAATTTAATAATATTATAATAATATTAATAATATAATAATTATTTTATTAATATTTCTTAAGTTCAAAATTAAATGAAATAAAATATAACGAGTTACTTTTTGAAAACTGTTACTTTTTTACTATCAACCAAATAATTTTAAAAACTTCTTAAAAAATTCAAATAAAAAATTATTTTTTATAAAATTTAATTTTATGTAAAAAATTATTTTTCATACGAATTAAACAACTTTTAAGTAAATTGCAAAGTAAATTGCACCTCCTTCTATAGAGTGAATAAATAAAAAACCTTATAAGATACAATCAAAGAAGTTAAACAATGAATTTATGGAAGTGAATTCTAAAGAAAAAAAAAGAGAAAATGAGTTTATGAATACCAATTTATGCTTACTCAACCTTTTTATAGGATTGTTTTGATATCATTACAAAAAATGCGGAAATTTTGTCTAATTCTTTTGTCAAGAATCGGATAATGTTGTGGTACTATTGAAGTGCATGCTCAATTTTTTGTACTTTTCTATTGAAATTTATTAATATTATAAAAATTAATTGGCTTAACTTTATTTAAAAAAATAAGTTGTAATTTTATATAAAATTTGCATCTAATAAGTATACAAAAAAATCATAAGGCATAAATCAAGTTAGAAGGACATTTTAAAGTTGAAAATTGTCGAAAATTCAAACATGTGTAAAAGCAATAAAATTTCGGTTCAATGTGCGGGATAGAAATGTAAATATAGCAAATGCATCGTATAGCTGAGCAGCTGGAAAGAGTTAAGGGTGACATCTTCAACCCTTGAATTGGGATAGAAAGTAGATTTGCGTATGTGATGAGGTAATTAGGAAATGTAACAATGTTTTAAAGATGGACAGATGATTGAATCGGGAAATAAAAAAATGGGAAGAGATATCAATTCACCATTAAATTTTACTAAATATTAGATTTATAATTTTTAAAAATTAAATATAAGATATTATACGATAATAAATTAACAATCAAACCTAGTGGTATATGTTAATTTACTATTACATCAACGATAAATCATAGTCATTTCCTAAAACTAGTTCAAGATTTAATGATTTAATTACTGTTAAAGCAAGATAGAATTAGAATTATAATATAAATTTAAAATTTTAATATAAATAATTTAAAATAATTAAATTATTTGAAAGTCAAATTTATATATATAATATGAAAAAAAATTTAAACATGATCAAATAGTTTCATAATTTTATAAATTCATCATTCAAATTATTACAAAAAAAAATTAATATTGATTCTTTTTTTTTTGTTATGTGACTTTTATTTATAAACTTAAGGTAATAGTTAATTATTTGGAAGTTTGAACTTTTAATATATATATATATATACTATGAAATAAAAATAATGTTATTTATGTAAATAATAGTAATTTAAATAAAATCAAATAAATTGATTTGTGAAAATTGTGATGGATTTACTAATTTTTTGATCAATTTTTTTAAAATTAGTTTTAAGGATTAATCAATCTGATTAGATTACTAGTTCATAATTTTTCTAATTAAACCAATTGGTTCGATCCAATTTTTAAAATATTAAAATATAGTATTGGATAATTGTTTCATCAATTACTAATGAAAGAGTTTAATTAATTAAGATATTTTATTAACAATTAAAGTCAACTTATGAGTTAACTTATAAGCAGGACTTCGGTCCCCTACTTGATCTCCAGGGTTTATTAACCCCAGATACATGGACTGTTAAAGGCCATAAGCAGCAGAAGGGCAGAAAAAGACAAATAACGCCTGTGGTTCAAAGATCACACCCATATAGATAATAACTTTAATTTTCACATTAGTCCACAAGTATGTGATAATTACAAAGTTATCCTTGTCATGGACTGAACGAGGGTCAAGATAGGAAAACAATTTCTATTGTTAGTTTAGTGATGGAGCCTAAGACTCTTTCATAAAAAAAAATCGAGATAATTAATAGACGTTACTAATAGTAAATTAAATAATTAATTGATGTTACATAAAAAATTATTTTAAGATTTAAATGTAATTTTAATTTTTAAAATATAAATTATATAATTTTAATATTTAATTTAAATAATTTATTTTAATTTTTAATTATTAAATTAGTACAATTTTAATTTTTTATTTAATTTTTAATATTTTTCATCAATGTTTATTAATTTTTATTAACTCTCATTTGATCATTATATATTTATTATATTATTTTTAGATAAATTATATTTTTTAAAAATTTTATTGACTATTAGCTCCTAACATGATTTAATTTTTTATATGTGATCTATTAATTTTGTTCAAAATGTTTAAAATTTAGATAAAAAATTTTCATTAATACTTACATGGATGTTATTTTTGCTTAATATTGAGAATATATTATGTGAAATGGCTTTGTAAGATCATGAAATTGATAAAAATCAAATAGAAAAATTAAAATTGTACTAATTTAATATTAAGAGAATAAAATAGATTATTATAAATTAGGAAGTCAAAATCATATAATTTACATTTTAGAGGATTAAAATTATATTTAAGGCTTATTGTAATTGTCCAAGCTCTTATACTTCAAATAATTAATACCTATAATAATATGATAATAAATAGAAATTACTTCAAATAAGTGAAATTTTGAAATTTCTTTATATGTTTGTAACTAACCCATGGGTCCTGTTATAACTTCATATATTTTAGATTAAATTAAAATATGTGTATTATATGATTCCTTCGTATTTATAATAATAATAATAATAATAATATTTTATGAAGTAAAAATTTTTTATATAAAAAGATTTAAATTTAATTTATTATTAGTGTAAATTAATTTTATACTATTAATTAACTATATGTTATCATATATTATCTTATACACATACTTTTTGTAGAATTTGCAATTACCCTTAATTAAGGCCTTATTGAGTTTATATTATTGTTGTCCACTAGATTCATTTTTCTTATTTTAAAAATGAGTCTAACAACAATGGTTAGTTTGATAGCAAAAATAAGTCTAGTAGGCAACAATGCTATAAATCCAATAAAGTCCAAATCAAGGGCAATAACAGGTTTTACAAGAAGTATATGCATATAATAGTATATGACAACATATAATTAGGTGATGATATAAAGCTAATTTACACTAATAGTAAATTAAATTTAAATTCCTTTATATATTATAAATGCGAGGGAATCATACTATGCACCAATTTTAAATTAATCTAAAATATATGAAGTTGTAATTAAACTCATGGGTTAGCCACACACATATAAAGAAATCCCACTTAAGAAATGTAGCATTAAATAATACATTTTAATTCTTAAAAAGTTTAAAATCAATATTTATAACTCAGTTATATCTAATTAATGATTGATGATATTTTTTATATTTACATTATGTTTATATTAGGAGTAATTTCTATTTATTTCCATATTATTACAGGTATCAATTATTTGAAGTACAAGAGCTTGGACAATTAAAATAAGATTTAAATATAATTTTAATCTTCTAAAATGTAAATTGTATGATTTTAATCTCCTAATTTATAATAATCTATTTTACTCCCTTAAATATTAAATTGATACAATTTTAATTTTTTATTTGATTTTTATCAATTTCATGATTTTATAAAGCCATTTTCACATAATATTTTCTCAATATTAAGAAAAAATAACATACATGTATGTATTAATGAAAATTTTTTATCTAAATTTTAAACAAAATCAATAGATCACATATAAAAAATTAAATCATGTTGAGGCTTAATAGTTAATAAAAATTTTAAAAAAATATAATTCATCTAAAAATAATATAATAACGTATAAAAATCAAATGAGAGTTAATAAAAATAAATAAAATTTGATGAAAAATGATAAAAATCAAATAGAAAATTAAAATTGTACTAATTTAATAACTAGGAGTTGAAATAAATTAAATATTAAAATTATATAATTTATATTTAAAAAATTAAAATTACATTTAAATCTTAAAATAATTATGTGAGTAATATCAACTAATTATTTAAACTACTATTAGTATCATCTATTAATTACGTCTTTATTTTTTTATGTTTTTTGGTCAAAGACCTTTAGGCTTCATCACTACACTAATAACAAAAATTGTTTCATTATCTTGACTCTCATCTAGTCGACGATAAGGTTCAACTTGTAATTATCGCATATTTATGGGCTAATGTGAGAATTGAAGTAATTATCCACAGATAGCCGTGATCTTCAAACGACAGAGGCTATTTGTCTTTTTGTGCCATTCTATTGTTTGTGGCCTTTAACACCCCACGTGTCCGAGGTTAATGAACCCCGAAAATCAAATGGAGGACTGAAGTCCTCCCCTTAACTTATGGATTATTATTATTGTTGTTGTCGTACAATCAACTTATGGCTATTTAAAGAAGTTTATAATCAATTAATGCACTAAATGTTAAAATACATTCTAGTGTGCAAAACTGCAACTTCTAGAATAAAGTGATGATTTGTACCACTAAATTATTCAATCTTTGAACCCATAACTTTTAAAATAAATTAAGAATTTAATTATTGAAAATTAGTTTAATTGCATGTGAAAAGTTAGATAATAAACTTGTAACTTCTCTTAGTCGTATGTTCAAATTTCTCTTAACACTATTTGTCTAGTTTTATGGATAACCAGTTTTCACTAGAGGGTTAGTTGAGTTGTTGCCTCCTAACTAAACTTGAGGTAGGAAGAAAGTTATATCAGTAACAAGGTAATTAGTGGATTTAGTATTGGGTGAACATTTCATTAACTATCAATAAGAAAGGTTAGATGGTTAAAAAATTGTATTAGTATGGCTATTGAAAGAAATTTATGACTAATTAATACATTAAATGTTATAATATATTAAAGGTCATAACTTATAGAATAAAGTAATGATTAGTACCAATAAATTAACATATTTTTAGAATGATTTGCTCTTTTATTAACTATGTATTGATGTTCTCCTATTAGTTGTAGCAAATCCACATGTTTTAGAATAAAGTAATAATTTGACTAATAATAATTGATATAACTAGTAGGGGAAGATTCAAATAAGATTTTTATAACTTCCATTAACTAGAGATTCATATATCCCTTAAAGCTAATCATCTTGTTTGATAGCAACCATTCTTAAGGAGATCACATGGAACTTATAAACTAGTTGAGTTATAACTTAGCTTGATTAACCTTAAGATAGGTAAGAGGTTTGCATAAAAGGTAATTAAAAAATTTAAAAGTAGATGAACATATCATTAGTTATCAATAAAAAAAAAAGATTAAGTGATTAAGATATCTTGTTAGAATTAAGATAAATATATGGTTATTTAAAAAAATTTATTTTTAATCAATACATTAAATATTATAGTACATTTGTATGCACCCACAACTTTTAATATAAAGTAATGATTTATGCCACCAAATAATCAACTTTTAGTATACTCCATCTTTTAATGATCATACATTAATGCTCTTTTAAGAATTGTGAAAACCTTAAGAATTTTAAAATAAAAGTAAGAATTTGATATAAGAGGATTAGTTAAAATTGATTCTAAGAATTTAAATAATATTCTTTGTAACACTCCTTGATTGTTATGTGTTTTAATATTATCAATGTAAGTTTTTATATTTGATTTACATTCATTTTCAAAAGAATTTCTTCTCCTTACTATTGTTTTTCCAATGCCTATTCTCGATGATAAAATTAAGTGAACTTCTTTTTTCAACCATTTTCTACAAAATTAAAACAAAGTAAAAATTTGTACCCTTGAATTATCGAATTTGAATATTGCTTAAATTGAATTAAGTATAATAAACAAAATAAAACCAATGGATGACTATTTCTAAAATTATAATTGCTAATAACATATTTTATTTAATGTAATGTATAAATTAAAATTACCTCTCATTAATAAAACAAGAATCAAGTTTGAAAAATAATTGATTTTTTTTAACTTCTAAATTAGAATAATGTACAGTTAAGTATTTTATGTCAACAAGAATAATCCTTAACAAACCAATAAGGAAAGGACGAACCTTGGAGAAGAAGACAACGTAATATGCGGAAGTTGACCATAAAGGAAAGGTTATGATTGTGGACCTTTAGCCTAGTACTAGCAAAGTTAGCAGTCAATTATGATTCGATACCCTCATGGAATTAGATAACTATCACTTGATAAAGGATAAGGTGGAAGTGACTAATGAGGAACTAATATTAGCTGTCAATGCTAACATAAATATAAGTAAATGATAGTGATAAAGGATAACTAAAAAAAAAGGCTAATAAGTCAACCTCAATAGCTTTGGGCCCACTAAAAAATGTTAAGGGGAACCATCCACCTAAACAACCCCCTTATGAAAAAAATGGACCAATCTCTACAGTTAGATTAGAGCCCATAAGAAACATCCTTAAAAAACAATCTAAGCAAATAAATACTGCACTGGTATAAATAACTCATCGACCTATTTTGAACCAACTAAGTCCCATGCAAGTGGAGAGCTCTACAAGGATAACATGCAATGTTGAAGCTCAAGGGGAACAGCACTCGAACTCGCCAAACCAACTAGGGGGTCTTAGTGTACCCTAACTCATGAAAATATATCCCACTTCAATATCATATAAGGAACTTGTTCATCTCTCCAGCATAACAGAGAACAACACTCTTTAGTGTAACCTGGCGATTGATGCTCTCTATATCAACCCTAGATTTATTTCCACATTCTATGAACATAGCAAGTTGGAACTATAGAGGAGTTAGAGCTCCATGTTTCATTTCCCAAGTAAGAAATTTAATTTAAATGCACCACTTAGGAATTTTATTAATAGTTGAACCTAGGATCAAGGACTCTAAAGCTATAGTGATTGTTAGGAAAATCAGACTAGATGGTCACTATATGATTCACCGCAATGATTTCATAGAAGGCTTAAAGCTATTATAGAACAATGCCTTTTATGATGTTATAATTACCCTATCGCACGCGTAATTTATTCATGCAAACTACATGTTAAAAACCAATGGTAATGTAGGTGTATTAATAGAGGTATATGGATTACAGAAACCTTTATAATGTAAACTCTTATAGGAATGCCTTCGATCTTTGGCCATTAACATCCATAAATCGTGGATACTATTAGGAGATTGGAATGCTTATGAGATATGGTAGAAAAGGAAGGAGGAAGAGCACCTAGCAGTATGAAACAGCTATCCGAATGCATCACTCATTATAATACGATTGAAATGGGTTTTTAGGGGCCTAATTTTACATGGGAAAGATATAATGTTAAGGAAAGATTAGACTATTGCTATGTAAATAGAGAGTAGAGATTAGCTTTCCCAAAAGCATCTATTTTTTATCTCTTCCCCATGAAATCATAGCACCATATTTTGCTAGTTCGCATGAGGCCAAATCATGCGACCACCCATGATTCATAATTTTTTACATTCCATGTAGCCTAGCTCTAGAATGATACATTCCCAACAATTGTTTAAGGGGCTTGGAAGAATAATGATGACTAGCTTAAAGCATTAACTAACTTTTGAGAAATAGTACAAAAATGGAATAAATAAGCCTTTGGAAATATATTTAAAAGAAAAAGAATCATAATGACCAGACTTATAGGTGTTGAACATGCTATTAACAAAAGGTACAACCTTTTTCGAGGTACAATACGGAAGAACTTATGGCAAGAATATGAAAAAATACTATCATAAGAAGAAATCACTTGATATTAAAAGTCAAGATGTAAATGGTTACTTTATGGAGATTAAAATACTAAATATTTCCATACTCAAATGACAAATAAAAGGAAAAGAAATAAGATAGAAATGTTGCTTAACCAAGATGGTAATTGGCAATTGGACTATAAAACTCTTTAAGATATAGTAGTTCACTTCTTCTCAAACCTTTGTATTGGTAAAGGTTTAAATCTCCAACCTTATTCATTGAGAGGATTATTTCCAACCATTGAGGATGACTAGATGAAATACCTATAGAGCCAAGTGGATGATGAGGAATTAAAACAGGCTACTTTCTTTATAAACATTTTTAAAGCACCTAGAAGTGATGGATTACAAGCAATTTTCTTCTGAAGTCAATGGCACATGATTAACAAATCAATTTATGACTTAGTGAAACAAACTTTTAATCATCATAAGGACATTGAGAAAATTAATAAGACTTTAATAGCAGTAATTCTTAAAATAGATAAACTTAAATCTATTGAGGAATTTCACCATATCAACCTTTACAATGTAGTCTACAAAATTCTAGGTAAAATTCTTGCTGAATGCTTAAAGCCCGTGATGAAACATGTAATATCTCCAAATTAAAGTAACTTCATTTCGAAATAACATGGTTTGCATAACATTATAGTAGCTTACAAAGTGATTCATTCCATGAAGGCCAAAAAAGGAAACAAAGGCTACGTGGCTACTAAAATGGACTTAGAAAAAGTGTATAATTGTTTAGATTGGATTTTTCTTAGAAACCTCTTCTTGATGTTAGATTTAGCACTACTTTTATGGAGTTCCATATGAAGTATGTTTCCATTTGTTTTATGCGCATCATTTAGGATGGTGAGCTTATAGAAACTTTCAAACCCTTCTAAGGGTCAGGTAAGGGGACCCATTATCCCTTATCTCTTTATTCTTTACATGGAGAAGTTAGCTTAGGGGATATAGGTAGTAGTTTAAAATAAAAAATGGAAACCTATCATGCTTACTCAGACATGGAATTCCACTTTCATATTTACTTTTTACTGATGATCTCATCCTATTTATGGAGGCTTTGATGGAATAAATAGGTATTATTTGTCTAGATAACTTTCGTGAAAGCTTAGGACAAAAGGTTAGTACCAATAAAACAAAAATATTTTTCTCCAAGAATGTAAGTCATCTTAAAGGCAAGGAGATAAGTGATCATCTCCACTTTCATCATTATGGTGATCTTGGAAAATACTTGGAGGTACCTTTCCATTATAGAAGAGTTTTACCAAAGTCTTTCAATTATATTATTGAGAAAGTTAAGCAACAATTAAGCAATTGGAAAGCAAAAAGATTATCCTTTGCTGGCTAAATTACCTTTTCAAAATCAATCTTGTCTACTGTTCCCTAATATTGTATATAGACTAATAATCTTATTTCTTTAGTTTATTCCAACTTAGATTAAATTTGCAAAAACTTCATATGGGGTTTTATTGATGTAAAGAGAAAAATAAACCTCATTGCATGGGAGGTCATTTGTTTTCTTAAACCAGCTAGTGGATTGGGCTTATGTTAAATAAAGAGAAATAATAAAGCCTTCCTTATAAAACTTGCTTGGGGTCTTATTGAAAATAAAGATTTATTATGTGCACAAGTGTTACATACTAAATATAAATGTGGCCCCTTTATATTACCAAATGTATCCAAGAGAAGAAACTAGTTTAACCTTTGGTAAGGGATTTATAGAGTGTGGAATGATATGCTAAAGGGTATATGTTGGATTATAAATAACGGGTAGGAGGCCAAGTTCTGGTAAGATGCATGGTTGCCCAATTGTAAACCACTTTGTGAGATAAGTACAATAACTATGCCACATTTAGAAGACAACTATATTATCAATTCATACATAAATGAGCATAGGGATTGGAACATGCTTCAGCTATAATAATATTTAACATTGGAAGTTCTTGCAATCATTTAGGGCATTCTCCTACCAAATCGGACATTGGGGCTAAATAAACTAATCTAGAAACACACCATGGATGGCTCGTTCATAGTTAAATCTAATTATTATCACCTTGTAGAGTTTCCTATTACATTAAAGAATTCTACATGGAAGAATATATGGAAATAGCCAGCAACAAAAAGAATTTAGGCTTTCCTATAGCTACTATGTAAAGAAAGATTGCTCACCAATATATAGCTTAAAACTAGAAACATATATATGTCTGACATTTGTCCATGCTGTCTTTAAGAAAATGAAACTACACTGCATATAGTAAGAGATTGCCAAATAATACAACACCTATGGCTCTTAGTTATTAAAATACAATATTGGGAAAAGTTCTTTTCTTGACCAATCTCTGAGTGGATTGACTAGAACTTCTCTGTAAATATTAGGAAAGATCACACATCGCATTAGGTCACAAAATTTAGTTTTATCTATTGGTTATTATGGTTAAACCATAACAGACTTGTGTTTGATTAAATAGCAAATAACATTTATCACATTCAATTCTTGGTTGCAATGAAAATTAGAGAATTTTTAACAGCTTCTTCAAGAAGATAAAAAAACAGATCAGTTGGTATCCTCTAACATGTGAATGGATTAAATACAATACTAATAGAGCAATACATCATAAACACCAAGCTGCCTGTTGAGGCATCTTTTAGATAATATGGGTTACTGGATATAAAGATTTTCTAGGTTAGTCAGTATTTTCTTAGTGTTAATGGCTGAGTTGTAAGGGTCTCCATGTTGGTTTAGTCCTTGCTTAGAAGTGTGGCTGGAGAAAAATCCAGTTTAAATTGGACTCAATCTTAATAGTATGTCTAGTGTAAAATGGATGTCCAAACTCCCATCCTTGCAAAGCCATTGTCAAATTCATTCAACTCTAGTTATATAAATCATGGCATATTAAAATGAGTCATTACCACAAAGAAGCAAATCAAGTAATTGACTATTTGACAAATCTAGCATTCTCATATTGTTCATGGCAAGTCTTTGAAGTTCAACTTTATGCTCTTCTTCCATGTGTTCGTGGCCTTTCTCTCAAACATGATAAGGAACTCGTTTCTTAGGATTTTCTTAGGTTTTTTCGTTACAAAAAAAAAGGTGAGAATAAACATGTTTACCCTAAAAAAAAAACATATATGGTAAGGGTAAACATAGGCACTTTAACCTTGGCTTTGTTGAGGATATGGTTTCAAGTTCTTAATGCAGAAAATTTTATGATATATTAATTATTTTGATATAATGATAGATTCAATTAATAAATTTTATTTATTTATATAATATTATAAAAAATGAATAAAATTTAGTGATCTAGTTTAATAATGTACTGATATATCGAATTTTTTTTATTTTGCATGTGTCTTAAATTCATAATGAAAATTTTTTGAAAGAGTAATCTTAGTGGTGTAATAATATATAATATTAGCTTAGGAATTTTATTCCTCTTGCGTCATAGATTTAAACCTTCAATCTTGATGTATGTGTGTTGAGTTAATTATCACTCATACAATTATTAAATTTTTTTTGAAAGACTGACTTTTTAGAATGTTAATTATTTTGGACTTTTTTAATTTTAAAACAAAAATTAAATCCAAGAATAAAATAACAACCTAATAGTAAAAATATTTAATCCGAACTTAGAAAAATTACTCGATTTCAATATGAACTCTCGAAGATAAATGATACAAGGACGCTTAAGTATTAAATTTTTTTAGGCTGATTGACTTTTTAGAATGTTAATTATTTTAATATTTGGATTTTTTAATTTTAAAAAATAAATCTAAGAATAAAATAACAACCTAATAGTAAAAATATTCGAATTCTAACCCAAAAAAATACTCAATTTCAATATGAACTCTCGATGATAAATGATACATGAACGCTAAAGTACTCATTGACATTGATAATTTTAAGTTTCTAATTCATAACTACTTATTATTAATGCATTAATTAATATACTTTTCTGTAAGTGGGATAAAATTTCCTTGAGTCACATTAGATGGAGTTAGACTATTAAATTAATGGAATCAAATATTTACAGAAAATTTTTTACTTTCACTTCCGCATATTTAACCACTCATAAAAATATATAATGTATTATTTGATTTCTTAAAGAATAATTTTGATTTTATGAATTTTTACATTTATAATTTATAATATTTTTTAGTCATTGCTTAATCAAGGTTTAAAGAAATTGTGAATAGGGGTGTAAAACGGACCAAAGTCCACGGACCGATCCGCGGATTTTACGGGTTTTTACGGACTTGGACTATTAAAATTTGGTCCGTTTCTTTTACGGGTAATACGGACTAGTCCGGGCGGACTAAAAATCCGCACGGACCGGGCGGATACGGACCGGTCCGCGGACTTACAGTTAAAATCCGCGGACCGGTCCGTATCCTTAAGGATACGGACCGGATACGGACTTTTTACATTTAGTCCATATTTTTAACGGGTAAAACGGACCGGACCTAAACGGACCGGGCTAAAACAGACCGGTCCGTATCCGGTCCGGTCCGTCCGTTTTACAGCCCTAATTGTGAATACAAAATGTAGGAATGAATTTATTCTATAATAAAAGTCTTATTGCAGACACTTCTTAAAAAAGAAGGTAAGAAGAAATTTTCAGATAATTCATCAAAAGTTTTAACATGAGCTCATTACTTAACAAGAGACAAATGAACTCCCATGACCTTAGCAAGTGGTTTGACAAAAATAATTTTAAATTAAAGATGACTCTCCCCTGTGTAACAGTAGCAAGTATAGTAATAGATCTGGATTTTTTTTCTCATTATTGTTCTATCATTTTTTAAAAGATAAAAATATAATTTTTATTTCGATACTCATTTTTTAAAAAATACAATTTTAAATAAAGTAAAATTCTGCATTTATATTTTATCTGAAAATGGCCTCCTTTATGTGGGTAAGAGGAGAGGATTGTATTTTATAATAAAAATATATATGATTGGATGGAATGAAATAATAATAAAAATAAAAATGATTAAAAAATATATAATGAGAATGAACATCCTTTATATGATTAAAAAATTTATTTGGTATGTACTATATAATAAGAAAGTCTATTCCCTAAAAAATATATTTTTTTTAAATGATGGAATATTTATTTCATAATATAAGTGATGGAATGAATCATTTTTTCATTCATGAATTGATATTTTTATACATATATCTTTATATTTTTTATATATCTTAACATTATCCATTATTAATATAAATTAAAAAATAGTAATTTTTATATATTTATCTATTAAAATATTTTAATAATTATATTTTTAATAACAAAATTTAAAATATGATATTTTGTATATTTTACAAACAAAATATTTAATATAAAAATTTAGTAAATTAGATATTTTATGCTTTTATTATATAAATTTTTTTGTTAATTATAATTCTAAAAATAAAATTTAAATTATGATAATTTTTATTATTAATTATATCATATATTTTAATAATATTAAATTATTTAACAAGATATTCATTAGTTTTATAATAAGAATATTATTATTTTTAACTATACTTTTTCTATTCCATTTCATTAAAATTTTGTAATACCAAATATAAAAAAAATGAAATATCTATTCTATTCATTATCATACCAAATATAATTACAAAATAATTATTATATTTCATCCCATCAAATATATTATAAAGATACTACTATTTTCATTCACATATATTCACTTCTCGCTTACTCTCTTTTCATATATTGAATTGTAGACCCTGTTATTTATTAGAGGAAAGTGAATGCTTATTTTTTTAAATGGAGAAACCTTAGATATACATCATATATTCAATTAAATTATTTTAAAATAATTTTTAAACATCAAATTATCTATAAATTTATATATAATATAATAATTACAATTACAATTATTTCATTTAGTCATTTAAATGATTGGACCCATACATTTTTTATAAATATCACATTAATAAAAAATCAAATAAAAATTTATGATAAAATAAGATTAATAAAAAGTTCATAAAAATACAAGAACTCATTCATTTAAATTATCAGATATAATAAATAATTATAATTATTATATCAAATCAAAATTTATAAATATTTTTATATTTGAAAATTATTTTGAAATAATTTTATATAATACGTATCGTGTACTTGAGAATTTATCCCAAAAAAAGAAGTGAAATAGTATTTTTCATGTAATAATTGCACAATTCCTCTGAGGGAAGGGGGATCGAATCATATCATATTGAGGGGGAAATGAACACCCCAATCCGGCTCCTCATGATCATATGCAAATCTGGAAATTTCTAAAATGCCACGTGTCGCTAGGAAAAGATCTCGAGGACATATGGGTTTGATTTTGAATAAAAGACGGGAGGATTTGTCCGGGTAACGGAACCGAAATAAATAAAACAAAAAAAAATTGCTTATATGCATTCAACGTTTTTTTTATGCGTATTTGTTTTTGGTTGGAAAATTAAATTTTATGACAAATATTTTTATAAAAAATATATTTTTTTGAAATGAATTGTTTTTTCCTTGTCTGTGTAGAATAAAGAGAGTACTTTTTCTTAATTGGTGGATGAAAGCAGAACATTTTTATTAAAAAATATTATTATACATATAAATTTAACAGAATCTCTTTTATTAAAAATTATTATTATATATACAAATTCTCTTTATGAGATTAGGTCATACAATAATAATTTTATTAATAAAATATTTTGATGATAAGAGATACTAAATCCTAACCAGTCATACTAAAACGTTAAATATATTTTTATTGAACAAAAGCATTTGAAAGTAAATTTAATTTTATAATTTTTATTATTTCATCATAAAATTAGTCTGTATTTAATTATCTAAAATAAAGTTATAAATCACATTTATTACTTTTCTTAATTGTTTAAATATTTTTTGATAAAATTTTTAATATAACATTAAAAATCAGCATTAATAAAAAAAAAAAAAAGGAGGACCACCAGAAAGGGCAGGAAGAGTGGGAGGAAAAGAAATAAGGGGAGAAGCGGAATTAAACGGAAGAAGAAGGAAAGGACTGGAGAACAGTAAACCCTAAACATAAAGATAAAGGGGAAGAGGAAACAGAAATAGAGGAAGGTAGGAGTGGGGTAAAGAGAAATGGGGAAAAAAAGAGGGGGGGGGGAAGGAAAGTAAAATGATAGACAAAATTTTTGTAATATATGGTTAATTTAAAAAGAAATTGTTTTAATTAAATAGAAAGTCTCCAATCCACTATCATCACGGCTTTGTTTGATAGGAGGGAAAGAAAATGGGGGAGAAATAAATTTTAGAAAATTTTTCTCTTCTCTTGTTTTAATAAAAAAAAGAGAAAAAAATTAGATGTAAAATTTGTAATTATTATTTTCTAAGTAATTCAATTTTTTTAAAAAGAAATTCTTCTATTTTCTTCTTAATTCAAATTTAAAAATTCTCTTTTTCCCCCTTTGATTTCTCCCCAATCAAATAGCTATTAAGGGAAAGTCTCAAATATCTATGATTAGTAATCTATTTTATTGATCACAGTTTTAAACATAAAATGATTATTAAAAATAATTTAAAAAAAAAACCTTCTTTCCAAAGAATTTGATCTAAATTTTTATAATTTATCATATTCTCTCCAAACTTTATATATAAAACTATTAATCAATATTATGATAACTTTTTTTAAATTTACAACTCTATATAAAAAGATTGCCAAATTTTGAAAATATATTATGCCAAAAGAAAAGAACATTTCAAATGAATAATACTTCATTCACATCACAAATGTCTTTTATATTTGTAATTGATTTTTACTGTGAAATTGTGAGAGGATGTACAAAATTTATATAATAAAATGTGTATCTAGTATTTATTGAAGGCAATTTTGTTGAGAGGATTTTACTATCTTAGGTTCAAATAAGGATTAATATGGGATTACTTTATTAATTTAGATTTACTTTGGATTAGCATTTAGTTCGCTAAATCATACATTTTTTAGAATTTTAAATGTGCTTTTTAAAAATATAAGTTTTAAAAATATGATATTATTACATTTAATTTATTTAAAAATATTAATAGAAATATTATAATATTTTATTTTAATTCATTTATATATTTTTAAAAATATTATTAAATTATTAAAAATATTCTTATAAAAAATTAGATGATCAATAATGATGAATGATAGTAGGAGAAAATTAACAATGGTTATCGATAATAAGTGATGGTTAACTATAGTTTTTGGTGGAAAGTGGTGATAAAAAAGATCATTAGTAATAGATCGTAATAGTAATAATTATTATCTGTTGTAAGTAATGACCGACAGTAATCATTAGGAGTGGATAGTGATGAATAAAAGTTACTAGCAATAAGTGATAGTGATAACAATTAGCCACTCTAAGTGGTGGCTATTGATGGTAGGTGACTAATGACGGATGACAATTACCGACAATGGATGATGATAGAAGGAAATCAATGATGGTTTCTAATAATAAGTGAGGACCGATAGTAATCTTTGGTAATACATAATAGTTAACAAAAGTCACTGATAATGAATAATGGTGTTAATGGTCACTTATAATACATGGTGGCTAATGGTGATCACCAATGGTAGATAATAATTTATTATGATAATTGACAATAGATAATAATTGACAAAAATTATTAACAGTATAAATGATAGTGATAACAACTATCAATGATGATAATAAAAAAAGATCATTAGTAATAAGTTGTAATAGTAATGATTGTTATTTATTGTAAGTAATAGTCGACAATAGTCATTAGTAGTGGATAATGACAAACAAAAGTTATTAGCAATGAATGATAGTGACAGCAATTAGCCATTATAAGTGATAGCTATTAATGGTCACTTTGACAATACATAATAGTTGACAAAAGTCAATGATAATAAATGATGGTGTTAATGATCACTTATAATACATGATAACTAATGGTGATCACTAATGGTAGATGATAATTGATAATAAATGATGATTGACAAAAATGATTGGAAGTATAGATGATAGTTATAGCGACTATCTATGATAGTAATAAAAAAATATCATTAGTAATAGGTTGTAATAGTAATGATTATTATTTGTTGTAAGTAATAATCGATGATAGTCATTACGAGTGAATAGTGACAAACAAAAGTCACTAGCAATGAATGATAATGACAACAATTAACCACTATAAGTGATGGCTATTGACGGTCACTTTGGTAATACGTAATAGTTGGCAAAAGTCATTGATAATGAATGATGATATTAATGGTCACTTATAATATATGGTGGCTAATGATGATTATCAATGGTAGATGATAATTGACAGTATAGATGATAGTAATAGCAACTATCTATGATGGTAATAAAAAAAGATCATTAGTAATAGGTTGTAATTGTAATGATTGTTATATGTTATAATATAATAGTTGATGGTAGTAATTAGGAGTGAATAGTGACAAACAAAAGTCACTAACAATAAATAATAGTTACAAAAATTAGCCATTATAATGGATGGCAATTGATGGTGGGTAGTCACCAATGATGGATAGCAATCATCGGTGGTGGATGATGATAGAAGGAAATCAATGATAGTTATTGATAATGAATGAGGGCCAATAATAATATTTGACAATACATAATAGTTGGCAGAAGTTACTAGTAATGAATAATAGTGTTAATGATCACTTATAGTATATCGTGACTAATGGTGGGTACCAATGGTCATGATGTTGTTAATGGTCACTTATAGTATATGATGGTTAATGGTGGTTACCAATGATGAATGATAATCAACGATAATAATTGACGATAAATGATGGTTGAAAAAAATAATTAGTGATATAGATGATAGCGATAACAATTATCGATAATGAGTTGTAAACAGTAATTAGTAATAATCAATTGCTACAAGTGGTGGTAATGAAGTAAATATTGAAATATGAACAAAATAATCTATTTATCTTATTAAAATATTTTTGTATAATAAAATTATAGGATAATCACTTTTCTTATACATATTTTTGTAAATATTTCTCTAAAAATTAAATTAAATATGATAATTCTCCATTCTCTTGTAATGTTTGTAAGAATATAAAAATAATCCGTCAACAAAATACTATCTAAATATAAAAAATATTTTTATTATTAAATATGTATGAAAGAGAAATAAAAAAAAAAGAAATAACAGGTGGATATTCATTATAGAATAGTGCTAAATATTAAGACACAGAGGGGTCCGAGCGTGACTGTCAAATCTACTTATTCTCTCTTTCTCTCTTCTCTGCTCTCTCTTCTCTCTCTCCCTTCTGATAAATTCAGAAGCCTGTTTGGTCCGGAAATTGGATTCAATCGCCGATCTTTGTTACAACTCCTTGGGAACCCCTCGTCTTCATCTTTCAATCTGTTTCCCCGTCTCTTCTCTTCTAAAACTATCATGTTCCAGATTTTCAAGGTACGATTTGGCATATATACTATATTAAATTGAAAAAATATAATTTAATTCATCTTATACAGATAATAAAACCTGAGTTTTTGTCCTCGCGTCCTTGTTCTTATTTGCTGCTCCTTCCTCTGTTAGCTGGTGAGTTTCTCAATATACTTTTACTAAGACATTGATTTTATCAGCCGTCTTTTTGCTCTTGTTTCCACTGCTCTCCGCCTGTTTGTGTTTTCTTCTACGAGGATCTCCACAATTTAGTGATTTTTTTTTCTGAATTTTTGTTGAGTTAATTTTCTGTTTGCTAATTAAGGAATTTATGCTGCTGTAAGTTTTCCGGTATGCTTTGAATATAAGAATTCCTGATATGATGCTTTTTTGGTTTAGGATATTTCTGAATTTTAAAAGTAATGTCAGTTTTGAGTCATTGAATGGGTTTTGGTTTTATTCAATGTATGTTAATGTTCTGAGAATTTGGACAACTGCATTCAACATTTGCCCCTTTTTTGGCCTTAATTTTGTTTGAAAAGTTTAATAATACTGTCTCTGCAAGCAGTACCTTCAAGGCTTCATCTCCCCTGCATCATTGACTAGTTTTTTTGGTCTCTGAGATTCTTCTTCTTTAGAACTCTTGCTTTAGGTTGGTATTTCCTTAGTACATTAAAAAAAGGTTCCTTTTTGTGGAAATGGGATCTGCTTTTTCCCATCCCATCATAAATAACGATAATATTATAATAACATGATGAATTATCAATAACAAATAGCATAATCACAATAATAATAACAATAACAATTATAATAATGACAACAGTAACACTGCAATAACATTAATGTTATTAACCAATAAAAATAGGAATAAAAATAAAAATTCATGTCTACAGTCTTATTCCTCTGGAAAAGGTAATTCTCCATGGATGTCATGATTTCTACTACAGACCTTGTCTCATCTGTCCAAATGCCTTAAACAATTCCAAAACTTGCTCATGTTGTCTCTCTGTTTAGGCTAGTGCAGGCATGTACAGATAAGGTGATATGATTATGGGCAAATTAAAAAAACAAATTAAAAGTACAAATTTCTATTTTTATTTTTATAAATCCTTTTTTTTTATGCCTTTGTTCTTTCCTTCTCAGAATTTCCTTTCTTTCTGCTCGTGATACAGGAGGTCCTGACGTTTGTTTAGCTTTTGGCTCGGAAAAGTTTTAGAAAAAGGGAAGAAGAGAATTAATGGAGGGTGATACATTCTCTTCTGGTCTTGGCAATGGCAGCCAGATGGATGGGAAGATCCTGCAGACATTTCAGAAGAGCTTTGTTCAAGTCCAGAACATCCTGGATCAAAACAGGCTTCTCATTAATGAGATCAACCAGAATCATGAGTCCAAGATTCCAGACAACCTCAGCAGGAATGTTGGTCTTATAAGGGAGCTCAACAACAACATAAGGAGAGTGGTTGACCTTTATGCAGATCTTTCAAGTTCCTTTGCCAAATCCATGGAGGTTTCATCTGAGGGCGATTCCAGCGGGGCTTTAAGATCAGACGGAAAAGCCAGCCAGAAGCGACATCGGCCCGGATAGCAAAGCTTGTTTTGGTAAAATTCTTTTGCTTGTTGGAGACTAGAAGCATAAACATCATAATTTGTGTTGATTGAGGTTTAGAAGAACAGAGATTAGATCTTCTAGCTGAAGAAGCTGTCTTGTATCAGAGAACTGTTCCTAGCCCGTCACTTACTCCTTACATCTCAGAATAAGGGAAAAAAAAAGAAAAGAAAAGAAAAAAAAGAGAATTAGAAGAGATTTTCCAGAATTTCTCTCATTGTAACCTTGTAACTGTGGATGTGGATCTAATAGAAATTAAGTATGTTTGTATGACTAATTTAATTATGTAAGAATGTTATCCCCCCCCCCCAATATAATCCGCTAATGTTCTTTGTTTCCTTGATCTTTAATTTACGTCAGCTTTGATTGCATGAAATATCTTCGAAATTTTAGAAAATAAAATTTAGATGGTTATTAGCATCCATCAACTTTTCTTTAGGTCAAAAAGGTTCTCATGAATTTTGTCCCTTGCTCTCTTTTATTCTTGGAGGATAACTTCTACTTTTGATTAGAACTCTTAAAAAGACCTTTATTTATTCCCTTTTTCAACCTCAACCAAAAAAGTGTTATTCTTAGTTTTTACTTTATTTTAGAACTGAAAGTGAGAAAAGAGTGCTGCAGATACTGTTTTAGGCCCTTTCCCATGTAACCAGCAGAGCTTCATATTCCCAATTCCAATTCTTTGCAAAGAAACCCTATATAGCTGATTTTCATGCTCTTGTGTCTCCTTTTGTGTGTATGAAGATGCTCTGAAACAGTAAGAAGAAAGCAGCCTTAGGTGATAAAATCTTTTCTGTTCCTGATCACACACCACCACAACAACAGAATCTTATATAAG
Source organism: Sindora glabra (assembly GCA_020226215.1). NCBI lineage: Eukaryota > Viridiplantae > Streptophyta > Magnoliopsida > Fabales > Fabaceae > Sindora > Sindora glabra. The sequence continues at coordinate 58,096,688 of CM035231.1, forward strand.
AGAGATGATAAGCTTTTGACTATCTTCCTTTTTTTTTAAAAAAAATTATTTTATTTGTTGTTGTAACCAATGGGAGGCCCTTTGAATGGTATTGGCTGGTAAATAAAAATAAAAAAGTATTCAAAAATAGCTTAAAACAAAGCACTAAAGTCACCCCCAAGGACATATGTATAAACAGTGACCCCCAACAACATGACAAGGGACCCAAAGGTTCTCTTTTGGGATGGAACTAAACATCCCCATACTTATCTCTTCCCATATACTACTAACTTCTTCCTCCTCTTTTTATTTCCCCATTCCCCCCCCCCCCTTTTTTCTCATTCCCTTTGTGCAATAGATGTCCTCGATCCATAAAGAAAAGCAAAATTCATGTTTTGATTCTCATGCTTGGTTCACATCCTTGTCTCACATTAAATTCAGACATTTCCGATGTAAAAATGCTTAAACACTTATGTTTGTGTTCTATAATACAAATGTGTATCTGTTAGAATTTCTTTTTATAATAACTTTAAAATTGAAGATACTTATGTTTGTGTTCACATTTTTTTCACGTTATATATTTTATGTGAAAAGACATAAATAATAGAAACGCGAGTTATGAAATATGAATCTTTTAACAATCTTGAAATTAGTGATATACTTCTAATGCTTTCCAAATTGTCCTCTTAATTAGTGATAAATCACCGTGTCAAGAAAGATACACGAACTTTTTTTTTTTGTGGAGCTTCTGATTAAATAATATCAGTCCTCGTATAAATAAAATTCGAGTGTTTTGTTTTATTTAATAATTCAACATTGCGGGAAGTGAAGGACATTATAGTCCCCTGATTGAGCAATGTCATTGAGGGTGGACCCATTGAAAGGCAGGCTAATATTCCCGATCTTAGGAGGGTGGTCCACATGAGGATTGCTGGAAATGGCCTGTTCCTGGTTTAGATTTTGCATATTGAAGGAAAAAAGATGGCCTTTTTCCTCATCTGCAGATTGATCCCTATGTCACTCTTTATCCTGTACACAATCAACACACTCAGTCAGATCTAGCTATTATTGTGAGAACATCGTTTGTCCATCACCACAAACCTCTTGTTTCTGGTGCCTCCTACATATTCAACATTATTATCATGTCTCACATCTTATATACACAATAAAAAGTTACAATTTATAACTTCTCATTTGTTAATCAACTCACAATCAAATACTCATTATTATAGTTAGTTTGATGATACTGGTTCACGAAGATATAAATTTAATATAAGAAAGTATCAATTCGTAAACAATGAATGAATGAAGGATTTTTTATAAGTCTTAATTTTTAATAAGAATGTAATAAAGAATGAGGAAGTATTGTTACAATAATATTTAAGACGCGTAATTGATATTAATCACCATACTCTTAATTAAAATACTTGTGTATCTAACATAACTCTGCATTAAAATAAATAATATAATACTATAAGTTTTAAACCACAATGTATACTAAATTTAGTCTGAAGCAAATAAAAATGAGGAGGTTATAAATAATACTGAAATTGCATCTACATGAGAAAGGCCCGTGCAAAAAAATTATTAATGCAGAAGTCACTTTCATTTTGTTAGAAGGGCCAATGCAGGAGCAAAGTGCTTCCCTCATCACTTCTTTATAAAATAAATGATGCTGATATGAACAAGAGAAGTGACCGATCAATGACCAAATTGAAAAAAAAATAAAAAACTAATATATTGGGTGATCCAATGGAATTAAGTTAAACCTTATCAGCCGCCAATTAGCGGAAGTTTAAGGCTATATTGACTATTAAACCAAATCTAAGGGAAAATATACCCTAGAGTTGTAGGGAGGGTACAGTTTTCAAATACATAAGCATGCTTTGTTGGAGAGTAATCATCAAGGGCTAGAAAATCAAATGTAAAAAAATGGGTTCGGTCCCTAAGCAAGCCAAGACAAATTGAACATTGTATAGTACACAACATGTGCAGAGGGAATCTGCTTTTGCCTTTCTTTCCCTTTGTTCCTTGCATTTCCAGCAAATGGGTTGGAAAGCTGCCCATGTCTAATTTGCCCCTTGAAAGCTAATATTTTTAACTTCCTTTTCTTATAATAATGGTTCTTATGGATATCTGCATCATTAGTTGGACCCAATCTCAACAATTAAACTATAGTAATCCACACACATAACCATACAATATTTGATTTAATTATAGTACTAATTTGATTACGCTTTCTTAATTTTTTTTAGGGAATTAGACTTTTATGTATATAGCATGATTGTTATTCTCAACGATACAATGACATCTGATATAATTTTTGTAATATTTTCCATCATGTCTTAAGTTTAAAGTTAATATCTTATGTGTATGTTAAATAACTTTTCATTTCTCTTATTACAACAACAATATAAAGAGTTTGTTTGATCAATTGACACTTGATGTAATATTAATCTCTTTTTTTATCTTTTGTTTGGCATAATGAAAAAAAAAAAAAACTTCATTTCATTTCTAAATAAATTTCTTTTTAAAGTAGTATTTGATTTTAAGAAAAAAATAAATTTATTTCATTATATTTATGTTATTGTGAAATCCATCAAATTTAGAGAGGATTTTACTAGTATTTATTTCATTTTTCCTAAACCCCATTTATATAAAAGATTTATCCTTCTTATAACATCATATTTATCCATAATACTATCAAAATTTATTTTTTATTTAAATTCTATCCATTTTTAATACATTTTAAAAAAATTTATTTACAAATGAATTGAAATAATTATTTTTGATAAAATTTCTAAATAATAGAATTCATTTATAAAAAAATAAAAATCATACCTATTGAAATAAAATTAATTCTAAAAAAATTGTAATATCAAATAAACCCTTATAATAATATGAATGATAAATAACTTTACTCCTATATATAAAATTTTAAATTTGAATCCAAAATTTAAAAAAAAAATTAAAAGTAACCCCAAATGTTATTACACAACTAAAAAAAAAACTCCGGACCGGTGCAGTCAGTCATAATCTATTTGTCTACGAGTATAGGACTAGGAGGCAGTCCGCCTGCTTCTCCCGACAAGTAAAGTGGTCACATGAATATGACCAAGAGCCATTTCAACGAGTTGTCATCAACTAAAACTCACTGGTACCTTAATCAAATTGTTTCCACAAGGCATTATGAAGACATATGTTCTAACACTCGTAAGTTGAATATAATATCTTGTCATACATTTTTTTATGGCTTCTATTATTTTGATGTCGGAGTATTTGGGACCAATTTTGTATATATCTTTTTCTTAGCTCTCTGTCTTATAAATCTTACAACCAAATTTATCTTTTTCATACGAAAGAAACATACATCAACGTTAATGTCGTTTTTAAAAGAATTCAATGGATTCAGCAGTGTCATGTAAATCCACATGAACAAGGAACAATAACCATTTTAATTTTTATTTATCTAACACCCCATAACTTTCTGCAGCGGAGTGTGGGCTTTGAGTTCTGTAAAGCACCGAAATATATAATTAAATTATTAAAAATAATTATATTGTATTTATTTTAACTAATATATAAATTAAAATTAAAATTATGATATAGGTCAAGCTGTAAGCATTATAATTTAAAATAGATATAGTTACATTTCACAATTATTTCTAAGGTAATTTTGTATGGATTTAAATTTGATTAAATCTCTTAATCATATGTTATTATGTTAATAAAAATTGTTAAAATTTCTTTACTACTATAAAAAAATTTAATTATTATTACTTTTTAATGATATATCCTCTTTTCATTTAATAATAGTGTAAAATATTTTATACTAATAGTAGATCAAATTTAAAATTATTTTGTGATTAATTCATTACTGTACATGTTGAAAATATTTTTTCCAGCATATGTAATTAAGTAATCATCAATTGATTCTTCATAATCTTCAATAAAAATATTTTTTTTTTCATAATTGTTGAAACCACGTGTAAAATTAAGGCTATGCAATTGTTAAGGCTTCTCAATATTTATTTGGGAAAAATAAAAATCTACGTAATTAATTCTATTAAATCTTATTACTTTTGAATATATTTATTATTTTTATTATATATTTTAGTTAATATTTTTTCAAGGGGATTACTAACCTCTATATCCATATGTAAATGTATCTAACTTTCACTTTTTCATTTAAATAAAAAATAATATTACTAATCTAATAATGGTAATAAAATGATAAAGGATATTATAATTGCTATTAATTTCTTATTTTAATGAATGCATTTATTATAGAGATAAAAGAAAATGAATAGAATTAATTTAAGGATAAAATTTAGATAAAATTTCTTAGATATTTATCATAAAGTTCTTCAATCATGTTATAATACGTGTGTTAATTATTTTATTTAATTACTAATAATAATAATTTGATAATTACATAGCTATTAATATGGTAACTATTTAATTTATTTTCTTCAAATAGGATAATTAATACATATGTCATGATTTGATTAGAAAGCTTTAACTTTACTTAAGTTTTATCTTCTATTTAAATATTTTAAATCAATTTTTTATTAAAATCACTTGAATATTTTTTATTATTTTATTATCATTAGATTAATGTTATGATTTTTTTGTTTAAACGAAAAAGTAGAAGTTGTTAACATTTATAAATGGATGTAAAAATCAACACTCCCTTTTTTTTCTATGATCATAATAAGATAAAGGGACTAAAAAAAGCTGTAACGAAACTCAATATAAAATAATGACAAAAAATAATTAATGTGTATTTTGAAATTCCAGAAAAATAAAATTTAAAATTTAACAGAGTATTTCAAATGATAAACATAATAACATATAAATTTTGTGAAGTTCAATGAAAATACATGTCCACGCTAAACTATAAGCAATGAATAACGCTGGTCCGATAACAGCGAACTATATTCGCCCACCAATTTTTGGTGGCACTTATTACAAATAAATGTGGTTGTGCGAGTGTAGATATTGCATTTAAAATGATAAAGAGTGGCTTGCAAATATCATTGGTCATTTCTGATATTTATACAAGTGTTGAATAAGAGATAAATTAAATGAAAATTTATTATCACCAGTTTCTGAGCATAAATATTATATCACGCAATGTTAAACACTGAGGTAAAGGAGCATAAATTAAATAAACAATGTTAACTAATGAGCATAAATTTTATTATATCAGATAATATTATACCCAATGTTGTTGATATACTCAATAAACCCTTCGTTCTTTAATATTTATTGTATTTTATAAAATTTTTATTTTTATCTATTATTTTAAAATTTTGATAAAGTATTAAATATTTTTTTAATTTATTTTTTATTAATAAATATTTCATTATTCTTCTGGAAATATCTCCACATATTAATGCATAATAAAGAATGAAATAATAATTTTGAAAAAATTACTAAAAATAAACAAACTAAATTATTTTATTTTTATATTTATGAAATTGATTAAGTGTAATAATTAATAAAGAATGAAGAGAGTAATTTATAAGCATGGCGAGAAAGTGAATTCCAATCTTCTCTTCGTCATTTTCTACGAGCCCTTTGAAAATGATTGAGAAATTAATGAAATAGAAAATCATGTGCTAGATAAAATATCAACTTATTTATAATAGGATTAAGGTTATGCTAGGTACCATGCGTTGAGTTGTTATTGGGCTTTGGGTCGAATTACTTTATACATAATTACATAAAAAATATTGGTATGAGTCCAAACCCAATTTGAATAATTGTTAAGAAATTTGAAACAATTTAGTTCGATTAAAATTATAAAAGATCCTAGATTCAAAAGCTCAATTATATTTATTTTTAATATTTTTTATATTTAAAGTTAAAATTTTTAAATAAAAATACCCATGTAAATATAATAGGGCGGAAAAATTTATAAAATATTTAATTATATCATATTAGATATTTTTATTCAAAAATAATTATTTTTAATTTATATTTACAATTATAAAAATAAATCCATATAATTAAGTTAAATTGCCTCACTTTATACAATCGAGGTTTGAATTTACTTCAAATATTAATCAAATCATCAAAAGATCTGATTAATATCCAGAACTTAAAAGAAGAATTCAAATTTAATATTTTTTTAAAAATGGGGATCAGGTTGTCCGATGCGAGCACAAAAGGTTTCAAGCGCAAGAATAATTTTCATATTTTTTAAAACTCCAGCGAGGATTGAAAGATAAAGTTGCTTAGGATTTTAGAAGTACATTTTCTGATAATGCTACAACCTTTGCAATGTTGACCTGGCTGGCATCGTTAGGTGAGGCGTAAACACAGCAAAGGTGTGTCTTCACTGATTCATTGGATAGTTTGGTACAATAAATAAAAATCATGTCTCGTTGAATTGAAGTTTCTTTCCCTTGCCAGCATGTAACGAAACTCCTCTGTCGTTTTTCACGAAATGGCACGTCATCATCGATGCGGGCTTGATTGCCATGTGATCTTTCTTAATTATATAATATCCAGCCAAATACTGCTTTGACTTTGACTTTTTTAGATTTTTTTTTTTGGCACTATTAGACTTTTCTAACTCCAGAGCTTAGGCTATAATTCTACAACCAATAATTGTAGGAGGTTACACAATTTGCAGTATTATCGTGAATTTTTATTAAAAAATAATTTTACAAGAGAACGGATATCAACTGAGATTATTAATTTTATATGAAAGTAAAAAAGAGGAATTGATGTGAATTAATTTAATTGATCATATAAAATGAAACAAATTGTTATAATTTCTCTCAATCATAAGTTTATGTCCGTTTTAATTTTAGTGATAGACAATCTCTTGATATTCAAAAGTTAGCAGAGAATTTGATTGTAATTTTTGAACAAATATCTAATAATAATTTTAGTATGTTACGAGTACATCGAAAAGTAGAATCGAAGAATCTTTTCCTTTCTCCTATTTTGCCAAAAAAGAGAGAGTAAATTATATTTTTTAATGATCAAAATTAAAATACTACTAAAAGTTGCATGGTTTTAAATCTAATCTTAACATTAATGCAAGATGTAATATGTAGTTGTAACTATTTATTATTCTACTATTATATAAGACTAGTTTTCTAATTTAATACGATGTCAAATTCACGAAATTTAATGCGACTAAAATTGGAAAAAAAAACAAAAAGCCTAAAACAGGGCTGGGAGAAATAAGGATTTGCGGATAAGTTGTCATTTGGGTGTGGAGAAGACTTGACAGTTGACCCTGACTAGAGGTGCGAAATTACCACTAAAATTACAAGGATGAAACAGGGTAGAAACGTCCAAGCGTTTACGCCATTTTAAGTGATTGCGAAATCATGTCGTTTTCCAATCAAGTTTGATTGCATTTTGTGAAAGCAAGTTAAGCAACTGGTTTGAATAGTAAAATTACGAAATACCTTTTGATATAAATTATCTAATAGAAAAATGAATATTTCATTTTCTTGATACTCTATTACAGGTAACTATTTTTTGCATATACATATACATTCGAAATGAATTTAAATAATTGCCGAGGAAGTTGATTAATAGCCTGTCATTTTCAGGAGGGGATGGTACGGAGTTATGCTTCCCCCTTTTTTTTCTTTTGGTCTGTGCTGTGGATATTTCGCTGAGTTTAGACTAATATTTTCGCTGCGGAGCCTGAAGATTTGGCATTAGGCTGGTCAGTAGGGGTGTAAAACGGACCAAAGTCCACGGACCGGTCCGCGGATTTTACGGGTTTTTACGGACTTGGACTATTAAAATTTGGTCCGTTTCTTTTACGGGTAATACGGACTAGTCCGGGCGGACTAAAAATCCGCACGGACCGGGCGGATACGGACCGGTCCGCGGACTTACAGTTAAAATCCGCGGACCGGTCCGTATCCTTAAGGATACGGACCGGATACGGACTTTTTACATTTAGTCCATATTTTTAACGGGTAAAACGGACCGGACCTAAACGGACCGGGCTAAAACAGACCGGTCCGTATCCGGTCCGGTCCGTCCGTTTTACAGCCCTACTGGTCAGTATTGATTTCATCATTTTGGGTTGTCCTTCACTGGCCCACTTTCTTACGAGAAAACTTGTTTGGGCCCAAAGGGAAAAACGGAGAAAATCCCTAGTCATTGAGAGCAGATAAGATCACATTCTTAGGTTTAGACCCATGGTGTGGCAGACAACATGGGCCAAGATCCGTGATCCCTTCATTTCTCAAGCCGTAGTCCATAACTATACCAAAAAGAAAAAATATTGATAAATTATATTGTAGTACCACTTCTTGAACTTTCTTTAGAAAAAATGTTAGCGTTAATATTTATTTAAAAGAATATTAATTTTATAAATTATTACTATTATATTTTCAAAATATCATTTTTTTAATTATTTTCCATTCTTATCCTTTTTATGGAATATTTTTTTATTATTTTTCATTTAGTTTTAACACTTTGTGTGTTTATTTTGGATTTCAATTCTTATTTGGTGTTTATGGTTGATTGATCTTCTCCATTTGCCAATGACATTACCTTTGTGGATTGCTTTTTTTTATTACGTTGTTATTAGGTAATTATGATTTTTTTATCAATGGAACAGTGTCTGTTGCTCATATGTAAATATAGGGATGAAACTATAGCATTGAAGATTAACACTAGTATAAATTACAATAATTTAGTTCAAATGATGGATATGAATTTTAAGGATTTGTTCATTGGTATTTTTTCCTGTCCTATTCTCTTCCCAATCATCTTATTTATTTGTTGAGAAATAAGTCAGAACTAGAAAATATGGTTGACTTAGTTTGTGTTTTGGATTTGAAATATGTGAATTTAAGTGTTAACATCGGTTCAAGTTCTATATCACTTTCACTCTGTGATGGTGTCACTATTTTGGAGAAATAGGTTACTATTTTGAATGTGATAGAGTGTGATGGAGCTTTGGTTACAAGTTTGTATTTTTTAAATAATGAGAGGGTTTTATTATCTAATTTATGATTAGGTACAATCAGCCATGTAAGTATAGTGGTGAAACTGCGGTATTGAAGATTAACACTAGTATAAATTATAATGATTTAATTTAAATGATGAATATGAATTTTAAGGATTTATTTGCTGGTGATTTTTTCCTGTCCTATTCTCTTCCTAGTCATCTTATTTGTTTGTTAAGAAATAAGTCAAAACTAGAAAATATGGTTGACTTAGTTTGTGTTTTGGATTTGAAATATGTGAATTTGAGTGTTAACATCGGTTCAAGTTCTATATCACTTTCACTCTGTGATGGTGTCATTATTTTGGAGAAATAGATTACTGTTTTGAATGTGATAGCGTGTGATAGGGCTTTGGTTACAAGTTTGTATTTTTCAAATAATGGGAGGGTTTTATTATCTGATTCATGATTAGGTACAATCAGCTATATTAGTTAGACGTTCTTTGATGGTATTATTGAGTTTAGAATTACATTATGCAAGTATTTAATTAAGAAAGATCTTTCATTTGATTATGTGAAGAATATAAAATTGAAAGTGGTAGTTGTATGCTCAAAGAAGCACGAAAAAGGTTGCAAATGGGCTATGATTACTTCATTGTGCAAGGTGAATGATTTATTTTATATTAAAAAGTTAGTGAATCATCATACTTATGGTCTTATGTTAAATAATTCAATTTCAAAAAGGATAAGATCCAAATTAATTTCTAAATTGGTCATGGATTTAGTTATGGGATCCCCATTTCTGACAATTAGTGAAATTATAAATCATTTTCAAAATAATTATGGATTGGTAATGCCCTATTGTAAGGCATGATGTACAATGGAAAAAGCAAGAGGTATGGAATTTGGTAATTTTAATAACTCCTTCAAACAAATCAGTTGGTATATATCTACTATGAATGAAGTGAATCCTAGTAGCTATATTGTGGTGGACATGGATGATAGTAATATGAGATTCAAAATGATGTTTGTATCATTTCATACTTGTATTAAAAGATTCATGTTTTGCAGACCTCTTTTATTTATTGATGGGACTTTTTTAAAGTTTAGGTTTAAGGGATCATTCTATCATCTATTAGCAAAGATGGCAATGAAGGTAAATTTTTATCAATTTGAATTTATTATGCATAGTTTTTTAATAAAAAATGATTCTGTTTGCTTATTTGATTGGTGTTACTATTTGAAGGCTAAACAGTAACATGGCATTACTTGTTACTATTTGGTTTGAAAATAATAATATGAAAGGCCTTGTGTTTTTTCCTTTCTTTTGTTAGTGTTTTTATTTAGAATGTCCCCTTATTTAGATGTTTTGTTTTGAATTTCATTGATATTATTGTTTAGAGACTAAACAATAATATGAAAGCATTGACATTACTATTTAGAGGCTAAATAATAATATGGTATCATTTGTTATTGTTAGGTCTAGAAATAGTAACATGGAAGGCGTTTTATTTTTTCTTTTCTTTTGTTGGTATTTTTACTTAAAATATCCTTTTATTTAGATGTTTTATTTTAAGTTTTATTGATGTTACTGTTTGAAGACCAAACAATAATATGAAAGCATTAGTGTTATTTTTTGGTAGTTATATCATTAATCAGAGTTGATTTTACTATTTATTCTTAGTTTTTATCAGTTGGATTGATAAGTAGATATACTTATTTAGTTGCTAGATTGATATTATTGTTAGGAGATGACACAGTAACATGGAAGTAATGTTATTGTTTTTTGTGAGTTTTGCTATTAAATAGAATTGATTTATCTATTTATTATATTTTTTTATTGATGTTACTGTTTCCATCCAAATAGTAATATGTTTTATGTTACGAATCATGTTTCTATTCTAATGGCTTATGCTTTTATTTGTTATAACTGTTTCATTTTATGGTTATTTCCTCTAACTTTTACTTTAGTTAATTCTAAAAATTAAGAAAATTGGTTCTAATTTTTTTTTACAATTGTCCACAGTACTTGATGCAGATTGATAGGTGACTTTTATTTCTAATCATAATTTAGGATTGGTCGAAATAATGCTTAAGATTTTCCAATGGCACCTTACTTTTTTTGTCTGCATTATTTAAAATAGAATTTGGAGGATAGATTCAATGGTGTTGCATTTTTAAATTCCTTCAAGGAGCACATAGTTTATTTACTCATAATATGTACATATTCCCTGACAGTAGGTGTATTCAGTGAGAACTTGGAAGTTTTCAAATGCGAAAGAGGTCGGATTACTTAGAATTTTCTCACAGGGCTTGCACTTAAATGGTAAGATGACGTCAAATGGTAGTTAAATCATACAATTTTTAGATTTATGATGCTAGGAAGTTGCTAATCATAAATATAATTCATAACATTCATTTGAAATTAATGGAGTAGTTTACTAAATGAAGGTCCAAATCATTGAGTTGGAATTAGGTTATTTGTCCCATTTGAGTGCTAAGATTAGATTTACACTCAAGGAAGTGCAAAGATTAGGTTATTAGAAAGCTATCAGAAACTATTTTTAAAGTGTTCGTAGATTCAACTATGTGTATTGATATTTCTCAGTGCAGTTGCACTTATCACTAATGGCAATTAGACGGTTTTCCTTATGTTCATGCAATTACTGCTATCAGAAGATATGGGATTTATGTGAATAAAGTTGCTAAGAACTATTTCCACGCGAGCATGTATAGGAAGATTTATGAATAACTCATACACCTCATTCCTACGATATTGAGGTAGGAGGTTGATGTAAGATAAAAAGCAACTATCTTATCTTCGATTTCAAAAAGATAAGTAGGCAGACCTAAAAAGATGAGGATTAAGTCGAGGCGTGAATGTGTTAAGAAAATTAGATGCGGAAGATGTGACAAATTAGGACATTACAATAAGAAAAGTTACAATGAGCTAGCTTGAATGCAGTTTTTTGTGGCACAATTGTATTCTTTATTATTCTTTTACTTTGTAAAAAGAAACAATAACATCATTCTAATACAATAACACAATTATTATTAGTTAACATTAGTGGTTGACATATTTCTGCTTGGTTAGTGTTAGTAGTAACATTAACAAAAAAAAAACTACACAATTACTTGTATGTTATTGTTTTAATTCTAAACAGTAACATCAAGACAGAAGTTGTAAACATAAGGGTAAATGAATTTTAAATGTTAAAAGAATCTAGAAAGAAGAATATGTTGAATTTTTATTAACATTTATAATTGAATGTTATATACAATTGAATTTAACATGTTACATATAATTGAATATGACATACAATTGAATTTGACCTATAAAAAAATGTTACATATATATATAAGAATCATCTTCAATTGGAAGAATTGAAATCCCTGAGGAAGTTATTTACTAATTTTGCCCTATATTTCCTTATAAATTGTAGTAGAAAGTGTTTTTCAAATTCTTTATTCTTATATATATCATCTATTTGTTTGCACATAAAAATGCCATAGTCTTGCTTAAAATTATAAATTTATGGAATAAGTTAGTCTGGTACTTATGAATTATTAAAGAAAATATTACTTATGATCCAGACTGCTATTGTGATAACCTTTCATATGATATAAATTAAAAGGTGGCTTTGCAGTTGCTGGTTTTATTCCCATATCTATCTTGTTTTTGTGAAGGATTTCATTATTTTTTCCTCCTAATAGTCTTTACGTTGTTCAATTATTAAGTTACATAAGATATTCAATAAAAAATATGTTACTATTTAGCTTGTAAACAATAATATTAAACAAAAATTGAAAATAAATTATCAAATCAATCATTATTAAGAACAAAATTGATAAAAAAATATGTTATTATACATTAACATGTTATTTTTTTATTTGACATGTTACTATTTAGTTTGAAAATAATAACATAACTAAAAAATAAAATAAATAAATAATTCAAGTATAATAAATGACAATACTATGAGAAAAGAAACTACTGTTTATATACCAAATAGTAAAATATTTTTTTATTTAATATGTGATTATTTAATTTGGAAATAATAACATTAATAAAAAAATAAAATAAATAAATAAATCAATTATGATTAATAATGAAACTACCAAAAAATAATATATTATTATTTTTAGACCAAACAGTAATATTAACTAAGGATAACATATTAGTTAATGTAACACTAGAATAGTTGGTATTTAATCATAATTCAAACATCATTGATTACTATTTTAGTATCAAGAAGGTATGGATCTGTAGGGCTCTCTTTTCTGGGCCTCATTAAATTGTAATGAATCCATTTGTATTTTGTATTGTTTAGTACAAACAATGTATTGGCAATACAATAATTTCTGCAGTTATTGCTTATTCCACTTTTCAATCAAATGTGATCTTTCTTATTTCCTTAAAGAATTGAATTAGGTTGGTCACATAAGACTATAACATAGGTTGTCAAATACAAATACCTTAGTATTAAATGTGCCAGCTATGCTAAGCATCAAAGCATGAGAACCTATGATCTAAAATTGAAATAATATTAGTTTTATTAGATAAATTGATTAAGAATAAGTCAAGCTCCAAAAAAGAGTTAAAAAAAAGAAAAAAATAAAAACATTAAGTCAAATATTATGTTATTATTTGAACTCTAAATAATAATATGATGTTTTGGAGTCTTAAAATATTTAATGCTACTACGTTATTATTTTGACTCTAAATAATAACATGACTATAAAAAGAACAAGATAAAATATTAATGTTATAAAATTTCAGAAAAACATACATTTGATGTTATTACTTTTACAAGCATATTTAGCAATTTCTCGAATGTTACGTACATGTCCTACTAAGGAGATCTCTAGACAAGAGACCTTCAAATAATAATATGGTGTAGAAATTAGTTAAGGTACCAGATAATAATATTAAGTTAATCAAAGTGATTAGTAACAAAATAGTACATGACTTATGATATTTCTTTTATTTTTTGTACTCGGACTAGTTTTTTTCTTAACATCTTAGTGGAGGTGTTTTGCAGTCGGCCATTTTAAACTTATTATTTTTGGTTTATTTCTCATTGATTGGTTTTGCAACTATTTCCTCTAAGATGATTATAGGAACCTCCTTGCCCTCATCAAACTTCTCTTCAGCAATTGTTTGTTTATTGTTATTGTGTGTTATTATTTTCTATGTTTTTTGTATGGTTCTAAGTAAGTGTATTTTATGTCATATTTTATTTTTCTTGTTTTTGCTTTTATTTGATTGATCATTAACCTTTGTATATGCTCAGTCTGAACTTGTTCTTCTTCTTGTGTGATGTTTATTTTTTGCTATGCAACTAGTTGCATAATCATTTCTATAAGCTATCTTGTTAGTTAGTTGTTTTGGTTTCCAAGATTAGCATTTTTCTTTTGCAAGGTGCCAATGATCATGTTGAGATTATTTATTTACATTGTTATGTTAGAAAGTTACGTATGGAACTGTGTGTTTTCTTGTGTGAAATTTTTTATTGTTATTTATTTTGTTATAGTTGTTCCTCTGACCTCTGAAGTTTCTAAAGAAACTTCAATTCATTAGTCAGTTGGTTAATTATATTGTTTATATTGAAGAGCTGATCCCTCAACTATTACACATTATCATTTTCTTGTTCATACTACTCTTGTTATGATAGTGCAATATTTGTGAATTAGTCTGATGTTACTTTTTAGGGTTTCATGATGTAATATGTGATTATTGTGTCATCATTAGTTTTGAAGTCCTCCAATTGGGAGGATGTGATTTGTGTTTTTGTTTATTCTTAGTATTTGGTTTATTGTTCTTCATATGTTTTTGTGTGTGAGGGTGGTAAAAGAGGTTTATTTTTTCATTTCTTGGTTTGAGCACCTTGCTGACCACCTGAAACATAAGAGTGGTTGCTTGTTAGTATTATTAGTTAACATATTTTTATTTTTTATAAGAAATAATAACATGAAGTAAAAGATTAAGTGGTAGCATAATAGTGATATCGATAAAGGAAATGATATTGTTCAAAGGTTACCTGAAGCTGGCTGAGAAGTTTTTCGTTTAATTGCTGTGTGAAGAGCTTGAGGTCCTAGTTAAGGCATCTTAAAGGAAATGATATTGTTCAAGGTTACCTGAAGCTGGTTGAACAGTTTCTTCTTCAGTTGCTATATGAGGAGCTTGAGGTCCTAGTTAAGACATCTTAGTATTTTTTTATTTTAATGTCCTCTCAACATGTTCCTTGCCTCACACAGCTAATATTATCAACAATATAATGTACATATTATTAGATCTATTTTTAATAAAAGTTGTATTTAAAGATAAAGTAAAAAAGAAAGGGCCCTTTCATGTCATTAAAAAGAAAACTGCTAAAAAAATAACATATTATTATTTGTAGGCTAAATAGTAACATATTGTTATTTAGTTTTTAAATAGTAACATCAATAAAAACTCAAAATAAATAGATAAATTAAGTGTCATAAATAATAAAAGTACAAAAAATAATATGTTACTATTTATAAACTAAACAATAATACATTGTTATTTTATATTCAAATAGTAATATAAACTAAAAACTTAAAATAGATGGATCCAAAAATCCAAAATTGCTAAATATATTCTTATTAACAACAAAATTATTAAAGAAAAATATATTATAATTTACAGACTAAATAATAATATGTTATTATTTGGTCTTTAAGCAATAAAATGAACTAAAAATCTAAAATAAATGAATAAATCAAGTTACACTAACAACTAAACTACCAAAAAATAATAGATTACTATTTGTAGACTAGATAGTAACATATTACTATTTGATCTCCAAATAATAATATTAACAAAAAATTCAAAGTAATTAGATAAATAAACTTTTATTAACAACAAAACTGCCAAAGAACATGTAATTAAATAAAGAAAAAATAAATGAAGACAATGTAGAAAAAAATGATATGAAACAATACAAGTTGGATAATGATAATTTACTAGCAATAGCATGACATATCTTATGACATTTAGTGTCTTATTATTTATAAATGAATTCATCAATTGTTGATATATGTGTACAAACCACTAATATTTTGCCATGTCATGTATGCTCTTGACATATTTCAAATAGGATTAGGCCAGTATTTGAACTTTATTTAGTATAAACATGGTCACTAGCAATATTAGTGTGATGAGTCTTGAGATGTCTTAAATATCTATTTCTGATGTTCCTCCTACTACCCAGAGGAATACATTGAATATTATTAATTTTGTGAGGTGTCCTTGGCCATAAAATCATTTGTTGTCAAAATTTGATTGTGGCCTTTTGCCTAGTGTCATGTTAATAGGGCATTCTCTATCTCTTATTCAAAAAATAAGCTTCATTTATGTAGGTGTGATGCTTAGATGTTCGCCCCTAATTTTGAATTCATTATACTTTGATGAGAAGGTGGTAATTATTACTTATATTTCTTAACTGCTCTTCCAGCATATACTACAATCAAGCTTTTTCATAATTATGGCATTGAGAAGCAGTCAGAAAGGGTTTTGCTACAACACCCTTATATGGCTCTTATTGAATTGAAGATCATTAATCTAACCTAGATGCACTATTAGATTGAATCTGTATTGTTGGAATCTTCCAACTGCTTCTTCAATTATTTTTATTTGTTTAGTTATTTTACTATCTTTCTGTTCAAGGATAAAGAAAAATTGCCTTAGTCGGATTCATCATAAATTAGGTTAAAAACTGGATAATGTTACATTACTATTTCATGCAAGATAGTAACATTAATAAAAAATGACATTATTATTTACGTTGCAAACAATAGTATCATGCCAAAGGTGACATCAACTATTATATTGGCATTGAAATAGGGTGATAAAAACAATCATTATGCATGCTACTATTTTGCATGCAACAGTAACATATAGAGGTTTGAAGTGTAACATGATATACTACTATCTTTTGTTATTGTGATGAAATGACATTCAAAAAATATTTTACTGTTTGGTTTGGAAATAGTAACATGAAATAAAATTTGAAAATAAATTAACAAATTAAGCATCATTAATAATAAAATCGATAAAAAATAATACGATACTATTTTCAAAACAAACAATAACATGTTTTCTTAGTCTAACATGTTATTGTTATGTTACTTTTTAGTTTAAAAATAGTAAAAAGTAATATCAATAAAAAATTAAATAAATAAACAAATCAAATATGATTAATAATGAACTATGAGAAAATAACATGTTACTATCTTCAAATTAAATAGAAATATTAACTAAAAATAACATATCAGTGAATGTAATTCCAAATAGTAACCAATATGTTACTTTTTGGTTACTATTTGGTGCTAGATAGTAACATTATTGGAAAAACTAAATTAAGATATGGAAAAATAACATAAGGATTATCATGCTGATATTTGGACTCAATCCAAGCAAACCAATCATTTGCCCTTGAAAGTGATAGAGGTTTTCAAGTAATTAGGTTGCTATTTGTGTGGTCATAATTAGTCTCCAACTTTCTAAAGTCTTACTTTCTTTCATCTAAAGAGAACAAATCTTTAAGCAAAGAAACACCTTATGTTAGCAGACTAGCTAGAGGAAACCAAAATTAGCTATAAACATGAATTATTTGACCATTTCTAACTTCCTATTAGAGATTATCTTTGAAAATGTTAGCATGCTTAAGAACTCCTTTCCATCTCTAACCCTCTACTTGGTTAGGGTGAAAATACAGGAGAAGTGAAAAACAGTGGTAAAAAGTACAAAAAAATAGGAAATTTCTCCTCTTTGGATTAAAGGAGAAAATAAAGGAGAAGTGATAATTGCATAGAAAACATATGATGGGTCCCATCAAAATTTTTTCTTTTCATTTTAGTGGTGAAAAATAGGTAAACTTCTACACAGTAATAATTTTACCTTCCTCTTGCAAGTCTTGCCCTGTCTTCCCTTCCATAAAGCTCTTCTTAGCTCTGATTGCTATTTCGTGTCCTCCCAGTGGCTAATGCTACTGCCATTCCGTCTGGTGAGATCACCAACCACTGGGTCATGTTCGCGGTACCCTGTCTTACCCTTCGCTCCAGTCCAGTTGCTGTTGTAGGTCCTCTAACTTGTTAACACTACTAACATTTCATCCTACGAAGTCACTGGCTGGAGTTTCCGGTTAGAGCAGGTAATATATCTTGTCATCTCCGATTGGTGTTAGTGCTGTTGTTGTTGTTGGATGAACCTATCCTCCATTTCTGTAAGTTGATAGAGATGTTTGTGCATTTAAGCTTCCCTGCCATAAATTCAGCATTGGAGGTCACTATCACGGCCAGTCCTTTAGCTCAAGCAACAGGCCGGCATGTCTCCAGTTAGGAAGAGGGTTGATCCGCAGGTTGGGTGTGCTGGGTCCTCCGATCTACAAGTTGGGTTTGACGGATCTGACCTGGATTTGAAATTGACCTAATTCGTAAATTGGATCTGACCTGGTCTCCTTTTTTTTAGGGACAAATACTAGAAAAAAATTCTCTCTCAATTGTAAAAATTATATATATATATAGAAAATGTGTAAGAAATCAACATGGATTAGGATGATAATTAGTTGTAAATATTTTTTGTTGTAATTAATAAGTAACAAATAAATAATATTTTGAATTTATTTATGGTTGTAGAAAATAGATAATGAGAAATACAGGAAATTTTAGTGTGAAAAGCCCTTTTTTTCTTGCTCTGTCCCAATTTTGTATTGTAATTCTTTGTTATAGTTAATCAATTAATTCTTGAATGCCAATTAGTTATAGTGAACCATATTCTGCATAAATGAATATGAATTTATGTGATTCATATTAATTTCTTTATATTTTCATATTAATTATTAAACTAAAAGAACATAATATACATGTTTGCGAGTAGTGCTAGTGAATCATGTTTTGTATTTTTCAGTTAAATAATTAAACTATAGGTCCAATTTTTTACTCTTTACAATATTTAACTTATATTAATTTTCATATTAATTTATTATCTAAAGTTTAAATTTTAAAATAAATTATAATTCTGGTGAGAATTAAAATTTTATGTCAATTAATTCCTTGCAAAGGATTAAGATATTATTTGAAAATAAAATTGCCGTAAAGAAATTAATATTGATCTTTTTCATAAGCAAAATTATTTGAAGGAAAAAGGAATATCAATTTTTGCTTGTCATAAATCTATTAACCAAGCAAAGGGACCGTGAGCTTTGAGGAGATTTGAAAATGGAGTTATCGTATTTCCATGAACCACATGTAATGTTGAACAACTGCAAATAGAATTTTCTGAATTAGTTATAAATAATGTTATTAAGCATTAGATAATAAAGGTAGTATGTAAAGGAAAATATCAAACATAATGTTAAATTTTCACATATAAGGAGGAATCATCAAGTTGTATTAATTTCACATCTAATATGATGAGCAGGAGAAATATTATTTAATAATAATAATATACAATTTTATAGATTTCCAATTCATTTACAATAATAAATCAAGATACTAAAAGTAAATTCATATAATAACATGTAAATATTTTGATGTGAGATATCTTCTATACACATATTACTTTACCTTGGGACCATGGGTTTTATCCCTAATGCTTGAGTGATGCATGCTATGAATTATTACAGTTTATTAAATGTTATCTGGCTTACCCTTAATCATGTTATTCTATTATTGCAGCTTGACTTATTGAAAGCAGGAATAGCTTTCCATTCTCCCAGCTAGGTTAGCACTTGTGGACATTTCGCTAGTCTTTTGTGAGTTACTTCACTTTACCTTATTGATACACTGCATGAAATTTTCCTTAGATATTGTCCTATCTGTTGCACAATTGAAGCATAGGGAACGTACGATATTATTTCCATTTATGGTAATTAGTTGTAAATGGTAATTAGCTATTTTTCTAAATTTTCCCAATTACCTAATGGAATTTATGTGAAAACTTGGCTCCTCTCCATTGCCTATAGGATTAGTAATGGAAGAGGAAAATGATGATATATTTGACGAGCAATGTGAATTACAACAGTTGCTTAGTATAGATGTACTAGAGCAATGGCAAATACAATGGCAAATGTGTATTGTCCAACTAATATGCATCATTGTGCATGCTATGCATCTGCTAACCTTGCAAGCTACTCTCACTCATGCACCTAACGCTGAAATGGAAAATGAAAGAGATGAAATGCGAGAACAACTAATGCAAAATCTACTAGCAACTGATCAATGCCGTGATGTGATTCGTATGAGTCCTCATGTATTCCTTCAATTGTGCGAGAAATTAAGAGGAACCAGCTAGGTGAGGGATTCTATACATGTTATAGTAGAGGAGCAAGTTGTTAAGTTTTTGCATATATTAGTCCATAATACCAAGCATAGAATTATGTCTTTTTTTATATCGTTTGAGGGAAATAACTAGTCATCATTTTCATAATGTTTTATAAGCTATTGTATTACTAGAGGGTGAATACCTTGTGCAACATTCGGAATTAGAAATTCCTTACTAAATCCTTAATAGTACAAGGTTCTATCTATATTTTAGGGTAAGATGACATTACAAAAAAGATAAAAATGTTGATGCATAGTAGAGCTTTTAGAGTGTCTTTAGATTTCACATCATGAATTTTATTATACCTTAAAAAATATAGGATTGTGTTAGAACTATAGATGGGATGCATGTATGGGTAAAAGTGCCAAATAGAGATGCCCCTCATTTTTTAGGAAGGAAAGACTTGCCAACTCAAAATGTCTTGGCGTCTTGCACATTTGATATGAGATTCAGTTATGTACTGGCCAGTTAGGAAAGCACTGTATCTGACTCCAGAATTTTAAAGTATACCTTAAGTTAAATAGGAGATAGACTTAGGATTCCTTTAGGTAAGTCCATTTCATGATTTGATTAAGGCTAGAAGTATAGGCTTTAAATTGTATCTAATAAAAATGCATAGTAATTTATGGTATATTACATTTGATCATAAAATTCAACTTTGATTAGGCAAATATTACCTAGGAGATACAGGATATCCACTGAAAAGTAGTGTGTGCTCATACCGTATAGAGGCATATATTACCACTTGAAAGAGTATTCCACATGTGGTCCCGAAAATGCAAAGGAACTATTTAATCTTCGACATGCTTTATTGAGAAATGTCATTAAAAGAACATTTGGAGTTCTAAAGAAAAGGTTCCTAATTATAGCTAGTGGCATTGAGCCGCATTACTTGTTGGAGACAATGTCTGATATTACTATTACTTGTTGCATATTACACAACTTTCTCATGGATGTTGATCTCGATGAGTGTCTACTTGACGAAATCGATCGTGAAATACTTTATATTGTTACGGATGACAATGGAGACCACGATGCACCAAGCTTGGAAGAAAATTATAGACTAGGACTCCTTTTAAGAGAAAGCATAACAAATCCAATGTATAATGATTATGAAGATAATTTGTCATGAATATTATTTTGTAAACAGTCGAATATTATGTAATTTATTGTATGTATGAGGATCTTGGAGTTGTGGCTGCATTTATCTTTCATTGCATTATCCTTTATTCTCATTTTGTGCATTTGGTAGTATGTTACAAGCATATATAAGTTATGTAATCTACGAGCATCCTAAGTATTGTTGTATGAACATGATTATACTTAAAGCTTGTGCCGATTTTGGTTTATTGATTACTTGTTGTTTACTTTGTCATGGACTACATACGTGGATAACTTAGCATTTTACTTGCTTATCACCTTCCCATTACTAGACAATGTATTGATATTTTGATATATGGCAACTTGCAGATTAAATCATGTCTAAGAATAGAAGAATAGAGAAGGGAGGAAGTTCTTCTAAGGATAACCTATAATAGACACTAGACATGGATACTATATTGTTAAATGCATTGATTGAAGAAGTTCACAAGGGAAATAAGTCGGATAGGACCTTTACCTCTTATGCTTATATTACTGTGCTGAACACATTGAGGGCTATAGTATGACCATTCTTGCAAATATAACATATTAAAAATAGAATAAAAATGTTGAAAACAACTTTCAATGAATGTTATAATCTGTTTCACATGGAATGGAGTCAGGTGGAATCCCATTTCTTGATTGTTTGAAGCAGAACCCGAGGTGTGGGAGGAGATCATAAAGGTAATTATGCGAGTAAAATAAAAGAAAATGATAATGAAATATTGCACTTATTATGTTTATTTGTAATAGGCAAATAGTTTTATATTATTCCTTATATATTATTAAATGCTTGACTAATTATGGTTGCAACATATAGGAGAAACTTGAAGCACAAAAATGACAGAGAACACCAATACACAACTATAATAAACTGATAGAGCTATTTAGCAGAGATAGAACAACTGGTGCATAAGCTAAAAGTGCAAGAGATAAAGTGCAGTGATGGGAGGGGGAAAATTTTGATCTAAATGATTCTTTTGATGGCATGTCAGAATCCGACCTCTGTTAGGGAACTGAAGGTCTTAACTTTACTGGCAACATGGACACTTATAGTCCTATAGGTGGTGGTTCAACTCCATCGTAAGGAAATCATTCACAGGGAACATCATCTTCTAAAGGTACCAAAAGGAAAATTGTAATGGTTGATGTAATTGAGAGCGGATACGAGAAAATGCACTTGGGCATAAATAACTTAATTAAACTGATGCAGGAAGGAGTTGAATTGGCTAAAGAACAGGTACAAATAGCTAAGGAAGGTCTTACCATTATGCGAAAGAGCAAACCTCAACACTATACCCCTACGGATGTTTGAAGTGAGTTAAAGAACATAGGAGTGGTGCCAGAACTCCGAACCTGGTGCTACCATTTCTTATGCTCAAATGAGGATGCTAAGTAATAATTTTTTGACATGCTAGAGGAGATACATTGGAATATCCTATACGAAAATATGAAGGAGGTAGGTTTATTTTAAAGTACTTGCACATTTGATATACAACTTTAGAGGTATATATGTCTCTATTATTTCTTATTATACGTTGTGCTTGTCGTAGCCCATAGGGTGAATGCAAATGAAATAACTTATGTCTCCTTCTTATTGTGATATTTAAAGTTAAGGAGTAGTCATTAATCAGGTGTTTGTATAGTGAAAAGGTTGAAGAACTAGGCATCTTCAATATGGACACAACTATTATCATATTTGTGATCATAGCCTTTGTTGTGTTTGCATGATTGTGTTATTTTGTTGATTGATAGGTAAATGCTAACAACAGGTTGGACAAAAATGTTATGAAGGGCAAGTTCGCTGTAAAGGATATGGATTCATTGTAAACCTCATAGTAAATAATGTGTAACATAAGTATGAAGGCACCTGCAGGTTGGATAATTGTAACCTTGATCATCTATCTATATTACCACTTGAGCACTATGTTACTTTACCATATTGTATTATGTGCTAGAAAATTGTGTATTATTGTTAACCTTTCTTATATGTATCTAAAACGTGACCTATGTTCTGAACATGTTGACTTAATAGGTTGTGTTGTTGTAAAAGGTGGGGAATTGAGTTTGTTTTGTTAACTAGATGGAAAAAGACAGCTATAAATGATTGTTAGTATGGGGAACATCTTAAAATAGGCATTCTTAACTGATATTTGACTTATGCCATGTGGTAATAGGTTATGGAATGTGAGTTCTCTTCTTTTACCAAACCCTTATCTATGTTAACATTTTCACTGAGCAATGATAATTATTATTGTTATCATTATTGTTCCTATTAGGAGTCATCTTTGATTTGTATAAGAAGTAATTTTTCATTAGACATCACACTTATTTGGTGAAATTTCTACACATCTTCACCTAATTTTTTTATAATTAAGTTTTTGAAATTAAGCTACTGATACTGTTATAGAATTGAATTTAGCCTATTTTTATCCCATTTAATTTTAGGCAACTTAAGTAACAATACTGAAATACATAAATTCATGTTCCTTTAGTTATGTGATGAAATATTTATATATGTGTAAACCTCAATTATATCTAATTATCTTCTAAGTTTACTTTTCTAACGTATTTTATTAAATTTAATGTTGCTTTGTCTCTATTGTTTTGTTATGTTCTTTATAATTAGAATGACTACTAAATAAGAAAATGAAGGTTACGAAATATAGAATTAATTTGTGTAAAATGATATTTATATTATATTATTTACTTCATATGTGGATTCATATTAATTTTACAAAGGTTTGAAGTATTGATAATGTAAACAAAAAAAATTACATTTTCTTAATTAGTGGGTTTATAATAAATTTATATTATTTACTTAAAATTACATTTTAATGATATGAAGAAAATTGAACATAATATTTTATATTAAAAAATATTAATATAAAATTTTCTTGTAAACTTTAATTGATATTATTTTACATTATTTTCTTAATTTTACAATTAAAAGAATTAAAAAAAATTAATACACCTATATCTTACAAATTCCTTTTTTCTTACAACCAAACACAACATTTTCTCTTCTATTTTCTCTCCCTTCTAATTTCTCCTACAACCAAGCACACCTAAGGAAAATAACTTCTCTCTATTTTTCTTTTTCCTCTATTTTCTTTCTCTCTTATTTTCTACTATAACTAAGCAAAGCATAAGAGCTTTAATGAGTGGTATTAAATATTTGGTTAAGTTTTCCTTTCCTATATTTTGATATAAATACTTTCCCCATTAAGGAGTTAGGCTTATGAATTATTCTCCAAAGTTATTTACAGGTAAGTTTAGTATTAAACTCTGTACTTTTCATAACATCCAATCCTTCTTCAAATTTTTCTTTAGTAATTTTGTTCTAAGACAATAGATTGACTTTCTTGCCTTCCTTATTGCCATGACACTAAAATTTATTGATGATAGGGTCCATTTTTTGATGGCATTTTGAGGATAGATAGGTAGTAGACATGATAAATATAAAAATAGTTATTAGAACTTGTTTGCAAAGAATTAAACATCTAGCTTGAGAGAGGGTTCTAGCTTTCTAGTTCTAAAGTTTCTTTTGTAATTTAAGCATGATCTCTTATTCTAAAACTTTTCTATCTTTAGCTTCATCTATGAGACTTCCTAGGTATTTGCTAATATTTTGATCTTGTTTTACCTTTATAATATTGCCTAAAAATGTTTAAATCTCTGAAGGGTATTTTTACTAAATTTAATGATGGATTTTTTTATTATTGGGCTATAATTTAGAGTTTAAACTAAACTATTGTACCAATTAAAAGAGTTTTAAATAAGAGCTGGTGTCAATTTTAAAGAAGATTATGAGGTCATCTGCATAAGCTAGATGATTAATTTGAAAAGCATTTCTAGAAGGATGAATTCCTTGTATAGAGTTGTCATTATTGACCTTTTCCAATGTAAGGGAAAGGATATTTGCACAGATGATGAAGATGTAAGGTGATAAGGGATTTCCTTGCCTTGATCCTAAATGTGGTTAGACAGATTTAATAGGTTTACCATTGATGGTGATTTTATATCTTGGCGTTATGACATATTGTATGATTAAGTTAATCCATAAAAAGGAAAAGTTTATACTGTGCATTAATGATGATTTTATATCAGTAGGTTTACCATTGATGATGATTTTATATCTTGGCATTGCGACACATTGCATGATTAAGTTGATTCATAAAAGGGGAAAGTTTATATTGTGCAACACTTTTTGAAAAAGTTTTAAGAAATAGTAAGTTTTTCGAAAATCAACTTTGAATGTAACCTAGAAGTTTTTTTTACTAGTTATTTTATTGATGAAACCATCAATTTTGTGGCTATCATTATATTGTTTACTATCAACCTCCCCTTGATGAAAGCACTTTAAAATAGCATGATTAAATCATTAAGAATGCACTTGAATTTATTCATAAAAACTTTAATAATGATTTTATAGATCACATTATAAAGGCTCATAGGTATGAAGTTAGCAAAGGTATTATACATTTTACCTTTCGAAATTAAGGCTATTAAGGCATCATTGAAGGCTTTCAATAAGAAACCTCTTTGAAGGAAGGATAAAATCATGTTAGAGATATCAATACCTATTATCTACCAGTACGTTTGAAAGAATCTTACTAAGAATCCATTTGAACCTGAAATTGCACCTAGAGGAAGTTGTTTCGTTGCTAGTTCAATTTCATATTAAGAAAATGGTTGATTAAAAGGCTCTAGATGGTGAGATGTTAGCTTCAGAATAGGCAGATCTAAAAGCTATATCTTATCTTGTTGTTATTGTTGACTTAATGGCTAAAATAATTTGCTAAAATACTAGATAGCCAGTTATTTGATTTCCATGCTATCTTAAATTATATTACCCACGTCGTCTTTGATTTCATGAATCTTATTTCTCAAATGATTCCTTTTAAGAAGTTGGTGAAAGTATTTGGTGCCTTTATCTTTCTTAATGAGCGACATCTTTTTTAGCTAAAGCTGTAGGATGGCATTCTAAAAGGTATTCTAGTTGTATTCTAAGTTGCTTTTCCTTATTATCTATATACCCTAAAATTTCCTTTTGTAAAACTTCAAGTTGATGTTCCAATTCTTTAATTTTATAATGAAGCCAAATGTGGCCTTGTTCTATTCTTGAAGTGAATATCTTATGTTTTATAATTGAGCTTTAATTTAGAAGGCTAAAGATCTAACTACCTTTATTTTCTAAGTTGTGTGAATTATTTCATTGCATTAAGGGTGAGAGGTCTAAAAAGCCTAAAATTGAAACAAATATTTTTTTTATAATTGTCCATTCAATTAGTGCTTAAAAGGATTAAGGCATAATTAAAGACATAGATTAGAAAGGCTAGCACATGAGAATAATGGAAATTTTGATACCATTCTATATTGTAAAACATTTTATTAAGTCTTTTTGATACATATGTCTCTCATATCCTATTATTAGTCCATGTAAACCATTGGCCCTTTGCTTTCATGTCTATTAGATTATATTCAAAAATTACATTTTGAAATCTTTCGGTGCTTAGAAGATTGGAGCTCAAGCTCAATTTATTAGCTGGTATCATGACTTGGTTAAAGTCCTCCATCAATAACTATAGAGTAATTTTACTAGTGTGAATATATTGGGTAGATTCTTTAATGAAATTCTAAAAACCTTCCTTATCTTTCATATGATGAGGGCCATATACTCCTATGAGGAAAAAGGGTAAGTACAAGCTAGATTTCACTCTCAAGTGTATCTAATAAAGAGAGATGGACATGACTTAAGGTTAAAAACTATTCAACCATGCTGATGCCTCTTTTATGACTATGTACATTTATACCAATAACTTTAGAGAATCTTAAGGATGAGAGTAAAAGTTTAACTTTGAAGACTAATTGGAAGGTTTTAAAAAGAAGAATGAATTGAGGATTATGCTCTTTGATAAGCTGTCTAAGTTCATGAATTATTGAAGGATAGTTCAAACCTTGATAATTCCAAGCTAAGAAAATCATGGCTGTGAGGGAAGCTGTTTCAGGATAGGCTTCTAGAACCCAATAGCGATGTGATATATTCTAGTTATGATGTCCAAGATAAGAATTTAGAGCTGTAACTCTTCTAGTGAATGGGAAAATTCTAAATGTATAAGAGATGCTAATATCCCAGCCTGTGAGGTATGGATTCATTTAACATAAGAATTAAGTTCAAATTCCTTTATGATGACCTTGGATTTTTTTTCTTGCTAAAAGGGTCACCATCTTGCTTTCTTTTTTTGTTATTTTCAGTACAATCAATATAGATGAAGAGTTAGCTAACAAGAGATATTGGTAAAAAAGAGCTTAAAGTAGAATGGTGCTTAAGAAAAGAGCTATAAGGTGAAAATGATTAGATAAAATTCTCTATATACTAAAGAAGTTAGTATTATTAGTGTTAGAAGTTAAGTTGTTGTTAACAATATCTTGAGGATATGAAGTCAAAATGTATTATATCAACAGCAATATGTAGTTAAAGATCATGTCTTGTAGTAGATTGGGAAAGCCTAGAAGAGATAAATTAGTAGTTATATTTGACCTTGATAATAGTGATATGTGATTGCTTTGCATTGTGGGTAGAAGTAATAGAGATTACCAGTCAAATATGCCTACACTATAAATTTATAAAATTACTTTCTCTTATAGCTTTAAAAAGAGACATGGTGGGGAATGGTAGAGTCATATGTGGAAATGGTAAGGATTGATCCACATGATTGAATAGATATAACAAATTATTTGGAAACAAGCTAAGTTCATTGAAAGACCTATAGTTAAAAGGGGTCAATCATTGGAAATTAGTTAGGCTAGTATTTGCATTCGATAAATGTTGAAAATTCAAATTGTTGGACTAAAGAGACAAAGAGCTGACTTCCACAACTAGTGGAATGATAGATATCGAGGTAGTTCAGTCCTTTAGGGCCATTAAAGATATTAAAACCTTCATTGTTAATGGTGACTTCAAAGTTGAAAATGAACATGTCTTAGCAATCGTTGATGTCCTATGTTCAACTTTTTGTGTGAGTGAGTATCCACAATTGGTATGTTGAAATGAAGCTATTGCTATTGTGTAATGTGGACTTTTATCCTATTGTTTTGATGATCTCCTTCCTATTGCATATCTTATGCCAACTCATTTTCTTGTTATGTTGGGAATGTATCTTTCGAAAAGTAATCAGGATTCCTAAAATTGAAGAGATCGTCCTGTAAGATAGGATCTCTATCAATAATTTCTATTTTTCTCCAATTAAAAGGAAAATATACTAATTCATTACCTACATAGAATAACTTAATAGATAAGGTTCATTTATCCAAGCGTGCAACAAAAGCTCTTGCCTCGGGGGTAAAATATGGTTAGACAAATCAATCCTAACATTTAGATAGTAGTCAACTTTTATCTTGTTATATTGACGATTGATAGCATATGTAATTTGGCCATAATACTAGGTATATTCATACTACTTGTGTTTAATTCTTTCACAAGAATAACAAAAACAGAACATACATTCATATTTGCATTAAGTCCAAGTCTAGTTTCCATCATCTAATGCTAGTGTAAATCCAATAAATAGAAGGTTTTCTAATTTGATCTTAACCCGAAGTTTCATAAACCTTAAATTTTTACGAAAATTATCATTCTAATTAACCCACTTCATAAGCCTTATCATTAAGCTTCAATATTTTACAAAAGATAGATTAAGGTATTCTAATGACAGACCTCATAGTTGAGCCCAAGTAAATATTTCATCACCATACATGTCACTTATGATAGTGTTTGGGGTCCAATCTTGAAAAACTAGCTATGCTTCTTAGATTACTGAAGGGCTGTTTTCCTTAACATAGTCTCGATCTTCTACATTGAAAAATTTAATGATATAGAAATTATCCTGCTTACCCACTTGGTGGAAATCACCTTTGAGCTCCTAATTGGCATGCAAAATGACATTAAGCTTTTATTATCTAAAAGATAACTAATCAAACATTTGTGATCACATTGTTCTATGCTCTTCTAAAAGCTATGGGTGTTCATGGACTGTAATAGCATGACGTTTGCGATGGGGAAAATCATTTTTGCATGCGGAAAGAGTGAATGTCTTCATCTTCACCTAAAGAAACAATAAAGTCTAATTAGCCAATATCTTTGTAGGTAAATTTAAGATGAAAAAGGATAATTTTTATATCATGCAACTACAAGACAAGCTTGTTGGTAAGAGGTGGGGACTGTTTTGATGGATAAAGGACAAAAGGATGTGGATTTGTGATAAAAGATGCTTGTTTAGATTGAGAGAACATGTAACTATAATGGGCTTTGCTTTAAAGTGAAAGACATGCAATGGAGTTTCTAAATTGCCAGTTAAAACTTTACTAAATGAAAAAACATTATTTTTTATGAAACTTAGTGACGAACTAGGACAAAGTAAAGTTGCTCGAGCTTAGTTCTCTCCAAAAAGGTTCTATTTGAATAAAGTCACATTTTAACAATGTATATATAAACTAGTTTAGGAAAATTATACTTTACTTATATAAGATTTCATCTTCTTTCACTTTATTTATCTGTGATTTTAAGAATTATAAGTTATCCATTTACAATTATAACTATTAGCACTTTTCCCATTAGAATTATTTTTGTTTAAAAAAATAAATAGAGATCAAAATAATATCATTTTAATTATTATTTACTTCACAATAAAAAAAAGCAAAAGTTCAAAAACGTAATTGTATTGAATAAATTCTATAAAACTCTTTTCAATTGCATAGAAACAAATTTTGCAAATTGAAATTCTATCTCCATTATAGAAGGCTTCTTTAAAAGAGTTAAGATATAAAACAAATACTTGAATTTATTTTATTTGAAAGGAATCAATAAAAAATTTAAAGAGAAATTTAGGAAAAATTAACTTAGAAGTAGATTAATGAACAAGAAGTATCTATACAAGAAGAAAGACAAAAGAAGTTAGAAGTAGCCATAAGGTTGGGGATTTGTTTTTCTGTGATGTACATAATAATCAAAATGATGACGTTATGATCTCTATTAACTCTTTTTTAGATGAAAAGTAATTTAAATAAGTAAAATGTTAATGATTGAAATTATATATAAGTAATTTGTTATTCTTAAAATTATAAGTAAATAAAGTAAAAAATAATTAAACCTCTAGTAAGTAAAATGTAATTTTTTTAATTTTATTAGTAAATTATGAGCTATTAAATTAAATATTTTTTATTTTAAAAATATAAAATTTAATCTAAACTATTAAATTAAATTTCATTTTATGTTTTAAATAAAATTCAGTACATAAAAAAATTTGGGAAAAAATACATAAGAAGTTAAGAGACTCGTTTGCAGCAGAATTCTCACGCCATATGCCAATCATCAAATTAAAAATTAGAATTAATGCCATCCGTTAGATATGAAACCCTAAGTTTATCATCAACCGTTGGATTGACCATACCCTATACATATAAGCCCATTCATCGCCTGAATATTGAACCGCAGCCACAGCTACCATCGGCAATTAGGTCCTTAGCTCTCTGCATCTTCTCTCAAGTCTTCAATCGTGACAATGGCGACCCAGATGAGCAAGAAGAGAAAGGTCTGTACTTTATCAGTGATCTCTTTAGCGAGTACGGGAACCAGGGATGAAGCTTTGCAGCCCCCGTGGATATTTAGGCTCAAATCTATTTTTTAAGTTTTCTGAACCTTGGATTTGTCTTACTATCTTTCATGGTTCGTTGTTTCATTGCGTATTTGCAGTTCGTAGCTGACGGAGTCTTCTTCGCCGAGTTAAATGAAGTTCTGACCAGAGAACTTGCGGAGGATGGGTACTCAGGTGTCGAGGTTAGAGTCACTCCAATGCGCACAGAGATAATTATTAGAGCCACAAGAACTCAGAACGTACTTGGTGCGTAGTTCCATTATTTCAAATTCTGAGTTCAATCCTGATTTATGCTGCTATATATTAAACTAAGTTTTTTCTCTCGGTATTTTTATATATAGGTGAGAAAGGAAGGAGAATTAGGGAGCTGACCTCAGTGGTACAAAAGAGATTCAAGTTTCCGGAGAACAGTGTTGAGCTATATGCTGAGAAGGTGAACAATAGGGGTCTCTGTGCTATTGCACAGGCAGAGTCTCTTCGCTACAAGCTTCTCGGTGGTCTTGCCGTAAGAAGGTATATGCTTCAAATTAGTGTAGATGTGTAGTGTATTATTATTTATGCATCATGACCTGTCTCGGTTGGTTCCTACTTTGTTTTAAACCTCTAATTAAATCTCTGTTTGAGTCCTGAGTTATATTGCAGCTCTCTCATGTTATTGTTGGTTGATAGTTATCTCCATTAATGCGTGTCAATGATTAATGAATTCAGTATGTAGTTTCTTCGTATACATTTGTATATATTATCATTGTATGTCTGATTACAAACATCATTGTAGTGTTGATAACATGATACGGAGTTTGTGTCTATTTCAATGTCTTAGCTACTTTATTATTTGGTTGTTCATAAAGCAGATTGGTGTTTGTATACCAAATTTGTGTCGGAAGATGACTAAATTACTTTTCTGTTTTATATTCCATCAAATCTCGTGGATGCCACTGATCATGCAACAACAATGGGGGGACATATGTGATTTTATTTATCTATTGCTTGTACTGGGCGTTGTTTTTTCTGTGTATTCTTGTTCATCAGATAATCTATATGACTACATGTATTTAATGTAGCAACTAATAATTATTAATTATTAATGCCTGATATATATGTTGCTTAGTAAGTAGATGATCTCTTTGTGTGATATTATTATATGCCTCAGTGCAAAATATCGTGGGTATTTCTTCTGTTGTGCCAAAATTTGGTTTTTTTATCCAGTCCCTCCCTTGGTCATCTATAAAGCAGATTGGTGTTTCCTTGCCAAGTTTGTGTCGGAAGGTGACTAAATAATGCTTGGTCCTCCACGGTTTCATGAAATTTTGAGGAATGCCATTGTGTTCAGGCAAAAACTTTGGGGGATACATGTGTGGTTATCCACTAGTTTTTTCTTGTTGCTCAGATTGCGTATATACTTTGTTGTACCTGCTCTTTTTATAGACTGACATTTTGCTTTTATTGATTTATTTTGACAATTGTTGTGTTATATATGGAATGACTGATTACTTGAGTTTCATGCCAATTCTATTTATTTAGAGTTCTCTACAAGGAGAAGATTTATGTCTTCTAATGCCTAGAAGTTAGAACGGAAAACTGATCATTTGGTTCATGATTTTCTGACATTCATTTGTTTGATCAATATGCTTATTAAAACCTATACTTCTTCAGGGCATGCTATGGTGTTCTGAGATTTGTCATGGAAAGTGGGGCCAAGGGTTGTGAGGTTTGTTTCATAGTGACCAGTCATGAACTTCCTATTTCTGTATTGATTCTATGTAATTTTTTGCGCTAATGGTTGTTGAATTTAACAACAGGTTATTGTTAGTGGGAAGTTGAGAGCTCAGCGCGCCAAGTCCATGAAGTTCAAGGATGGGTACATGATTTCTTCTGGGCAGCCATGCAAAGATTACATTGACTCTGCAGTGAGACATGTGCTTCTCAGACAGGTTGGGATCCCTTCCTAGAATCTTAATACTAAAGATTGTTTTTATGGTTGTTGATTCAATTTTTATGATGGTGCTAATCGGTTTTCCTTCGTGTTATTACAGGGAGTTCTAGGTATCAAGGTTAAGATCATGCTTGACTGGGACCCCACAGGGAAGCAGGGTCCAAAAACTCCCATTCCTGATGTTGTCTCAATCCAGCGTCCAAAGGAGGAGGAAGAGTACTTTCGGCCAGCTGCTGTTGCCACTCCCGTCGTGCCAACTGAAATTGAGGTCCCTGTTGTGCCTTGAAAGTGTTCTAATTTCTATATGGAGTAGTTCCTCCCAGATTTAATAGCTGCTGAGTGATTTTAGTTTTTTGTTTTTTAAAAGCTATGATGGTTACCAAAAAACATGTATCTTTTGAGTTTTTACATTTTCTAAACTGCTTTTCAAAATTTTGTTACTTTAATTATAAGTTTTTAAGCATTATTGGTTCAATTCTTTGCGGCTCTCTGATTTTTGGAATCAACGTTTAAGACTTGTGTTATTGTCCTTAACACAATTTTTTCAATACTGAATAAAACTAAGCCATGGATATTGGTTTTTAAAATTACTTTTATAGCAAGCAACATAAAGTAAAGTTGGGGAAATTGTATAAATTGCGAAAAAAAAAGTAGAGCAATCTACGAGTCGTTGATATGTGTTCTATTTTCGTTTTGCTTGGAGCGGGAATTGCCTCTGCAGAGTTGTTGTCCTAATCATGGAAGCATTAGTTAGATGTGTTCAGGAAATACTGAAATTGTAGTCAATTTCACTGACTAGTGTGTAAAATTGGCTATAGAGAAACCTAATCAATATATCTCGCGTGTTTTAGTTGCGAAGCCAGTAAAATGTCAATTTAATCATAATAAAAATAAAAATGAGATTAATCCTAAGCATGTCACACGCCCTGTTTCAAGTTAAGGGATTTTTTTCTATATGAAATTTCGTATCTCTTCGCTAATTAAAATCTTATTCTTGCATTAAATTAAGTATACACTACTATCGTTGACAATTTTTGGTTTAAATTATATTTTGATGTTTTTTTTTTAAAGTTTTATATTTTCTTTCACTTTCAAAATTTGATTCATGATATATATATTCGTACGTTTAATAGTTTAATGGCTTTTATTATATATATATATATATATATATATATATATATATATATATATGCGCCAGTCTTTTGGCCATATAAATGCACTTGTAGCAGCACAAAAAAATACACTTTCAAAATTGAACTTACCATGAATAAAATATGGTCTTCGTAATTGACAAAAAAATATATGGGTAAGAACTTGACACGCCTATCATTAATTCGGAGTTTTGTGTAAATGTTATATGTTAGAGTTGCTTGAATATTTATATGTTTTTAAGTTTAAATTCATTAAAAATAAATAAATTTAGATTCAAATGGAATATCATTAAATTTAAATAATTTGAATTTGAATTTAAGCTTAATTCAAAGCACAAATTTTAATAAGTTTATATATGTTTATTCTAGTGATATGTTATAAGGTTTTAATTTTTGATTAAACTTAAAATATTCGAAATCTTGTTTAAGTTTATATAATTTTGCTTGAATAGTTTGTTATTTCATATAAATTCAAAAATTTATTGTTCACAAATAAATCAAATATCATATTGTTTATTTCATTTTATCTATTAATATAAATAATTTTGTAATCATTAAATTTGATAAAAATATTAATACAATCGTAACATAATAATAATTATATTTAATATAAAGTAATATGTACTAAAAAATTAATTATTTCAAGCAAAATATTATATTTTTCATGCAACCTTAATAGATAATAGTGTGATTAAATTTTTTATGCATTATATTATTTACATCTAATATAAAAATAAAAATATAATTTGTATTATTAAGTTTGTTTAAACTTATGAATGATCTGATTTGAATAGTATGAAATTCAAACTTAAGTTATATATTAATTAAGCTTAACTCATTTCTGCTTTACTTTCTTAAAGATGAAGTTGAAGTTGAATTAAAGTTTTTGCAAATTGATCTTGTTTACAAATAATATAACTCATTTATATTTCTATATATGTTTGTCCTCTCTTATTATATGAAAAATCTAAAGAATGACAGTATACTTTTAACTCTTTCCTTATATATAACTATCATTTTCTTCCTATCTAAATTGATAAACTGTTGATTCATATGACTTGAAGTATTACATATTTTTTTAATGCGAGTGCAAGTTGGATAGTTTTTTCTGAAATAGAAATGAAGATAAAATGATGATCTCCCTAATTGAACCCTGAGGATAAGAAAAAAAAATTGAGTAAGATATTAAAGGAGGATAATGGGAAAATAGCAAAATAGTAAATCAAAATTTTGCTTCTATAATGGGTGAGTAGAATTTTGCTATCCGACTCAACTGATCGCTTAAACTTGAAAATATACGAGCAAAGGCGGAGGGGTGAACGCAACCAACCAGCGTCGCGAAAAGAAAGTAAAATTTTAATCTTTTGTTAATTTTGAGGGGGATAACCGAATTAAAATGAAACCTGAACATCCCTTAAACAAAATAAAGTTATTTTTATAACGGTAAGAATGTATTTGTGATTCCCTAATTTTCATTGAAATTCCAATTTTATCATTTTAGTTTTATCTAAAATAAATTTACTATCTAACTTTTAAAAAATTATGATATTACTTGATAATACTACTAAATTTTTTAACAAAGATGAAACATCCAATCTGTGTCTTACATGACCCACATAAATAGCCTTTCCATATTCTTAGAATAAAAAGATATTTCTAATTTTCTAACTTTTACTATAATTTCAATTTTGTCCCCTTAATTTTATATGAAGCAAAATTACTCTCTAATTTGCCTCCAACGTAATACTATTTCTTCACTCTGGCAATGATAAAGTTCAAATCCCATTCCGCATTCTTCTTCTTCTATTTCCCGTTCATCTTTTATTTAATTTATTTTGTATAATATTTTTTAAGTAACTTTTTTATTACATCAATTTGCTGAAAAAGCCTAATTGGTATTTGTGCTAATAATAATTCAACTTTTTCAACATCATCATTGTCTTATTTACTATCATTGAAATAAATTTCTTTATTATTTTTAGAATGTTAAAGGGTAAAATTTACTTCAAATAAAACTTAGGGGATAAAATTGAAACTTTAATAAAATTTAAGGGATTAAAAGTATCTTTTTGCCTTAAAAATATGACTCATGGGGTCATATAAAATTTTAAGTTGGATACTATATAAGTATCTTCATTAAAAATTTTAGAAATATAAGACTATTGCATAACAGTGCATTTTTCTGAAAAGTTAAAAGGTAAATTTATTTCAAATAAAATTTAAAAGAAAAAGAAAAACTTCAATTAAAGTTAAAGAACTAAATGAGCATTTTTGCCTTTTTATTTTTTGTTTGGAACTTGGCTTTGATTGTTTCTTAGGAATGTATTTTTCATAAGAAATGTTATTTGTATATATATTAATAAAGAAATGATATGTCACTTATATTTGTAACTAAAAAAATATAATATTTAAAGATATATTAGTGAAGGAAAACAAACATTTTCCAAACTCTTTGATTAAAGTTAGAGAACTAAATAAGCATTTTTGCCTTTTTATTTTTGGTTTGAAACTTGGCTCTGTTTATTTCCTAAGAAAGTATTTTTCATAAAAAAATCATTCTTTTATATATTATTGAAGGAGTGAAATGTCACTCATATTTATAATAAAAAATATAATACTTAGAGCCATAGTAATGAAGGAAAGCAAATTGTTTCCTAACTTTTCATATTTAATATTAAATAAATAAAATAATTTTTCTTATATTAATATTTTTTGTAATTATATTTTACAAAAAATATTTTCTATTGAAATAAATAAAGCCTTAGTCTTTATCCTTGTTTAGAAACTTTGTCAAAGATAATAATTTTAATTCATTTGCAAATGAATTATTCTATTTGAAATATATTGAAAAATGCATAAAATTGAATTAAAAAATAAAATTTGATGATACCATAATAAATATAATGTTAGAAAGAGGATAAATTTATTATTTAATATGTTTTCCAAGCCAAATGAAATAAATTATATTAAAATTTTACTAAATCTAATGAATTTTATAATGGTATAAATATAATTAAAATGAGAATTTTAAATGAAATGAAATGAAATCTCTTTTACTTAGACACCATTTTAAAAAGAGATTTATTTGAAAATAAAATGAAATCTTATTTTTAATTTTTATAACAAAATAATTGTGCCAAAGAAGAGTAATGGGGAGCTCACCTCCTCAAGGCCTTCTATCCCACCTCCCTTGACTCATTGATACTAGCAACTTAT
Organism: Sindora glabra; assembly: GCA_020226215.1. Lineage (NCBI taxonomy): Eukaryota > Viridiplantae > Streptophyta > Magnoliopsida > Fabales > Fabaceae > Sindora > Sindora glabra. The sequence goes on from CM035231.1 coordinate 58,134,048, forward strand.
TCATACAATTTGTATAATTTAAAATCCAAAAAGCAATGAACCAGTAAGAAGTAGGAGTTTAACATGGTTTGACTTTTAATTTATTTTATGGTTAAAAATGATGAATAAAATTCAATAAAAGGAATTAAGATAGATATTACAAAGTGTTTGACTATTTTTAAAGCTACACTTCATATACACTTAAAATATTTCATAATATTTCTTTAATTGATGGTATATATTCTCACATATAATATATACATTCTTCTCACTTAATATAAATAGTTTTATCAAAAGAGAGTAAACTAATTAGGGATTTCAAATAATCCCATGAAGTTATAAATACAAATTTTCTTATACTTATCCATTGGAAGCAAACACAACTCTTAGTCTTTCATTTATAAAGATGATAATTATTATATCTTCTAAATTTTATAACTAGTACAATTAATTTTTTTATTTATTATAATTATCTATCCATCCATGTACTTGCAATGTTAAAATAAATGAAAAATATTGAAGTGAATTGATAAATTTCACTTTTAAAATGTTAAACATATGCTTTTTTTTATATTCTTTATTTTTGTCATTTATTTTAGTGTTATTAGTGAAGAAAAGGACAAATAATTATAACAAATACAAAAAAAGAACTAACAACACTAATTATGGAATTTGAAAAATGTAATAGTCATTATTTTTATAAATAAGCGTGTTTACTCTTAAGAGGCATTTAGTTCATGAAAATTTTCTCATATTCCTAAGAATATTTTAAAAGAATAAGATTCAAATTTTATAAAAATATTTTTGGAAATGTTTACATTTTTGAAAATATTTTTAATCTAGTATTTTCATGAATGAAGAAGGGTATCCTATATTCTATGACATGAAATGTTTAATTGACATAAAAAGGTTATTTTGCTTACATCACCATTCACTGCCATCAATTACCGTCTATCACTATTTATTATTAATAACCACTTTTGGTTACTATCTATTTACAATGATCATTATCAGTTATTATTCATTATTGATCATTTTTTGCGACTATCACTAACTATTATTGACTATCACTTATTGTCGATTACCACATTATCGATTACTATTATTATTTATCATTTTCCACTAATAATTACTATTCATCATTACTTATTATCGATCACCATTTATTATTGATAATAATCATCAATCATAACCCATTGTCGATGATTATCATTGGCCACTATCTATCCTCAATAACCATTGTTAATCACTATCCATCTTGGTGAACATTGCTAGTCTAATACCCATTTCTTGTAACTACCATTAGCCATAATCTATTGTAAGACCACCGCCCACCATTGTGACCATTGTACACTACCACTACTGTTACCACTAATCATTGATGATCACAATTTATCATTAATAACTATTATACACTACTATTATTGGTGACCACTGTCGACTATCGTCGATTATCGATAACCATTTAATTTTTAATGAGAATATTTTTTATAATAAAATAATATTTTTAAAAATATTTAAAATAATTAAAATATAATATTGTAACATTTATAAAAACTTTTTTAAATGAATCAAACATGAGAATATCATTCTCAAGAATTAATTTCTTGATAATCACATTCTTAAAAAAATTAAAATTCTCAAGAAAGTTTGATTTTATGAAATAAACACCACCTTAAAAAAACATATTTTTTTTTCTTTTTCTTCATTTTTTCAATGATTCTTTTTTTTTCTTTTTTTTTTTTAAGGTTAACCCGTTTTCACATGATTCGGGTCTTTGTTAGTGAATTGCATGCAGGGCTTGGTCACAACCAAGTTGTGGATCTCATTGATATAAAGAGGTTTGGAAAGGTCTGTCAGCAAATTTTATTATTTCATGTTAGTAATTTTTTTTTCCAGATATGAAAATGAAATGATCTTTTTTCATTTCACTTATCGCATGAATTAATTAACTGATATCCTTGGATTCATCATGTATTAATTGTTGAAATATATACATTTTTATGGCTTCTTCATTAAATACATATATTTGCCCGTTTGTCGTTGTAGTTCAGTATTGTTGAAAGGCAATGACTTGCTCACTAGATATACAGATTTGTTAGTTTATTGTTATAGTTGGATTGTTAAATATACATATTTGATAATTTATCGTTATAATTTATTTTGTTTTCATTGTCGAAAAATATATTTCTTTAGATTTATCTATTAAATATACAAATTTATTAGTTTATTGTTACTATTCATTCATTAAATATACCTATTTATTGATATATTTTTAATTATATACTATAGTTATCTTAAATAAATAAAAATATTGTTTAATTGATCAAGTAAATACTTAAAAATGTAATTACTTAAATTGAAATATGACCTTACCGAAACTAACTCGTTAAATAGTTAAATACCGGGCACCTCCTTTCAGAAGCCTATCATATAAGGTTTTCGATTTAGTCAACCGAAAATAATCAGCATCTCAAACTGAATGTCTCTGTTATGTTTGACTCAGCCGGTTCTTAGATTTTCCTTGCTGCGTGGATAAAGGTCTTCCAAGTTGGTAGAGATATCTACTATAGGTCTAAGTTGACTTTTATCTTCCTTATAGTCACTAGCATTGATGTAAGATGGACATTGTATTTCCTTATCCAAGAGTATTGGACATACAGGCTTTCAGGTTAGAATGGAGTCGGTCGGATTGGAGTTGATGATCAAATCGATATAGTTAAAGTATATAAAATTGAAGTTAACTCCTCTACATTAATTGATAATAAAGATACATGTTATAGTTAGGGTATATAAAAAGTACTCTAAAATTAATAATTACATTGATTAAAACCACAAAATTGATCGATCAATTGTTGTGCAAAAGAAAGAGTATTAACAGGCATTCAAAACTATGTTGGATTCCTTTTGTACATAATAAATTCTTGGATATAAAAGATAAATTGAAATAATTTAAATTTTAGTATTAATTTTTATATCATAATTTTCTTTCTATATAATTTGTGTAAGTTTTTTTTTAAACCTTTACATGATGAAAATTAAATCCTTTACTACAATTTTATATAAAAATAAAACTCTACTTTTTTTTATACAATTATTTTTTTAATGATAAACATCGATCAAGATAGTCAATATAATAGTAATTAAATTGAGACTTTAGTATTATAGCACTATCAAATATAAGTAAAGTTTTTTAGAAACCATTCAAGTTTGTTTATAAAATTTTTTAAGACTTACAATACAAATAATATTGAAGATTTAACTTCATTAATCAACCATGCTTTTTAATTTTTGATATTTGATAGAAGTAGGATTTTCATGACAATATACAATTGGTTGTATCAATATAATAGACATGTTTGCATTACATAAGTGAAAAGTCTACTCACCTAGCAAGATGATGTGGTTACTAAAAATTTTATGCAAAAATAGATTTAAGCATGTAATAAATTATCATTGTAGAAAGATTGAGAATATGAAGATATTTTACTATCTATTAAAGGACATGGAATTCATATTTGAACTTAGTTTTTTTTTTTAAGGATGTGAAAATAAAAATAGATGATAAAATATAGAAATAAAAAATATTAATAATTTGTAAATGATATTTGTACATGTTTTTACTTTTTATTTCCAACTTTTATGATTTTTAACTATATATATTATATTAGCTTATAATTTTTTTATGATATTTATTTGTGAAACATGAAAATAAATACATATATTTATTTCATAAATAAAAAAATAAAGAGTTGCTCGTGCATCACACAAGAGATGGACTAGTATAATTATAACAATGATAACAATAAAACCTTATCCCACTAAGTAGGGTCGACTACATGGATTGCATAACGTCATTAGGCTCTGTTAGAAATTAGATTTTCAGTGATATTATTCGTCAAAAGATCCCTTTTTATAATTTCTTCTAATATTTTTTTTGGCCTCCCTTTATACTTTTTCATAAGTTTAAAGACTATGTAATCAATTCTTCTCATTGGTGTCTCTAATGACCTTATTTGCACATAACTAAACCATCTTAACTGATTTTCTATCATCTTCTCCTCAATATGCCTCGTATGCATTCATTTTGTATCTTATCCTTTTTTGTATGATCATACATCCATTTTAACATTTTCATTCTTGCTATTCTCATTTTTTGCTCTTATTGTCTTTTTAGAGCCCAACATTCACTATCATAAAGTATAACTAATTGTATAGTAGTTCGATAAAACTTCCCTTTGAGCTTAATAGATATTTTATGGTTACAAATAATTCCAAATGTCTTTCTCCACTTTAACCATCCAGTTTGTATCTTGTATGTGACATCTCCATCAATTTCTTTATTGCTTGGGAAAATAGATCCTAAATACTTAAAATTAAATATTTACGGTATAATATGCTCTCCAATTCTTATCTCCAAATCATTTTTATCTTATTTCTTGTTAAATTTGCAATGCAAAGGGCTAGTGTAACTACTTATTACTTAAATTGAAATATAATCTTAGACTAAAATTAATTCATTAAATAGTTAAGTACTAGGCCCATCTTATAAATGGCTATCATCTAGGGTTTAGGGTTTAGCAACTGAAAATTTCACCACCATGGATATAATCAGCACCCCAATGCTCCTAACAACACTTCTCGATTTCCCCACAGATAGCCTATATGGGTCCTATGTGCCTTCTTAGGATTTATGCTTCAGTTGATCCACACCTTCGTCAACAAAGCACATGCTTCATTACTGAATATTTTTATTATGTTTGAATCCACCGGTCATTGAATTTTCTTTCTTGCGTAGATAATGCGGAGGTTCCAATCTTGAACTTACATATAGTGAGGATATTCATATTCACCGATAGCTTCACTAACCACATGTTTGCCATTAGTGAGTTGGTAGGAGATACTTACTATAGATCTAAGTTGGCCTTTATCTTCCTCACATGTCATTGGTATTGACATGGGATCGACACTGTACTTCCTTATCCAAGAGTATTGGACACATTGGCTTTAGTCCCAGAATGGAACTGATCATCAAATTGATATAGTTAGGGTATATAAAATTGACGATTCGCTCATCTATATTGATTAAGAATAAAGACACATGTTGAAGTTAAAGTATATAAAATTTTTTATATAATCAATAATTACATTAACTAAAATCATAAAATCAATTGGTTAATTTTTATGCAACGGAGAGAGTGCTAATAGTATGACATTCAAAACTCTGTTCAATTCCTTCTGTACATAATAAAATCTTTGGTGTAAAAGATAATTTGAAATAAATCAAATTTTAGTATTAATTTATATCTCATAATTTTTTTTATATAATTTGTATATATTTTTTAAAAGTCTCTACATATATATAATGCAAATTAAATCCTTTATTACAATTTTATATAAAAACAAAAGTTTACTTTTTTTATATGATTTATTTTTTAATGATAAAAATTGATGGAGATAATTAATATAACAGTGGTTGCATTAGGATTTTAGTATTATAGTACTACTAAATGTAAAAAAAGTATTTTAGAAATCATTCAAGTTTATTTCTTATTTTTTTAAGGCTTACAATGTAAATAATATAGAAGATTTAATTTCATCATCCAATCATGTTTCTTTGTCTTCAACATTTGATAGAAGTGGCAATTTTATGATAAAAAACAATTGGTCACATCATCAATATTATAGATATGCTTGCTTTGTATAAGTGAAAAGTCTTCTCACCCAACAAAGTGATGTGGTCACTAAAAATTTTGTGCTTTTAAACATGTAATAAAATCATCTTTGTAGAAGGTTTGAAAATACAAAGATATCTCACTATCTATTAAAGGATATGGAATTCATATTTGAATTTAATTTTTTTAAGGATGTGAAAAAAAAAGTAGATTATGAAACATAGGAATAAAATAAATATTAATAATTTATAAATGATATCTATATATGTCTTTAGTTTTTGTTTCTAATAATTTATGTATGATATCTATATATGTCCCTATTTTTTATGTTTAATTCTCATGATTTTAACTGTAGATATTATTTTATTAACTTATAATTTTTTTAATGATATTTATTTGTGAAACATGAAAATAAACATATATTTTTATTTCATGCTTAAACAAAAAAAGGAATTTCATGTATTGTACTAGAGATGCATAGGAGCTGCCTGTGTATCGCACAAGAGATCGGTTAGCTAGTGTATTTACTTAAATTCAAATATAACCGTGGATCAAAATCAATTCATTAAATAGTCAAATACCGAATCCCTCCATCTAAATGCTTATCATATAGGGCTTAGGGTTAAGTCAACCAAGAATTTCTTTTCACTACCATGGATAATCAGCAACCCAATACTCCCAACAACACTTCTCGATTTCCCTACAAATACTGTGTTTGGGTCCAATTTGCCCTCTTAGGATTTGTGCTCGAGTTGATCCACGCCTTCATCAATGAAGAATACTCTTCATTACTAAATGTTTTTATTATGTTTGGTTATTGGATTTTCTTTGTTGCATGGATAATGCAGTGATTCCAAACTAAAACTTGTGCTACAACCTGGAATTTATGTATTGCGCAAAGGATCACGGTAAGGGTATTCGTATTCACATATGACTTTACTAATGTCATGATTGTCGTCAGTGAGTTAGTAGGAGATACTTACTATAGGTTTAAATTGGCCTTTATTTTCCTCACAGTCGTTAGCAATAATGTAGGATCGGCATTGTACTTCCTTATCCAAGAGTATTGGACATACAGGCTTCAAGTCCATAATGAAGCTAAGACTGAAATTGATCAGATCGATATAGTTAGAATATATAAAATTGACGATTAGCTCTTCATAACTACATTGATTGAAACCACAAAATCAATTGGTCAAATTTTGTTCAAAAGAGAGAGTATTAACAGTATGCCACTCAAAACTCTATTGAATTCCTTTCCTACGTAATAAAATATTTGGCGTAAAAGATAATTTGAAGTAAATCAAATTTTCGCATTAATTTATATCTCATGCTTTTCTTTTTATATGATTCATATAAATTTTTTAGATGCCTTTACATATATATAATAAAAATTAAATCCTCTACTACAATTTTATATAAAAACAAAATCTTGCTTTTTATATTTTTTTTCAATGATAAAATTGATTGAGATAGACAATATAATAGGTGATTGCATTGAAACTCTATTATTATAGTACCACTAAATAATAGAAAAGATTTTGAGAAATCATTTAAGTTTTTTCATAACCTTTTAAAGGCTTACGATGCGAAGATTTAACTTTATTATGCAATTATCTTTTTTTATCTTTAATGTTTGATAGAAGTAGGGATTTGAGGATAATATACAATTGCATACATCAAAATAATAGATATATCTACTTTGTATAAGCGGAAAGTCTACCGACCTTGCAAGGTGATGCGGTTACTAATAGTTTTGCATAAAAATATATGTAAACATAAATAATAAAATCATCATTGCAAAAAATTTGACGATATTAAAATATTTAACTATCTATTAAAGAATGTGGGATTCATATTTGAACTTAGTTTTTCTAAAGGATGTGAAAATAAAAGTGGAGGATGAAATATAGAAATAAAATAAATATTAATAATTCATTAATGATATCTGTATATGTTTTTATTTTTTGTTTCTAATTTTCATGATTTTTAATTGTATATATTATATTAACATATTATTTTTTAATGATATTTATTTGTGAAACATGAAAATAAATACATATATATATATATATATATATACATATATATATATATCTTTATTTCATAATTAAAAAAAATAAAAGAATCATGTGCATGTATTAGAGATACACGGAGCTGCCTGTGCATCACATGGGAGATAAGCTAGTGTAATCACTTGAATTGAAATATAGCCTTAGACTAAAATCAACTCGTTAAATAGTCAAATAGCGGGCCTTTCCTTTTAGATGTCTATCATATAGGGTTTAAGGTTTAGTCAATCAAAAATTTCTCTGCACTGCCATGGATAATCATCAGCCCAATGCTCTTAACAACGTTCATCGATTTCCCTATAAATACTGTGTTTAGCTCCTATTTGCCTTCTTAGGATTTGTTTTCGAGTACATCCATGCCCTCGTCAATGAAGAACATGCTTCATTACTAAATGTTTTTATTATTTTTGGCTTCATTATTCCTTGGATTTTCTTTGCTACGTGGATAATATAGAGGTTCCAAACATGAACTGGCATTACGACATGGAGTTTGTGTACTCCACAAAGGATCATGGCAAGGATATTCGAATTCACAAATAGCTTTACTAACACCGTGATTGCCATGGCTATGTTGGTAAGGATACCTACTATAGATTTAAGTTAGCCTTTATCTTCCACACAGTCAATGGCATTACCGTAGGATTGACATTATACTTCCTTGTCCAAGAGTATTGGACATACAAGCTTTAGGTACAGAATGGAACTGGCCATGTTAGAGTTGATCAGATCGATATAGTTAAAATTTATAAACTTGACAATTAGATTCTCTACACTGATTAAGGACAAAGTCACGTATTATAGTTGAAGTGTATAAAACTTTCTCTAAAATTATAACTACATTGATTGAAACCACAAAATCAATTCGTCAATTTTTATGCAAAAGAAAAAAGTACTAATAGTATGGCATTCAAAACTCTATTAAATTCCTTTTGCACATAATAAAATCTTTAGTTTCATGATCCACTTAATCGTGACCGGTATGAAATCTATTTTCCAGTTTTCACAAACTTATCTAATCATACCATGGCATCTTTACATAATTATTAATAGATTATACAATTTAGTTAATTGATTTCATTTTTAAATACACTACAAATATTTAAAAATAAAATTTATATTGTAGTTTATATCAAATTGTCTATATAACCTATATCATCTCCTAGTTATTCTTTACATGATTATGGCTGCATTCAAAAAAAAAAAAAAAAAGATCTCTACCTTTAAGTTGTTGGTGGCGGCCAAGGAGCTACAATAGACTAATATGAAAAAATATTTGGAAAACAAAAATAATGAGTAGTAAACTCAGTAATTAGATAACTTACTCAACAACCAAAATAACCACTTTTGTATCTATATACATATTACTTATTTATATATAATCATTTCAACTCACAAATCATAATTTTAATTCTAAATTATATCATACAACACCTTTGCTCATCAATGATAGCAAATAATAATTAGTAAGATAAATACAAGATAACATCTATTTACTCCATAAACACAAAGTAACACAAATAGTATATAGCCTTAAGATAACAAACAATAGATAATTAAACAATTATAAATAATATTGGCTAACTTTAGTGTCAAGAGTTACTGTTATCTTATTTACTTGGCTAGCTTGCCTACCATTCCCCCTACTTATTCCTTATGAGTGCTTGAGTAAGATATGATGTATAATGTGATATGAGCATTTGATCATGAGATATGACATTACAATAGAAAGTAAATATAATAGTGGTTATTACAGCAGTTGGCGGCAGTTTTAACTGTTGTCTTTGCAATTACCGATGATTTTCAAAAATGTCACTTTTTCATGTGTCGTTAAGTACTCAACAGCGCTTATTAGTAAGTGCTGGAATCGTTCGATGCAAAATACAAGTTTCAACAGTAGTTTTATTTCAAGGATGGCAGTTTTGTTTTGCATTTTGTGGCGGTTTTTAAAAATGCCGCTAAATAACTTGGTCACACTTGCTTGTCCTTTTCAATGTTTTTACTTGCAGTTTTGAGAATGACTGCTAATTCATATGTTTTTCTTTTTTTTTTCAGCCACACTTACTGGTCTTTTTCAATGTTCTTACTTGCAGTTGTGAGAATCGATGCTAATTCTTTTTTTTTTTTAGTAAGCCAAAGTAGGATGCTATAATTATATATACATGTATCAATTAAATTCAAAATCTTAAACAAGTGGCAAATCAAAACAAAAACAAAATGCCACAAATTCAAGGAAAATGTAACTAGTATTATCATTGAAAGTGATAAAATCCTATTAATATATAGAGGGTGTTTGGTAAAGAACTTTTTGGTGAACTTTTAGTTGATTTGATAATGTTTAACTGTTTGGTAAATAGTTTATTCAATTAGCTAATTGCCTCTCAATTAGCTAATTTGAAAAAATTAGTAAACCCAACGTTTTCAATTAGTTTATTGATAATGGGCTTGTAAAAATACAAAATTATCCTTAAATAATATGCATATTTTCACTTATATTCTCACTAAAAAAATTATTAAATAATAATTATTAATTTCTATAAAGTATTTATGAAATATAATAATTTATTTTTAAGAAATATAATAACTTAAGAAATATAATAAATTTTTAATTATATTTTAGATTTATCATATTTTTAAGGAAGTATGACTTAAAAAATTATTTAAAAATAATTTATCATTTTTCTTAAAAATAAATTATTATATTTCTTAAACATAAATCATATAATAAATCTAAAATATTATTAAAGTAAAAAATATTTAAATAAATCATAAAATATATATGTATCCTTATATATCATTTTGCATATAAACAGCTAATAGGAAACAACTAATTTTACTAAATATTTTTACTCAAATAGCTAATATTATTAGCTGGTTAAATCAGTTAATACAATCAGCCATTAGCTAATAACTAATTAAATTAGCTAATTGTCAAACAAGGTCATATTCAAATATTTTCTCCAAAATAATGCATCATTGTGCACCAATATATAACTAAAGTATTCTAAAATCTTAAAATCCCAAATACCAAAATCCAAGTACTATAAAATATAACTAAGGTATTCTAAAATCCTAGAATCCCAAATATCAAAATCCAAGTGTTGTGCCCCAAAATATAGCTAGTATATACTAAAATCCCAAATTTCATTGCAAAGATAACTCCTAATTTTAATTATCTCTATTTTCTGGTTGGATAGGATCATAGCTAGCTAAAGAAGGTCTTGCATCTAATAAATTGGGACTTCCAGCATCAACAACCTACAAAATTTCCAAAACAAGCATAATTAGAAAAATTAGCATTTATGTAACTTTGTATAGCTACCAATAATTAATCTGCACTAATTTTTAATAATATAGAATAAGTAATTAATAATCTCGCATGATATCCATCCAATTACATGATTGAATTATATATTATGGTGTGTCACAAATGAAGCTAGATGTTAAACATTCTCACTTGGTTATAATTTACATTTACATGTTACAATAAACCAAAACAAAAAAGATGTCACTTTAACAACATATCCAATAACAAAATAATATATGAAATGTCATAAATTAATTTTATATTGGATATTAAGAATATTAGAGATACATTTCATGATACAATTTATCTTGCTTTATGAATAATCCATTTCAAAGAGATACTTTGATGCTTAAAATTTTATTCCCTCTTAAACTTGATTGGATTTGCCTTCTTTTTATTTGATTTCTACTGATAACTTTGATAACTTTAGGATGTCACTAGCAACTGTTTAATATGATTGGAGAAATCCTTTCTTTTTGCTATTTTTAAATAATAAAGTTTATTTTAATTATGTGCTTCTATGATATATGCAAGTAGGGTTGAAGGATTTCTAGATTATTTTGATTGCATTGCAGTTTGGAATAAGATTAGAGGGGAATGGTCTACCACAAATCCTAACTTTGATGATAGTTATATCAAAAGGAATTTCAACATGTGCCGAGTGCTTTCAGAACTCTATCAAGAAGTATATACTTTTTCACATATATTATACATTATGTATAAATTTATAAAATATTAAAATGCCATAATATTTGTGATAATATGTTTAGATTATGTTTGATACGTTTTTAAACATTTATAAAGTTTATTATGAAATGTGAAATATTAAATTTTAAGTGTATAGTCATATTGATTCTGTCATTTTTTAATATGTTATGCTAAGTTTTTAGAATTGTTTTAGGATTGATTATGATTCATATATCATGATATATTAAAAGACAAATGGAGTAACTTTTGTTTGAATCGTGATATTTTTGTCATATAGAAAGTCCTCCAAATTAATTACATTTATTTATATGAAAATCAATTCTTAAATAATATTACTAAACATGGAATTGATTCGCTTATAATTACTTCTTTCAAAATATATTTTCCATAATTAGTTAATTATGATGAAAATCAATTCTCTCATCAATAATTGAAAAATAAAACTCAAATTTTTATTCTTAATATTGATATTTATTAGGCAGAAAATATACTAACCACTGAAGGGTTGGATATTAGATTGGCAATGTGTTGTGGAACTATTCCAAACATCTCTTCAAAGGCTAATGCTATTGCACTTTCCAAAGCCAATTTTTTAGAACGTCCATTTTGTAACTCAGTTTGCCTGCCAGTTTCCATCATATGACGCTTCTAACATTCCAACTCTAAATTAAACTCTAAATGCTAGACTCTTTCATCTATTTGTGGTTAATTACTGCAACCTCCACTGTTGGGTGCCATTGAGATGCCCTTAAATTGTTAAGTTAGCATTCCAAACACTAATGATGGAGATGGACCAAATTCAACACCTTTTGCTCAGCCTGAATGTTCTTTCCTAAATACCTTAGCATAGAATCATCCAAGGATATTAGTTATTCATATTACAAAGTGGATTGCTACCTCATACATTCTTGAATTTGTTCCTAGCAAAGTTAAAAGAAGATTGAAACAAAACAAACAACATTAATAACTATATGATAATAGGATTAGCTTAAAACAAATAAAATGACCATAAACACAATATTGCAGAGGCAGTATTTGAAAGTGACCTTCTTTCTCAAGAGATAACATTTTTTGACACATTCATTTCATAATTTTGGAAAATTTAATAGTATATTACTGATATATAATATATCATCAAATTTGATAATTAATATATTATCATACAATATATGAAATTTAATTTAGAAAAAAAACTATTTTAATGTGCATTTGAATCTTTTAAAACAGAGCAACGATGATAACCACTTTAATTTACTCATTTTTATTTTGGTCCAGGGCAGAGCCTTGATCTAAAGCTAAGGTAAATAAGAAAGAATGCGTTTCATATTTTAATAAAATAAAAAGAAACCAATAATTTCAAAATTAATAGTCATTTAAAATTAATAGTCAAGACTATATAAGAAGACTACATATCACTTAATTTAATTGGAAAATTTGTAAAATATCAAAGTAGCCAGCCAATACCCCCTATATTGAATAACAATCACAGTATTTACTCTAGTTTCGACATATAATATTAATATCATGAAAAGGTACCCAAAAATAGCAGGGAGAAAATAGAAAATCTAAATCTACATTGGAGATACAAGCTTAAAGCCTCAAGTAAAACAGTAGTAGGGATATATTGTTCTTCCCACTCTTTCCCTAACCTTTAAATCATAATCAATTGGAGGGCATTAATAAAAGAAATTGAATACCAAAAGAAAAATATGACAGCTTAATGCATTAAATTCAAAATGTGATCAAGGAATGTATGAATTGCTCCAATTACTAAAATGATGGAACAAGAAGATGAAATATAGCCATTAAAGTCAAAATGCTATAAATTAAAATGCTAAAATTTATCTTTGAGTGTTCAAAATACAAATCCATTGTTAGAATCTCACATAGAAGTGTAAAATGCTTCTGCATTGTAGATAATTGTGTTTGAAAATTGCACAAGACAAAATCAATCAACAAACTCACTTAATAAAAAGTGAAATACTTCCTAAATGCTAAGGAATCATGTGGTGATAGTGAACTGTAAAAAAATAAAATTCACTTTTAGAAATACAAAACTCTATACATTATATGGGAAACCTTAACTTATGTTCATTTTCACACAATTATATAGCTTAAACAATTGTTGCAATTTTGAAATGGATGCCATATAAAATTTTCATTAAAAAGAATATATCATAGACACACCATGGCAATTCTTCGTTCTTTGACATAACATTCTAGGAATATCAAAATTAATAGTCATTTAAATCAATTCATTAACAGAAATATCAGAAAGATACTTATGCTTTAATAAAATAAAAAGAAACTAGCAATATCAAAATGCTTTATCTTGTCACTATCAAAATAAAAAGAAGGATAGACATGTATAGTCTTGATTATTGATACCTAGTTTCTTTGAAATTGAACCTCTATATTTATATTTTGATAAGGATGGTGGAGAGTTAAAGAGGTGGTAAAGTAGGTAATATGAGAACAAACCCCTCGAATTCTTGATTCTTCATTAGCATAATTCCCTTCCTTGTTTATATGTCTAGCAAGGTATGCCTCTCCTTTTTCCACTGGATGACCTAACTCTTCTGCTTGTATAAGAATATATTAAAATTTGATTAGGAACTTTTATGTATATAAATATGTAAGCTTTTGGCTATATTATCACCATTTGAGCTCTCTTCCTAGCAAAGCTTTTAAAACTAAATATGTGTGCAACTTTTTTCTTTTGGCGGTTCTTAGCATTTTGCTTGCATAGTGCCTAGAACAAGTATAATTAAAAATACATTAGTTTATATACCCTATATAGTAGTGATTATTTATAACAATTAACAATAGTTTATAAGAACTAATTTACCTTGTACTTTTCATCATTTTTAATATAATAAAAGTTTTCCACTGATCTCTAGGGATACCATCTGGAACTTTATCATTCATCTACTATTTAGTAAGGGATTCATCATTGAACTCATGCCATAACCTTAACTTAAAATCCCTCCACTTCCTACCTAAGTTCTTTAGAGTTTATTTACATGCAATGGAGTCTGGCACATCAAAATGAAACTTTGACTGGTATTTAAAGTAACTTTCATTAATATATGGAACCTTCCTAAATATGACATTAATATCTTCTAATTCTGTTAAAATTTCAGAACCAGACAAACTCTTGGTAGGTCTCTCAATTCTATGTTTCTATTAAATCTAGATTTGTTGAATCTAAATTTGTAAGAATGATTTAAAAAATGACGATGACACATGAAGCATGACTTCTTACTGTAAGGTAGAAATTGAGGCTCAAAGTTAAAGTTATAAATGGGACAAGCTAAGCTAGTGTGTGTGTTCCATCTAGATAAGTTGCCAAGTCCAGGAAAATCACTAATGCTCCACATTAGTGCCGCACGCATGTTGAAAATTTGATTTATAGATGCATTAAATGCTTACACACCAATCTCCTACAATTCCTTTAATTCTTGGATAAGAGGTTGAAGGTACACATCTATGTCATTTGTAGGTATTTTCTCCCAGGGATAATTATGGAAAGAATGAAAGAAGTTTGCTTCATACATATCCATAGAGGTAAGTTATAGGGGATTAAAATAATTGGCCATATGCTATAACTATTACCTAAATCCCTATAAGGATTGAAACCATCACTGGCTAAGCTAAGTTGTATATTTCGAGGGTCTGAGGCAAAATCAAGGTAAGTTAAATCAAATGCCTTCCATGCCTTAGAGTCCTTTGGATGCCTCATCAATCCATTTGCTTTGAGGTCTTAGATGATATAAACAATCTTTACAATCGTGGTTGAAGTGGAAAGTAATGTAAAACCTTTGCAGGAATGTTCTTTCTATGACTAGATACTTCTCCTTCATTCCCTTACCTTTTAATGTCCACCTAGAAGTATTACATTTCTTACACATTTCTTTATTGGCATCTTCACTTTAATACAATATACAATCATTTGGACATGCATCTATTTCTGTACAGTTAAAACCAAGCTTGTTAATGATTTTCTTATTCTCATAGAAGGACTTAGGGATCTTTGAATGACTAAAGGCATCTTTCAACAAGTCTAATATCATAGACATTGCTTTATCACAAATCTTGTACAAGCACTTTATGTGATAAAGGTTCATAAGAAAAGAAAGTTTTAAGTATTTGGTGCATCTTTCATATAATTCTTGAATTACATCTTTAACTAACTCAATAAAATCTCTGCTTTGATCACTTGGTGCTTCATTTAATACCTTATGCTCACCAATTGGCTCTTCAGATGTGGAAGGCTCATTCACAAGATGTTTTGGTAATCCAAAAGCATCATTAACCATGTTTAGGATTAGATTATAATTAGGTTCAAAAACACAAAGGCTTATTCACAAAGTGTTCTCTATTGGAAGTTTCTCCTATGATTGACTTCCTGTGCTAAACCCACCTAGTGTAGCCTAGAAGAAATTGTTTAAGAAGTAAGTGGTCATAAACTTCCTCTCTAGTCAACCAAAATCTAAATGAACAAGATGGACAAGGACATTTTATTCTCCCATCAATAGGCTTGTTTGCAATTGCAAAATCTAAAAATTGTTATAGTCTATTAATGTATTGAGGTGTGTTTCGAGGCAACTTAATCCAAGATTTATTCATGATAACTATAATATCTGTGAGTAGGTATAGTAAAATTTTAATATTTAAGACTAGTTGCAATGTATATAAATTAATCTAAAATAAACTAGTCCTCAATTAACATGCTTATAGCCACCATTGCAATAATATAATTCTTACCTATAAGCAGAATATCTAATGGTTATTGCTACTTTCCACTAAATGTGCAAATGAGTTCTGTCTTGCCTTTCCTCCATAAACATAAAAGCCAAACTAATACATATAGGTATTTACTTGGTTGAAAATGAAAAGTAACCATTAGAAAACAAAATAAAATAATACACTTTAATATGAACATGCATATAACTCTCACACAAGAGTTTATGAATTATATATATGAGACCTATGTATTATTGCAATTGATATCAAAGATAACTTCCTTTCTCTTATAAGACAGCTTACATAATACACCAACCTTGTAAAATAACCAAAAAATAAAAAATAACATCATGCTTTCCTTAAAGAATCGAAAATAAGCTTATACCAGGAGAAGTGCAATATCATATATATGCTTATAGCCTTCATAATAGGTCAATTTTGATGTATGGTGTCCCTCTTACCACACAGAAATTTCCTTAATCATGTGATGGAGCCAAAATCCATATCTAAGTTATAATATAAAGTATCTAAGAAAGTACTTAAGATGAAGCCAAAATCTATATTCATGGGAATCTTGCATCAAAATAGCTTACTTGTCATTTAGGATTGTGAACTTCACACTATCACATCTGCCTTAAAGGCTAACTTGTTTATAACATTCAAATTTTCCATCGAAGGCTAATGAATGAACTAAGGAAATACAAGAAAATTAAAGAAAAATAGCAATGCAATGCTATTCTGTAGAGCATATTAGCATGTTAGTCCTTTATTGAATGATCCATCTTTAATAGCAATTTCGCCCTAAATGATAAATAACTTGAAAAAGTTAAGAGATAAAGCATTATAGTTAATTGAAGGCTTGAAAACTTCTTCATTGCTAAGTCATGCATTTTGTTTACTTTCATTATTTTTTAATAAAGAATTTCATAAAAGATTTGCTCAAAGATGATAGAAGAGAACATTATATTACCTATAAAAAAAAGAAGGTAAAAGTAAAAAAATTCATAAAAAACTAAAAAAGGATCTGTCCAGCAAGCTACATCACAAGAATGTGAAAGAAAAACAGAGAAAATCCCTTATCCCAATATAATTTTATCAAAATTTAAAATATGAATTATGGAATATAGAATAATATCTACAAATTGTTTGATTATTTAACAAAATTTTTGCAAAAAATATTTTAAAAAATTATTTTTTATCAAATCTCTAAATATTTTTTAATTATTAATATAAATAAAATTTCACTCTTTATGAAAAATACTTCTGGATAAATAATCGGAGCTTTGATAAAAAGTTAGGGGAAAATATATAATATGCTTGCTATTATTGATAAAGGCTTCCAGAGTTTTGAATTGTTAAAAATAGTAAGACCTTATATATACTAATGGTAATTTCCTTATAATTTTTCATACCTCAGAGACTTTTCTTATCTGTTACTTTAGCAAGCATCACATGCAAAAAAATCTAATCAATTAAAGTAATCACCATATAGTTTAAGAAATGATAGTATCTTCAGAGCTAGTTTTGATTAATTGCTACCTTCCAATTTTGCTAATCAAAAGAATTTTCACTTTTTCAATCTTTTTGTTTTTTTATTTCATTCTATTCATAGACAATACCATTACTTAAGATATTAATAAACTGTTAATTTAATAGAAAATATACTGATATTAAATGAATTTTAATGTAAATAGAATGAGGTTTAAATTTAAAAAAAGATACCTATTTAGAAATAAGAAATTTATTAATATTCTAATTCTTAAAGTGATTATATTAGCATTACTTAGGATGGAAGTAGTAAAATGCAGATGTATATTCCTCTTGTAAACTTTTTTGAGAAAGTTATCTTGTATTTTTCTTAGGCTTTAAATTAATATGCAAAGTTATTGGAGGATGGGGCTAATTCAAAACATATTGTGCAATTAACAAATACTTCAAAAGCAAATACAAAATTCTAATTATCTAAAAAAGAAAAAGAAAACATAAAATACTAAGAAGGATGAAAAATACATAAGAATAAGAAATTTCGTATCGATATTATCCCTAAATTAAAAATAACAGTTCCTCTCTCTTTCTCAAGTAGAAGGTAAGATTGGAGCTCAGTTTTGATAACACATACTTTTGATAGCATTGTATTTTGATTCTTGGCTTTTTTGTAAGTCTTATCATTATAATGGTGAGAACCCTAAATAATCAACATCCAAGATGCAATACTATCAATAACACCATGTAAAAAGTATCATTGAAAGCATGCACTAATTGATTATTAATGCTAATATTTCATCATTTTTCTTCCAAATCCTCTATTGTTTTGTGTCTCAGTCTCCTAGATACCATTTGATTTTGCTTCGTTTGTCATGCATCAAATTACATTTTTTGCATACATCCATATATGATTGTAAATTTATTTAATAATGAACATTAATGTATTAATTACAATGATTACTTGGATATTCTATAATATTCCAAAGAGTAAATACAAACTAAGACATAACAATGACCCTCGCAAGCAGGGGGATAAAGAAATATATTATGTTGATAGCTTGCTATGTAGATTCTTTTTTAGTGCTTTATGAATTTTTATCAAAATTTTTGCTAAGATTTATTTGGAGCATAAGAATGTGAGAGAAAAACAGAGAAAATCCCAATATAAAGCAAAAGGAGTTTGGTCTATTATATGATTCACACTTGAGAAAATCCCAATAAAAATAGAGAAAATCCTAATAAAAAATAAAGAAAGTCCTAATAAAAATAAAGAAAATCCCGTTGAGAGATATTCACACTTAAGACTCAAAAGGCCTATTATGTGACTCAATTTTCTTCCCTTTAGACCTTATTCGTAAGTTCTTTTCTATTGCAAGTTTCATCCATAAGAGTATACATATGGTCACCTAAGAGCCTATCCTAATGACAACGGTTGTTCCTATCTCAAGTGCTGTTATATAAAAGCCTAGGATGACATAACATTATAATCTACCATGAATTTATTCAAATATATATTGATATGTTAATTTGTTTAATAACTTATATCAAATTTTTAAAATTTTCATTTGATAAATAACTAATAATTTAATTATAAATAGGCATATATAATAAAGATAAAATTTTTATTTTAATAAAATGATAATAAAATAAAATAATATATTATTAAAAATTAAACATATTTTTTTATAAAAATAATGAATAATTAAATTTAATAATAATTTATAATATAAATTTTATTAATTAAAATTATTAAACGAATTAAATAGATAATTTATTTTGACATATTTAATAAATAAATTAATTCAAAAAATACAAATTACCACTTGTATCTTAAGAGATAAAGATTCATTCTTGTTTCTCCCTATCCCTCCCCAAAAAATATAGATAAAAAACAATAGAGACATGAATAAGATGTAATGGTGACAAAAGTGAATTACATGGATTATAAATTCCAAGCACACTAGCACTTGCTCATGAATGATATTTAACGTAATTAATTTGTTAAAGAAAATACTACAAGAAAAATTATGATTATTTAAATAAATATGTCTTGCAAGATTATAAAAAAAAGTGGGGGAAAAAAGTACTACATACTCTCATAAAACCTACTTTTCCCATCGAGTCCTTCTCACACCATAAAGCCATAAATTAATTAGCTTCAGCTATCTTTTGTATGCAACGGTTCCCTTGAATGACCACTAGTAAAGGCATATATAAACATTGACAATGATAATGAAATCTATTTTTTATATTGGTACTCTTAGTAGAGCAGTACCCTATACATGCATTTTTGTTTTTTCAAAATCTTATGTTTGAATTTAAGATATTATTATACAATAGTATCCTATATGTAAACTTTTATATCAATACTCTCAGTAGAGTAATACCTTATATATTTTTATCTTTTTTTTAAGTTAACAAAATCTTATTGCAATGTAAAATAGGATATATAGAATTTTAATTAAATACTTAAAATAAGTAGTTATATCAATAATAGAAATTAAATTAAAATATTGTTTAATGTTACACTTTATCTAAGTTACCTGGCCAATTTTCCTAAGCAAATATGCTATAGGGAAGAGAAATTCTATTCTACTATCTCGTATAACTTTCTTATGATTAATTCTATATGTCATTTTATAATGGAATTCCAATTTATTTCACACATTATTTGCAAATGATGTTAAATAATACTCAAAGAAAGCAAGCATATGATAAGCCTCTAAATACATTTTTCTTTAGCCTTTGAACATAAGCATGTTTTGATTACGACATAAACACACCTCCTTCACTATGGAAAGGAAAAGGACAAATCTACACTTAAAAGTGACATATAAAATGTACCTGTGTGGTTAAAGGTGGTGTAATTTTCCAGTAAAATCGTCTTTCCGTGTTAATCCATAATTTCCTTCCAAATCTTCATCATTTCTTTGTTAGAATCCTTTGCTTTGGCCATCCTATATTGTAGCTCCTGCATTTCATCAACAATAAACACTACTGTCAACACTAATTCAAATTCCTAGCATACAAGCATTATACTTGATTTGCTTACTATTACTACTTTTTGATACATATAATAATGTATCAAACCACAAGCTAGTTACTTTAGACATTAATTCTAGTGTAGTTAATCATCATAACTTTATTTAACATTCCTTGACATGTTTGCTAAAAAAGGTCAATCCTTTTTTCTAATCAAAATTTAAATTCTAAATATAAAACTAATAAAGTAAAAGTTTGGTACATAATCTAATGAAATTCATCTAATTGTTAATTCAATTACTGAACATAATTAAGAACTTGAGAACTCGAATGATACAATACAAGTAAATATGTAGATACATGTCTATAGATACATTGCATAAAGTAGGACACAAATTTTCCTATGATGCAAACAATACACACGGGCCACAAATCAAACTAACTCCTACAGAATTGGTTTTTAGCATAAATTAAGCCATAAATCATAACTTCAACAATATTTTTTTCATAATGATTTGATTTGAGCTTAATGAACTAGAAATTAGAATCATGGGAGCAAAAATAATCAAAACATAGTAAATGATAAACCATATACAGCAGTGAATGAATAATCAAATGAAAACCATAGTCATTGAGTTAACAAGAAAATGCATTCATACCATTATCATGATTTAATAGAAGTTTAACTCGACCAAAGGTTACAAAGATAATATATAGAATCAATGAAATCTTTATTCCACCAAATTAGATCAACTTACCCACAAAATTGGCAAATTCTAACTACAGAGAAAGAGAGTAAGCAATAGTCAGGAGAAAAAAAAATTGAATGGTGTAAAAATAAACCTTAAAAATTAAGACAAAAATAAAAGAAAGAAGTATTCTTGGTGTTAAAAATAGAAGGGCAATATTGTAAGCTTGAGGTCCTCAAATACCTTTACCTATCTAAGGATTACGGTTAAAGTATGTATTCTTCAAATAGAAGATAGAGGAAAAAATTTTAAAAATAAAAAAATTAGAAGTTTTGCATTTTCAATCCAAAATTCATTGGAATTCCAAATTGATTCTATGATTCCCTTTTGTGGGATTAGAGAATCACAAATCTTGTTCTCCTTAACATTTTTATGTTTGGCTTAGGTTTTAATAATTGATCTTTGTGGCTCTCTTTCTAGGTTTTTTGAGTTTACCAAAAAAAAATCTGTAGATTCATTTTGGGTGCTGAGGTTTGGTTGAAAAAATGAAAATGGTAGAATATAAAATGGAAGGGTGGCTATATCTAGTTTGCTCCACTCAATTTGGTTTAAATTACTCACGTAAACGATATTACGAATATAACTTGCCTTGCAATGATCAATCTTTCAATGAAAATGGGGAAATCGAATGATGTAATGAGGAAACCATACAAATTGGATAAATGAAATATGAGAAAACAAATTAAAGAAATTGAAGCAAACTAACCTTGTGTGAAATATAGTGAGACATAATGATATAGGGGCTTAGAAGATTAACATTAGATTTAGATTTTTGAAAACTAAATTTCTATTCCTGAATTTATTTCATGTAGAAATGAAGGAAACAATTTGTGCTCAATTACCTATTTAGAGGTGTTCCAATAAAACCCTCATTGAAAAACTACTATTAAATGCATTAGGAACACTTTTCTAAAGCATCAAGGGCATTTTTTTCAAGCGTTATTTATAGTTGCATCTAATAGTGTTTCTTTATAAGCGCCAGTTCAAAAATGCCATCAAATACCCATTTTTTTAAGTGTGAATTGATAATTATTAGCACCTACTAGAACCATTCTAACCTTTATAAGAAGAAGCCCTTGGGTGAAGAGTAATATTTTGACACTGTTCACACATGAGAGCTCCTAAGGCTCAATTTTTATGCTTATACAAAGAAAATCTAGATTCTAGTATCACACATGTATCGTAAACAAATATCCCACTTTATGACTTCTTTTATCATAATAATCCCTCTATTTTGATAATGCCCAAATGATCCACCTTATAACTTCTAGGCCTTACCTTTTCTCCCCATAAATGATTTCCAATTTCAACATAATTTTGCAATATCAACCCGTTTTCACCTTCAATACATAATATAAATCATCATAACATCTAATATATAATCATGTTAGTAATTTCATCATAAATTTAATCACATTTACAATCAATAAGCAATTGTTGCAATTACGCAACAATTCACATACAATCACATATCCTTAATAGGATTTCCCATATCAATTATAAACTTAAATATAAACATATATCAAGCATAACCTCATTCCTTTTACAAATTCTATCATTAATATCATAAATGTTATCATTCACATGCCTATTGTGCAATCATACAAGCCATACAAGAATATATGAATTTATATTATCATAAAATAATTAAATTGAGCATATCGGGATGTGATACTAGAGTATTTACTCACTTATGATCATTTAAAAGCAGCTCTAGATGTCATAATCGAGTAGGACTATTCAGAGAGCAAACCTTTTATATATACTTGAGTAGTTTTGACCCACGAGGGATATTTTATAAGTAGCTTAAGATTTACAAATTTATTATTTATGAAACTTATTTCATATAAAAGTAGGTTCAATTAACTTTTCATGAACTAGTGTTTTACATAAAATGGCCAAGTATTAAAAGAGTTATCTTTTTTGTAATTTAGACCAAAAAATCTAATTTTTTACAATCTTGAATTGCTCACCCATGCATACTATTTTAGTGATGTATTAAAATATATATAAAATATTAATTAGAAGCTAGTTTCATTTGAAAATAAACTCAATTATCTTTCCAATGATAGGTGATTTGGTAAAAACAAGTATAAAATAAATGAGATATAACCTTTCAAAGTTGATATAACAATATTATTTAGCATACTCGAGATTATTCTTACTTAAATCTATCATTTACCCTCATTTTACAACAATTAACAATAATAAATCATACCACAACATAACCTTTCAACATAAAATCACTAAATCATCAATATAGTCATATAAGTAAAATAAACAAACAATCAAGCAAAATTTTAAATTTAAGTAGATTATTTATGTACATAGAGTGTTAAAGGAGATGGAAAAGAAGCGAGTAAAGAGTTTAGGATGCCTTAATTAACAATACAAAAATTATCAACTTGAATGTCTAAATCTTCATCAAATCTATTATACAAACTTAGAATTTAGAAAAGTTATCTTAGTTGAAAGGAAGAAATGCTAAATCCTTGAAATTCCTAAGCCAATGGTTGCTAAAATCTGAACGTAGTATTGGAGAGAAGAGAAAGAGAAGGTGCTTAAAAAGTCTCTAGAAAAATGGAGAAAAAAAGCATTTTCAAGGCTTTTATAATCTTAAGGGTAATTTGGTAGTTTCAAGAAATTTCTAAGGCAAAATTGAAAAAATTAGGTGAATTTTAAGGTACCCTTAGGGGTTTGGTATTCAGGGTGGTGTGGCAAAATACAAGCCACTGGATGAGATTACTAAGTCATTGCTAAATTTTTTGTAATCTCATTTAGTGGCTTATATTTTGCCACACCACCCCTGGTACTAAACCCCTAAGGGTACCTTAGCAAGCACAAAAAAATTATCCCTAAATCTCTTTTGTACATTCTTATTTAATTCTAATTATACAATAACTCGTGCTTTTCTTTGTTTTCCTAATATTTACTATAAAATCCTACTTTTCTCAAATTAATTTTACCCTAAATACATCCACAATAATTTAACTATCATACATATATAAGGTATTAATAAAATAACTCACTAAGTAAAATTTAATTTCACATATTTCTTTATTTAAATATAATTATACCTATTTTTATTATAAAATCTCAATTTCTTTAATTATAAATATGCCTAACCATATCCATAATAAATAATTAATTATTTCATTTAGGAAAATATTATTAAAATAATTATGAAATTTTCTATTTTTTTCTAGGGGTGTGACATTTGGTATAAAAGATAAATTGAAATAGATCAAATTTTAGTATTAATTTTTATCTCATAATTTTCTTTTCATGTAATTCATGTAAGTTTTTTTTAAAGCCTTTAATATATATATATATATATATATATATATATATATATATATATATATATATATATATAATGAAATTTAAATCCTTTACTAGAATTTTATATAAAAACAAAAGTCTACTTCTTCTATATGGTTGTTTTTTCAATGATAAAAATTGATTAAGATAGTTAATATAACAATGATTGTATCAAGACTTTAGTATTATGGTACTACTAAATGATAGAAAAGTTTTTTAGAAACCATTTAAGGATCTGTTTGGTTTAAGGAAAAATGGAATTTTTAGAAAATGCTTTCTTAAAAAAATATATTTCTAGAAAATGAATTCATTTTTTATTGTTTTGTATATAAAGAAAAAATATTTTTTAATATTTGATGCACAAAGAAATATTAATTTCTTCTAGTAAATTTTTTAAATATATACAATTTTATGAAAATAATTTTGTAATAAATATATACTCATAAGAAAACATTTTTTATATTTACTTACATCAAATATGAAAGTAAATATTTATATTTTTATAAATAAAAATGTCACATCTTGAAAAATAACTTTAAAAATATTTTTTTAAAAAGGTTATAACTTTTTATAAATTTTAAAAAAATAAAACTTTCCTATTCTATCAAAATAATATTACAATTATAATATAATATTTTAACAAAAAACTAATCAATAGTAATGATTGATTAAAACATAACAATGTATAAGGAAGGTGGATACAACCACTACACTGAAGCCAATGTGTTTCAACATATTATTGCATCAATTTCTATTCAAATTATACAAATAATGAAATAAATTATGATTTCCAATAATGAAAGAAATGAATGGCTAAAGAAGCACTTGAAACCTTGCAAAATTCTCTTCAAATTGCATTGAACTTGCTATCTTCATATTAGAATGCAAAAAAGTTCACATTAAACTTGTATGATTTTGGAAAAGAAAACTTTTGAAACAAATTCTGCATGCAGTAATCAAATAACAACTGAAAGGAACAATGCTACTTGTGTTGAATTATCATCAATCATTATACATAGACTAATTTACAAACAATATAAAAAAACATAAGAAAGAAAGTGCAAGTAATGTATTGATGAATATAGTAACGCTCACAAACTCAAAGGTGTGTGAACAATAACAAAGTTCTGACAACATAACACTATGACAAAATATTAAAAGGCTTTTTTAACATATGGAAGTAGAATGAAATTGTCTTTCTTTAATCTTCTTCAAGTTGGGGACTTCTGCTCAAATGAATATTATAAGTTTTCAAATAATTACTATGTAAACAACTTAAAGAGAAGAGGCACCAAAACACCTTGGAGCCAGAAACAAAGAATTAATGAAGTTTATACAATTCAAACCAAAATAATATATAAAATAACAAGTTTCTATCCAAAACTTTCAACAATTGTTATCCTCACATTAAACTTGTTATCTTCATCTAGTTGTTTTCTTTTTGTTGAAAAAATTTCACAAGCCAAACTTTTTTCAAGTCATCATCTTTTGCTATAAATACCTTAGCTTGATTAACATTTTTCATTAAGTAATCAAAAGTATTGCCTAATAAAGATCGTACAAAACCTTCAGCTTCCATCTTCATCACTTCACCATGAAGTTTATCCATATTCAATTGATTTTAGCTAAGATTATTAATAGCCTCTGTCAGTTTTCTTAATTGTCCGGATACTTTTTTATCATAATCATCAAGAAAAGCTGAAGATTGAGATCTTTTCCGTTAAGGCTTTAATGTTAGGCATGAGGATGTAGCCTTTGCTATTGTCCTTTTCTTAAAACATTCATCTCCTATGTTAATAGAATTGACTTCATTTTTTGCAGCATCAATATCAATTAAAGATTTGGCAAAACTTCCAATTGCCATATCCCTTCCAATCACTATTGACATCTTATTATACATCTTAATTTTTTTTGTTCAAGTATTTCTCATGTGTAGGATGTGCTTGTGTAAAAGGCAGTTATTAATATAAATTTAATGAATCTAACATGCTATCAAAAACATTTTATTTAAAATACAATAATATTTTTTTAAGTGTCCAATACTACATTCTTGTCAACCTTGACATACCAAAGAGATGATAATATGAGAATTTTAATGTTGTAGCCTCACAAAATTTTTATCAAATATTGGGCATATAGAGTTAAGTCATAATTTAATCTTAATAGTACTATTAATTCATGATTGAAATCTTGCAGTTATAACACAACACAAGCCACTTAAAGGAAAATACTACTAAGCATTTAGCTTTTCACTTCTAATAATAATTCCATTTAGTGTAAAGCATATCTAATATTGGAGTTTGAAGAGTTCAATCATATTAATAAAAAATTGCTTCAAAGTTCAACCACTAAGGTACAACACCAATTTGATTCTGTATACTTAGAATTTAGTCATATATAATTTCAAGAACATAGAAAACAACAATTAAAGGAGTTTTAAATGTGAATAAGTCCAATAACTAGTAATAGAAACTTTTTAGGTCTGCTTCACTCACCTATGCTAAACTTATCCTTTAGTGGATAAATAGGGCACAAAGTTCTCCAATCACAGTATTCACAATTTGAATACACATTACATATGTGTATATAATCTTCTATAAGCATAATACATTTATGTGCTTTAGCATGATTTATAGATTATTTTAGAAGTATGACAGTGTGTCTTACATTACTAGTTAAACTTGGCTATGTATATATTACCAATTACAATGCTCCACTTCAGTAACTCTACATTTCTATTTAATTTACAAAGAAATAATAATTCCACACAATTAGTAATTATAGAACTAAAGAGTAAACTAGCACATGCATAGACAGTTTTAACATATCAAATTGAGCCCCTCACTTTAATCTTAGAGTAATATTTTTTATGCCTAAAAATTTAATATAAACAATAAGCGATGTTTATATAATATTTAAGGGAATGAGTATTTTGAGAATGAAAGGTGTAAAATATGATCACTATGTGATTGATAGTACTAGAAGTGCATTGTTAAAGTGAAAATGATTTGAAACGGAGTATTTTCAAAATTCACCAATAGTTGAAATACAACAACATTTTCTTCTAAAAATGATAATATTTTGAAAATGATTGATAATATGTAAAAAAAATGCTCTAAAAGGTAAATGTTTTGAAAAGAGAGATGAGAAACCATACCAGAATTTCTTCATCATATTTATTTTCTCTAACATTTGTCATCTTCAAAGTAGCGTTCCAACCAAATTCGTGTCTTCCTTTTAATATGGTGATGACATTCCATGACTTCTTAACAATTTTCAAATGATTATCAACATGTTTAGTGGTGCATTCAATGTTGAACTTTATGTTAATTGCCTTAGCTACTTTTTCATATGAAGAAGTTTTAAAAGTATTTGATAGGTTATTTCCTAGTTTATCCTTCTCAACTAGAATTTGAAGCACTAAACATTTTATACTTGGATTCCATATGAAGCTCTTTCCCTTTTTTTCTTTCCTTTTATTTTTCTACTAATAAATAATAAAATATGCATATAATAAGAAGTGAAATTAAAATACATTCAAAAAGCAAAATATTACCAATTTTGTATTATAGATTCTAAAGTAAACATCTAACAAAAGTACTTTGAAATATCCAATAAAAGCAAATATTACAAATATCTAGCAAAGATCAAAATATTACATATAAGCTTAAAGTCTCCCATGTCTAAAATCATTACACATCCTATGTGCAATTTCATCTCATTTCATGACCATTCATGGCTTTGGTCTTTTCCTTCTCTGTGTTAATCGAGGCATTAGGTTACCACTTTTAGGGATATTAGAAGGGTTTTCATGAAGAATGGCTTCTATGATCAAGTCATTTGGATTAACTTCCATAAAGACCAAAATGGCTCAGCATCAAGATGCAAAAATGCTTCTTTAAAATACTAAATCCTCTCTCAATTGTGATGTGTAAAGAAGAGTAGCAGAGATTAAATAGTTCTTTTTCATTTTTAAGGATACAACCTCTAAATTCATTCATGTGGTATCACACTCCACGATATGGGTAAACAATTCCTTGTCGAATCCTATAACCAGCATCAATAAGATAGTATTTGCCTATATAATAATTACAAAAAAATTTATCATTTATTCTAAGAAAATATTGAGCGAAAAATTTTTATAATGTATTACCTTGATGAATTTTAAGACCATTACACCTTAAAAGTGCATTACTTAAAACCTGAGAATTGTGTGCACCTTATTCCCAATAAGTTAAAACATAATTGAACTTTAAATCAAATTTAATAGCTACAAGTACATTTTGTGTTATTTTTTCTTTACAGCCACGAAACCTCCTTTAGAGTTCACTTGGTATTGAAGCATGTATATATGTACCATCTATTACCCCAATATAATCCTTTAATTATCATTAAATTTGAATAATTTAAGTCTTATTGAAATAAATAAATAAATAAATATATGAAAGAAGTTATAAGAACCAAGCTTAGTTACTTACTTCAAAATAAGAACAAAACCTTTTATTATCCTTTATTTCTAGAAGGGTTGAATTCTGAGGTGGCTTTATAAAATCTTTATGTAACTTTAAAATTGCCTTTAAGACAATTTTAAAGTGCCTGTGCATTATTTTAGTGGATTTATAAAAGCTGCCTTAAATCACCCTTAGTCTCATATTGTGTCCTATGACACGTAAAAATGTAAGCAACTACTCCTTGATAGACATGTTTAAAGTCGAACTTAACAAATTTTTTGTAGTAAGAATATCACATATGGTAGATAAAGCAGTGGTACTTTTTTGAATTTGACTAATGCAATTCTTTACAATTCTACATAGGATGCTATTTATATAGCTTTCCCTTTTAGAATCCCTATTAATTTAAGGTTTTATAGGTATGTAATCCATAGCTCTAAGAGTTTCCACAATCATTATGCTTGTTGTTGCTATCACAACACCTACGGTAGTAATGACTACAATATGGTTGTATTCGTCACATTCATCATCCATCTATAAGAAAAAATTAACAGTAAACTTGACCCACATTTCTCTTCTGAAGTTTTCCATAGTAGATTTAACTACCACATTTCTCTTGTGAAGTTTTTCATAGCAGATTTAACTAATGGGAAAGAAGTAAAACTTCATATATATAAGAGAAAAGAAACCATAAAGATCCTTAAATATAATAGAATGAGTTATTTTAGTGGCATATATTTTCTTTCAAGCAATAATAAATAGCAAGTTTTGCTTCAACTTACAATGTAAAAGAGAACAAGCAACTTATAAAAAGAGAGTATGAACATATGTTTTACTTCAACTATAGTTATTCTAAGCATAATCATCATATGTAAATAATATAATTAAAAATAACAAGGATCAATCAATTGATCTTAATGAAATTCACATTAAATAATTCATCAGTTAGTTCATTATTTGTTTTGACTAATATTTTGTTGAATCTTTTAGGCAATGCAGTAGGGAGATTAAACCTATAGTTTACACATGATACAAGATTTGTAATTCTTGATGTTAGTTTAAAATATAGATTTATGCACACCACAATTTTATTTAGTCTTACCGTTCACAAGTTTCTATGTTATATAGCAAGAATTTATAGATTTAACTTCATCTTGAAAGTTTTCATGAATTGCTAAATTATTTCTGAGACTAATGGCTTCTAATAAAGGTAAATTTCTAGTATAGTTTGACATAAAAGGAAAGATTCTATTGTAATATGGATTTTCTTTCATCAATGGAAGATCTTATTTGTTGCAATAAAGGAAGAAAATGCCTAAATTCTTAGGAATGCTTTCCAAGTTAAATAACTTTTGATTATTAGCATATATCTTTTACCTTTTCTCATTCCAAATTAGTAATAACCAAGCTTAGATAAGTGGGAAAAAAATCCAGTGTTTGGAATAAAAGGAAAGATGTTGCAATTTTTGTAGATTTTAGGGTAAGTCTCAAACCATTGCTAACTGGAATCCAGGGTTAATGGAATTATACATTCTTTCTAAGTGGATCTTGTGGGATTGATGATGTAACTCCCTTACTTATCAACACCTTAATCCTCATTAAATAGGTAATTAACACATACTAATTTTTCTTCTACTCTGAACTAGCTCACAATACCACGAATATTCTGTATCTCAAACGCTTTAGGCAAGGGTCATGTCATTATATCAAAGTTCGATTTACAAAAATATACATCCATCATATACAATATCCCCAACTATATACACATAATTTTTTTTTTATCACATTTACAATCTCAAAACATTATTGTCCTTTGTCATGAGAGCCTCTAGAAGCATCACCTGGAATGGTTAGTCACAATACAGAAAAACATAAGAAACAGAGTTTCCCAGTAGCTAGTTATTACTATAAAAACATATCAAGCCATTCCAGATCCTTAAGCAAATAAAACATACATTTCGAAATCAACTAATCATTTCTCATCTCTTTATCATCTCATTCTGTACCATTGTAAGAAACATACACTGTACACAACAATCATCAAGCCCATTCAAGGACTTATCTCAATCAATATTTAGATGGCCATCACAGATAATCGTACCTAGGCCTCATATACAGCATCACGCTGTCTTCCCGGGGAAAACTCGGGCCATAGGCCTTACTCACACAGTATCACACTGTCTTCCCGAGGTACTCTAAAGGCCATAGGTACCACACACAGCAATTTTCATTACCATCCCGGGGAAAACTCGGGCCATAGGCCTTACTCACACAGTATCACACTGTCTTCCCGGGGTGTGCACCACACAGCTATTTTATACACATTCTATATAATGGCAAAATATACCGAAAATCATGTAAATAGAAAACAT